>CANTUV010000037.1:18100000-18800000 GCA_947685225.1 Garcia nutans
CCACTTATTTATGGCATTGTCGCCTTAGCCATATAAATGAGAAATGCATTTCTAAGCTCCATCAAGATGGATTATTAGATTCATTTGATTTTGAATCATTTGAAACATGTGAGTCTTGTTTGCTTGGTAAGATGACAAAGGATCCTTTTACTGGGCATAGTGAAAGGGCTAATGATTTATTGGGCTTGATACATACAGATGTATGTGGTCCTTTTAGCATTAATGCCAGAGGAGGATTTCGATACTTCATTACTTTTACTGATGATTTCAGCAGGTATGGCTATGTCTACCTAATGAAACATAAGCATGAGTCTTTTGAAATGTTTAGAACTTTTCAAAATGAAGTACAAAATCAACTTGGTAAAACAATTAAACTACTTCGATTAGATCGAGGTGGTGAATATTTGAGCCAAGAGTTTGATGATCATCTAAGGGATTGTGGAATTGTTTCACAACTGACTCCTCCAAGAACTCCACAGTGGAATGGAGTTTCTAAAAGGAGAAATCGAACTCTATTAGATATGGTTCGATCAATGATGAGTCAAGTAGATCTTCCTTTATCTTTTTGGGGTTATGCCTTGAAGACAGCTGCATTCATTCTGAACCGTGTATCATCTAAGGTGGTTGAAAAGACACCATATGAGATATGGACAGGTAAGACACCTAGTTTGTCTTTTCTTAAGATTTGGGGTTGTGAAGCTTATGTGAAAAGACCAGTTTCAGATAAGTTAGCTCCAAAGTCTATCAAATGTAATTTTGTGGGGTATCCTAAGGAAACTAAAGGATACTATTTCTATACTCCTTCAGAGAACAAAGTGTTTGTTGCTCGAAATGGGATCTTTTTGGAAAAGGAATTTCTTTCTAAGAGAACTAGTGGGAGTATAGTAGAACTTGAGGAAGCTCAAGTACCACAAGAAATCATTGAGCCGTCTATAGAGCCTATTTCAGAACCACAAATAGTTGTGGAGTCTGAAGATGTAACACAAATCCCTCATAGGTTTGATAGGACACGTCGTCAGCCAGAGAGATATGGATTTCTTGTGACTGATGATAGTGAAGTAATGCTCATAGATCAAGATGAGCCTACTACCTATCAAGAAGCTGTGTCAGGTCCAGATTCAGACAAATGGCTTGGAGCCATGAAATCTGAGATGCAATCTACGTTTGACAACCAAGTTTGGTCTTTAATTGATCCTCCAGAGGGTATTAAGACTATTGGTTGCAAATGGGTTTTCAAGAAGAAAACTGACATGGATGGGAATGTGCAGACTTATAAAGCAAGGCTTGTTGCAAAAGGTTTCAAGCAAACTCATGGTATAGACTATGATGAAACCTTTTCACCAGTTGCTATGCTTAAGTCTATTAGAATTCTCATTGCCATTGCAGCATACTATGATTATGAGATATGGCAAATGGATGTCAAAACTACTTTCCTTAATGGAAACTTGCTTGAGGATGTGTATATGACACAACCTGAGGGTTTTGTAAATCCTGAGAATTCTACAAAGGTTTGCAAGCTTCAAAGATCCATTTATGGATTGAAACAAGCATCTCGAAGCTGGAATCTTCATTTTGATGAAACAGTTAGGAACTTTGATTTCATCAAGAATGAGGATGAACCTTGTGTTTACAAGATGGTTAGTGGGAGTGCAGTAGTGTTTTTAGTCTTATATGTGGATGACATATTACTCATTGGGAATGATATCCCTACCTTGCAAAAGGTTAAGACTTGGTTAGGGAATTCTTTCTCAATGAAAGACTTAGGTGAGGCTGCCTATATCCTTGGTATAAAGATCTATAGAGATAGATCTAGAAGGATAATTGGCCTAAGTCAAAGTACATACATAGATAAAGTGTTGAAGAGGTTCAACATGCAAGATTCCAAAGAGGGATTCTTGCCTATGTCTCATGGCATTCATCTCAACAAGAGTCAATGTCCTATGACATCTGATGAGCGAGATCAAATGAATAAGATTCCTTATGCTTCTGCTATAGGATCTATTATTTATGCCATGTTATGTACTAGACCAGATGTCTCATATTCATTAAGCGCAAATAGTAGATTTCAAGCTGATCCTGGTGAAGGTCACTGGACAGCTGTCAAGAATATTCTTAAGTACCTTCGAAGGACTAAAGATGTATTCTTGGTTTATGGAGGTTTGGAAGATGAGCTAGTTGTAAATGGTTACACAGATGCTAGTTTCCAAACTGACATAGATGATTTTAGATCGTAGTCAGGTTTTGTATTCACATTGAATGGTGGAGCTGTTAGTTGGAAGAGTTCAAAACAAAGCACCGTGGCTGATTCTACAACAGAGGCTGAGTATATAGCAGCATCAGATGCAGCTAAGGAAGCAGTCTGGTTGAAGAAATTCATCACTGAGATAGGAGTGGTGCCTAACATTGCAAATCCTGTGGACATTTATTGTGACAACAATGGTGCCATAGCACAGGCAAAAGAGCCTAGATCTCATCAAAGGTCTAAGCATATACTCAAGCGTTTTCACCTCATTCGAGACATTATCGATAGAGGAGATATCAAGATATGCAAAGTTGACACAAATGATAACATAGCAGAGCCATTAACAAAGCCTCTCTCACGGGTCAAGCATGATCAGCACACTAGATCTATGGGTCTTAGAAATTTGTAGGCCTAGTGCAAGTGGGAGATTGTTAGTGTATGTGCCCTAGGCCATTTATTTGGATCTTTATGTTATACATTCATTATTAATAAATGAGGTTTTATTATCATTATTGTTTGTTTGCATGTTACACAATTTTGATATTTGTCCCTGGTTTATTATTGTTATAGAGATAAAAAAATAATTCTTAACTAGTATGAACATTGATTTGATAATCATCAGATGGTTATGTGTATAGTGATACAAATCAATTTCATAGATACTTGTTAGAGAACAATGTATTGGATAGACCCATCATGAGATTACTACATGGGTTAGTGTCATAAGTAAATCTCATGATAGTTATGTATTAATTCTCTGACTTGAGATTGTCATAGTTTCCAATATAAGGACTATTATATTTTGACATGATCAAACATTATCCGTAACTGGATAGTAATAAAGGTTATGATCATATATGATAGAAATTATGTAGAGGGTAATGAACAATCAAGATAGAATTTGTCCCTCTCTTTGAGAGAGATATCTTTTGGGCCCCTCGATAAGTGAGACTGTGAAATGCATGGCCTTGCTCAAATGAATTGATAGTGTGATCAATTTCATTTGTTTTTTATCAGTTTACTTGGAGATCGAGTAATCATAAGTTTGGACAATATAAGTATGACGTTGACCATGACTTATGTTCAAGCTAGATATCGTGTGACAAAGGGATTAATGCATGTACTATTATTAGGCAAATTGGACATTCCTTATATTAATTGGGTAGTTGTAACGCCTTGCTAGAGGCCAATTAAGACTTGTTGGTTTAATAGAGATTAAATTGACTGCCAATTAATATGGGCCTATCGAGTCACACACAAGAATGCGCTTTGGGCTGGATATAATATTAATAATATTAGATATTAGATATTAATATTTATTGTTATTATTTTAGTTTTCTTATATATATTATTAGATAATATATTCAGAATCCTTATTAGATTTGGATTCTGAATTTGACTTACCTTATCCAATTTCGAATTGGATTCTGGAGTGATTATATTCACTCTAGACGTTAAGTCTTCTCGGAGGTAACATTAGAAAATGAAAAAGAACGAAAACAAAGGAACCCTAATACGTTTTAGAGAAAACATTTTTCCAGCCTTCGCCGTTGCAGAGACCTAGCACTCCAGACTGTAGCATTCGTGTGGATACGCGATAGAGGGTGTTTCGCGATTGAGGCATCTCTTCCAAACTGTGATTTTGAATCATCAACAGGTTAGTTCTTTGAACACTTTCATCGAATTAAACGAACAGCATGGATCCTGGTGGGAAATCAGAGATCAAAAAATTTTTCGCTGCGTGTTTTTGGTTTGCAGTGATCTCCTTCATTTACTAACAAATTTTCTATCATCAATTGCTTTCTATCCCTAATGAAAATGATGAGCTGATTTCAACAAGAACAGTAATCGGTTGGAGGGTTTGCATCGACTGTCGAAAGTTGAATGATGCAACTAGGATGGACCATTTTCCTTTGCCCTTCATTGATCAGATGTTGGAGAGGTTATCCATGCATGAGTATTACTGCTTTTTGGATGGTCTTTCAGGCTACTTCCAAATTCCTATACCCCAGAAGACCAAGAGAAAACTACATTCACCTACCCATATGGGACATTCGCATATCGAAGAATGCCATTCGGATTATGCAATGCACCTGTGACTTTTCAACGGTGCATGGTGACAATCTTTGATGAGCTTATTAGGATATTATGAGGGTGTTTATGGATGATTTCTTAGTTTATGTTAGCTCATTTGAAAGATGTTTGGAAAACCTTGAAAGAGTCTTGATTAGATTGGAGGAAACAAACCTAGTGCTTAATTGGGAAAAGTGTCATTTCATGGTTTAAGAGGGAATTGTGTTGGGACACAAAATTTCAAGCAAGGGTACTGAGGTGGATCAGGCTAAGGTAGACACCATCGAGAAGCTACCACCACCCACATCTGTAAAGGCCATTAGAAGCTTTTTAGGACATGCAGGTTTTTATCAAAGGTTCATACGAGATTTTTCTAAGATAGCCCACCCACTAACAAGACTCCTTGAGAAGGATGTGGATTTTATTTTTGATGAGGAATGTTTAAGAGCTTTCACAACTCTTAAGGAGAAATTGACCCATGCTCCAATCATGGTAGCTTCCTATTGGAATTTACCATTTGAACTAATGTGTGATGCGAGTGATTTTACAGTGGGAGCGGTCTTAGGTCAACGCAAAGAGAAGTATTTCCAGCCTATCTACTATGCAAGCAAGACTTTGAACACAGCTCAAGCTAATTACACAACTACAGAGAAAGAACTTCTAGCTGTGGTTTTTGCTTTTGACAAGTTTAGATCATATATGATCTTGTCAAAAGTGATTGTTTATACAGACCACTCGGCTTTGAGGTATTTATTTGAAAAATTGATGCAAAGCCTAGGCTAATTTATTGGGTCTTGTTATTGCATGAATTTGACTTAACGATTCAAGACAAGAAGGGAGCTAAAAATCTGGCAGCAGATCACCTTTCTCGCTTGGAGAATCCAACCTTGGAGAGGTTTAAAGAAGGGGACATCAATGATCATTTTGCCAATGAGCAGCTGTACGCCATGGTAAGTGAATTAAGTAGTTTAAATTTTGAAATGCCTTGGTTTGCAGATTTTGCTAATTATTTAGTTGTTAGGGAACTCCCTAAGGACTTAACTTATCAAGAAAAGAAGAAATTCTTTTCTGATTTAAAATATTATTTTTGGGAGGATCCCTTTTTGTTTAGATTATGTAAGGATCACATGATCCGATGGTGTGTGGCATGGCCCGAAATGATGAACATTCTTCTTCAATGCCACGCTGGACCAGCTGGTGGTCATATGGGAGCCAATAGGATTGCTCAAAAGGTACTAGAATCAGGATTTTATTGGCCCACTTTGTTTAGGGATAGCTACGAATTTGTGAATTGTTGTGATCGTTGTGAAAGGACTGGAAACATTTCATCTCATAATGAGATGCCTCAAAATGGAATTCTTGTTTGTGAAGTCTTTGATGTATGGGGTATCGACTTTATGGGACCGTTTCCAAATTCTTTTGGTAACAAATATATTCTTGTAGCTATAGACTATGTCTATAAATGGCCTGAAGCCCAAGCCTTGGCAACCAATGATGCGAGGGTAGTGATGAAGTTTTTGAAAAAGTTGTTCTCTCGATTTGGTACACCAAAAGCAATCATAAGTGACAGGGGTACTCACTTTTGTAACGTTCAGCTCAAGAAAGTTTTCAAAAGATTAGGTGTTACACATAGGTTTGCTACTCCTTACCATCCCCAAACTAGTGGCCAAGTTGAGAACACGAACAAGGAGATAAAAAGAATTCTAGAAAAAACTGTAGAGCGATCCCGAAAGGATTGGTTCGAGAAATTGGACAATGCTCTATGGGCTTTTAGGACTGCATTCAAAACTCCATTGGGCACTATGCCATTTAGGTTGGTATATGGAGAAGCTTGTCATTTGCCTGTAGAAAGTGAACATAATGCTTATTGGACTATACAACAGATTAACCTTGATCTAGCTAGTGCAGGTGAAAGGTGAAAATTGCAGGTAAATGAGCTAGATGAGTGGCGATTGCAAGCCTATGACAATTCAAGAATAAGAAGCATACTAAGAGATGGCATAATGCTTGCATTATGGTGTGGAAAGAGTTTCAAGAGGGAGATCAGGTAATATTGTACAATTCAAGGCTTCGACTCTTTCCAGGTAAGTTAAAATCTCGATGGTCTGGTCCTTTTACAGTTAAGGAAGTTTTTCCCTATGGAGTGGTTGAAATAACTCATCCGGAAAAAGGAGATTTTAAGGTGAATGGGCACAGGTTCAAATTATACTTGGGGGGAGAAATACATAACTTGAAGGAGGTTTTACACCTCTAAGACTAGGCAAAATTGCCCCTGAACGTCCAACTAATCCGACGTTAAAGAAGTGCTAGGTGGGAGACAACCCACCATTTTATTCTCTCATTAATTTTTGTTTCTTTACTTTCAATGTTTTTAGTTTGTGTCTTCAATTTATAAATCCTTCTATCATTAGTTGTGGTGTGTTGTTTTGAATGAAGTTGGATAAGTAGAGGAAAAAGGGAACTTGAGCTTAATCATTTTCAAGGGTAGTAACATTGACACGCCCAGAAACACGGATGTGTCATTGAGCGTGTCATTTAATTTACACACAGTAGCTATGGAACATCCAGTGACACCCACATGTCACTGTTCGTGCCCAAAAAAAATAAATAAAATAAAATTAAAAAAAGAGAGGGCCAGCATGCCTAAAGGACATGACTAGACCATTGGGCGTGTCATTTCATTGGTGTCACAGTACCTGTGACATGCACATAGACACGTGCATGTCATTGGGCATGTCATTTACTCATTCATCCAGTATCTGTGACACGTCTATGGACACGTGCGTGTCATTGGGCGTATTGTATACACTGTATCCCAGCACATATGACACGCCCAGCAACACGGGCATGTCACTCGGCGTGCTGACGGGCTTAATAACCGCCTGAACTCTATTTAAAAGCCAAAAAACCCTTCCTTTCTCCCTCATCTCTCATTTTCTCTCAAATTCTTTGCACTCCCACCGTCACACTCACACACCGATGTCTGACTAGCCCACCTTTCATCTCATTTAATGACTTATTTCTTATTTTACACACACATTGGGGACAATGTATGTCTTAAGTGTGGGGGAGAGGTATACTTTCTTGATTGAGCTACTATTATTTCATTCTTGCCATTTGATTCATTTGTCTCAATTAGTTTTGCAACTTGTTTTTGGATTCGAGTAAGCTAGATTATTATAATAATGTGAATTGAAATGTTTCCTCTTTATATATTAAATTAATTTTTTATTTTCTAAATGGCAATTTCTTATTGAGGTTGACTTGGCTATCTTGATCAATTGCTGAGGATCGACTGTAATAGCTATAATTAGGTAGAGGATTGATGGGAATTAGACACATCTAAAGTTTAAAATCTTAGTTACATTTTTTAGCATGTTTGTAATTCCGTAGATACTTGAGTCGGACTTATTATGACATCTTTAATATCTTAAGTTCCTGACCCTTGAGTTGTAAAAAAAAAAACTGATAATACTAATAAAAAGAGCTTTGAAAATTTATCCCTGTTATGCTGATTTTCACTCTTGAATTGAAACAAATGAGTTGGAATCATGAATAGTGCTAGTAGCCATTTGAACGGTGATTCTGGCTGAGTAACTAGGGGTCGGAATCACAAATGTTTACCTTCGCGTCAAAAGGTTAGTATCGGTCAAACAAGTCAGGCTCCTTAAATAATAAAAGTGTATATATATATAAAAAGAGGGTTAAAGAACTTAAGAGAAAATTTACACTTTCGTACTTTATTCATGACTTTTGAGTTTTTGGAATTGTATGCTCAATCTTTTAACTCTGGATCTTTAAGTTTTAGGTTTGTAAAATTTTTATTTTGAAACTTCTTCATTCAGCTGTCACGATTGTGAATTAGTTTTTGGTTGAGAACGTCGGGTTTTCTGATTCAAGTATTGTCACACTTTTCTTTTCTTTTTGGATATAGAGGGGTCCGTCATTTCTACTTATTATAGTGATTTAGTTTGCTTGAGGACAAGAAAAAACTCAAGTGTGGGGGAACTTGAGAAGTGCATAATTGATGATATTTTACCCCTATCTCTTAATATGATTATTATCCAATTAAGTTTAATTTGTTTGTTCAAGTGCTTTTTAGGATTAATTTCAAGAATTCTTTGTATTTTGAGCCTTATGGTCATTTCAGAGGGAATTACTGATGAAAGTCAAGGAAAAGAGCAAAATTCTTCAAGTGACGCACCCAGGGACATGGGCGTGTCAATGGATGTGCCTTTGATACTGCCATACAGAAGTATTGACATGCCCAGTGACATGGGCGTGTCACCGAGTGTGCATTTTATCCAGAATCAAAGTAGCAATGACACACCCATTGACATGGCCGTGTCACTGGGTGTGTCAGGCGAACATATTTGCACCATAAAAGCTGAGCTGAAATGCAAATTAGGGATCCAATTTTTATTCTTTACAACCTAGAGCCGACCTCTAGAGAGGAAAAGAGAGTTTTGTAGCTGAGATTGAAGGTGAAGACCCATTCTACACAAGATCTAAACCAAGATTCAAGGATTCAAGTGAAGAAACACAAATATTCACCATGGATTGTTTGGATTCTTTTACTTATTTCTCTTGTTCTGGTTTTCTGGTTTTGAATATGAACTAATTCATTTTCTATCTAGATATTGATGAACCCTAGCTTTATTGTATGGATTGAATAGTTTTATTTAATTAAATCATTTGATTGAGTTATTTTATTCTTATGATGCTTAATGATTTATTTCCAATTGATAATAGCATGCTTATTGATTGGTTGAAAATTTCATATTATTGACTTGAGAAAGCTTGATATGAATAGAATACTCATAAGGATTGAGGATTAATTGGAGTGCTAGAGATAGACTTACAAGATCCTTTGGTTTATAATCCCTTGTTCTTAATGCAAGATCTATTTCAATATGTTTGAGAAGAGATTCCAGCATTCTACTTAGTGACTAGGGATTAATTCACTTGAAAAAGGTTTTAGTCTAATTTAGAGGAATACCAATTCAGCTCTATTATTTGATTTAATTGAATTGATTTTCATAAACATTTTTGTGGCTAGGGGGATTCAATATCTGGATAGTATTTTCATCATCAATCCTTTTTGCACAACACTTAATCTCTCTTTACTTAAAGTTATTAAGTTAATTGTCTTTAATTACGAACTTCACAAAACTATTAATTTGCTAAACAACAGTTAAAACTTGCACTTGTACTTGGCCTTGTCCCCAGTGAAACGACAACTCACTCACTACTTTATTACTTGAGAGACCCGTGCACTTGCGGTATTGCAATAGCATAAGCTCTCACCACCACTGGGCCAGTTCATGTCAATCTGTCCTCGTAAACTAAGTGGAAGTCTTCTGATGCTTCAGGTAAGAAGAACTCTATTGGCTTTCTGAACCGGCCTTTTGGGGTAACCACCCTTTTTGGGTTTTTTTCTTTTCTTTTTCTTTTCTTTTTTCTTTTTTCTTTTTTCTTTTTTCTTTTTTCTTTTTTCTTTTTTCTTTTTTCTTTTTTCTTTTTTCTTTTTTCTTTTTTCTTTTTTCTTTTTTCTTTTTTCTTTTTTCTTTTTTCTTTTTTCTTTTTTCTTTTTTCTTTTTTCTTTTTTCTTTTTTCTTTTTTCTTTTTTCTTTTTTCTTTTTTCTTTTTTCTTTTTTCTTTTTTCTTTTTTCTTTTTTCTTTTTTCTTTTTTCTTTTTTCTTTTTTCTTTTTTCTTTTTTCTTTTTTCTTTTTTCTTTTTTCTTTTTTCTTTTTTCTTTTTTCTTTTTTCTTTTTTCTTTTTTCTTTTTTCTTTTTTCTTTTTTCTTTTTTCTTTCTTTTCTTTCTTTTTATTTTCTTTTTTTTTTAATTTTTTTGGGTCATAACTCGAAGAGAATTATCTTTTTTTGCACCAATATATGCTTTTGACTATGGATGAGTGGAGTAGAGTGAGTCTACTTTAGTGAGAATAAATGCTTCATTGTCCTGACTTTATCTCAATAATGAAAGAGATCAGAGATATTAAATCTAGTTCAAGTAAACTTCAACTATCTTCTTGGTCTTAACTATGCATCTCTTCCTTAATCTTCTTGCCCCTTTTACCTCAGTGGTCATCAAATTTGTCAAAAGTGTAAGAACATCTTAGGGTAGGTTATCGGGTCTTTAAGCCAATAAAAATCAAGCTAAAATGTCATGAGGGCTCAAGGGGACAAACTAAAGATTGATTTTAACATGGGTGGATACTAGTTGTTGGCTAATTAAACAATGTCTAAATCATTTGTTCCTTAAATAAGCAAAGTTTAATTTCTCCTCAAAAGTTCATCAAAAGCATGTTTTAAGATCGACTAGGACTTAGAC
The DNA here is from genome assembly GCA_947685225.1 of Garcia nutans. Taxonomy (NCBI): domain Eukaryota; kingdom Viridiplantae; phylum Streptophyta; class Magnoliopsida; order Malpighiales; family Euphorbiaceae; genus Garcia; species Garcia nutans. The sequence continues at coordinate 18,110,652 of CANTUV010000037.1, forward strand.
AAATGTAATTATGCAGGAGCGCTCTCTAAGTAAGCATACATAGCTTAATGTTATTGAACAACTCCCTTGCCTTGTAAAGTCATTCGAATTATAATGCATAGATATACTAATTGATGAATATCAAGCTAAATTTGTCATTGGTTGAGCACCAAAATGAATAAATATAACATCTCTAATTTTTGAAAATACCTAATTTTTAGAAATTTTAAAAAATAAATTATAATTTAATTGGATAAATTAAATAAATAATTTTAAATGAAAAATGGGAAGATTTTAAATGAAAAATTAAAATTTATATGTCATATATATGCAAAATATATATAACATATACAAAGTCAAAGTCCATTGGTATTTTTGTAAATAAACTTTGGAAATTTAAAATTATTTAAATTATTCAAAAATAAATAATTTTGAATAGAAGATGATATTTTGGGGTTTTAATTAATTAATTAATTAAAAATATATTGTAATAATATATATATAAGGTGGAAAATGAAAGTGGAAAGAGAGAAAATTTAATTTTTGTCTTCTTCTTCTTCTTCTTATTCTTCCTTGTGCCGATTTTCAATAGCTATTAAAGAGGGAGTTTTGCTTCTTCCAAGCTCCCAAAATTGAAGGATTTCAAGTGTTCAAGTTGTATTTTTAAGGATCTTCTCCATATTTAGTAAGCTTTCTAATTTTTTCTTTGAATTTCTATAAAAATAAGACTATGCTGATTTTGGAATTGTGAAGTAATATGATTTAATTATTGGACTTGGTATGAATGAAGTTGTTTTAAGTAGTTAACAATGATTTTAAGGTTGGAATGAAGAAAAGGTTAAGTTTGATTAAAGATTGGTGAAGATGAAGAATTTAGGGTTATAGAATTTTAGGGTTTGTGAAATCATGGATTTTAATTGTGCAAATTGATTCTAAATGAGTGTTTTTTATGCATAAACAAGAATTTTAAAGTCAAATGCTTGATTTGGCTAAGTTTGGTTAGAGTTTGGAATGGAAGTATTGATTTAGGGTTCTGGAAAAGGGCATTCTCAAAGTTGGTGAATTGATTGGTTATATTGTTTAAAGCATGTTCTTTAGTGATAAAAGTGATGAATATAAGCTTGAAATGATAATTGGATTGAGTAGGAATGGAAAACTTTCAATGGGGAAGGTTATGCCATTTTAGAGTTTTGGACATAAGTGTGTGTTTATGTAATGTAATTAGTTTAAATATGTTATTACATATTTTTAATAATATAAATAAACTTAAAACACAAAATTGAATGGCTTAATATGGTTTTCCAAAGTTAAAGCGAGGTTAGCCTTAAACTTTGGGATTTTAGTTTGAATAATGTTTAATTATGTTTTAAGATTGGAAATGCTTTTTGTGATACTAAATGATTATTTATGATCACATATGGTATAGGAATTGAGGAGAATTGATTTGCCCAATCCAATTGTTGAAGGGAAAGTTGGAAGAGAAGGTTGGTGATAGTTTTGTGGCTTGCTTTTGGAAGCATTTAAAGGTAAGTACAAACTTGTGAAAAATTAGATGTGTTGACAATAATATGGGCTTAACACATTTTAGTTGAAAAAATGTGTTAAGTTACTTGATGCATTAAATATGCATGAACATTGTGCTATGTTATGTGATTTATTATGAATGCATTATAGGCTTTGTGAAAAGCCATTGTTAATGGCTAAATTAATTAAAATGAGATTTATATGTGAAATTACCAAAAATATTTTGGTAATGAGTTTTAAGGTAAAATGTGATACATTGTAATGATGTATTGAGATATGAGGAAATGTGATAATTTGAAATGAATTGATATTGATATAAATGAGAAAAATGAGAAAAGTGAGAAAAGTGAGCAAAAAATGAGAAAAGAGCAATGTGTCTATTTGATTATGAGAAAATGAGAAAGAAATTGATAATGGAAAATATGAAATAATTGTGTGCCTAGTATATTATTCAAATTCTAGAGTTTTGCGCTTGGCGGCATGCCTATGAGGTTATCCTCATTATTGGCCTTCGGAGCTACCTTTTGAGCAATTATTTAATTTGCCTTAGTGGCTAGACGCTTGGCGTCACTGTGATATTATTTGCCTTCGGGGCTACCTTTTAAGAATTACTATGATTTGCCTTCAGGGCTAGCTTTTAGGCATTACTATGATTTGCCTTCGGGCTAGACACATGGTGTCAATATGGCCCATACTTGTGTTTGTTGTTTTGCGAATTGTAAAATGATTGAAAAATATGTTTAAAAGAAAATGGTATGTCACATGGTGATATGATATACATAAGCATTGTGCATTAGCATTGCATATAAGTTTTACTATTATCAAAGTTTGTACCACTAGGCTTTTGGCTTAGCACGATTGTAACTCATCACGCAGGTGATAGGGGAGATCCGGTAGAGCCAGAGAGTTCTTCTAGACCGGGTTGGGTCTAGATTTGAGGTCTTATTTGTAGAGTTGATTTTGGGGCATCAAGATCAGAGACACCGTTAGCATGTATATATTTTATATTATCTCACCTTTTGACGTTATGTATATTATATTATGTTTTGGTGTATAGATATTGTAAATTATAAAGAATGGGTTGAAATTTTTTATAATGTGGGTGTATATGTGGTTTGATAAAAATATATATGTATATGTATAAATGTTTTGAAAAACTTGGAAAAATTGAGGAGTATGGGTGAAATGTATGAATAAATTTTATTGGGAGTGTTTTTAGAAGCAGGTTGTGTTTTGATGATAATTTAGGAATATCCAAATTAAGGACAAAATTCTGGCGAATTTTTTTCAGAGATTTTTATGAAAAATACTATTTTGGAACCTATAGTTAATAATAAATATTTTATTTGTTATTTAAATACACATTTTAAAGTATTTAAGATTTAAATTGGAAAAGTAAAAATTTTTATTAAATTGGATTGTGTCATTTTTGTATCGTATATGTGTATCTTACATATACTAGTTGTATGTATTGTATGTATATAGGGTATAAGGGTGTTATATTTATTTTGGTATCAGAGCCTAGGTTTGAGGTTCTCGACCAAGGTGGATTGTTAAAGAGAGAAAATGGGAATTTTAAATATTGTTTTCAATTATGATACATATATTGGCACTGGCAGTTTTTAATCTTTGATGTGGCAATTTCTGCTGTGTTTGTAGATATAGGTAGTTATGGCGTCTCGGACACATCAGTTTGTAGAGAGTAGTGTAAAGAGTGTAGCTCTCAGTGAGGGTAGAGATAGAACTAGAGTTGAGACTGTTGGAGAGGTGTCTACTTCTGTGCCTGTTAGACCATTAGAAGAGGAGATTTTGTCAGGCTGGGTACAACATGTAATATCCCCATATATGCCCTAGAAGTTTTGAATGTTGTTGTTGTTGATGTTGTTGTTGTTGTTTTAAATGGGATTGAATGTATATGTTGATTTGAAAGAAAAAAAGGAATTGGAAAGTGAATGCTTATGTATATGTGTTTAGGGAAAGAAAAGAGGGTTTAGAGAGAAATGTATATGTTGTTTATATGATATATATATAACATATAAGTTGGTCAAGGGAGAGTCAATGCAAGAAGATATTTTCATTTGTGATAGGTGAAATTACTTATATGGGCATATAAGAGACAAGAGGTTAGTTAAATGGATAAGGGTATATAGGTAATTGTTTGGTTAAAAACTCTTGGTGGAGATTTAAAGAAGAATTGACTTTGTTTTCTTCATGATTTCTTCTTCTTCTCCATTGTTGGCCGGCTCCTCCATAGACAAAGGAAAGCAAGAGACAAAGAGAAGATCTTGAAGAGTTAAGCTCAAATTGAAGGAAGATTAAGTGATCAAGTGATGATTCAAGAAGTTTATAACTAAGGTAAGTTATTTTCTTTGATTTCTTTTATTCTTTTGAAGTGGTATTTGAAGTTAATTAGGGTTTGTTGATTTGATGATGAGATGTGTTTGTAATGTGTTTTCAAGTTTTAAATTTGGTTTTAAGTTAAGAGTTTAAATAGGTGTTGTTGTTGGAAGTGGTGGATGTTGATTTTGGAAGATGGAGAAGGATGTTGGTTTTAGGGTTTTGAGATAGTATGTGTTTAAATGTTTTGTGGATGTGTTTTAATAAGGTGAATATTGTGATAAACATGTAGAATTTGTGTTTAGAACATTGATTCGATTCATTTGAACCATGCTATTTTGTGTATGATGAGTTTGAGTGCTATTAGAGGAGACTTGTGTATGTTAGGGTTTCAATCCATGAGTGACACGGCCAAAAGCAAGGAGAGACACGGCCAATTCATGAGAGACACGGCCAAGTCAAGGGAATTTTGGCCGTGTTGGGTGGATTTTGAGGAGACACGGCCGTGTTCTATGCCAGTGTTGGTCACTGCCAATTTGTTTTGAGAGACACGGCCACAAGCTTGGCCGTGTCCTGTGCCCGTGTTTGCTACTGAAGTGTTGGATTGAGAGACACGGCCACAAGCTTGGCCGTGTCCCTTGGGTGTGTTGGTTACTGTGTTTGGTTTTTGTTCTTCTTAAATGATTGGAATTGAACTTACATTTGATAATGCATATGATATTATATGAACAAGGTTATGTACTATGCATTGTAAGTCTTGTGAATGGTGATGTGTTATATGAATAATGTATTTGAAATGTGATACTAATGATGCTATATGTATAATGTGAGTGATATGATGGGGTAATTGATTATGTATACTCGAATAATGAAAGGTTATAACATAAATTGAGATATGAGGCCATTGTGATTGGCAATGATAATTCAAATGACATGTGAAGCCATTGTTATTGGCTATGATGATTCAAATGACATGTGAAGCCATTGTTATTGGCTATGATGATTCAAATGACATGTGAAGCCATTGTTATTGGCTATGATGATTCAAATGACATGTGAAGCCATAGTTATTAGTTATGATAATTCAATTGAGAATGAAATTGATAAATGAATTGTATAGCTAATGTGTTATTCCATTTTCAGAGTTTGTTATTGGTGGCATGCCTAATATGAGTAACAATCTCTTGAAGTTAGGTTGGACTTGATCCTTGAAGCCAAGTTGGGTTGAAGTTTAACATGTTTTACTCCCCTTGAAGCTTGGTTGGGTCAAATCCTTGAAGCCTAATTGAGATGTTACAACCCTTGAAGCTAGGTTGGATTGGTTCTTGAAGCCAAGTTGGGTTGATACTTAGCATGCTTTGTTCCCCTTGAAGCTTGGTTGAACCTAAATCCTTGAAGCCTAGTTGGGATAATGATAAATGTGATGATTAAACCAAAGCATTAACTCTGATAATGAAATGGCATGTTAATGTTTTGTTTGGGCTCGAGTCTGTCTTTGTTGTTAATGTGATGTCCAAATGTTGAACTAAATGAGTAATGAGATCTATGGTTGCTTTTGTTGGAAGTGTGTTTCATGATTGATAAATTTGTGAATAAAATAATGTTATGAAGTATGATTTGGTAATGTGTGTAATGATATATTGAAAATGAATATGGCTTGAGGAGTTTTGTTGAGATATGAGTTTATGAGAATATAGTATGATTTGTAAAATGTTTATGAATGTGGAATTTGTGAGAATTGTTCTCATGAAAGTTTGGATAGATCATTGAATAGTGATTTGTTAAAATGATGTATATGTATATGTATATGTATATGAGATAGAAATGGTAAGTATAGTTTTGTGAATGTTTTATGTAAATATGTGTATGATTTATGAGATCAGTGGGAATATATGAAAAATGCTTTGAGAAAGGAAAACAGGGTAAGAAAACAATAAAACATGATGCTAAAAGTATAAGGTATGATCTTTATGTAAAGTATATATATTTTATATTTATTTGTATTACTAAGCTCTCGGGCTTAGCGCGGTGGTGTAATCGCGCAGGTGGTTATGCGGTTGATTTGGAAGTCCAGCTGTTATGCCACGAGAAGGGTAAGAGTGTCTCGAGACCAACTAGAAGGTGATGCATACATGTGTGACTTTAATTATGTTGTATTTTTTATAAGAATAATGATTTTTGTAAATGCTCTTTAAATTAATGCAATATTGCTTAAACTTGGATAAAGGTTTTTAATTGGAAACGAAAAGTGACATTCTTATACTTTATATACGTATTGTATGTATACTTGGTATATGTATAGTACTTATATAGAGTATGGGGGTGTTACACAACATATGGTGGAGCTGTTCAGGTAGGCTCTAGTTCAGCAGTTCCCGTCGCTGCCACAGCCTCAGCCGCAGCCACAGTTGTCGACGAGGAAATATGACAAGCTGAGGATATTTGGAGCTGAGGATTTAGTTTGTACTACAGATCCTGCTATAGCAGAGCAGTGGCTGGAAAGGGTCCAGAGAGTGTTTATCCAGCTGCATGCTACTTCGGAGGAGAAGTTTGAGTATGCAAGATCTCTTTTGCAGAAGGATGCATATGAGTGGTGGAAGATGATTTCACATACTACAGTTGATCCAATTCTGACTTATGATGATTTCCTGTAGAAATTCAAAAGAATATACTCCGAGGGAGTATAAGGATGCAAAGAAGATGGAGTTCCTGAATTTGAAGAAGACACCAGTATAGTGATTGAGTATCAGATTGAGTTTATCCGGCTAAGTCAATATGCTGGAGGGATAATTTATGATGAGATTGATAGTTCACGGAGGTTTAAGGAGGGGTTGAGACCTTCTATCATGTGTCTTATAGTAGGCTCTCAATATTAGGACTTTTCTTAGTTGGTTGCAGTTGCCAGGAGTGTAGAGAGAGCATAGGCTCTTGCAGCAACTACCAGAGTCGAGGAGAGCAGAGCTAGGAGACCCAGGGTGAGGCAGGGTCTTCATCAGTGAAGAGAGGCTGAGGGGGATATCCTTAGAGATGTAGTAGGAGCCAGGGGTAGTATGGTAGGTCAGTACAACAGCAGATACAGAGGCAGAGACCTGCAGCCAAAGTGGCAAGTGCTCCAACTCAGAGGCCTGCTCCACTTACCTGTGTTCATTGTGGTAGGGCATATGGGGGTGTCTATTGGAGAATAGGTGCACTAACAGTATGTTACAAATGTGGGTCACCAGAAAATTTTATCGGAGATTATCTAGAACCACCAGAGGATAGACAGACAAATACAACAACTTCTAGACCCAGTCTTAGAAGGAGTCATGGTGGCAAAAGTTTTAGAAGAGGAGTGTAGACCCTTAAATTTTGACCCCAATTAGATACGGTCCTAATTAAAGGATGCCAAAATAAATTTGATCTGACTTTAAATATTTAAACCTAGTTTATAATTTTAAAAAGAGTTGGTTCGGATTAACGAGGCATAAATTCAATTGTAAAACCCTAAAATCAAGTGGAATTAGCCCAAATTAAAACTTTTCGGTCCATAAGTTAAAAAAGGCCAGAATAATTTGAGTGAGGCCAGCCAGGGAGACATGAGGTAGCCCAGACCGACATGAGGTTGGACTCATGTCAACCTGGGCAAGCTAGCTCGACATGAGCATGCTTCATGTCCGTGTTCTCTAAGGCCCCGAGCCTAAACAGTGCCGAAGGTTATGCAATTTTAGGATTTTGGACATAAGTGTGTGTTTATATAATGTAAATGGTTTAAATATGTTATTATATGTTTTTAATAATATAAATAAACTTAAAACACCAAATTGAATGGCTTAATATGGTTTTTCAAAGTTAAAGTGAGGTTAGCCTTAAACTTTGGGATTTTAGTGTGAATGATGTGTAATTATGGTTTAAGATTGGAAATGCATTTAAATGTGATACTAAATGATTATTTATGATCACATTTGGTATAGGCATTGAGGAGAATTGATTTTCCCAATCCAAGTGTTGAAGGGCAAGTTGGAAGAGAAGGTTGGTGATAGTTTTGTAGCTTGCTTTTGGAAGCTTTTAGAGGTAAGTACAAACTTGTGATAAATTAGATGTGTTGGCAATAATTTGGGCTCAAGACATTTTAGTTGAAAAAATGTGTTAAGTTACTTGATGTATTAAATATGCATGAACATTGTGGTATGTTATGCGATTTATTATGAATGCATTATAGGCATTGTGAAAAGCCATTGTTAATGGCTAAAATTAATTAAACTGTGATTTATATGTGAATTATTGAAGTTACCCAAAATATTTGGGTAATGAGTTTTAAGGTAAAATGTGATACATTATAATGATGTATTGAGATATGTGGAAATGTGATAAATTGAAATGAATTGATATTGATAAAAATGAGAAAAATGAGGAAAAAAATGAGAAAAGAGGCAATGTGCCTATTTGATTATGAGAAAATGAGAAAGAAATTGATAATGGAAAATATGAAATAATTGTGTGTCTAGTATGTTATTCAATTTCCAGATTTCTATATTTGGCAGCATGCCTATGAGGTTATCCTCATTATTTGCATTCGGGGCTAGCTTTTGAGAAATTTTTGATTTGCCTTCGGGGCTAGACGCTTGGCGCCACTATGATATGATTTACCTTCGGTGTTAGCTTTTGAGCATTACTATGATTTACCTTCGGGGCTAGACACATGGTGTCAATCTGGACCAGAACAGTAACATGGTATTTGAATGGCATATTAGATACTTTGGACCCATGCTTGTGTTTGTTATTATGTGAATTGTAAAATGATTGAAAAATATGTTTAAAATGAAATGGTATGTCACATGGTGACATGATATACATAAGCATTGTGCATTGGCATTGCATATAAGTTTTATTGTTATCAAAGTTTGTATAGCTAGGCTTTTGGCTTAGGCCAATTGTAACTCATCGCGCAAGTGACAGGGAAGATCCAATAGAGTCAGAGAGTTCTTCTAGACCGGGTCGGGTCTAGATTTGAGGTTTTATTTGTACAGTTGATTTTTAGGCATCAAGATCAGAGACGCTGTCAACATGTATATATTTTATATTACCATACCTTTTGATGTTATGTATATTATATTATGTTTTGATGTATATATATTATAAATTATAAAGAATGGATTGAAAAATTTTATAATGTGGGTGTATATGTATAAATGTTTTGAGAAACTTGGAGAAATTGGGAGTATGGTAAAATGTGTGAATGATTTTTATTAGGAGTATTTTCTGATGCAGGTTGTGTTTTTTTGATAATTTGGGAATGTCCAAAATATAAACAAAACTCTGGCGAATTTTTTTCAGAGATTTTTATGAAAAATACTATTTTGGAACCTATAGTTAATAATTAATATTATATTTGTTATTTAAATACACATTTTAAATTATTTAAGATTTTAAATTGGAAAAGTGAATTTTTATTAAATTGGATTGTGATATTTTTGTACCATATATGCATATCTTACATATACTGGTGCATATATTGTACATATATAGGGTATAAGGATGTTACAATAAAAACCAACATAAATAAAAAATTGATGAAAGCAATTTATTCAAATAATCCTAATTTGAAAAAATATAATTGTTCTAGATAATATCAAAGACAGAAAGTGAAACAAAAACCAAATAAGCCAAGGGAAGTTTTATTGAGTTGGAGTAAAAAATGCTTTATTTATTTGAACATGTCAGGGATGAAGATCTTATCACTCTATACCTCTTCTACTTTAGGTTCAGAGGCCCAATCTCCTTCCTTAGTCTCTCATTCATCATCATGTATAGTCATTGTCTCCTCATCTGCAGCAGGTTCAGACTCGATAAATAAGCTCTCCTCCCTTTTAGCTTCTCCACCCATGTCTTGAAAAGATGACAAGACAAAATTCTCATTCAATCTTCCTCCTATTATAAAAGTTGCTAGTGGTGGTACTCTGTTAAACCTAGGCAAAAGATTGTCCTTCATGCTAGGCTTGTTAGGCTCAGGCAACTTTCCACTGTCAATCAAATTTTGGATCTCATGTTTTAGTCGTAAGCAATTGTCTGTCTCATGTCCTTAAGTCTGATGAAATTTAGAAAAGGCTTTAGTATTAAAAAATTAGTGGTAAAGGATTCCGCAAAGGTCAAGGAGCTAATGGCTGTAATAGCTCTTTCTTCTGTAGCTTGTTGAAAACCCAAAACAAAAGTTTGCCCATATCTGAAAACTATCTTCTATTTGCTTAACTAGTTGTATTGACATCTATTGCATTCTGTGTACTCTGACTACCAGACTGATAATTTACCTTCTCATTCTTTCTTTCAGAAAATGGCTCTTCTCTCATTCCCATTCTTCTATCTATAAGCCAGCTTTGAGAAGATCTTTGAAATTCCTTATGATAGTGTGAGACATCCATTCATGCGGACTGGGTAGGACACCACTTACTATCATTCGAATCTGATCGGACTCATCTATTCTCTTCTTAAGTAGTGCAGCCTTGTTTATCCACCTCTTCGTATAATCAACAAAATTCTTATTTTGTTTTTGTCTGATAGTTTCCACCTCCATCAGGGTCACTTCTAGTTTGACATTATACCCATATTGCTGAATGAAGGCTTTGTATAGCATACCCCAATATTTTTGGGTATTTTCCTTTAAAATATTAAACTAATTCTGCACAATAGGGTCCAAAGAAAGCATAAAATACCTCAGAGTTTGGACTTTAGTACCTCATATGGACTGCATGGCAATGATGCACTTCTTAACATGCAAGTGAGGATTTTCTATACCATTGTACTTAGTTAAAGAAGGCATTTTGAAATTATAAGGGACTTCTTCATCTTGCTCAAATAGCTTGCCTACCTTTGACACCTCCTCAGCCTTTAGCTTCTTTTCAAACTTCTTCTACAAACAACAATCATTTTCTCCACATCCACAGTTTTATTTTTCTCCATAGCCTTCTTTTCTTCCTTCTCATCTTGAGGAGCTTGGAAATATTAAGCCCAATCATCATCGTCACCAAGTATCACCTTGTCATCATCAAAGGCTACTTTACTAACTTTAGCCTTTCCTTAGTCCTTCGGCTTCTTAGTACTTGCAAATTCTTCAATAATGCTTCCCAATAATGTTGCTATCTGGTTCTTCATGGTCTTAGCTATGGCCCCCTTTAGTTCTTCCAATTTGGAGTTGAGGTCATCATCTATCATCTTCTAAATCTGTTTAGGTTCCCTTGCTTTTCGTGAGAAGCTAACTGAGTCTTTACTTGATTCTACGTCACTGGTGTAGGTTGGATTGTCGTAACTCTTAAACTATTGTGCTCTAGGTCTGTGAGCCAAAAAGGATCAATGCCATGTAATGCAATGCATGTATGCATATATGCATGGACCCACAAGTAACAAACAAACAAAGATAATTAGGACATTCCTTCTAATCTTATATCTTCCACACATGAATGGCGAGTATTTATTCCTAGGTATATGGTCAACAAAATATCAACATGGGATATATTATTTTCAAAAAATTCATTCAGATGGTTTTACCAATAGTTGTATTCTCAAACTTAGAAATCAGTCCATGATAATTCTCATTAATTAAGCATTAATCGATTGGATAAACTAAAAATAGCTTTTATTCTATATTAAGGATTAAAACTAAATTAAAGGGTTTATCATAAATAGATTTCTTATTTGAAAAAATAAATAATGATTCATGCCACAAACAAGCCCATGCATAACAATTCATGGTATAAATTAGGCATACAATTAATTTTTGATATTTCATAATTGACCTCAATAGTTGTAAACTCATTTAAGAAGAAGGTTAAGAAAAGTTCAAATTTGAGTGAAGTGAAAAATAATTTTGTTTCAAAGCCCATTGTAAAAAGGTTTTTTTAAACATGAATTTTGGACTTTGTATTTGGGCCATAAGGTAGAAAAGAATCTTTGAACCATTTTAGAAAAGTTTTATATCCAAAGACCATCTTGAAAATTTTGAAAATAGATTTGAAATTTTGGACTTAAAGGAATAAAAATTATTTTGAGCTTACAATATAATTAGGTTATATTAGAAAAAGAACAAACCAAATCGGGCATGGTTCAAACCAAGATATATCAATCATAGTCAAACAACAAGCATTTGGGAAAAACCCTAAGGAAAGTAACAAGGCCAATTACATGAGCTTTAGTCTTTGGGTTGAAAAAGCTTAGGTTCCCATAGAAAGTATATACCAAAAGGTACAAGGCTATGAGTAGTTATGCCATGCTCAATCTCCATACATTGAGTGAAAATATGGTATCCCTTATTTAAAACAACACAGTTTACATGGGCATCCTAACTCACGCACATAATGCAATCTAAATAATGCAATAAACAATATCATAATAAGAAAGAATAAAATAATACAAAGACCAACAGAATCAACTTCTCTTATCCCTAGTGGAGCTGCCACCGTGAGCGGAGATTTTGGTTCCCACTCCCATGTGGAATGGTTCTTGCAACTTTGGCACTATTAGCCTCAGGTCCTTAGAGAACACGACCTAAACTTAGAGAAAATGGAGTCACCAATAGGATGGGCTGAAAGAAGAAAGGGTTAAATAACTTGATTCCTAAGAAATTCCAAACCCCCCTTATTGAGTTCGAAAAGTTGGGTATGCATGAAAAATGTGAGAATGACCCAGCACCCCTATAGCGCCCGGTTTAATAGAACCGGCATCCTTTTAAGGTCTAAATATTATTGAATTCTTAAGCATTATAATATTATCCATACTATATGCAATTATTGAAATTAATATTTATTATATTAAAATCAAAACAAGTTGAAAAAAAATAACAAAATGGGCACCTGTGAGTGGGGATTTTCGCCCCCACTCCAGGTGGAATGGTTCTTGCGACTTTGGCACTGTTTAGGCTCAGGGCCTTAGAGAGCACAGACCTAAGTCTGGAGAAAATGAAGTCACCACCCGAACGGGCAGGGAAAAAAGAAAGGGGCGGATGACTCGATTCCTAAGGAATCCCCAACCCCCTAATGGGTTCGAAAAGTTGGGTATGTGTGGGGAAGGTGAGAAATGGCCCAGCACTCCCACAACGCCCGGTTCATTGGAACCGGCCTCCTTTATAGGTCTTAATATTATAAAATTCTTAAATATAACAACATTATCCATATTACACATAATAATTAAAATAAAGCATCGATATATTGAAAATAAAAACAATGTCTAAGCAAAACAAATAAATGGACACCCATCCGAAGATGGAAACATGCCCTTACATCCATGCCTAAATAGGACACCCACCGAAAGTTAGAAACATGTCCTTTACATTGGTTCTAAAATAGAAAAGCAATTTAAATTACATGATATTTAACTAATGAGGTACCCACCAAGTGGAAACATACCTCTTACAATATTTGGAAATCTAAATAAATCGATAAAAGTAAATAACCATTCATCATAAATAAATCATTTATCAAAGGTATTAAATATCAATAGAAAGTAAACTCCATCTATGATAAATTAAGTAAACCAAACATTGAACTTAAATAAATTAAAGCATATAAAATAAATCAAAGCATAATCAAATATGAATTTGAATAAGGCCAATAAAGATTCAAATTAGGGCTACTGTTTCTATTTAATTTTCTTTATTTAATATGTTTAGGGTTTTAGGAATTCATGGGTTTAAACTACTACGAATTTTAAAAGAATTGAGATGGAGCCAAATTAGGTTGATAAAGTTTTTTTATTCGCCAAATTAGGGTTTGAGATGTATAATCATGAAATTAGGTTTTGGACACTTTAAAATATTTAGATTTATAATTTATGGTCACTCGATTGTTTTTGAAAGCTTACTGTGTTTGAATATGTTTATAGGGTTTTAAGGTTTAAAGGATTAAGGTTTAGAAAACTTTAAGGTTTAGGTTTTAAGGGAGTTAGGATTCACTGTTTTGGGTTCTGGCGTTGAATTAGGGTTTTAGAGTTTTAGAATTAGGGTTTCGGAGAATGTATTTTATTTTAGAGTTTGAGAAAACAATTTATAGTTTTATAAAAATTTATGTGATTTTTAGAAGCTGTAAAGTGAAGTTTAGGGTTTTAAGGTTTTGAAACATTGGAAAACAGATTAAGGTTTTGATATTTGGAAGAAACCGAAAAAGTAATTTAGGGTTTTTTGAAAATAGAGAAAATGATTTAATGTTTATAAAAACAAAAGAGACAATTTAGGGGTTTTGGGGACAGAAGGGAAATAGAAGGATGATTTTTAGTGTTTTAGAACGATTTAAGGTTTTTTGGAAAAACAAAGAAACGGATTAAAGTTTTTAAAGGTATCTAGAAATAGAGGAATTCTCTTAAGGTTTCTAGAAACAAAGATCAAGTTATTACATCTTCAAAGATTGAAGTTTTGAGTGTGTAATCTTATGAATTAAATAAAGGATGAAGCTACTGTAAGAAACAAAAAGAAATTAAGAATTCAAACCTTCGTTCGTAGGTTACGCCAAAAATTGCTTCTTGGATGAACAAAAACAAAGACAAGCTTTGCTGCCTTTGATGGATTGAATTGTTGTCTACTCTAAAAAAAAGAAATCAGATTGATTCACTACCTTTCCTACTCAGTTTCGGTCTCAATTTTTCTCCAAATTTTCGTCCCAATTCTCTGATCAAATTTCTCCCCCTTTTTGTGTTGTTTTTGGTCTTATTTATAGAAGATTTCTTGATTAATGTTAGTTATTCACGGAATATAACATTTATTAAGAAAAAGAAACCGAAACCTAATTGCATTAGGTTTCGAAAAAATTTACGTCGGAAAAATTTCGCTGGCAAAAAAAAACTGCTACTGAAAAAATGCCCTAGCGAAAAAAAATTGCCGCAGTTGACTGCAACAGCGGGCGAGAATTGGCTTGCGGGCTATATCGCCCGCAGAAATAAACTGCGCGTGAAATGACCCAAGGCAATTTTGCTGCACTGATTTTCGGCGATGATTTTTCCGTCGCCGATTTTTCCGTTGCCGATTTTTCCGTCTCCGATTTTTATTTTTATTTTTATTTTTATTTTTATTTTTATTTTTATTTTTATTTTTATTTTTATTTTTATTTTTATTTTTATTTTTATTTTTTTGTTTATTTTTATTTTTTATTTTTTATTAATAAAAATTAAATACTAAAGCAAAAATTATTTAATTAAGATAACACAAAAATTATTTTGGACTAATTAAAATAGATTGGACCACACAAAAATTATTTTGGACTAATTAAAATTTATTGGACCGGACTGGGTCAAAAAAAGTTTTGGTCAAAATTAAATACAAAAGTCGGGCCCGTGGGCTGTGCTGGCAGCAATTGCGCTGGCAAAAATGGGCACAGCTGGCCAATTTCGCAGCCAGTGGCATCTGGCTGCAAAATTGGTGTCCCAATTCGCCCCCAGATCATTTTTGCGGTGAATTGGGTTGCCGCACGACGCTCGTTGATCCGTCTGATTTTTTATTTTTGTCATTTTTTATATTTTTATATTTTTTATTTTTATTAAAATTAATTAAAATATTATTAAAATAAATAAAATACCACAAAATTTTTTTTAAACTATCGGATTTGAATGGGTCAAAAATTAAGGGTTTACAGCACTCATCCAGTGATGGAAACATGCCCGTACAATATCCAATGTCGAAAATATAATAAAATAGGACACCCACTAATTGATGAAAACATGTCCTTTACATTAATCCCCAAATATAAATAAGATAAAAGAACAAAATTATATAAACAAGGCACCCACAAAGTGGAAAACATGCCTTTTATAATTTTAAAAATCTAAATAACAAATAAACATAATTCAAATATTCATCACAAATAAGCAAATCATATCATCCATCATAAACAATTAAGGATTAAACAAAATCAGGGATCATTAAATTAGGGTTTTCACATGGAAACTAAGATTAAAACATGCAAACTAGGGTTTGATATGCGAACTGAGATTTTAGAATATAAACTAGGGTTCTAGAATGTAGATTAGGGTTTTAAAATGTAAACTAGGGTTTTAGAATGAGTGTTAGGATTTTAGAATATAAACTAGGGTTTTAGATTGTAAATTAGGGTTTTAAAATGTGAACTAGGGTTTTAGAATCACTACAAAAAAAGCGCAATCAGCGACGCATTCTGCGACAACTCTTATTTCGTCGCTGATTAGTGACTTTATCAACGACAACTTTACGACAAAGAATTAAGATAAGCATCTTTCCAACATTCCGTAGCTGAATGGGTCGCTAAATGTGTCGCTGATTAACAACAAAAAAAAATGGTCGTAGAATCTATCGCTGAATAGCGATAAAAGGTCGTTTCTCGCTAAATGTGTCGCTGAATTTTGCGCCAGATTTTGGCGCCAACAATTAGCGACGACGTTACGACTAATTTACAACAAATTAGCAAAGAATGTGTTTATTTTCTATTTTAAAGTAATTGGTTGCTAATTTGTCCCTAAATGGCTCACTGATTTGCGAGAAAAATAGTTAGTCGCAGAATTATCGTTAATTTGCGAGAATATAGTGACCAATTAGCGAGAAATTAATTTTATTTTCTATTTTAAAGTAATTGGTCGCTAATTAGTCGCTAAATGGCTCGTTGATTTGTGAGAAAAATAGTTAGTCGCAGAATTATCGTTAATTTGCGAGAATATAGCGACCAATTAGCGAGAAATTAATTTTATTTTCTATTTTAAAGTAATTGGTCGCTAAATGGCTCGTTGATTTGTGAGAAAAATAGTTAGTCGCAGATTAGTCTCTAATTTATTTAGCACATAATACAATATAATGTATAAGTATTACAAAAACTGAAAGGCACTTGCAACAGTTTTACCTTAGAGAGAGATTTTCTGCGCAAATATAATCAACGACATGTAAAATAAAAAAAAGTTTAGAAAAGATACTGACTCGCCTCGGTCTTAAAGCCCATATATCGAACGGGATTTCTTCAAAATCTTCTAAAAAAAATAAAAATATTTTTAAAAATATTCATTTTTCTTTTTAATTTAAAAAATATCCTTTATTTAATTTTTAATTTTAAAAATACTTCAAGTATATTTTAAATATATATTTGATATATTAAAAATATATTCATTTTTTAAAAATATATATTAGATATATATTTAATATATTAAAAATACATAAAAAATACATAATATTAAAAAAGGAGTTTCTTTAAAATTATTCTAAAAAATAATTTTTTTTAAAAATATATATTTTTCTTTTTCAATTTCAAAAATACTCTTTTTTAATTTTTAATTTTAAAAATACTCCTTTTAGAAGTATATTTTGAATAAACATTTAATATATTAAATATATATTTAATTTTTAAAAGTTTATATTAAATATATTTTTAGTATATTAAAAATATTAAAAAAATATAAAATATTTTAAAAAAGTTAAAAAATATATTATGCAGCGTAAATTTCTCAAAAAAAAATAAAAAAATGTGCTATATGGTATAATTTCGATTTAATTTCTACTAAAAGAAGGTTTTTTGAAAATTAAACTGAGCCCAGCCCAGTTAGAAGATCCATACACATACGAACCAGAAAAAGCAGATGGGGATAGAAATGCGATTATGGAGGGCGTAGAGAGAGGCAGTTGGTGTGTGTGTTTTTGTTTTCTAATACAACTCTTTCGATTCTTAGGGGAACTAAATGAGACGAAGAAGAAGATTAAAGAATAGCAACAAGGAGGAGAACAAGATAGTGTAAAATACTGAAACTATGGTGTCTATGGTTGCTGGTGCTCTCTCGTTTTCTCTGCGCCGATTTTTGGTTCTGGACTCCTGATTTCTTCTACTACTAGTAGTATTAATACAAATCGGAGCAGACGACAAAAGCAAGTGGTTTGTATGGCGCCTGACGAAGAAAAATTGACTCGCCGCAATCCTCTCGATTTTCCTATTATAAGTTTCTCTTTCTTTAATTTTACTGGTTTGGAAATTGTTGTTTGTTGAAGAAATTGCTGTTGAAATTGAGCTTTTAATTTCGGTTAAGGGAGATTTAACCTACAAATTTCTTGTCGAACAATTTGGCTCTAATCAATTAGAAACGATTCTTGGAACAATGATTGCAGTGAACTCAAAATGGACGAAACTTCTATTCAATTGATTTGGTGGTTTTATTAATAAAGTTTAGGCATATGATCTGAACAAACTAATTAAGCACCTTGATATGCCTTCTCATCTTATTGAATCATGGGAAGCTATTGATTTTGTTCCAATTTATTTAATAGAGAACTTACGAGGTTGTTTATTTCTGAATTTGCTTAAAATTGAATTGCACATGCTTTTGCACGCCTTGGCTTATGAAAGTTGCGTGTTCAATGATATATCATGTCTTCCTCTTATGATTCGCCTCTCTTTACCTTAATTGAATTAGGTCTTTTCTTGTTTAATGATATATCATGGCTTTTTTATGCATACTTTATGTTCATTTTGTAGTTGAATAACATTTCAAATGGTTTTGGAAATATTAACTTCATCTTTTGAGTAGATAATGTTATTTGGAAAATAGTTCTTGTAGAGTGGATCAATAACCTTTTTACTAGTTTGGATCTTATTGTCAGTCATTAGTTTATAACCTTTGCAACTCAAATGGCCTCCTTTGATGTTCTCAAGTTTCTGATTTCTTAATTACAGTATGATATTATTTTTTTTTCTAATGTTTGTATGGATGATTCAAGTTGAATGTATTACTGAAGGCAGTATTTGAATTGTTTGCTTCAGGTGGGCGCTTATATTAGTGGAAGGAATTGTTGTTTCATGGTAGTGTTTCAATATGGTTCTATTGTCTTGTTTAATGTCCGTGAACATGAGGTTAATGATTAGCTAAAAATTGTAAGAAACCATGCATCAGGATTGCTTCCTGAAATGAGACAGGATGGTGAGATGTATATTCTGATTTCAAGTCAATATTTGTTATTTGTTTAGTAGACATTAATAGAAAAGCGCAAGAGACATTCTGTTATTGGTAGGTGAAATGATGTCGCACATGATGAGATGGACACAAACAATACTAATCTTGATCAAATGGATCTCAACAGAGTTGTTTTTTAGTAAAGAAAAAATAAACAGAAAAAAGTAGGATGATCCAGAATTACTTAGAAATGTACATATTAGCCTGCATATTGTCTCAACTCTTTGCATATCTCAGATTTGTTTCCATAATTTTAGGATTCACATAAACTGAATATCTATAAACCGTTTGAAACATAGCTGCTGAACTAGGTAAGATGAAGGAAAAGAATCGATTGTGTTTGAGGCTGAGTTATCTTATATCTCGAGGTTGGTAATTTAAAAAGGTAAAACACCGGGAACACTCATGTAGAAGCGATATCTGCAAAACCAAGGAATGATTCTTCATATTCAATGACATAGCTGGAACAGGAGTATGACTTTAATCTCAGAATCATATGTTTAGCTTGATGCTGTTAGACAAAAATGCATGCAATGATGATGAGAATGAGAGATGAAGAAAGGTCTTTCTGCTTTTGATTAAAGAAATTTCTCAAATTGTTTTTACACTAATGTTTTATCACCATCTAGCTTTTTGCTTGATTATCATTTGACTTTTTCTTTCCTTGAACAACTGGATATTGTCCTTGCTGAACTTCATTTTACTGGATATGCAACTCAAGAATATTAGGTGAGAGAGAAGTCAACATTGAACACTTGGATGCAAGGTGGATTGGATTACATAATGCTACAATTCTTGAATATTGATGGAATCCGTACAATTGGTAGTGTTCTTGGTCAAAGTATTGCACTTGATTACTATGGGCGCCAGGTTTGTTTAAGGCCGACCATGAAGTTATATACTAACTCAATGGAAAGCTGATTGGAGTACCGATAAAGCAAAACATCGTTCTTCCGTTGCTTCAAAGAATAGGTTTGTTTTTATTTCATCATTCATATTTATGGTATAATCTTACTGCTTGATGACATAACATGTGGTATAACATTATGACAATGTAGGCTAACAGAAAAAGCAGGGCCTGGAACTGGCCCTTCTAAGCACACATTTGGATCCATTTCCCAAGAAGCACATAGACAAAGAATGGTAAATTATTAAATTAGCCATTATTATTAGAAAATGTATGTTTTATATATGCAAATTTAATTACCAAGATATAATTTGACAGAGTAAATAATTAATAAATGAAGTTACAACAAAAGGTAGAAGAGCAAGCCAAGGTTATAGCATCAATGAATGAAGTTATAGCTAATGTGCGCTCGGTGAATGATGTTTTAGATGATATGTGCTTATTCTTATCTGAGCAATGAAGGAAAACAAATGCTCCTCCTACTCCGGCAAATGACAATGTGGAGGAAGACAATGTTCGTATGTAGGATATACTTGATAGTTGGTGTTCTCTTTGTTTGTGTTTGGAGTGTCGGATTATCAAAGTTTGTGTTTTCTTTGTTTGTGTTTGGAGTGTTGGATTATTAAAGTTTGTGTTCTCTTTGTTTGTGTTTGGAGTGTCAGATTATTAAAGTTGGTGTTCTCTTTGTTTGTGTTTGGAGTGTCGGATTATTAAGACCTTATGTGTTCAATATACTTTCTTAAGGGGTAAACTTTACATTCGAATTGTTTATGTATACTTATTGCCACTAATAACTTAATTATGAATGTTGTGTTATTTGATTATTATTGTAATGAATGACTATTTTATAAACAGGTTTGGTTATTATATTTGAAATTCAACAGGTTCTTGAAAATGTGTAGACAAAAAAAAATTGGAATACTGGAAAAATATAGCCAAACAATTACAAAATTGCGACAAAATCAGCGACCAAAGGTGATAAAAAAAATATTGAATTATGCGATAAATCAACGACTGAAACAACGAGAAAAATATTGCGACATATTCTGCAACACATCAGCGACAAAATTTAGCGAGCAAATTAGCGACAAATTCAGCGACTAAATTAACAACCCAAATAGCGATGAATTCAATGACCAAAGCTAAATCAACGACGACTTTCAGTGGGAATAAATAATTCCCGCCAAAAATGAAAATGTCGTTGAATTTGTCTCTGTGTTGTCACTGATTTGTCACTAATCAACGACACGCACAATTAGTCATTGATTTGTCGTTGATTTTTTTAGCGACCAAGACATTACCGTCCGCTCGATTTTTCTCGCTGTTCGTCGCTGATATTGTCGCTATCGTATTTTGGTCGTTGATTTCGTCGTTGATGGTGTCACAGATTGCGTCGCAGATTGTTGTTTTTTTTTTGTAGTGAATGTAAATTAGGGTTTTAGAATATAAACTAGGGATTAATCTTACAAATTATGTCCAGGAACATGTAATCAGGGTTTACTAGATGATATTAAGGTTTTAAGCAAAATCAAAATAATAAATTAACAAAAAACACAAAAACTCTACATGATTACCTAATGAAGATAATAAATATAATTAATGAAGATAATAAATATAATTAAGTAATGGAAACCATACCTATGTTGTTTGTTTTGATAAATGAAATTTAATGAACCAAGCCTCACTAGATAACCACACAATTCCTTTAGATTTGGATAGTTTAGGCGGGTCTGGATCAATGGAACCTTGGTTACTATCTCTAGCCTTTTTTTTTTTTTACTTCTGTGCCTCTTTTCCTTTTAATTCTTTTCTTTTGTTGATTGTAATTGTTCTATTTTTGTGCTTTACTTTTACTAATTTTCTACCATCAACTGCTCTTTGTCTTTGTGTTAATTGTTGCTATTCTCCTATGTTTTTATTTTGGCTGCTGTTGTCCCCATGTGGCTCTTAATCTCCCTCTTTATAGGACAATCTTAGGGCTTAATTATATTTCTCAAACCCTAAACCTATTAGAAAACCTCATCTCCTTTAATTTAATCCTGATTAGGACACTTGAACAAGCCGATATTAAGAGACCATATCGAATTGGGTCCAATTTGACATGAATAGGTGCCCATGTCGAATTAGACATGTCCAAATTTGGTATGGGCATGCTCATGTCGAATTTGGACAAGTTTAATTTGACATAAGCTGAATTAAGATGGCCCACACCTATTTAGATCAAACCGGATTGATTTGGGCTTAAAAATTAAGATTGATTTTAGTTTGAACTTTAAAAATGGACTAGGCTTTGGGCCTCTTAATTAGAATTAAGCTCATTCAGAGACAAAATTAAGGCTCTACACGGCCATATCAAATTGGATCAAGTCCAATTCGATATAGAGGTGTCCATATCGAATAAGACTTGATCTAATTTCATATGTCTAATTCGATATGGATTGTCCATATCGAATTGGATCAATTCCAATTCTATATGGATGTTATCCATATCAAATTGGACATGATCCAATTAGATATGGACACTATCCATATCAAATTAAGCCAAACCAAACCTATTCTAACCTCGGATCCGACCGTTTTAAGGTTTTAAAATTTGAATCAGCTTATTTTAGGCCTTATAAAACTAGACCAGTCTAATTAAAAGCTTTAAACTAGGTTTAATCCATTAAGAATGGACCAAACTTTACTAGGCCTCTATTAATTGAGATCAGACTAGCTTAGGGCCTAAGTTAATGGTCTACAGTTTTGCCCCCTGCTTGATCGGTCTTGAATTCATTGAGAGAGTGAAAAGCAACATGACTTTGAGCTGATCTTGGATAAGGATGGGTTCTGGACTAGATAATTGGTTTGGGTTTTGGACCCTATAGACCCTTAATTCTTGCCCTAAGCAAGTTTGATCCCAATTAAAGAAGGCCAAGCCAAATTCAGTCCTATTTTAAAAGCTTAAACCTAGTTTATAGCTTTGAACTTGGTAGGTCCAATTTTAAAAGGACCAAAAATAAGCCGGTTTAACTTTTAAAGCCTTAAAATAGTTCGATCCGAAGTTGGAATAGGTTTGGTTCCATTTAATTCAATATGGGTCATGCCATATCGAATTGGGCCTACCCAATTCGATATGGACAATGTCCATATTGTAATATCCCAAAGTATGCCCTAGAAGTTTTGGAAAATTTATTGTTACATTTGGATTTAATGTATATGTTGAATTGGAAAGAGAAAAGAAGTTAAGAGAGAGTGTATATGTTGTATATATGGAAATATATACAACATATACAAGTCAATATGTGATGGTCAAAAGAAGATATTTTATTTTTATTATTAATGGAATTAATTAAAAAGGAAATTAAAATGAATGGAAGAGAATTAATTGGATTATTTTATTATTTTTTCTTGGAGGAGGTTTAAGTAGAGAAGAGGGTTTGACTTTGTCTCATTTTCTTCTTCTTTTTCTTTCCTTTTCCTTGCTGGCCGGCTCACCAAAGGCAATAGAGAGCAAGAGAGATTTTGATTTCTAAGCTCAAAATTGAAGGAAGATTCAAGTGATTAAGCTGGAATTTTGTGAAGTTTCATCATCTTTGGTAAGTTTTTCACTTGATTCTTTCATTTTCTTTGAGTTTGTGAGTTGAGGTTGTGATTGATATGTATTTATTTGTTTGTGGTGTATTTAAGAATGTTTGGTTCATTTGATTTTGGATTTTTGGGGTTTGATTGAAGGAAAGAGTAAGTTTGTTTGAGGAGAAAGTGTTGTGGTTGTGTTTTGAGTTTGTGATGATGATTATGATTTGTGTTGGATGTATGTTTTGAGTGTTTTGGTGTTTTTGTAACTTATATTGGTTTATGGGTGTGTTTAATTAAGTTTGTTTGAAGTGGATAATGGTGGAAGTAAGAGATTTGTTGGTTGTGTTGTTGTTGTTGCCGGAATTTGTATTTTTGGCCTGACACGCCCATTAACACAGCCAAGTCTTTAGGCGTGTCAATGGTTCTATTTTCTGGATGGTTGACATGAGCAGTGACACGCCCATGTCACTGAGCGTGTCATAGCTACTGTGTTGAGGGAGGATTGACACGGCCATGAGCACGCCTGTGTTGTTGGACGTGTTAATGTTTCTGTGAGACAGAATGTATTACACGTTCAGTGACACGCCCGTGGTTCTGAGCGTGTCAAAGCTTCTGTGTTGTGGAGTTAGGGCACGGTCAGGGACACGCCCATGTTGTTAAGCGTGTCATGTGTAGAGTTTGCCCTAGTTGGTTTTATCTATTTTATCTCATGTGTATCTCTAAGTGAGTGTGTATGATCACATTTGGTTTAGGTTTTGAAGAGAGTTGAGTTGCTTTAATCCTAGTGTTGAGGATTCTTAGAAGAGGAGTTTGGTGAGGAGTGAGTTGCTCTTGAGGTAAGTACAAACCCTACATTATTGCTTACTTTTATATGATCTTGAGACTTAACACATTTGATTGTAAATGTGTTAAGTAATCTATTGCATTATTGATGCATATTAATAATGTTATGTTTTGCATAATGTGAACTTTGTGGGATGTATGTTGAAAATGTGAAAGATATGATGATATGATGAGTTGTTTTAATGTGAATTGAGATAATTGAGGCATGTTTGCCTAAATTATGATGTTTAATGTAATTGGTTATATATATACTCTATTGATGAGATGTGAAGCCATTGTTGTTGGCTATAATGATGCAAATGAGATGATTAAGGCATGGATGCCTAAATGATGATGAGAAAATGAGAATGAAATTGATAATGAATTAATGAATGAATTGTGTGTCTAATGTGTTATTCCATTTTCAGAGTTTTGTTGTTGGTGGCATGCCTATAGTAACAATCTCTTGAAGTTAGGTTGGGCTTGATCCTTGAAGCCAAGTTGGGTTAAAGTTTAGCATGCTTAACTCCCCTTGAAGCTTGGTTGGGTCTAGTACTTGAAGCCTAATTGAAATGTTACAACCCTTGAAGCTAGGTTGGGTTTGGTTCTTGAAGCCAAGTTGGGTTTATACTTAGCATGCTTTGTTCCCCTTGAATCTTGGTTGAGCCTAATCCTTGAAGCCTAGTTGGGATAATGATAATGATAAATGTGATAATTAAACCAAAACATTAACTCTGAAAGTTGAATGGCATATTAGTGTCTTTTGGGCCCATGCTTGTCTTTGCTTTAATATGTTTATGGATGTGGAAAATTGGAAGTGTTCCTTTATGAATGTTTTGATAAGTTATTGAATAATGCAAGGTTGTGAAATATAATATTCTTTTGAATTATTCTTTTGAAACTTGATTGTATGATATTGGCATTGCATTGAAGCATAATATTATTATAGTTTGTACCACTAAGCCGTGGACTTAGCACGATTGTGGTTCATCGCGCAGGTGACAGGGAAGAGCCAGAGAGTTCATCTAGACAGAGTCGAGTCTAGATTTTGAAGTGTTGATTGTGAGCTTAAAGATCAAAGACTGACTGCCAAACATGTATAAACTTTAAGTTTTGTAAAATTGAGTTTTGATGTATATGTATTTGTAAATATTGCTATATATTTTCCGCTGCGTATTGAATAAATATTTTATCTACTGTGTTTCATAATATAACTTAAATGTTTTAAATTTGCTCATATGATTGTAAGAGTAATGATTTGTTTATTTAGAAAACTGTAGTATTCCTATATTCAGTATACGTATATTACGATCGTAATAGCATGCTGTGTACGTATACGGGGCATAGGGGTGTTACAATTGTTTTGGTATCAGAGCCTAGGTTTGAGATTCTCAACCTAGGTAAATTGTAAGAAAAAGAACATTTTGATTTTAAAAGTTGGTTTTTAAATAAGATACATGTTTTGGTATTGGCAGTCTCTGATCTTTAATGAGGTATATTCTGCTGTGTTTGCAGATATAGGTAGTGATGGCGTCTCAGTCACGTCAGTCTGTAGAAGGTAGTGCTGAGAGTGTAGCTCCTGAAGAGGGTAGAGATGGAGCTAGGGTTGAGAGAGTTAGTGAGGCCCCTGCTCCTGTGCCAGGGAGATCAGCTGCTGATGAGGTTCCGCCGGGTTGGTTACGGCATATGGTAGAATTGTTGAGGGGAGCTCCCGTACAGCAGCCACCACCGCCACCACAGCCTCAAGTACCAGTGAGGCATTATGATAAATTGAGGAAATATGGGGCTGATGATTTTCTTGGCACTACAGATCCTGCAGTAGCTGAGCAGTGGTTGGATAAAAGTGCAGAGGATATTTATCCAGTTGCAAGCTACTCCTGATGAGAAATTTGATTATGCTAGATCTCTTCTTCAGAAAGATGCTTATGATTGGTGGAAGACGGTTCC
Organism: Garcia nutans; assembly: GCA_947685225.1. Classification (NCBI taxonomy): domain Eukaryota; kingdom Viridiplantae; phylum Streptophyta; class Magnoliopsida; order Malpighiales; family Euphorbiaceae; genus Garcia; species Garcia nutans. The sequence goes on from CANTUV010000037.1 coordinate 18,136,633, forward strand.
TCATGCCATGGATGATCCACCTACATTATCTTATAATGATTTTCTGAGGGAGTTTGAGCAGAAATATACTATGAGGGAGTATAAAGATGTCAAGAAGATGGAATTTCTGAATCCGAGGCAAGATAATCGGACAGTGACAGAGTATGAGATAGAGTTCATCCGGTTGAGTCACTATGCTGGTGGAATTATTTTGGGATGAGATTGACCGGTGCAGGAGGTTTGAGGAGGGATTGAGGCCCTCTATTATGTGCATTGTTGCTGGTTCTCGGTACCAGGATTTTTCTCAATTGGTTGCAGCAGCTAGAAGTGTTGAGAGAGCACAGGGTATTGCAGCAGCTGCTACCGAGGAAGAGACCAGAGTTAGGAGACCCTAGTTTGAGGCAGGGTCTTCGTCTATGAAGAGAGGCAGAGGAAGTTTTATTCTAAGGACCAGTAGGAGCCAGAGGCAGTCTGGTAGGTCTGTTCAATATCAGAGATAGAGACTGAGACCTACAGTTTCTGTAGCGAGTGCTCTGACTCCAGTGGTTTAGAGATCTACTCCACCTATATGTGTTTATTGTGGTAGGACCCATGGGGGTGTTTGTTGGAAGACGGGTGGATCGGGAGTATGCTTTAGATGTGGGTCACCAGCTCATTTTATTAAAGATTGCCCTGAGATGTAGGAGGATAGACAGACTGATACTGCAGCTTCTCAGCCCAGTGTCAGCAGAGGTGGTCAAGGGGGCAGAGGTTTTAGTAGAGGTGGTAGACCTGGGTTTAGTCAGAGAGGAGGATCTTCATCCAGAGGTAGTAGGCCAGATGAGGCTGGGTCTTCTAAGAGAGTATATGTGATGCAGAGGCAGCCGGATGCTTCAGCAGTTATAGCGGGTACATTTTCTTTATTTGATAGTCCAGTTCTTGCTTTGATTGATCCAGGATCTACTCATTCATACATAAGTGCATCCATATTGCCTGTGTCTGAATTGCATTCAGAGTCCTTAGGATTTGATGTATTGGTGACAAATCCTTTAGGACATAGTGTTGTGGTGAGTAAGGTGCATCGTGATAGTGCAGTGGTGGTACAAGGTGAGGAGTTTTTGGGTGATTTGATTGAAATGCCTTTTAAGGAGTATGATTTGATCTTAGGCATGGATTGGTTGTCTAAGCATGGAGTTGTGGTAGACTGTCAAAAGAAATGTGTTTCTTTGAGAACCGGTGATGGTAGAAATGTGATGGTGTCTAGTGAGCAGAGACAGCTTGCATCCTTGTTTGTGTCAGCAGTTGCAGCTAGGAAGTTGATTAGAAAAGGGTGTGATGCTTATCTTGCTCATGTGGTGGATACCAGAGTAGTGGGTTCTCAACTTGATAGTATACCCACAGTTGCTGAATTTCCAGATGTGTTTCCTAAGGAATTGCCAGGGTTACCCCCTGAGAGAGAGGTTGAGTTTGGTATCGATTTGTTGCCTGGTACCACTCCCATCTCTATTACTCCATATCGAATGGCACCTGCTGAGTTAAGAGAATTGAAGGTGCAGTTGCAGGAGTTGTTGGATAAAAAGGATGGTACTTTAAGGTTGTGTATCTCCATGGGGAGCTCCTGTTTCTCCATGGGGAGCTCCTGTTTTGTTTATGAAGAAAAAGGATGGTACTTTAAGGTTGTGTATTGATTATAGGCAATTGAACAAAGTGACTATCAAGAATAAGTATCCTTTGCCTAGGATTGATGATCTCTTTGATTAGTTGAAGGGAGCAGCAGTGTTTTCCAAAATTGATTTGAGATCAGGGTACCATCAGTTGAGGGTTAAAGCTGAAGATGTTTCTAAGACAGCTTTTCGCACAAGGTATGGGCATTATGAGTTTTTAGTGATGCCTTTTGGATTGACGAATGCACGTGCAACTTTCATGGATTTGATGAATAGAGGCCCTATCTGGATCAGTTTGTTGTGGTCTTCATTGATGATATTTTGGTGTATTCGTGTAATGAAGAGGAGCATGACAAGCATTTGCGGATTGTGTTGCAGATCTTGAAAGAGAAGCAGTTGTATGCTAAGCTGTCGAAATGTGAGTTTTGGCTTAATCAAGTTACTTTTCTGGGTCATATAGTTTCAGCAGATGGTATAAGAGTCGATCCATGTAAAGTTGAAGCTATTTTGAATTGGAGTCCACCGAAGTTTGTAACTGAAGTTAGAAGTTTTCTGGGTTTGGCAAGCTATTATCGACGTTTTGTGAAAGGTTTTTCCTTGATAGCTACTCCACTTACCATATTACTTCGAAAGGGAGTTAGATTTGTGTGGACAGATCAGTGTCAAGCTAGTTTTGAACAGTTAAAAGAGATGTTGACTCAAGTGCCTGTTCTTACTTTGCATATGGAAGATAAACCATATGTGATTTATAGTGATGCTTCACATAATGGTTTAGGATGTGTTTTGATGCAAGAGGGTAAAGTCATAGCTTATGCTTCTCGGCAGTTGAAGCCGCATGAGCCTAATTATCCGACGCATGATTTGGAGTTGGCAGCTATAGTGTTTGCTTTGAAGATTTGGCGACACTACCTGTATGGGGAGAAGTGTTTTATCTACACGGATCATAAAAGTTTGAAATATTTGGGTGTTCAGAAGGAGCTGAATCTTCGGCAAAGGCGATGGTTGGAGCTGATCAAAGATTATGATTGTTTGATTGATTATCATCCTAGCAAGGCAAATGTTGCTGCTAATGCTTTAAGTCAGAAGTCTTTAGCAGGTTTGACTGCTTATTCGCTCTTGTTGCTTATTGAGTTGAGAGCATTGCATGCTAGTTTTGAATCATGTGATGATGGTGCATTGTTGGCTCAGTTACAGTTGAGACCGGTATTGTTGGATCAGATTAAAGAGGCTCAATTGGCTGATGAGAGAATTCAGAAGATTGTTTCAGATTTCCAAAATGGGGAGAGTAGAGATTTTCATGTGAAAAGTGATGGTAGCCTTTGGTTTAAAGATAGGTTGTGTGTTCCTGATGATACTAGTTTGAGAAAGGTTATTTTAGAAGAAGCACATCAGTCAGTTTTTGCTATGCACCCTGGGAATACAAAGATGTATCATGATTTGAAGCAGCATTATTGGTGGTTAGGTATGAAGAGAGATATAGTGGAGTTTGTATCCAAGTGTCTCACGTGTCAGAAGGTGAAAGCTGAACACCAAGTTCCAACAGGGTTGCTTCAACCTTTAACAGTGCCTGAATGGAAATGGGAGAGAGTGACAATGGATATTGTGTCTGGGTTGCCATTGACTCAAAAGAAGCATGATGCTATTTGGGTGATTGTTGATCGGTTGACAAAGACAGCTCATTTTCTTCTAGTTCGGATGGACTATTCTCTTGAGAAGTTGGCTGAGCTGTATATCAATGAGATAGTGAAGTTGTATGGAGTCCCAATTTCTTTAGTGTCTGATCGAGATCCTAGGTTCACTTCGAGATTTTAGAAGAGTTTACATGGTGCATTGGGGTCTCGATTGCACTTTAGCACTACTTTTCATCCGCAGACAGATGGGCAATCAGAGAGAGTGATACAGATTATAGAGGATATGTTGAGAAGCTGTGTCATTGATTTTTCTAGAAGTTGGGACAGATTTTTGCCACTTGTGGAATTTGCCTACAACAATAGTCATCAATCCAGTATTGGTATGGCACCATTTGAGGCATTGTATGGTAGAAGATGTAGGACACCTTTATGTTGGAATGAACTTGGAGAAGGCAAATTGATTGGTCCTAAATTGGTTAAAGAGACGGAAGAGAAAGTGAAGGTAATTCGGGATCGATTAAAAGCAGCTTCAGATCGGCAGAAATCTTATTCAGATTTGAAGAGGAGAGATATAGAATATGATGTTGGAGACAAAGTATTTCTGAAAGTATCTCCTTGGAAAAAGATTTTAAGATTTGGTCGAAGAGGGAAGCTGAGTCCTTGTTTTATTGGACCGTATGAGATATTAGAAAGAGTTGGACCAGTTGCTTATCGTCTTGCTTTGCCGCCTGAGTTGGATAGAATCCATAATGTCTTCCATGTTTCTATGTTGCGGAGGTACATATCAGACCCATCTCATATTTTACCATTTGAATCTATTGAGGTGAGTCCGGATCTAACATTTGAAGAAGAACCAATTGCTATTCTGGCACATGAAGTGAAAGAGTTGAGAAATAAGATAGTGCCATTAGTAAAAGTTCTTTGGAAGAATCATGCAAAGGAAGAGGCAACTTGGGAGAGTGAACAAGCGATGCGGAATCAATATCCTCAACTGTTTCGAACTTGAGCTCAAGTAATTTCGAGGACGAAATTTCTTTTTAGAGGGGGAGAATCGTAATATCCCAAAGTATGCCCTAGAAGTTTTGGAAAATTTATTGTTACATTTGGATTTAATGTATATGTTGAATTGGAAAGAGAAAAGAAGTTAAGAGAGAGTGTATATGTTGTATATATGGAAATATATACAACATATACAAGTCAATATGTGATGGTCAAAAGAAGATATTTTATTTTTATTATTAATGGAATTAATTAAAAAGGAAATTAAAATGAATGGAAGAGAATTAATTGGATTATTTTATTATTTTTGCTTGGAGGAGGTTTAAGTAGAGAAGAGTGTTTGACTTTGTCTCATTTTCTTCTTCTTTTTCTTTCCTTTTCCTTGTTGGCTGGCTCACCAAAGGCAATAGAGAGCAAGAGAGATTTTGATTTCTAAGCTCAAAATTGAAGGAAGATTCAAGTGATTAAGTTGGAACTTTGTGAAGTTTCATCATCTTTGGTAAGTTTTTCACTTGATTCTTTGATTTTCTTTGAGTTTGTGAGTTAAGGTTGTGATTGATATGTATTTATTTGTTTTTGGTGTATTTAAGAATGTTTGGTTCATTTGATTTTGGATTTTTGGGGTTTGATTGAAGGAAAGAGTAAGTTTGTTTGAGGAGAAAGTGTTGTGGTTGTGTTTTGAGTTTGTGATGATGATTATGATTTGTGTTGGATGTCTGTTTTGAGTGTTTTGGTGTTTTTGTAACTTATATTGGTTTATGGGTGTGTTTAATTAAGTTTTTTTGAAGTGGATAATGGTGGAAGTAAGAGATTTGTTGGTTGTGTTGTTGTTATTGCCGGAATTTGTATTTTTGGCCTGACACGCCCATTAACACGGCCAGGTCTTTAGGCGTGTCAATGGTTCTGTTTTCTGGATGGGTGACACGAGCAGTGACATGTCCATGTCGCTTAGCGTGTCATAGCTACTGTGTTGAGGGAGGATTGACACGGCCATGAGCACGCCCGTGTTGTTGGACGTGTTAATGTTTATGTGAGATAGAATGTATTACACGTTCAGTGACACGCCCGTGGTTCTGAGAGTGTCAAAGCTTATGTGTTGTAGAGTTAGGGCACGGTCAGGGACACGCCCGTGTTGTTAAGCGTGTCATGTGTAGAGTTTGCCCTAGTTGGTTTTATCTATTTTATCTCATGTGTATCTCTAAGTGAGTGTGTATGATCACCTTTGGTTTAGGTTTTGAAGAGAGTTGAGTTGCTCTAATCCTAGTGTTGAGGATTCTTAAAAGAGGAGTTTGGTGAGGAGTGAGTTGCTCTTGATGTAATATCCTCATGTATACCTTAAAAGTTTTGATAATGTTATTGTTATATATTGGATTGAATATATGTGTTAAATTACAAGAGAAAAGAAGTTGGGAAAAGAATGTATAGGTATTTGTGTTTTGAGAAGAAAAGAGGGTGTAGAGAGAAGTGTATATGTTGTTTATATGGTTGTATAACTAACATATACATTGGTCAAAAGGGTTGGTCAATACAAGATGATATTTATTTGTGGCATGTGAAATTATATATATGGGTATATATGAGACAAAAGATTAATTAAATGAATGAAGGGCATGGAGGTAATTTTCTTTGGTTAAGTTGCATGGTGGAGATTAAAAGAAGAAAAGTGGTTGACTTGTTGGTATTTTCTTCTTTCTTTCTTGAAGAGGCCGGCCATTGAAGAAGAGAAAGAGCTAGGGAGGTGTTTGAAGTTCTATAATCAAATTGAAGAAGGAATCAAGGGTTTTGGTTAGAGATTTGTGGAATTTCTTCATTTAAGGTAAGTTTTCTCTTGATTTCTCTTGTTCTATTTGGAATTTTGTTTGAGTTTGATGGAGTGTGTTTGTGTATGGTGTGTGTAAAAGTTTTGAAATGGAATTAAAGATAAGAAGCTAGGTTGGTGTTGGTGATGGAAGAGTAAGAGTTGTGTTTAGTGAATTTTTTTTCTGTTTTACAATTAGTAAAGGCTGTGACTTGTATGATTTTTAATTAATTATAGAAAAATGTTCTTGAAGTGAATTTTTGATATGTTGTGCCTCTATGAGTCTAGAATGACTGAAAAATATGTTGATTCGATTTTGGAATGGTTATGAGTTTAGAAAGATTATTTTTATTAGACCTGTTCCAGCAAGTACCTTAACTGAGACAGCTATATTTCGGGATTTTTAATAAAATGTAGAAAAATCATATCCAATTGAATTTTGGATATGTTGTTGCTTAGTGAGTCTAGTATTTGAGAAAAATAATTTGGAACCACGTGATTGAATTTGATTTATGGAATTCACAAAGTTCAGAACTGCTGCCAGGATGCAGGGCAATTGGGGCAGTCTGGTTAGGTGAACTATTTGACCAAGATTTTGTGTTCAGTTTGATCTGAAATTTTAAAGGAATGATTTTAAGATACAAAAATAAATTCTGTAAAAATTTTAGAATTTTTAGTCAAGTAGATTATTTTATACAATTTTTCAAAATAAGGATAAAATGGAGTCTTAAACCAGAATGTACTATTCATATGGTCATTTTGCTAATATTCCTTTGGATTAGGTTTTGAAGAGATTGGGTTGCATTAACCTAAATGTGGAGAATTCTTGGAAAGAAAAGAAATGTATAGATTGATGGGACTAGTTCTTGAGGTAAGTACCAATACATATGATTGTATTTAATTACATAATTTGAGGCTTAACACATTTGTTTGCAAATGTGTTAAGTGATCTATTATATTGTTAACATAATTGGACTAAGGTGATGATTGAATGATGTGAAGGATGTGAAGATCATTAACAAGGTAAGCATAAACCCTATTTGATTGTATATCCTTATATGTCTTTGAACATTAACACATTGGGATGAAAGTGTTAAATAAGCTATTATATTGTGAATGTAAATGAAGAATATATATAAAGGATGAAATATGAAATGGGAAAGGTAGGAAGAAATGAGGATCATTCTTAAGGTATGTGCAATTTGTTATGATAAATGCTCTAGTAATGAATGATGTTAATGTGTTTTGAGAAGTGAGAAAATGTTATGTTATATGCATTGTGAATCTTGTGTATGGCAATGTATTATATGAATAATATACTTTGAAATGTGATATCAATGATGCTATATGTATCATATGGATTGAGATATGATATGATATGAAGCCATTGTGATTGGCTATGATAATTCAATTGAAAGAGATAAGGCATGTTGGCCTAATTGATGATGAGATTGATAATGAAATAATAAATGAATTGTTTGTTTAATATGTTATTCAGTTTCAGAGTTCTGGATTTGGGTGGCATGCCTAAGAAATGATGAAAGGTAACAGTCTTGCCGGGTTGAGGATCTCCTCATATGTGTTGAGTTGATGGTCCAAGAGACTGGGTCTGTTACACTATGAGAATTGTGAATATGAGATATATGATTTGTAACAGTCTTGCCGGGTTGAGGATCTCCTCATATGTGTTGAGTTGATGGTCCAAGAGACTGGGTCTGTTACACTATCCATAGATAGAGATACATGTATATACATTGCCTACGGGCGTGATGATTGTGACTATGAACCAAAGCAGTAACTCTGAACTTTGAATAACATATTAGTGTTTTGGGCCCGAGTCTGTTTTTATTGTCAATGTGAAATGCAAGTATTGAAATATTGATTGTGAGTATTAATAATGAATTATGCTTGGTGAATTGTGAATAATATAATGTTATTAAGTGTAATATGTAAATGAATTGTGGTTGATGATAAAGGTTGTTTTTATTGGAAATATGATTTATGATTTGTATGATATGTAAATTGTGTATTGCAATAATGAGTGATATGATGTGTAATGTGTGTATTGCAATAATGAGTGTATGATATGTAATGTGTGTATTGCAATAATAATTGGTATGATATGTAAAGTGTGTATTGCAATAATGGTTGGTGTGGTATATATATAATGTAGGGGTATTAATATATTGGTTTTGAGTATTGGTGATGCATTGGGGTTGGTGATAATATTATGTATATATATACATCATATATGAAATTAGCTAGGATATATTAAAGATAAAATTAAAAAGAAAAGAAGATATGATAAGAACTAATTATATATTGAATCGATGTATCATTATATATCAATACTTCTATACTATATGTTTATATTTTATATTTGGACTACTAAGCTCTCGGGCTTAGTGCGGGTGTTTATTCGCGCAGGTATATAGATGGAAGATATGAAGTCTTTTGTTATGCCACAAGAAGAGTAAAGTTTGTTGAGACCAACTAGAGGGTAATGCATACATGTATAAATTTTAATTATGATGTATTTCTGACGAGAGAGTATTTATATGTATAAATGAAGTTTTAATAAAGATAATGATTTTGTAAATGTTATTTAAATTAAGGTATTATGGTTTGAACTCTGTTACAGGTTTTTAAAAGGTAACGAAAAGTGACATCCTTATACTTTATATATTTACTGTATGTATACTAGGTATACGCATAGTACTTATATAGGGTATCGGGGTGTTACACTTGAGGTAAGTACAAACCCTACATTATTGCTTACTTTTATATGATCTTGAGACTTAACACATTTGATTGTAAATGTGTTAAGTAATCTATTGCATTGTTGATGCATATTAATAATGTTATGTTTTGCATAATGTGAACTTTGTGGGATGTATGTTGAAAATGTGAAAGATATGATGATATGATGAGTTGTTTTAATGTGAATTGAGATAATTGAGGCATGTTTGCCTAAATTATGATGTTTAATGTAATTGGTTATATATATACTCTATAGATGAGATGTGAAGCCATTGTTGTTGGCTATAATGATGCAAATGAGATGATTAAGGCATGGATGCCTAAATGATGATGAGAAAATGAGAATGAAATTGATAATGAATTAATTAATGAATTGTGTGTCTAATGTGTTTTTCCATTTTTCAGAGTTTTGTTGTTGGTGGCATGCCTATAGTAACAATCTCTTGAAGTTAGGTTGGGCTTGATCCGTGAAGCCAAGTTGGGTTGAAGTTTAGCATGCTTAACTCCCCTTGAAGCTTGGTTGGGTCTAGTCCTTGAAGCCTAATTGAGATGTTACAACCCTTGAAGCTAGGTTGGGTTTGGTTCTTGAAGCCAAGTTGGGTTGATACTTAGCATGCTTTGTTCCCCTTGAAGCTTGGTTGAGCCTAATCCTTGAAGCCTAGTTGGGATAATGATAATGATAAATGTGATAATTAAACCAAAACATTAACTCTGAAAGTTGAATGGCATATTAGTGTCTTTTGGGCCCATGCTTGTCTTTGCTTTAATATGTTTATGGATGTGGAAAATTGGAAGTGTTCCTTTATGAATGTTTTGATAAGTTATTGAATAATGCAAGGTTGTGAAATATAATATTCTTTTGAATTATTCTTTTGAAACTTGATTGTATGATATTGGCATTGCACTGTAGTTTGTACCACTAAGCCGTGGGCTTAGCGTGATTGTGGTTCATCGCGCAGGTGACAGGGAAGAGCCAGAGAGTTCATCTAGACTAAGTAGAGTCTAGATTTTGAAGTGTTGATTGTGAGCTTAAAGATCAAAGACTGACTGCCAAACATGTATAAACTTTAAGTTTTGTAAAATTGAGTTTTGATGTATATGTATTTGTAAATATTGCTATATATTTTCCGCTGCGTATTGAATAAATATTTTATCTACTGTGTTTCATAATATAACTTAAATGTTTTAAATTTGCTCATATGATTGTAAGAGTAATGATTTGTTTATTTAGAAAACTGTAGTATTCCTATATTCAGTATACGTGTATTACGATCGTAATAGCATGTTGTGTACGTATACGGGGCATAGGGGTGTTACACATATAGAATTTAATTATGTCTAATTCGATGTGGACAACGTCCATATCAAATTGGACTTGATTCAATTCAATATGCCAATTCGATATGGATGTTGGTTCATGTCAAATTAAACAAGTTTTAATTCGATATGGCCATGGTTTCATGTCAAACTTAAAGCATTTTAATTCGATAAGGCTTTTATTTTGGGACTTAATCTATGCTAAATCTTAATTAAGCTAGGTTTAGCTAATGTGAACCTAATTTGTTTATTATAAATACAGGCTTAGGCAATGGACAAAGAGGCAGGACCTAATAGCAAGCAGTTAATATAAAACCCTAGCAACAATTATCAAAGAAAATGGGAGAATTATCAAAAGTAGGAAGTAGCAAACACAACAACACCTAATAACAACAAAGATATCAACAGGCAGTGACAATTATTAAATAGAGGAACAAAGAGACGACCATAAAATCAACACTATTAAGCAACAATTATCAAAAACATAGAGTAATTATCCTAGCAATTATTTCTCCCAACCAATATCAACGATGGCTCAAGCAGTGGATTAGTAAGCTTGGATCAATAGATTATTATTGGAGGAGCCTTCAATGTAGTTTTTTTTCTATATCTCACTCATTCAAAGTTATAGTAATCAATTTCATTATTAATACATTCAATGACTTGCAATTGATTAAATCTCCCATAGCAATTTAATTGTTAAACTTCATACAGAACCGAAATCTTAAACATTAAATCAATGTTCAATGGTCATTAGTTTGTGAACATAGTCACAGAAACCTTAAAACCCCCTAAAAATCCTATTTTGATCCAAAATCCTAAAAACCCTAGTTCACATGTAAAACACTAATTTAGGAAAAACCCTAGTTTAGATTAAAACCATAATTCTCTAACAAAACCATATCATATGTAAGCAAAAATTTTCGCCTCCACTCCCCGGTGGAATGGTTCTTGCCATTTTGGCACTGTTAGGCTCAGGGCCTTAGAGAACACAGGCCTAAACCCATAGAAATTGAAGTCGCCACCTGGACGGGCTAGAAAAAAGAAAGAGGTGGATGACTAGATTCCTAAGGAATCCCCAACCCCCTAAGGGGTTTGAAAAGTTGGGTAAGCATGGGGAAGGTGAAAAATGGCCCAGCACCCCCATAACTCCCGGTTCATTAGAACCGACCTCCTTTTCAGGTGTACATATTATTAAAATCTTAAAGATTATGATATCATGCATACTACATGTGACAAATAAAAGAAATAAAAATCCATCACTTTATTATAATAAAACAAACAAAATAGGCACCCATCTAAGGATGAAAACATGCCTTTATAATGTCCATGTCCATAAAAATAAACACAATAGGACACCCACCAAAAAGTGGAAGCATGTCAATTACAAAATCCCAAAATTTGTAATGTAAATTGCATAATTAAAAATAATTAAGGAACCCACAAAGTGAAAACATACCTTTTATAATTCCAGAATCCAAATAAACAATTTAATTAACCAAATTAAATCATTTAAACATAATAATTAAACATAAAATATCTGTTACAACCAAATAAAGTAAATCATCCATCATACAAGTATGTGACAAATTAAATAACTAAAAGTAGGATTTAAAATATTAAATGTACATAATTAGGGTTTACATCTTGGATTATAAAAAAAAATTATGATTTTGGGGTTTTATTTCAGAAATTAGGGTTTTAGATTGAAAAATAGGATTTTAGGGGCTACTAGATGAAAATTGGTTTGGGTTTATTCGATTAAGGTTATGGGATAAAAGGTTTTAGTGGTTTACAAAATTAGGGTTTAGGTTATGGTTATTGGATATTAGGGTTTTTTATATTATGGTATGAGAAATTAATCTACTGAATCAGGGTTTGGATTACTGGATTAGGATTTGGGAATTAAGTTCCTGGAATTTTTTGTGCCCAGGGTTTAAGGGTTTAAGGATATTGGATATTAGGGTTAGGGTTTTTAGTATCCTTGGGATGCTGGATCAAACATGGTTTGAGTTTCATAAAATATATAATTAAGGTTTAGAAATTTAGATTACTGGATCAAAATTATAATCAAAATAAACAATCAAAACATTTAAAAGAAAAGAAGATGCAGCTACTGTATGTTTAAGCAAATTAAGTTTAAAACACGAAACCTGCGTTGAAAGCTCCACCAAATTGACAGTTGATTCCAAGCTACTGCTTCCATTAATTAATTTTTGTCGAGCAAAGTTTAAAGATAATGTTACTGCCTTTGGTATGTTGATGATTTGTGTTTTTGTTGATCCCTGCAAATTTTTTTGAATACTATCTCTGTACTAGTTGATTATTGATCGTTGTTGCCCCCCGGTTGTTAGCATTAAATGTTAATATTTATATGCAAATTAAAGCTTAACCATAAACCTAATCTGCCTAATCCAAGACTTAAAAGTATTCTAGCGTGATTAGGACATTAAATTGTTGGCTAAAATTGCTTCAAGATTAAGGTTCATGTCGATTTGGTTTACCAAATTGACATGGGGCCAAGGACATGTCGATTTGGTGTGCCAAATTGACATGAGCCTTTGGCTCATGTCTATGTGGGCAACCAGATTGACATGAGACTTGGCTTATGTCGACCTGGGCCCTCCAGGTCGACATGAGCAGTGGCTCAAGTTGCTTGGAACCATTCCGACTCAAATTAGTCTTGTATTTTTAGTTTTCGAATTGGACAATTTCAAAATGGGCCGAACAAATTTAATTTAGGGGTTTATAATTTTATTAAGTTAAATGTATGCCTTTTGAAACTGAACCAACTTATTTAAAATTTGTAAAATAGGTTTAAATCTTTAAAAGTTGAATCAAATTTATTTTCGTATTCTCTAATCAGGATCGTACTAATTTAAGGTCAAAATTAAGGGTCTACACCATATAAATTGTTTACCTTTTAGCTGCAAGGGGTGCTGCTCCCTTGATACAGCTAGCAGGATCGTCGTATGCAATCCCTTGTCAATTGGGTCAATATTTATTTATGGTTTGTAATTCTTCGTTATTAATCTTTATTTCCATTTAATTAAGCCCTAGTTATTATAATTCTTTGAATGATTACTTATATGTGTATGGATTTGTGTTTATTTGTTATTTAGATTTTAAAAGGGATTTTAAGATGTAAAAGGCATGCTTCCACTTTGTGGGTTCCTTATTTTATTTGATTTATCCTTTTACTTTCTTTAAAGCTTTGGATTTAATATAAGGGACATGTTTCCATCAAATGGTGGGCTTTCCATTTTATTTAGTTTTGGACATTGGACATTATTATAAGGGCATGTTTCTATCAAATTGGTCAAGGCCAAATCGATATTGGCAAGCAGGCTTAACTGAGAATGAGCTCAAATTGTTATAAAATTCTAGGATGGCTAGGATAAGTGGGAGCAGTGTTTTCTTTGGACTCTGATGACTTAGCTAGGTCACCATAGTAATGCTTGTAAATACAAAAGTTCGGATGAGAATAAAAAAGAATCAACAATTGTCAAATAGTAGACTGAACAACTAGCACAAATTACTAATTAAGCAACAACCTTCAGCACCATACACCAAAGGCAGCAACTTGTATCATGTTTCCAATTTGGTGGAGCCTTCAATGCAGATTTTGTTTTCTAAACCTCTTTAAAATCATACCAAGTCCAATTTATTAATATCATGAAGTTCATACTTGTGGTTTTATTTAAATAATGTCCGGTGATCTTTATATGATAATGCCACCAAGTTATACCCATGGTATCTTCATTTAAGTATGTCCAATATCTATGACCCATGCAATTATTTATCTAGAATCAATGTTAAAGTATCCTTGAAGTTTTTACAGTGATCATGTTTTTATAAAACCCTAATCTGTCTTTCTAAAAAAAAAAACCTAAACATGTTTCTCCAATATTAAAGTCCTAACCTATTTTCTAAAATAATACAAACCTTAATATCCACTAATCCATAAATCCAAACTCTAGTTCTAATCCCTAATCTAGTAAGCCATAAATCCAAACCCTAAAATCTTAAACCCTAATTCCAGAAACTTAATTTCCTAAACCCTAGTTCCAAAAACCCTAATTTCCTAAATCCTAATATCCAAAACCCTTTTTCCCAAATTTCCTAACCCTAATCCAGTAGCCATAACTTTATTTCCCAAATTTTCTAACCCTGATCCAGTAGTCGTAATCCTAAAACCTCAGAAAGCCCTAATTTCTAAAACAAAACCCCAAAACCCTAATTTTCAATCTCAAACCTTAATTTCCAAACTAAAACCTTAATTTCTAAAATAAAACCCTAAAATCCTAATTTTCATCCTATAAGCACTAATTTAAGATGTAAACCCTAATTATATATATTTAACGCTTTAAACCCTAGTCTTGATTACATAATTTGTTACATGCTTTTATGATGAATGATTTATTTTATTTTGTTTATAATGGATGTTTTGTCTTCAATTATCATGCTTAAATGGTTTAATTTGTTCGGTAAATTGTTTATTTAAATTCTAAAGTTGTAAAAGGTATATTTCCACTTTATGGGTGCCTTGTTTATTTAATATGTTTCTTTTATGCTATTTTTGAGGATTAATGTAAGGGACATATTTTCACCAATTGGTGGGTGTCCTACTTTGGTTTTATTTGTATGTTGGACATTGGATATTGTAAAGGCATATTTTCATCCTTAGATGGGTGCCTATTTTATTTGTTTATTTTAATAAAATGATAAATATTTATTTCTTTTAAATTGTGTGTAGTGTGGATAATTTTACAATACTTAAGAATTTAATAATATATAGACCTGAAAAGAAGGCCGGTTCCAATAAACCAGGCATTGTGTGGGTGCTGGGTCATTCTCATCTTCGCCACACATACACAACTTTTCAAACCCATTAGGAGGTTGGAGATTCCTTAAGAATCAAGTTATCCACCCCTTTCTTTTTCCTAGCCCATCCAGGTGGCAACTCCATTTTCTCTAAATTTAGGCCCGTGTTCTCTAAGACCCTGAGCTTAACAGTGCAGAAGTAGCGAGAACCATTCCACATAGGAGTGGGGGTGAAAATTCCTGCTCATAGTGGTGACTCCACTGGGGATAAGAGATGTTGATTTCGTTGGTCTTTATATTATTTTTTCTTTCTTATTATGATATTATCCATTGCACTATATTAGATTGCATTGTGTCCATGAGTTAGGACACCCATATTACCTGAGTTATGTTATGTAAGGGATACCATACTTTCACTCAAGGTATAGAGATTGAGTATGGCATAACCACTTAGAGCCTCATACCTTTTGCTATATACTTGTTATGGGAGCCTAAACTTTTCAACCCAAAGACTAAAGCTCATGTAATTGACTTATTTACATTCCTTATGTTTTTACCCAAATGCTTGATGTTTGACTACAATTGATATATCTTGTTTGAACCATGGCTTATTTGGTTTTCTCTTTTTCTAATATGACTTAATTATATTATAAGCCCAAAATAATTTTATTCTTTTAAGCCCAAAATAATTTTATTCTTTTAAGCCTAAAATAATTTTATTCTTTTAAGCCTAAAAGAGCAAAATTATTTTTAAAGACTTTTCAAGACGGTCTTTGGACATAAAGCCTTTTTAAGATGGGTCAAAAATCTTTTTTCCTCATGGCCCAAGCTCAAAGTTAAAAAATTCAATTTTCAAATAAACCTTTTTCAATGAGCTTTGTAAACATTTATAAACACCTCTTCTTAAGTAGGCTTATAACTAGTTATGTCAATTATGAAATACAAAAAATCAATTGTGGGCCTAGTTTATACCAAGCTTTGTTAATCATGGGCTTGTTTATGGCATGAATCACTAGTTGTTTTTCCAAAATGGGAAATCTATTCATGATAAACCCTTTAATTTTGTTTTAATCTAATATAATATCTATCTTTTTGTTGGACCAATGGATTAAGGCCTAATTAATGTGAACACGATTAATGGTTAAAATGTTCGAGTAAGTTGTTCAAAAATAAGATACCCCATGTTGGTATTTTATTGACCATATATCTAAGAAAAGAGACTCGCTATTCATGTATGGAAGATATAAGGTTGGAAGGTTCACTCTTACTCTTTTGGTTTGTTTGTTTATTACTTATGCATCCATATATACATTCATATATACATTGCATCAAATGTCATTGATCCCTTCTGGATCACAATCCCAGAGTACAGCAGTTTAAGAGCCTATGATAATCCAACCTACTCTAGTGATGTAGAATCCAGCCATGACTTAGTCAGCTTCTCATCAAAAGATGAAACCTGAACATATTCAAAAGATGGTGGATTATGAAATGAACTCAAAAATGGAAGAACTAAAGGGGACCATAGTTGAGACCATGAAAAGGCAACTAGTTGCACTATTAGGAAACACTGGCAAAGCATCTACTAGTACTAAGAGGCTGAAAGACAAGGGGAAGGCTAAGGTTGGTGAGGTAGCCTTTGATGATGACAAGGCAGTTGTTGATGATAATGATGATTGGACTCGATACTTCCAAGATCCTCAAGATAAGAAGAAACAACTATAGCTTATGGAAAAATCAACTATTAAAAAGACTGAAACTTCAAAGGTAGAGAAGATGATTGCTGATTTGGAGAAGAAGTTTGAAAAGAAGCTAAAAACCGAAGAAATGTCGGAGGTGGACAAGCTATTTGAACAAGATGAGCAAGTTCCTTATAAGTTCAAAATACCTTCTTTTGCCAAGTTTGATGGAATTGGAAATCCTTATCTTCATGTGAAGCAATACATCACTTTTATACAGTCTGCTTGAGCTACCAAGGCTCAAACTTTAAAATACTTTATGCTCTCATTGGATCCTATTGTACAAAATTGGTTCAACACCTTAGAGGATAGTACTCAGAAGAGTTGGGATTCTTTATACAAAGCCTTCATCCAATAATATGGGTACAATTCTGAGTTGGAAGTTACTTTAATGGAAATTGAATCGATCAGGCATAAATAAAATGAGAATTTTGTTGACTACATGAAAAGGTGGAGGAACAAAGTGGCATTGCTCAAGAAGAGACCCAATGAGTCAGATCAGATTAGGATGATTGTGAGAGGGATGATACCTAATCTTCATGAACGGATGTCCTATACTCTTATTAGGGATTTCAAGGATCTTCTCCAATCTGGTCTGCAAATAGAAGAATGGAAACTTTTCTACAAGAAGGATGAGAAAGGGACCTATCAATTTGGCAATCAAGGCACACAAAAGGCAGTCGATGTAAATGCAATTGGTCAATGAGGTAGGAGACAATTTTCAGAGTTGAGAAAATCGTTATCCTGGGTTTTCAATAAGCCATAAAAAAAGAGGGTTGTTACAGTCATTAACCCCCTTGCCTGTTGCCAAATCCTATACCACTTAATTTTGATGCCAAAGCATTTTGCCAATTCCACCAGATGCAAGGGCACAAGATGGACAAATTTTTAAGATTGAGGCATGAGATCTAGAATTTGATTGATAGTGGAAAGTTGCCTGTAGACCCTTAATCTTAGACCCAATTCAGTCCGGCCCTAGTTAAAAGGGAATTAGATCAAGTCCTAAGGTTTAAACCAGTCTTGAACAATTTTAAAAGCCTAAAATGGTCCTACAATATTAAAATCCCAAGATAAGTAGGCCTAGGCCCGTATGTTGTCGAATCGGCATGCCCGATTCGCCGCAGGCTTTGCCTGGGGGGAATTGGCATGTCCAATTCGTCATAGGACATGCCTATGGTGAATTGCCCATGCTAATTTGCCATAGGCCCTACTTGTGGTGAATTGGTATGGCCAATTCGCCACAGGCTTTAGCTTGGGGTGAATTGGCATGCCCAATTCGCCACAGGCCCGTGCTCTTGGGATTAATTCTAAATTGCATCCAGATTCAATTTGTATCCACTTCCAATTCCAATTCTAATGGGATTAGCCTCGAGAGTTTTTTAAAATTCAAGTTGAAGCAAGACTCGGATGGGGGGATAAACCTAATATGTTTGTAGACCCTTAATTTTTGACCCAGTCCGGTCCAACATATTTTATTTAGTCCAAAATAATTTTTGTGTTATCTTAATTAAATAATATTTGTTTTAGTATTTATTTTTTATAATTTTTAAAAATTATTATTATAAAAAATAATAATAATAAAAATAAAAATTGTATACGAAAAAATCGGCAACGAAAAATTTCATCGCCAAAAGTCATTTGGCGAAATGGCTTTTGGCCGCGCCCCTCGCAATTTCCACTCCAATTCTTGCTCGCACCAAGCTCCCAGCTCTCGCAGCCCGTCGCAGTTTTCACCAGCTAAATTTTTCCAACGTAATTTTTTCCGAAACCAAATTCTATTTGGTTTCGGCTTCTTTTCCTAATTAATTTGAGTTTCCTTAAACAATTAGAACTAGGCACATAAATTTTCCTATAAATAACACTTTAAAGGACCAAAAAAAGGGGGATCGAACTTGGGGGGAACAAAAAGAAAAACCTAAGACTAGAACTTTGGACTTGGGACTTCGGATTTTTGAGGGACAAGCAAAGCCATCAACAATTTATCAAAAGCAGCAACTTTGTCTTTGTCCTTGTTCATCCAAGAAGCAATTTTTGGTGGAACCAACGAACGAAGGTTTGAATCTCTAATTTCTATTTTTTTTTATTTTCTTACAGTAGTTTTGTTTCTTTGATTCATAAGAATATACGCTCAAAATCTTGATCTATAAATATGTGGTAACATTGATCTTCGTTTCAATAACATAAATGATCTCTTCTGTTTCCAAATACCTTAAAAACCCTAATTCGTTTCTTTTGTGTCCAAAAACCTTAAATCGTTTTGTCTATATTCAAAAGCTTTTAAAAACCCTAAACTCTTTTCTTTTAATTCTTTTCCAAAATTTCCAAATATTTTGTCAAGCATCCAAACTCTAAACTTACAGTACAGTTTCTAAAAATCACAATTACTTTATAAAACTTTAAATTATTTTCTTCAACTCCAAAAACCAAATATATTTTCTGAAACACTAAAAACCCTAATTCCCTCAAAAACTAATACGTAAGCCCTAGTTTTCCTAAACCCTAATCCTTAAAACCTTAAAACCTTTTAAACCTAAACATTCAAACTCAATACAATAAACCCAAAACAACAATCCAGTAACCAAGAATTATAAACCTAATGTTTTAATTATTCTAAAACCCTAATTTCATAATATTACCCCTAAACCTTAATTTGATTCACGAAACCCTAATCCACTTTAATTCTCTTAAAACTTACAGTTGCCTAAACAAATGATAATAATAATACTAAAATTCCAAAACCCTAAAATATTAATTAAATAATTTGAAATAGAAACAGTAACCCTAATTTGTATCTTTACTTGCTTTATTTTAGATTTGATTATGCAGTCGATTCTATGCTTTGGTGGTTGATTTATTTAATTCAATGCTTGATTTATTTAATTTTTCATGGATGAATATTTATTATATATTTTTTGATTGATGTTTAATATCTTTGATGAATGAATTATTTATGATGAATGTTTATTTACTTTTATCAATTTATTTTGATTTCCAAATGTTGTAAGAGGTATGTTTCCATTTTGTGGGTACCTCATTAATTAAATATTATATAATTTAAATTTCTTTTATATTTTAGACCAATGTAAAGGTCATGTTTCTGCCTTTTGGCTGGTGTCCTATTAGTTTAGATGTGGATTATGTAAGGACATGTTTCCATCCTCGGATGGGTGTCCGTTTATTTGTTTTGCTTGGACATTGCTTTGATTTTAATATAACATTGCTTTATTTCAATTATTGTGTGTAATATGGATAATATTGTTATATTTAAGAATTTTATAATATTAAGACCTATAAAGGAGACCAGTTCTAATGAACCGGGCGTTGTGGGGGTGCTGGGCTATTTCTCACCTTCCCCACACATACCCAACTTTTCGAACCCATTAGGGGTTTGGGATTCCTTAGGAATCGAGTCATCCACCCCTTTCTTTTTCCCGGCCCGTCCGGGTGGCAACTCCATTTTCTCCAGACTTAGGTCTGTGTTCTCTAAGGCCCCGAGCCTAAACAGTGCCGAAGTCGCAAGAACCATTCCACCGGGAGTGGGGGCAAAAATCCCCGCTCACAGTGGCGACTCCACTCGGGATAAGAGAAGTTCATTCTATTGGTCTATATATTATTCTATTCTTTCTTATAATGATATTATCCATTGCATCATATTAGACTGCATCGTGTGCGTGAGTTAGGACGCCCGTTTTACCCGTGTTGTGTTATATAAGGGATACCATACTTTCGCTCAAGGTATGGAGATCGAGCATGAAATAACCACTCATAGCCTCGTACCATTTAGTATATACTTGCTATGGGAACCTAAGCCTTTTAACCCAAAGACTAAAGGTCAAGTAATTGGCTTTGTTACTTTCCTTAGGTTTTACCCCAAATGCATGATGTTTGACTATGGTTAATTTATCTTGGCTTGAATCATGGCTTATTTGGTTTTGTTCTTTTTCCAATATGACCCAAGTACATTTGTAAATTTTTCTTTAAAATCCAAAAGACCAAAGTTATTCTCAAAACATTTCAAAATGGTCTTGGGATATAAAACTTTTCTCAAAACTTTTCAAAAATTCTTTTGCTCATGACCCAAATACAAAGCCCAAAATATATTTTTTCTAAAATCTTTTTGCAATGGGCTTAGAAACAAAATTATTTTCATCCAACCTTTTCTTACAAAGAGCTTGCAAAATTATTTAGGTCAATTATGAAATACCAAAAATCAATTGTGAGCCTAGTTTATACTAAGAGTTATTAATCATGGGCTTATTTTTTGGCATGAACCACTAGTTACTTTTTCAAGTGAGAAATCTATTTATAATAAACCTCTTAATTTAGTTTTAATCCAATATAGCATAAAAGCTATGCTAGTTGGTTGAATGGATTAAAACCTAATTAATGGGAATTATTATTTGATTTCCATTTTTGAAAATATAACTATTGGTTGAAACATCTGAGGAAAATATTCGAAAATAAGGTGCCCCATGTTGGTATTTTGTTAACCATGCACCTAGGGAAAGGGACTCACCATTCGTGTGTGGATGTTATAAGGTTGGAAGGAACATCCTATTTGTCCTTGTTTATTGATTGTTTGTGCATACATGCATACATGCATACATCTGCACCTCATATAATTGATCCTTTCTGGCTCACAGACCTAGAATACGACAATTCAAGATCATAAAACAAGACCACCTACAACATTTCAAGGATGGATGCAAACCAGCTAAGTGACATAGTTGATGAAGTTGTCAAAGCTAGGATGGCGGAGCTACGAGATCAATTGATTAAAATTATGAGGACCCAGTTGATTCAAATTCTGGAGCTCGTCAACAATGCTAAGGCAGCATCCATGGAGAACATGTCTACTGATAGAGATCGAATGAAAAATGAGAGATCAATCCTTATTCTACAAAACTTTGAACCATGTGCTATCTAAGTGGAGCAATAAGAGCGGCTATCACCCTAATGGGAAAAGTCAAAGGAAAAGAGGAGGTGTTGAGAAAAATGCAACAACTAAGCCAACAAAGAAGTGTAAATTTTTAGAATTAAGGGAGCCTTTGTCAAAGATGTTAGAAAATCTAATGAAAATGGATTTGCTACAACCATTGGCACCTCGGCCTCTACATAAGCCTCTACCACCAAATTTTGATGCCAAGGCTTTCTGTCAATTCCATCAAATGCAAGGGCATGAGATAGATAGATGTGTTCGATTAAGGCATGAAATCCAAGATTTGATTGATAGTGGAAAACTTCATGAGCCTGATAAGCCCAACACTAAGAATAATCCTCTGCCTAAATTCGGAAGGGCACCATCGCTTACAACCTTCATGAAGAGTTTTATCTTGTCACCTTGTCATGATATGGATAGTGAAGCTGCTAAAGATGATATGCTACTAAGCAAGTTTGGAATAACTGTCGATGATGAAGCAATGATCCTTGATGATGGAAAAAATCCTTGCCCTTGATATGTCTAAATAAATGGAGTATCTTCGACTCCAACTCAACAAATTTTCCTTAGCTTGAATATTACTCTATTTATTTATTTTTCTTTAATATTTAATTGGAACAATTGTGTTTTTCAAATTTTAAGTTTATTTGAATAATTTACTTTCATCAAAATTTTTGTTGGTCTTTGTTCATTTTGGTGCTCAACCAATGAGGAATCTAGCTTGATAATTCATGAATTAATATATTTATGCATCATGACTCGAATGACTTTACTAGGTGAGGGAATTGCTCTATAGCATTGAGTTGTGTATGCTTACCTAGAGTGGGCTCCTGCATAATTACCTTTGTCTAGGTCCTAGAACATGCTTTGACAAACTTTCAAGGTGAAATTGAACTCTGCTTATTTAAGGGAGAAATGATCTAGGCATTGTTTGGTTAGCCAACAACTTGTATCCACCCTATTAAATATCAATCCCTAGTTGTCCCTTTAAGCCTTCATAAAATTTTAGCTTTCTTTTCATTGGCATATAATCCCAACAACCTATCCTGAGCTGTTGTGATACTTTTGACAAGTCTTATGATCACTAAGGTAAAGAGGCAAGAAAATCAAAGAAAAAAATGAATAGTCAAGACCATGAAGACAGTTGATATTCTCAAGACCATAAGGGTAGTTGAAGTTTTCCTAATATCTCCAATATATCAAGACACCATTAGAGTAAAAAATGATTTATCCCTATTAAAGAAGATTTATGTCACTATTAAAGAAGATTTATGTCACTCCACTCATCCATTATAAGAAGCCCAAGTTGGTACAAACAAGACAACTCTTTTAGAGTTAGGACCAAAAAAAAAAAGAAAAGAAAAACAAAAAAAAAAGAAAAAAAAAAGAAAAAAAAAGAAGAGAAAAAAAAAAGATAAAACCTAAAAAGGCAGTTCAAAAAGCCATCACCCTTCATGCCATATTTTAATACATAAACAAAAATTCTTTCTCTTTCAACGTGAAGACTCCCTTTAACAATTTTAACTTTTCCTTCATTCATTCATCATGATCGAGCATCATTTAAAGAGAATAAAAATTTTATTTAAGAATATGGATGCCATTCAATGGAAGCAAATTTCATGGTCAAAACTTGATGTTTTAAAATGTTTTCAAAATGTCAAATTGGACCACTCCTTCTTACCTGTCGCGGCTTCCTTTTGGGATACGGATTCTAGGGTATTTAGAATTAATGGTTTTGAAATATGTCCCTTGATTGAAGAATTTGAGGCCGTCCTTGGATATCCAAATAATCAACAAATGGTGTTACCCACATTGATTTCCAAGACTCAACAGAAGATGCAGATGTTATTTCAAATTCCAAAAGCCGAAGTTCTTCGGTTGATGACAGGTGAAAAAATTCTACTTGTTCCTTTGATTGACTTTTGTTTCTCTCATTTGGCTCCTACTAAGGCATGGGGACGCATGCTTTGTCTTTGCTTGCTCGGCCAATTCTTGCTTGTTTCTTCTAACGGCGATATTGATCCACGAGTATTGGATATTATGGACCAAATGGAAGGAGGCTGGTCGCTGGTACCTGTGATTTTAGCTGAGACCTTAGTTGGAATAGACCGATTTAAATCAGGATTGTCAAAGAGACTGACTGGGAGTCCGTTGTTGCTTCAAGTAATTATCTAAACTGCCCTTTTGGGTTTTCAATTTAGGTTTTTTTTTTCTTTTAATTGCTCTAACTTTTTCCTAGTCCGCCCATGTGGGTTTTCGGAACTAGCGAGCTGTCCTAATTTTTGCCTAAGCTGCCCTTGCGGGTTTTCAACTTAGCGGACCTCTTTCTTTTTTGTTATATATTTTTTATTGCTCTAATTTTTGCCTAGTCTGCCCATATGGATTTTCGGAACTAGCGAGCTGTTCTACTTTTTGCCTAAGCTGCCCTTGCGGGTTTTCAACTTAGTGGACTCTTTTATATATATATATATATATATATTTTTCAGATTTGGCTTCAGGAGCGTCTTTGTTTGCTTGATACTCCATCCATGGATTTTGCCAGATACCTGCCACATCATCATTCTGCTAGGAAGCTACTCCATCCTGTTTCTTCATATGCTGACTGGGTTGATTGGATCCACTCACACTCTGAAGTTAATATCCGTTGGTTGATACCTTGTTGGAAGATTTCTCGTATCACCATGCAGACATACTTGATGTATGTTCCCCTTGCTGCTCTTCGTCAAGGTACATGCTATGATCCTCGCAGACTTGGCCGTCAGTATGGAGCCCAGCCTCGTGATTCTAACTTTGCTCCCGAATTAGACATGCCTTGTTTGACTGAAACCTACTTGGATCTGCTAGGGCAAAGCTGGCTTGCACGTTAAAGTTATCGACTACAATAGATTTTACATTTGTCAATTCAGAAAGCGTTTTGTTAGGATGAAACATAACTAAAGTAATAAAAGATGCTTCTTTTCCATTTATAATTTGTTATCACCTTTTGCAATTATGATTATTTATTTCATCTATATCTGGTCAAATACTTATAACAGTGCACATAGAACAATTTTAACATTAATTCTGTTTTATTAAATTGGGGAACAGCCAAACATAAAGCCAGCATACACAAGATCACTCCTATTGCCAGCTATCCCTTTCGGGTTTTCTAATTGATGATTTTCTCTCATTTAGCCCTAATTATTGCCTAGCCCACCCTTTTGGATTTTCGGGACTAGCGAACTGCTCTAACTTTTGCCTAGGCCGCCCTTTTTGGGTTTTCAACCTAGCAAGCTCTTTCCTTTTTTTTTTTTAATTTTTCATACATAAAACTTCTTCAACCTGTCAATGTTTACTGGCTCACTAAATTCATTCCCATCCATGTCTGACAACTTCACTGCACCTTTGTTCATGACTTGTTTCACGACATATGGCTTGGATCAGATACATTAGGCTTACATTGCTTCAACACCAAATCCCCAACTCTTAATTTTCTGACCTTAACCCTTCTATTGTAGGCCCGAGCTATCTTCTTTTGATACAGTTGGTGATGATATAGTGCCTTTAACCTTCTCTCTTCTAATATAGCTAATTGTGTGTATCTGCTTGCTACCCATTCCGTTTCAGGCAATTTAGCTTCCAAGACTACTCTCAGTGACTTGATCTCAATTTCAATTGGCAACACTGCTTCCATTCCATAAACCAAAGAGAACAATGTCATTCTAGTAGGCGTTCGCACACTTGTCCTATATCCCCATAAAGCAAAGGGGAGCATCTCTGACTAATCCCTGCAAGTCTTGGTTATCTTGGATAAAATTTTGCTTAATTGTATTATTTGTTGCTTCAACTGCACCGTTAGCCTTTGGTCTATAAGGAGAGGATCTATAATGATGAATTTGGTATTTCGAGAATAAATCCTTAACTGCTCCTTGAAACTGTACCCCATTGTCTGATATCACACTATGCGGGACCCCATATCTACAAATGAGGTTCTTTTCAATAAATCTAGCCATCTGGCTTGCACCCAGTTTGTTGAAAGATTCAGCTTCAAACCACTTTGAAAAATAATCTACTGCTACTACAATGAATCGGTGACCGTTTGAAGTTGTAGGATGTATCTCTCCTATAATGTCGATACCCCTAGTGGCAAATGGCCAGGGTGAAGACATTGAATGCAGTTCTTCAGGAGGCATGTGATTCAAGTTACCATACGTCTGACATTGTTGGCACTTCTCAACAAACTCAATATAGTCTCTCTCCATGGTCAAACCAATAGTAACCTTGTCAAAATAACCTTCTTAACTAGGGCCAAACCACTCATGTGTGGACCGCAACTTCCCGCATGTATTTCTGACATGATGCGCTCTACTTCAGGTTTTCCTAAACATCTTAAATGCACTCCATCAGGCCATCTTCGATATAACTCTCCATGGAAGGTGATGTATTGTAATGACAACCGCCTTATGGCTCTTTTCTCTTTCTTTGTTGCCCCCGGCGGGTATCCTCTTTCTTCTAAAAATTGCCTTATAGTATCATATAATGCATCATGATCCGTATCAATTTCCATGATTGTTTCATATTCATAGCAAGGAGTTGATGAACTGGTCAAGATTAGAGGCTTAAGGAATAGGCTAACAGGGTTTTCCCATACCGAAGCCAATGTGGCTAGGGCATCAGCCATCTGATTTTCTTCCCTTGATAGGTGTATAAACCTATACTCCTTAATGTTCTTTTTCATCATGGTCAGGTAATGGTGGTATGGTTTTAATTTTTCTTCTTTCAACTCCCATTCTCCATTTACTTGGGATACAACTAGCAATGAATCGCCAAAAACTTCCACCTTATCCACCTTCATAATCACTAGGGTTTCTAAACCGAAAATACAAGCTTTGTATTCCACCATATTATTGGTTGCCCTAAATTTTAATTTTTTGGCTAAAGGGATGAGTTCCCATTTGGGCGATTCTAGTATAACCCCCAAACCTGCTCCTTTCCTGTTTACTGTTCCATCAAAATACATTTTCCACCCTTGTACTTCAATTGCTTCTAAATGTTCATCTGGAAATTTCAAGATTACCTCTTCACTTTCTGGTAATGGTTGTTGAGCTAGGAATTCTGCCACCGCTCTACCTTTGATCGTTTTCTTGGTTACATACTCAATCTTAAATTCTTCTAATATTATCAACCATCGACCATATTTTCCAATCAAAGAAGGTTTCTCCCTTAAGTACTTCATTGGGTCCAACCTAGAAATTGCTTGCACACTATACGATTGAAAGTAATGACGCAACTTCTTAGAAGACCAAACTACGGCTGTACATGTCTTTTCAATGATACTATACTTAATTTCATAAGGTAGGATCTTTCTACTCAAATAGTAAATGGCATGCTCGATCCCTGACTCATCTGCTTGGGCTAGCATGGCTCCTATCGACTCTTCTTCTACTGCTAAGTATAGTAAAAGAGGTTTGCCGGGTTTAAGCGGTCTTAAAATGGGTGGATTCAACAAATACTCCTTTATTCGCTCAAAGGCCTTTTGACATTCTTCATTCCATATGACCGGCTAATTCTTCCTAAGCAATTTGAAGATAGGCTCACAGATTGTTGTGAGCTTTGCTATAAATCTGCTAATGTACTGCAGTTTACCAATGAATCCCCAAACTTCTCTCTCCGTCTTTGGGGTTGGCATATCCCTGATTGCTTTGACTTTGTCAGGATCAATCTCAATGCCATTCAGACCAATTACATGTCCCAATAATTTTCCTGAGGTAACACCGAATACACATTTCTTCGGGTTTAATCTTATATTATATTTCAAAGCTCTATCGAAGAATAATTCTAAGTTTTGGAAGTGTTGCTCCCTTGTGTCTGATTTAACCATCATATCATCAACATACACTTCAACTTCTTTGTGCATCATTTCATGAAATAGTGTGGTGGCCATCCTTTGGTAGGTTGCTCCAGCATTCTTTAAGCCGAACGGCATCACCCTATAACAAAATATACCCCATGTAGTAATGAAAGCAGTTTTGCTTTTATCCTCTTGGGCCATTAACACTTGGTTGTATCCGGAAATCCATCTACAAATGAGTGTAGCACACTAGAGGCTGTACTATCAATGAGAACATCTATATGAGGTAAAGGGAAATCATCCTTAGGGGAAGCCTTGTTCAAGTCTCTATAGTCCACACACACCCTTATTCTTCCATCTTTCTTTAGCACGGGTACTATGTTGGCTAGCCAATCTGGGTATTCTATCACTTCAAGGAACTTCACATGTATTTGCGTAGTGACCTCTTCTTTAACCAGTTCAGCCCAGTCAAGTCTTAATCGCCTAAGCTTTTGTTTGACAGGTTTCATGTGAGTATAAGTAGGAATATGATGCTCGGCTATGTCTTGATCTATTCCAGGCATATCCTCATAAGACCAAGCAAACACTTCTTCATATTTTTTGAATATTTTTTCAAATCTCTCTCTCTCATCAGGAGTAAGGTCGGATGCTATGCTAATGTTTTTAGGATTTTTAGTTGTTCTCAAATTTAATGATTGTGTGTTAACAGAATTAATATTAAAGATGCTCATGTAACTGCTATTTGAATGTATGCAACCATCAGGAGAAATATCACACAAGTAAGCAAAATCAGACTTTATTGCATTCATTTTGGAAAAGAAAACATCATTATCCTCATACAAAGCAAACAAATTAAAATCAAAATCAAAATCATTGTTCTCGTAATCATAAAGCAGGATGTCTTCAAACTTTTCTTCAACCAGGGTGGCAATCTCCTCCGAAGTCTTCTCAGCTTCCGGCACAGCTTCATTCTTCTCTTTTGGATTGGATTCTTTGCTGCTCTTTCTTCACTTGTTCCACTAGCTCGGCAACATCTGCAAAAATTTCAAAATATGGGATTAACTTACCCATGAACATGATCGGCTTGGCTTTCCTTGGAGTGGTCCCATATTTGGAGCTTTGACAAAGATCTTTTCAAGTGGTTGGAAGCTCATCTTCTCATTCTTGTTTGGCTGGACATCATTGTCTTCATCATATCCTAACCCCTTCTTGGATGTTTGAGTTCTAAAATCCGGCAACTTTTTCAAACCAGCCTTACCCTTTCCAAGACCAGCTCCAGGAAGGTAGTTCATGTTCTTCATCATATTCGAGACTTTGGAGTCCACTGCTTCATCATCAGAAATTGCAGCTACTTGAAAACCATTGAGAGGCCTCTCAATCATTAGAGCATTAACAATCTCATTATCTTCAGCTTCAATGACCACTGTCTCATCTCCGTTGGGGAACTTGATCTTTTGATGAAGGGTGGAAGGAACTCCACCAAGAGGATGAAACCATGGTCATCCCAAGAGCAAGCTAAAGGTGACTGGTATGTCTAAAACAACAAATTCAATAATAGATTCAATTGGCCCAACCTTGACGGCCGCTTTGAAAGTCCCTTTGGCATGCCTCTTAGTGTTGTCATAAGCACGAATTGTCACCTCGGTTGGGTTTAGATCTCTTATTGACATGGCTAGCTTTGACAATATCTTAAGTGGACAAACATTTACGGCAGACCCATCATCGACCATTACACATGGAGTCCTCTTCCCCTTGACTTCTATTTTGATAAAGAGAGGGTGGATGTGGTCTCTCCCCTCCTCCGATAAGTCTGCATCAGAAAAAGAAACTGCTCCCATATTAAACTCATTCTTTTCTTTAACCTCTTCACATTCCCCAATTTTTATGAAGTTGATCAACTCCTCCGGTGTCGTGGAGGTAGAAATTGGCATGCTAGCTAAGGCTTTGGCCATAGTTTCTCGGTGCTTTTTAGAAGTAGCTAATAAGTCTTAAATGCTAACACTTGCTAGGGTTCTTTTCAATTGCCTGAGCACAGCATCATCTTCTTCCACTTCAACTTCCTTTCCCTTATTCATTTCTACCTCCTTAGGTGGTGGCCTTGCATAAGGCTTATCGAATCTAGTGTTCATCACCTCATCTTCTTCGGGCTCGGACCAAGTCCACTCCTCCTTCTTGGGTACAATATCATCACACTATCACTTGAATCCCAAAACCCATTGACAACACAAATCGTTGCTTCTCCACTCATCATAGCTTGTTTAATTTTACCAAATACCTCTTCTTCTTTGGTTGCTTCTCCATCCACATCTTGAAAAGAAGACATGACAAAGTCCTCATGCAAACCTCCTCCAATCATGAAGGTTGCTGGTGGTGGTACCCTATTGAATTTTGGTAATGGGTTGTCTTTGGTGTTTGGCTTATTGGGATCGGGTAGCTTCCCATTATCAATTAGATTTTGGATCTCATGTCTCAACCTCACACATCTATCCGTGTCATGCCCTTGCATTTGGTGAAACTGACAAAATGCCTTGGTGTCAAAATTAGGTGGGAGAGGCTTAGGCAAAGGGCGAGGATTTAAGGGTTGTAGCAATCCCTTCCTTTGAAGCTTATTGAGAACCCAAGACATTGGTTTTCCCAATTCTAAAAATTGTCTCCTCGTTCCTTGGTTAGTAGCGTTAACACCGACGGTCTTTTGCATGCTTTGGCTACCAGGTTGATAGCTCCCTTTCTCGTTCCTTTTTGTTTCAAAACAGCTTTTCTCCCTTTCCCATTCTTCAATTTGTAAACCAGCTTGGAGAAGGTCTTTGAAATCACGGATGAGTGTATGAGACATCCTCTGTAACATCCTAAAATTTTTAAAAATTTCTAATTTTTGGAAAATTTGATAAAATAAATTATAATTTAAAAGGATAAATTAAATTAATGGTTTTAAATGAAAAATGAAGGGATTTTAAATGAAAAAGTGGAATATATATGTGATATATATGTAAAATATATATAACACATATAAAAGTCAACACTTTTTAAAAGAAAAGGGTATTTTGGTAATTAAATCTTATAAATTCAAAATTAATAAAATAATTCAAAAATAAATTAATTTTGAATGGAAGAGGGAAATTAGGAATTTTAATTTATTAAAAAAATAATTAAATAATTAAATATTAAATTATTTTAATATATATATGTGGTTAAAAAAAAGATGAAAAGGAAAGAATATTTAAAAGTCTTCTTCTTCTTCTTCTCAAGAACGTGGCTTCCATGGAAGTTTGAAGACCAAGGATTTTGCTTCTTCCAGACTCCATAAATTGAAGGAATTAACAAGTTTCAAGTGGATTTTTGGTGATTTCCACCAAAATTAGTAAGTTTCCATCTCTTTTCTTTGAATTCCTTGGAAATTTAGATTATGTGAGAATTTAAATTTTTATGTAGTATGTTATAATTGTTGGAATTGGTGTGTATGATGTTATTTTGGGTAGTTAACAATGATTCTAAGGTTAGATTGAAGAGATGATGGAGTTTGGTTAAAGAATGGTGAAGAGAGAGAATTTAGGGTTATGGATTTTTGGGATTTTGAAAACATGAATTTTAATTGTGCAAATTGATTCCAAATGAGTTGTTTTGATTCATAAACGAGTATTTTAAAGTCAAATATTGGATTTGGTGGTGTTGGGTTAGAGTTTGAGAATGGAAGTGGAGATTTAGGGTTTTGGAAAAGTGATTTTCCAAAGTGGTTGAATTGTGTGATTTTATTTGTTTAAGCATGTTTTTTAGTGTTAAAAGTGATGAATATAAGCTTGGAATGAGTAATGGATTGTGTTGGAATGGAAAACCTTCAATGGGGGAAGGATATGCCATTTTTGAGATTTTGTATATAAGAGTGTATTTTTATAATGTAAATTATTTAAAAGCATTAAAATATGTTTTTAGTAATATAAATAAACTTAAAACACTAATTTAATTGTAGTAGAATGGAATTCCAATGTTGAAGTAAGGAAAGGCTAAATTTTTGAAAATTTATAGGAGTGATGTGTAATTATGATTTAATGTTGGAAATGCCATTAAATGTGATACTAAATGATTATTTGCTATCACATTTGGTTTAGGCATTGAGGGAGATTTATTTGCTTCATCCAAGTGGTGAAGGGAAAGTTAGAAAGATTGGATTGAAGGTTGTTTTTAGCTTGCTTTGGGTTGCTAGTGGAGGTATGTACAAACTTTGAATATAATGTTTATATTTGCATAACATTTGGACTTAACACATTTTGGTTGAAAATTGTGTTAAGCTACTTGGTTCATTGATTGTATATGAATAATATGCTATGACATTTGTAATGTCATATATGTGTTAAATGCATTGTGAAAAGCCATTGATAATGGCTAATTTATGTAACATGTGAAATATGCATATTATGTGAAAATACCCAAAGTAATTGGGTAATGTGTTGTGAATGCAAAAATGAGATATGTGTAATAATGAAATGAATTGATATTGATAAAAATGAGAAAAGTGAGAAAAATGAGAAAAGTGAGAAAAATGAGAAAAGTGAGAAAAAAAAATGTGAAAATAAGGCAATGTGCCTAGATTGAATATGTAAAAATGAGAAATAGATTAATAATGAAAAATATGAATAAATTGTGTGCCTAGTATGTTATTCAATTTTCAGAGTTCTGGGTTTGGCGACATGCCTATAATTGCCTACGGGCTATACGGTGGAATGGTGAAAAGACTGGGTCGTAAGCCAGGCCAGCTGATAAAAATGATGTTTTTGGGGTGAAAAGACTAGGTCGTAAGCCTCAAAAACTGTAGCAGTCTAGCCGGGTTGAGGACCAAGATACTGAGGCCTAAGGGTCTAGCCGGGTTGAGGTCCAAGAGACTGGGGCTGTTACATTATCCATGGATATATATATATTGCCTACGGGGCTAGACACATGGTGTCATTATAGACCAAAGCAGTAACTCTGAAATTTGAATAGCATATTAGATCCTTTTTGGGCCCATGCTTGTCTTTGTTTTACTGTGAATTATGAATTATGATACAATTGAGTAACATAATGTTATGAGTTATGCTTATGAATTATTTGAAAAATATAAGAAAGTGGATTGATGTTATGCATTGTGCATTTGGTATTGCATTGAGTTATATTGTTATTATCAAAGTTTGTACCACTAGGCTTCGGCTTAGAGTGATTGTTTCCATCGCGCAGGTAACAGGGTAGACCCAGTTGAGCCAGAGAGTTCTTCTAGACCAAGTCGGGTCTAGACTTGTAGTTGAGCTTGTTGAGTTGCTATCGAGATCAGAAACACTGCCAGTAATATGTATATATTTTTATGTTATTGTAAATTTTGAGTTTTATGTATAATATATTATGTTTTGAATTTTACGTATTGTATATTATAAAGAATGTTTGGGTCAATGTATTTGAAATGGGAGAGTAATTGTACTTTAAATTATATATATCTATATGTATAAATGTTTGATAAAATTGGTGAAATTGAGAAGTATGGTTGAGAGGGTGATTGGAAATTATTGGGAGTGTTTTCTTTTTGCAGGTTGAGTAATTGCTAAATTTTAGGATATCCAAAATACAGACAAAACTCTGGCAAATTTTTCCCAGAGATTTTTATATATATATTATTTATTTTGGGTTCTTATAACAAGTAAATAATAATTATATTCTATTTAATTTTTATATATTTAGAATTTGAAATTTTAAATTGGAAATGTAAAAAAAAAATTAGTAAATCCATCTGTGACATTTTTGTACCGTATATGCGTATTTTACATATGCTAGAAATATGTTTTGTATGTATATAGGGCATAAGGGTGTTACATTTGTTTGCTGGTAGAAATGGTACTCGTTCAGCTTATGGTTTCCTCTTAAGGGAGGAGGTCACGGGTTCGAATGAGGAAGGCGACCTCATTTGAGGCCAAATAAATAAATTCCTGCTTGGGAGCCGTGAGGTGAACGGGTACTGTGGCAGCCTACTGAGTTGAGGGCTGGGACTACGATCCACCTACTGGAGAAAAGGCCTAATAGACCAGCTGTCGTAAGATTGTGCTAGTAGGCTGTGCTAGTGGGGTCATTATAGTTTTTTAACTGTAACGACCCCACCTGCACAGTCTTACGACAACTAGTGGCTCTCTTAAGGGAGAGGTCAGGTGTTCGATCCGGGGAGGCGACTCCTTTGGGAGCCAAATAAACAAATCCTGCTGGAGGGCCCGCGAGGGCAGTCCAGTACTGTGGTGGCCTGCCGGGTTGAGGGCTGGGACTACAGTCCACCTACGGGAGAAAAGGCCCAATAGACCAGCTGTCATAAGACTGTGCAGGTGGGGTCATTACATCCTCTCACGAAGATTAGGCAACACCCCTCTCACAATCATCCTTATTTGATCGGATTCATCGGGCCTCTTCTTGAGTAAAGCGGCCTTGTTTCTCCATCGCTTCACATAGTCCAAAAAATTTTCATTTGGCCTTTGCCTTATGGACTCCACTTCCATTAAAGTAACTTCTAACTCAACATTATATCCATATTGTTGGATGAAGGCTTTGTAAAGTAGATCCCAACTCTTTTGTGTTCCATTATCCAAGGTATTGAACCAGTTTTGGATAGCAGGGTCCAATGAGAGCATAAAGTACCTTAGGGTTTGAGCCTTAGTAGCTCGGGCAGACTGCATGGCAGTGATGTACTGCTTCACATGGAGATGAGGATTTCCGGTGCCATTGTACTTTGCAAAAGATGGCATCTTGAACTTATAAGGGACCTCTTCATCTAGCTCAAATAGTTTATCGATCTCGGACATCTCTTCGGACGTTTCAACAAATAGTTATATTTTCGAAAATGGAAATCAATCCATGATAATTCCTATTAATTAGGTTTTAATCCATTCAACCAACTATAATAGCTTTTATGCTATATTGGATTAAAACGAAATTAAGAGGTTTATTATAGATAGATTTCTCACTTGAAAAAAGGTAACTAATGGTTCATGCCAAAAACAAGCCCATAGTTAATTTATTCTTAGTGTAAACTAGGCCCAAAATTGATTTTTGGTATTTCATAACTGACCTAAATATTTTTGCAAGCTCTTTGTAAGAAAAGGTTGGGTGAAAATAGTTTTGTTTCTAAGCCCATTGTAAAAGATTTTAGAAAAATGGATTTTGGGCTTAGTATTTGGGCCATGGGCCAAAGAATTTTTGATTTGTTTTTAGAAAAGTCTTATGTCCAAAGACCAACTTGAAAAAAATTTTGAAAATAGCTTTGGTCTTTTGGACTTTAAAGAAAAGTTTATTTTGAGTTTACAATATACTTAGGTCATATTAGAAAAAGAACAAACCAAATAAGCCATGATTTAGACTAAGATAAACTAACCATAGTCAAACAATATGCATTTGGGGTAAAACCTAAGGAAAGTAACTAGGCCTATTACATGAGCTTTAGTCTTTGGGTTAAAAGGCTTAGGTTCCCATAGCAAGTATATACCAAACGGTATGAGGCTATGAGTGGTTATGCAATGCTCGATCTCCATACCTTGAGTGAAAGTATGGTATCCCTTACATAACATAACATGGGCGTCCTAACTCACGCACACGATGCAATCTAAGATGATGCAATGGATAATACTATAAGAAAGAATAGAATAATATAAAGACCAACGGAATCAACTTCTCTTATCCCCAGTGGAGTCGCCACTGTGAGCGGGGATTTTTGCCCCCACTCCCGGTGGAATGGTTCTTGCGACTTCGACACTGTTTAGGCTCGGGGCCTTAGGGAACACGGACCTAAGTTCGGAGAAAATGGAGTCGCCACCCGGACGGGCCGGGAAAAAAGAAAGGGGTGGATGACTCGATTCCTAAGGATTTCCCAACCCCCTAATGGGTTCGAAAAGTTGGGTACGTGTGGGGAAGGTGAGAAATGGCCCAACACCCCCACAATGCCCTGTTCATTGGAACCGGCCTCCTTTACAGGTGTTAATATTATAAAATTCTTAAATATAACAACATTATCCATATTACACACAATAATTAAAAAGAAGGCATCATTATATTAAAATCAAAGCAATGTCCAAACAAAGCAAATAAATGGACACCCATCCAAGAGTGGAAACATGTCCTTACATCACATGCCTAAATAGGACATCCACCGAAAGGTAAAAACATGCCCTTTACATAGGTTCTAAAATAGAAAAGCAAATTAAATTACATGATGTTTAAATGAGGTACCCACCAAGTGGAAACATACCTCTTACAACATTTAGAAATCTAAATAAATTGATAAAAGTAAATAACCATTCATAATGAATAAATCATTCATCAAAGGTACCAAATATCAATAAAAAGTAAACATCCATCCATGATAAATAAAATAAACCAAGCATTGAATTTAAATTAATTAAAGCATAAGAAATAAAAATGAGCATGATCAAATATGGAATTGAATAAGGTAAATAAAAATCCAAATTATAGCTACTGTTTCCATTTAGGGTTCTTTATCTCATGTATTAAGGTTTTGGAATTCATAAAATTAGGCTAATGTGACTTTTTTATGGAACTAAAATAGATTGAGGTTTTATGTTTTAAAAAGGTTGGTAAGACTTTTTGATTAAACAAATTAAGGTTTGAATGGTGAAATCATGAAACTAGGGTTTTAGACACTTTAAAATACTTTTGATTCATGGTTTTAAATGGTGATTTCAAGCTTACTGTGTAAATTTAAAATATTTGTGGTTTTATGGTTTTTAAAGTTTTAAAGGATTAAAACTTAAAAAAAAAGGTAGGGGTTTAAGGTTTGAAAGGGGTTAGAGTTTACTATTTTAGGTTTGGAAGTTGAATTAGGGTTTTAGAAGCTTTGAATTAGGGTTTCGGGTGATCTTAGAATTTTAGAATTTGGAAAACGCAATTGATAATTTTGGGGAATTTTATGAAAATAAACAAACTATTTAAAGTTTATAAAAGCAAAAAGGTAGTTTTTAAGGCTTTTGGAAAGTAACAGAATATGATTTTGTTTTGTTGA
This sequence comes from Garcia nutans, assembly GCA_947685225.1. NCBI lineage: Eukaryota > Viridiplantae > Streptophyta > Magnoliopsida > Malpighiales > Euphorbiaceae > Garcia > Garcia nutans. Next base: position 18,173,105 of record CANTUV010000037.1, read on the forward strand.
AAAACATGTTCAATTAGGGTTCTGGAGTTTTGAAAAAATAAAAGTAACAATTTTATATATTTTGGAAAATAAACCAACGAAATAAGGTTTTTAACTTTAGAAAAACTAAATTAAAGTTTTAAGATTTTTTATTTTGACAAACACAATTTCCTAGTTTTAGCTACTGTGAAAAAATAACCAAAGAATTTAATACATACATCTTTTTGTTGATTCCTCCAAAAATAATTATTCTTGGATGAACAAGAACAAAGATAGTTGCTGCCTTTGATTCCTTTTTTAATGCGTTGCTTGTTGCTCTTAAAAAGTAAATTGATTTGTTGCCTATCCTTTACAGATTATGTTTACAATTCTCTAATTATCGTTCCTAATTCTATATGATTTTCCTCCCTTGTGTGTTGTTATTTATAGAGGTTTTTTTTATTGTTTTTTCCTAGTTACACACGGCATACCATATTTAATAAGAAAAGGAAGCTGAAACCTAATTGTATTAGGTTTTGAAAAATTTGCGTCAAAAAATTTCGCTGTGCTAAAAAATTTGCCGCAGGAAAAATTGCGCTGGCGAAAAAATCTGCCGTAGTTGCTTGCGGCAGGGGGCAAGGAGTAGGTCTGCGAGCGAAATGGCATGAGCCATGTCGCTCGCAGGATTTTCCTGTGAGAAAAATGGCTTTGGCTATTTCGCCCACAGGAAACTCCTGCGGGCGAAATGGCCCACGGCCAAGCCCGCTGGAATTGTCGGCGACAATTTTTTTTTGTCACCGATTTTTCTGCCGCTAATTTTTATTTTTATTTTTTGATTTTTATTTTTTATTAATAAAAATTAGATAATAAAGCAAAAATTATTTAATTAAGATAACAAAAATTATTTTGGACCAATTAAAATATATTAGACAACACAAAAAAATTTTGGACTAAATAAAATATATTGGACCGGAGTGGGTTAAAAATTAAGGGTCTACATTACCATTTTCATTTTTATTAAAAATTATAAATAATAAATAGTATTTAATTAAAATACGACAAAAATTATTTTGGCCTATATAAAAAATATAGGACCAGACTGGGTCAAAAATTAAAGGTCTACAGTTTGCCCCCTGCTTGAACGATTTGAGACTACTGCAAAAGAGAGTGAAAAGCAATGTGATAGACTTAATTTTTCTGAGATGGTTTAGGTTTTGGGTTCTGGACCCGGGATGGTTTGGGTTTTAGACTCGGTTCAAGTTCTGGACTATAAAAAGACTTGGGTTCTGGACCTGGAATGGTTTGGGTTCTGGACCCAATTTGAGTTCTAAACTCGGAAAAGACTTGGGTTCTGGACCCGGGATGGTTTGGGTTATGGACCCGAGCTAAGTTCTGGACTTGAGGGTAATTTGGGTTCTGGACCAGAGCTAAATTCTGGACTTAAGAGTAATTAGGATTCTGGACCTGAGCTAAGTTCTAGACTTAAGAGTAATTAGGGTTCTGGACTCGAGCTAAATTATGGACTTAAGAGGAAATTTAAGTTCTGGACCTGAACTAAGTTCTGGCCTTATGAGAAATTTAGGTTCTGGATCTAAGCTAAGAGAGATTTAATTGTCTGTAAAAAATAGTTGTAGTCAGTAGGATACTAAAGGAATTTGCAAAAAAATTAGCTATTTTTTACCATGCATATATTTTCTCCTTGCCCCCTAGGTGTACAAATATTTTAAAAGTGCAAAAATATTTATATACATGCAAATATTTGAATGATTGAATTGAATAATTGAGTTTTCTATTTATTTACTGTATAGTTACTGTTTATGCACTATTTATCACTATTTATTTTCTATTTATAAATAGTAATTTACTATTTATCAATAGTAAAATTTACTTTTTCTCTTTTTTCTTTTCACGGGAATACTTTTTTTTTGTCTTTTTTCCTTTGCCATTTCTCTATATAAATGTAGCAACTCATTTCTTCATTTCATTCATAGTAGCTCATTTCTTCATTTCATTCATAGTAGCTCATTTCTTCATTTCATTCATAGCTATACATCTTTTATATAAGAGAGTTTAGCATAGAGTTGAGGAGAAAATGCATGCTTCAAGATCAGAAACTCAATCTGATACTGAGTTATTAGAGTTTATTCGGCGGCATAAAGATGAAAATATAAGTCTACTAGCCGGGATGCCGCTTCATCGTAGTTCAAATCAAAAGAGCAAGATAATTATTTATTTTAACAGCAGATTATTTTTCATTTTTTCCTTTTTTCCTTTTTTTATTTCTTTATATTTTTTGTTTTCTTTTTCTCTTTTTTTATTTCTTTTTATTTCTTTTTCTTTTTCTTTTTATTTTTTTAAGATTTAGGAAAATAGATTAATTAGATGAATATATTTAAGAATTTAAGTAAATAGATAGACTAAAAATAGAATATAAATAAATTTAGCCTAAAAATCAGTGGTATTGATATGATGATATACTTAGCTTGTGTTAACTTACCTGGCTTCATGTTAGCGTGATCATTGCATTATCTGGGGCAGAGGATGTGTCTATAAAGCTTGACAATGGTATGATGTAGCGCCTTCTTGGGTAAGATAGATTATCCGAGATTGCGGTTTTGAATGCTTTATCTTGCAATTACCATCCGAGGAGTATCCGATAGACAGAAGTGTAGTTCAAGCATTATCAGAATGGTGGATGGACATGACTCATACTTTTCACCTACCTATAGGAGAAATGACCATTAGCCCGGTTGATTATACAGCCATAACTGGTATATAGTGCTATGGCCTTCCAGTCCCTCTTACCAATGATATTCTGACATTCGAAGAAATCCAACAGTTAATTGGTATGGAACCATCATTTAAAGGGCCTTTCAAGATAAAAATTAAGCCAATTCGGAGTTATTGGATGAACTACGAAGGACAGGTTCGTAGAGAAACAACCAAACAATATGCTCGAGGATTTTTGCTGTATTTGCTTGGGTCGACCATTTTAGGCAGCACCGAATTCGCCATCCATTTATCGGTGTTGAGGGCCCTTACTGATATGAGTATGGTACTGCTTTACGGCTGGGGTGAAGCTGGTCTTGCCTGTCTTTACTATGGACTTGACAAAATTTGCAGAAATAAGAAGTCTTTTGTTGGCTTTATGGTGATTGTCGAGGTACTCTTCTTCCACCAATGTCAATTCCATTCTTATTCTTGCATGAATTTTATTTTTATTATTGTTGTAGGCATGGGCATATGAGCACAATCTTGTGAGGGTGTCTGGTATTTCCCGAGAGAGAGTCGGGTATCCAAGATTAAATTTTTGGTTGTCAGATCATGTAGAAGTTCCCAGCTCTCACCATGTGCATACCCAACACTTTGTCTTGAGCTGCTTAACATGGGGCTAGGTAAAATCGCATTAGTATACTTAAAATTTATATAAAAGTTCACTTACCTTATGTCTTTTTGTAGGTCAATTTGGCCTGGTGGAACATAGAAGAGCGACGAATTGGAATTCCTCCATGAATGTCGCATTGCCTTTTCAACATACCCGCTGAGTCATTGCCGGCCCTGTGTCTAGTGCCTGGTTTCTTAGAGAGAGAGAGAGTATATGAGTGGTTTCTTGGTCTCGAGCAGCAGAGGATCCTGATGCATTGCCCGGAATATAATTTAAATATCACATCAATGCCGGAGAATGCATAGTGGTTGGCTCAGCACGGTTATGATGTTGAAATATTTCTCTATTCACCAGGTGCATCTTATACCCAGTTTATTCAAATAGGGCTCTTGAAATTTGATGTATCCCCTGTTGGTGTACGGGAGATTCCCGAGGAAAATGAAGATAGAGATGAAGAGGAGTATCATGGAGAGGGAGGAAAGTCAGTCTCGCATCTCAGGGCTAGCACTTCTCAGTTAAACTTTTACTATTTTTCCATTTCAATCGCTTCTTTCTTAACTTATTTTGACCTTTTTAATGATTGTTGCAGGCAGCTGGCTCGTTTGGTCATGAGGCGGGACCTTCTTTTACTACTCCTCCATTTGTTCAATCTAATCAACCGGAGGTGTCATCTCATCCACAGGGCATTGATATGAATTACTGTTTAGATCATTTTTGTACTTGTTTTTAGTATGATTTTATGTGTTTTTAGTTAATGTTTTGATTGATTTTTGTTTTAAGTTTGTTTAAAGTGTTTGTTTTAGGTTTAAGTGCAAAAACACCCTTGGAAGATCAAAATAAAGAAAGAAGAGCAAAACAGAAGAAGACACACCCAATGACACGGCCAAGCCACTGGCTGTGTCACATGACACGGCCAGTAAGCTTGGCCGTGTCCCATTTCATGCCTAAGAACACTTGGAGCAGGCAAAGAATGAAAGAAAAGAAGCATAAGGTGACACACCCAAGTGACACGGCCAAGCCAGTGGCCGTGTCACATGACATGGCCACAAGCTTGGGCGTGTCACTCCTTGAAGAACAAAGAAAAGAAAGAAAGAAAGAAGAAGGCAGTGAGGGGGTATGGCCAGCAAGCTTGGCCGTGTTCCAAAGAAAAATGAGGGACACGGCCAGCAAGCTTGGCCGTGTTCCAAAGAAAAATGAGGGACACGGCCAAGCCAAATCAAGCTTGGTCGTGTCACCCTTAATTTATATAAATTCTTCTGCTCGAAAGAAATAAGAAGAGGAGACTGCTAGAGTTTAAGGAGAGAGAGAGAAAAGAAAAGAGAAGGAGGGGGTAAACACGATTTGGGATGAGGAGAGAGTGACACTCTCCTTGTCCCTTCATCTTCATCCTCCATCTTCATCTTCTCCATCTTCCATTGACAAGATCTTTGAGGTTCTTTGGGATAAATTGGGTTAAACAAGCTCTTGAAGGTTGAAAAAGCTTCATTCCAAGGTTTGGTGACTTGAGAAAGCTCCATTCCATCTACCAAAGGCAAGCTCCATTCCAAGGTTTGGTGACTTGAGAAAGCTCCATTCCATATTGCAAAGGGGAATCAACCATTGAAGAGGGCTTCAGTTCTTCATCAAATATCAAAGTGGAGCTAGGAGGAAGACTAGTAATCCTGCTCTTGGCATCTTCACAAGGGGTTTTTCTATTCTCTCTTTTAATTCATTTCAATATTGTTTTTGTTGAATTAAGAGAATTGATATTGCAATGAACAATTTGTATTTGATTTATATTGAGTTGAATTAATGTTTTAAATTGATGATGTTGAGCTAAATACTCATGCCTAGGGTTTGTAGTATATTTGATTGAATGCTTTGATTTGATATTTCCATTGATGTACCTTGTGTTGGTTTATTGCATTGGATTGTATGCTAGGTTGATAGATTAGCTACCTATTATCTTTAGATATTGAATGAAGGAGGTGAAATTTGATATCGGAATTATGCAATCGACTACCCTATGAATGAATTAGAAATATAAGTTCTAGGATTTCATTAATTTGATAATGTGAAACAATTGGTTATTGCTATTTCATGAATGTGAGAACTAATGAATTGGTAATTGACTAATTAATCTTAAGGAACAAATTAATTTACAAGGTTATGTTAATGGATAATTGAGAATTGAGCTTTGATTGAATGGACCTATACCCCTAGGCACCTTCCCAAGAATCGATTTGATCTTGTATCACCTTCACACTTCAACCCTACGCACGTTAATCTTAGGTTTAAATTATTCTCGCACCATTCCAACACTACAAACTTCCGAATTTAAATAATTTGTTAATCAAGCTATTACGAACTACACCTTCTTGGGGAAACGACCTTGGGGCGTTCACCTTTGCTACAGCAACCTCGTATACTTGCGAGTGACGCTTATAGTAGAACTTAATTCGAGCATAACAAGTTTTTGGCACCGTTGCCTGGGAAGGCTGTTTAAGTAGTGATAGTTTGATTTTTTTTTTATTTAATTGTTTGTTTTTTTTCCTTTGAATTGTTTGTTTGTTTTGTTTGATTTTCTTTTAATTTAATTATTTGTTTGTTTTTCTTTAAGTTGCTAAGTGCCTTTTGTAAAGATGCAGTTTTCAAGGCACGGGGGAGTTTATGATAGGAACGATGATTCTGAAATGGCACGGCAATTAGCAGAATTGACGAATCAACTTAAGGTGCTAAATGCAAGAGGAAGAGCACCTATGCCACGCCAAGAGATATGTGTAGCATGTGGCAATGTAGGCCATAGTGCAAATACGTGTTTAATGGGTTTTAGACGATACCAAGAATGGCAAGAGGAAGAATATGACTACCAAGGTTTCCAGCAAATGGGTAGAAATGACACATATTCCAATCCTTATAATCCCAACTGGGGAGGCCAACCAATTTTTTCTTGGGAAAATCAGCAGCACATTCCACCTCCAAATTTTTTTCAACCTTACCAAAGAGACTCTTACTCTCAAGAGCAATATTCAAATCAAAATTACCTTAAGACACCTACACTTGAAGATAGTTTGAATGCCTTCATTTGAATTAGCGCACAAAATCAAGATAAACTTAAGGAACCCACTTTGGAAGATAGTTTGAATGCCTTCATTCAAATTAGTGCACAGAACCAAGATCATTTCGAGAAATCCACAGTGGAAGATGATGTGAATGCTTACCTTCAAATTAACAAAGAAAATCAAGAAGGAAGCAATGAGAGGTTTGATTCTTTGGAGGAATCATTGAAGAGGGTGGAAGCTCAAGTTGGGCAACTGGCACATCAACTCCAAGCACTCCAAGAAGAGGAATTTCCTAACCAACTGGAGCAAGTCAAGGTAATCACAAATTTGAGGAGTGAACAGGTGATATATAATAGTTTTTGTGATTCCTTTGATGCAGGAACTAATCAAGAAGAAGATGGTGAGGAAATACAACCATACATAGAGGAGTTAATTCAATCAGAAGAGGAGGAGAATTTGGAAGCATCAACTTCAACAAAATTGCATGAACCTCCAAATCCTTGTATGCCATCAATCCCATTCCCAAGCAGGCTAAATGAAGAGAAACAAGGTATGCAACTTTCTAAACTCGATGACATGCCCTATAATGAAGATAGTGTAGATAAGCTTGAGGTGGCAATGACCTTAGAAGTAGAGCCTAATTTTTTCCAATTTAGAAATTGAGGAGAGCGATTTGCTATTAAATGATGAGATTGATGAGAGGGAGCTTCAAATTGCTAAAGAGGATGAAAAAGTGATTCAACCAAACTTGGCTAAACTTAAAAAGACCCCAAGAATTTCAAAAGATGTTTTGATTGGGGAGTATATTATGCAACAAATTATCATCTCTCAACCTCTTGGTAGTGAGAACGAGCAAAAACCATATATAACCATGTTGCAAACTGAAAAAGGTTCTTACCGCGTCCCTATAGCATTAGAGCATCAAGTTAAGACAACCCTCACGTGTTCTTTTTGGACAATTGCTCTTCCAAGGATGCTACCTAGGCTTTTCAATACATTGGGCACATTTCAGAGTTGCATGTTGTTCATCCTCTCACACATGGGCTCCAATTGCATTATGGGTGGAAGGAGCCCTACACATCGTATATGGGAACGATGGAAATCAGGTATCATCTAAACTCTCTTTTAGTTTATGCATGCTCACATTGAGGACAATGTGAATCTTTAAGTGTGGGGTAGTGCATTTTGTGTTTTTACTTTTTAAGTTTAATAATGTTTTACCTTGAATAAATGAGTTTTAGAAAGTTCAATTGTTATAAAAATTGTTGATAGATGACCTTTGAATTTTTGAAGCATGAATTTGAGAATTGAGTAGAATTGGTGCTTATTGTCAATTTTGTTGGTTTTTCCTTGCATTGCCATTAACCTAGTGAGGAATTGAGCCATCAACTTGTCATTATTGTTATGGGTGAACATCTTTGATTGATGAATTGCTAGAACTTGCTTTGACATGCATTTTAAGATTACATAAAAATTTCAATTAGGCATCAAGATGATTAAGGCAATTAGGTGAACCCACTTTGGCTTAAAAAGACCAACCCTATTTTTAACCTTAGTTAGCCAATTTTGACCTTATTTTATTTTTTCTTTTCTTTCTTTTTCACAACACCATTAGCTTGGACCTTGTTGTTTAACTCTTACCCTTTCATTAGGTCAAGAGCATTTTAAGAGCATTTATGACCGAGTGTTGTGTTGAATTAAGTGTGGGATTAAATTTAGTAAGTTTAAGATTGCAAAGCAAAATAATAAAAATAAAAAATAAAAAAATAAAAAAAATAAAAAAAATAAATAAAAGAGAAAAATATATATATATATAATAATAAGAATAATTGTTGTTCTTGTTGAAAGGGTTGGAATGTATCATTACAAGATTTAATAAGTGAGTTCCCTTGAAAAACTCTTTAATGTCAAGGGGTAGATGAGAGGAAGGTGTTTTGGGATTGTTGGGTTATGTATATGATCGGGTACTTCATTCTTAAAGTGCTCTTGAACTTAATGATCAAGCTCACATTTTCTAAATATCATGCCTTTACCTTAGCCCCATTACAACCCAATAAAGACCTTTTGATTGATGCTTGATTGTTATTTTATGGTGAAGATTTCATTGATAAGCAAGCCTATGGTAATAATCTTTCATTGATTGTTATGAGTGTAAACACCACCATGATCAAACACTTGTAAGAGTTGGTGAGGGACCGACAACATAGGTTATGCATGGAAAACCACTTAATTGCATGAGTGTCGATTTTGTTTGATTCGATATTGATTGCGGATTTAGGGATAGGGAAGTCTTGATGCATCTTTATAACTCTTGAACTTAACAAAATTATCTCGTTAATGTGTTTTGATTTTAGCCTTGCTTGGGGACAAGCAAGGAATTAAGTGTGGGGTAGTTGTTTAGATCATTTTTGTACTTGTTTTTAGTATGAATTTTATGTGTTTTTAGTTAATGTTTTGATTGATTTTTGTTTTAAGTTTGTTTAAAGTGTTTGTTTTAGGTTTAAGTGCAAAAAAAACCCTTGGAAGATCAAAACAAAGAAAGAAGAGCAAAACAGAAGAAGACACACTAAATGACACGGCCAAGCCACTGGCCGTGTCACATGACACGGCTAGCAAGCTTGGTCGTGTCCCACTTCATGCCAAAGAACACTTGGTGTAGGCAAAGAATGAAAGAAAAGAAGCAGAAGGTGACACACCCAAGTGACAAGGCCAAGCCAGTGGCCGTGTCACATGACACGACCACAAGCTTGGCCGTGTCACTCCTTGAAGAATAAAGAAAAGAAAGAAAGAAAGAAGAAGGCAGTGAGGGACACGGCCAGCAAGCTTGGTCGTGTTCCAAAGAAAAATGAGGGACACAACCAAGCCAAATCAAGCTTGGCCGTGTCACCCTTAATTTATATAAATTCTTCTACTTGAAAGAAATAAGAAGAGGAGACTGCTAGGGTTTGAGGAGAGAGAGAAAAGAAAAGAGAAGGAGGGGGCAAACACGATTTGGGATGAGGAGAGAGTGACACTCTCCTTGTCCCTTCATCTTCATCCTCCATCTTCATCTTCTCCATCTGGTTGATAGGATTTTCCCATACCGAAGCCAATGTGGCTAGGGCATCAGCCATCTGGTTTTCTTCTACTGGTAGGTGTATAAACCTGCACTCCTTAAAGTTCTTCTTCATCATGGTCAAGTAATGGTGGTATGGTTTTAATTTTTCTTCTTTCAACTCCCACTCTCCGTTTACTTGTGATACTACTAGCAATGAATCGCCAAAAACTTCCACCTTATTCACCTTCATGAAAACCAAAGATACATGCTTCGTACTCCACCATATTATTGGTTGCCTTGAATTTTAATTTTTTGGCTAAAGGGATAAATTCCCCTTCTGGAGATTCTAGTATGACTCCCAAACTTGCTCCTTTCCTATTTACTGCTCCATCAAAATACATTTTCCACCCTTGTACTTCAATTTCCTCTAAATGTTCACCTGAAAATTCCAAGACTACTTCTTTGCTGTCCGGTAGTCGTTGTTGGGCCAGGAATTCTGCCACTGCTCTACCTTTGATTGTTTTTCTAATTACATACTCAATCTCAAATTCTTCCAATATTATTAACCATCGACCATACTTCCCAATCAAAGAGGGTGTCTCCCTTAAGTACTTCATTGCATCCAACTTGAAAAATAGCTTGCACACTATAAGATTAAAAGTAATGCCGCAACTACTTAGAAGACCAAACCACGGCTATACAACTCTTTTCAATGATACTATACTTAATTTCATAAGATAGGAGCTTTCTACTCAAATAGTAAACTGCATGCTCAATTCCTGACTCATCTACTTGGGCTAACATGGCTCCTATTAACTCTTCTTCTACTGCTAAGTATAGTACCAAGGGTTTACCGGGTTTAGGTGGTTTTAAAATAGGTGGATTTAGTAGATACTCCTTTATTCGCTCAAAGGCCTTTTGACACTCTTCATTTCACAGGACTAGCTGATTCTTTTTAAGCAATTTGAAGATAGGCTCATAGATTATTGTGAGCTTTGCTATAAACCTACTAATGTATTGTAATTTACCAATGAATCCCCAAACTTCTCTCTCCATCTTAGGGGCTGGCATATCCCTGATTGCTTTAACTTTATCAGGATCAATCTCAATGCCATTTGGACCAATCACATGTCCCAAGAATTTGCCTGAGGTAACCCTGAATACACACTTCTTCGGGTTTAATCTTAGCTTATATTTCAATCCTCTATTGAAGAATAATTCTAAGTTTTAGAAGTGTTATTCCCTTATATATGATTTCACCATCATGTCATCAACATATACTTTGACTTCTTTGTGCATCATGTCATGAAATAATGTGGTGCCCATCCTTTGATAGGTTACTCCAGCATTCTTTAAGCCGAACGGCATCACCCTATAACAAAATATAACCCATGTAGTAATGAAAGCAGTTTTGGCTTTATCCTCTTAGGCCATTAACACTTGGTTGTATCCGGAGAATCCATCTACAAATGAATGTAGCATGCTAGAGGCTGCACTATCAATGAGGACATTTATATGGGGTAAAGGAAAATCATCTTTAGAGGAAGCCTTGTTTAAATCTCTATAGTCCACACAGACCCTTATTCTTGCATCTTTCTTTGGCATGGGTACTATGTTGGCTAGCCAATCTGGATATTCTATCACTTCAAGGAACTTTACTTGTATTTATTTAGTAACCTCTTCTTTAACCAATTCAGCCCACTCAGGTCTTAATCGCCTAAGCTTTTGTTGGATAGGTTTCATATGAGTGTAAGTAGGAATAAGATGTTCGGCTATGTCTCTATCTATTCCAGGCATATCCTCATAAGACCAAGCAAATACTTCATATTTTTTGAATATTTTTTCAAATCTCCCTCTCTCATCAGGAGTAAGGTCGGATGCTATGCTAATAATTTTAGGATTTTCAGTTCTTCCCAAATTTAATGATTGTGTATCAACATAATTAATATTAAAGATGCTCATGTAACTGCTATTTGAATGTATGCAATCATCAGGAGAAACATCACACAAGTAAGCAAAATCAGACTTTATTGCATTCATTTTGGAAAAGAAAACATCATCATCCTCATACAAAGCAGACAAATTGAAATCAAAATCAAAATCATTGCTCTCAAAATCATAAGGCAGAATATCTTCAAACTTCTCTTCAACCAGGGCAGCAATCTCCTCCGGAGTCTTCTCGGCTTTCAAGACAGCTTCCTTCTTCTCTTCCATATTGGACTCCTTGTTGGCTGGCAGGGTGAGCTCTTTCTTCACTTGCTCCACTAGCTCTGCAACATCTGTAAAAATTTCAAAACCCGGGATCAACTTCCCATGAACATGATTGGCTCGGGCTTTCCTTATAGTGGTCCCATGTCTAGAGCTTTGACAAAGATTTTTTTCAAGTGGCAGAAAGCTCATCTTCTTATTCTTCTTTGGCTGGACATCTTTGTTGGCTTCATCATATCCCAACCCCTTCTTGGAAGTTTGAGTTTTGAAATCTGGAAGCTTTGTCAAACCGGCCTTGCCCTTTCCAAGTCCAACTCCGGGAAGGTAGCTCATGTTCTTCATCATGTTCAAGACCTTAAAGTCCACTACTTCATCATCACAAATTGCAACTACTTGGAAACCATTGAGAGACCTTTCAATCATTAGCGCATTAACAACCTTATTATCTTTGGCCTTGATGACCACTGTCTCATCTCCGTTAGGGAACTTGATCTTTTGATGATGGGTGGAAGGAACTCCACCAAGAGGATGAAACCATGGTCATCCCAAGAGTGAGGCAAAGGTAACAGGTATGTCCAAAACAACAAATTCAACAATAGATTCAATTGGACCAACCTTGACAGCAGCTTTGAAAGTTCCTTCGACATGTCTCTTAGTGTTATCATAAGCCCGAATGGTTACCTCGGTCGGGTTTAGATCCCTTGTTGACATGGCTAGTTTTGACAATATTTTAAGTGGACAAACATTTATGGCGGACCCATCATCAACCATTACACATGGAGTCCTTTTCCCTTTAATTTCTATTTTGATAAAGAGAGGGCGGATGTGATCTCTCACCTCTTTTGGTAAATCCGCATCTGAGAAAGATATCGTTCCCATATTAACTTTGCTCTTCTCTTGAATATCTTCACATTTCATTACTCCTTCAATTTTTATGAAGTTGATCAGTTCCTCCGGTGTTATGGAGGTGGAAATTGGCATGTTGGCTAAGGCCTTGGCCATAGTTTCTCGGTGCTAACACTTGCTTGGGTTCCTTTCAATTGCTTGAGGATGGTATCATCTTCCTCTTCTTTATTCCCTACTTCAACTTTCTTTCCTTTATTAACTTCTACCTCCTTAGGCGATGGCCTTACATAAGGCTTACCGGATCTAGTGTTCATTACTTCATCTTCCTTGGGCTTGGACCAAATCCATTCTTCCTTCTTGGGTATAAGATCGTCATCACTATCTCTTGAATCCCAAAACTCATTCACAATGCAAATTGCTACTTCTTTACCCACCTTAGCTTGTTCAATTTCGCTAAATACCTCTTCTTTTTTGGTTGGCTCTCCACCCACATCTTGGAAAGAAGACATGACAAAACTTTCATTCAAACCTCCTCCAATCATGAAGGTTGCTGGTGGTGGTACTCTATTGAACCTCGGTAATGGATTGTCTTCGGTGTTCGGATTGTTGGGCTCAGGCAGCTTTCCACTATCAATCAAATTTTAGATCTCATGCCTCAACCTCACACATATATCCATGTCGTGCCCTTGCATTTGATGAAATTGACAAAATGCCTTGATGTCAAAATTAGGAAGGAGAGGGTTAGGCAATGGACGAGGATTTAAGGGGGTTGTAACAATCTCTTCCTTTGAAGCTTATTGAGAACCCAAGACAGCGGTTTTCCAATTCTAAAAATTGCCTTCTTGTTCATTGGCTAGTAGCATTAACACCAACTGTCTTTTGCATGCCTTTGTTATTAGACTGATAGTTTCCTTTCTCATTCCTTCTTGTTGAAAAATGGTTCTTCTCTCTTTTCCATTCTTCAATTTGCAAATCAGCTTGGAAAAGATCTTTGAAATCATGGATGGGTGTATGAGACATCCTTTCACGAAGACTAGGCAACACTCCTCTCACAATCATTCTTATTTGATCAGATTCATCGGGCCTCTTCTTGTGCAAAGCGGCCTTATTTCTCCATCTTTTCACATAGTCCACAAAATTTTAGTTTAGCCTTTGTCTAATGGATTCAACTTCCATTAAAGTAACTTCCATCTCAACGTTGTATCCATATTGTTGGATGAAGGCCTTTTATAGTAGATCCCAACTCTTTTGTGTTCCATTTTCTAAGGTATTGAACCAATTTTGGATAACATGATCCAATGAGAGCATAAAGTACCTTAGTGTTTGAGCCTTAATAGCTAGAGCAGACTGCATAGCGGTGATATACTGCTTCACATGGAGGTGAGAATTTCTGGTTCCATCAAACTTTGCAAAAGATGGCATCTTGAATTTGTATGGAACTTCTTCATCTAGCTCAAATAATTTGTCAACTTCAAATATTTCTTTGGTTTTCAGCTTCTTCTCAAATTTCTTTTCTAAATCTGCAATCATCTTTTCAACATCAGAAGTCTTAGTTTTCTCCATAGCTGATCTTTCAACAATCTTTGGTTCTTTCTTCTTGTCTTGAGGATCTTGGAAGTATGGATCCCAATCATCATCATCATCAATGATCACCTTATCATCATCAAAAACCACTTCACCAACTTTAGCCTTCCCTTTGCCCTTTGGCTTCTTAGTGCTAGCAGATGCTTTGGCATGATTTCCTAAAATTACAGCCAATTGGTTCTTCATGGTCTCAGCCAGGGCCTCTTTTATTTCTTCCATCTTGGCATTGAGGGCGTCGTCCACCATTTTTTGAATTTGTTCGGGCTCCATTGCTTTTGGTGAGCAAGTGATTGAGTTGCTACTAGATTCTTCGTCTCCAGCATAGGTCGAATTGTCATAAGCTTTTGAAATATCATAATCCAAGGCTGTGAGCCAGAGAGGATCAATGAAATGAGATGCAAATGTATGCATGTATGCACAAACAAAGAAATTAGGACATTCCTTCCAACCTTATAGCATCCACACACGAATGGCGAATCTCTTTTCCTAGGTAATATGGTTAACAAAATACCAAGGGGTATCTTATTTTTTGAATAATTCCCTCGGATGTTTCAACCAATTGTTATATTTTCAAAAATGAAAATCAGTTCATGATAATTCCCATTAATTAGGTTTTAATCCATTTAACCAACTAAAGTAGCTTTTATGCTATATTGGATTAAAACTAAATTAAGAGGTTTATTATAAATAGATTTCTCACTTGAAAAAGTAATTAGTGGTTCATGCCAAAAACAAGCCCATGATTAATTATTCTTAGTATAAACTAGGCTCACAATTGATTTTTAGTATTCCGTAATTGACCTAAATAATTTGCAAGCTCTTTGTAAGAAAAGGTTAGATGAAAATAATTTTGTTTCTAAGCCCATTGTAAAAATATTTTAGAAAAATGGATTTTGGGCTTAGTATTTGGGTTATGAGCAAAAGAATTTTTGATTTGTTTTTAGAAAAGTTTTATGTCCAAAGACCATCTTGAAAAGTTTTGAAAATAGCTTTGGTCTTTTGGATTTTAAAGAAAAATTTATTTTGAGCTCACAATGTATTTAGGTCATATTAGAAAAAGAACAAACCAAATAAGCCATGATTTAAGCCAAGATAAATTAACTATAGTCAAACAACAAGCATTTGGGGTAAAAGCCTAAGGAAAGTAACTAGGCCAATTACATGAGCGTTAGTCTTTAGGTTAAAAGGCTTAGGTTCTCATAGCAAGTATATACCAAATGGTATAAGACTATGAGTGGTTATGCCATGCTCGATCTCCATACCTTGAGTGAAAGTGTGGTATCCCTTACATAACACAACACGGGTAGCACAGGCGTCCTAACTCAATCACATGATGCAATCTAATATGATGCAATGGATAATATCATGATAAGAAAGAATAGAATAATAAAAAGACCAACAAAATCAACTTCTCTTGTCCCCAGTGGAGTTGCCACTGTGAACGCAAATTTTTGCCCCCACTCCAGGTGGAATGGTTCTTGCGACTTCGGTACTGTTTAGGCTCGGGGCCTTAGAGAGCACGGACCTAAGCCTATAGAAAATGGAGTTGCCACTCGGATGGGTCGGGAAACAGAAAGGGGTGGATGACTCAATTCCTAAGGAATCCCCAACCCCCTAATGGGTTCGAAAAATTATTACGTGTGGGGAAGGTGAGAAATGGCCCAGCACACCCACAACACCCGGTTCATTAGAACTGGCCTCCTTTGCAGGTCTTAATATTATAAAATTCTTAAGTATAACAATATTATCCATATTACATGCAACAATTAAAATAAAGCATCATTATATTAAGATCAAAGCAATGTCTAAACAAAGCAAAAAAATAGACACCCATCCGAGGATGGAAACATGTCCTTACATCGTTCATGTCTAAACTAAATAGGACACCCATCAAAAGGTGGAAACATGTCCTTTACATTGGTCCAAAATATAAAAGCAATTTAAATTACATAGAAATTAATTAATGAGGTACCCACAAAGTGGAAACATACCTCTTACAACATTTGGAAATCAAGATAAATCGATAAAAATAAATAACCATTCATAATAAATAAATCACTCATCAAAGATATCAAACATCAATCAAAATATATAATAAACATTCATCCAATTTAAATAAAACAATAAATATATTAACTTTAGAGGTTCATGCATTAAGTAGGGTTTCTAGGGTTTTATGTTCAATGACTAGGGTTTTGCATATACTAGTTTAATTTGTTAAGAAAAATTTTAAAGTAATAACATAGCTACTAGATGTTAAAAAGATTTAAGATTTTGGATGTTTTTATGAAAATAATGTTACTGTGACTTAAAAAAAGTAGGCTTAGTTAGGGTTTTAAGCAAACATCATGAAATTAGGGTTTTTTAAGACATTAGGGTTTATAATTTTAAAAGATTGGATTTTAGGTTCACTGGATTATGGTTTTAGGTGTTGATGAACTTGTCATAAAGTTTTGATGTTTTAAGAATTAGGGTTTAGAAAAACTAGGGTTTACTGGATTGGGTTTTGAGAAAATTAGGTTTTTTGGTATTTTGGATAACATGTTTGATCTTAGGATTTAAGAAAATAGTTTAGAGTTTTATAGAAACAATTATGATTAAAGTTTTTAGAAATTGTAAAGAAGATTAGGGTTTGGAGATTTAAGAAGATATTTGGGAATTTTAGACAAAAAGTTAGAGTTTAGATGTTTAAGAAAATAGTTTGGGGAAAAACAATTTAGGGTTTTAAAGTTTTGGAAATAGAAAGAATAATTTAGGGTTTTTAAAGTTTTAGAAATAAAAGAATGATTCAGGGTTTTTGAAGTTTTAGAAACAGAAGGATGATTTAGGGTTACTGGACGAATGGACAATTTGATCTGTAAACCAAACTACTAAGTTTAATAATTTAGGTTACTGACTCAATATCAAAACAAATGATTATGCTTAAACAATTCATGAATCTAAACGCAAGAATATTATAAATATAATAAAATCAAAGATTTAAAATCAAACCTCCGTTCGTTGGTTCCACCAAAAACTAATTTCTGGATGAACAATAAAAAAGGCAATGCTGCTGCCTTTGATGGATTGATGATTGCTTCTTGTTGCTAATGTCTCTTGCTTGCTAGGGTTCTCTTTTGGCCGATAGAATATTTGAGTGTCCGATCCAGTAAATAATTTTTTTCCTCTCTTTTTTGTGTTTTAATGTGCTATTTATAGGAAAAATAATAAACCTACTTCTAATTGTCTAAGGAAATTAAAACCAAATAGGAAAATAAACCAAAACCAAATAGAATTTGGTTTGGAAAAAAATTACGCTGAAAAATTGTGCTGGCGAAAAAACTGTTGCGGGCAAAAACTGCGAGAATTGCGAGAGAATCACTGGGCGGGCCAGCCAATTTGCCGCAGGAATTTCATGAGAGTGGGAGATTATTTTTCATCGCCGATTTTTCGTCGCCGATTTTTATTTATTTATTTATTTATAACTTTAGTTTATCATTTTTATTTTTATTAAAAATTATAAAAAATAAATATTAAAATAAATATTATTTAATTAAAATACCATAAAATTATTTTGGACTATATAAAAAATATCGGACCAGACTGGGTCAAAAATTAAGGGTCTACACAATCTTTTATTTAATTTGTTTTAAGTTTATAGTAATCTAATCATTCTATTTCATCTTTCTATTTCTATTTCTGTTTGATTGTTTTGCTTCATTGTTTCATTAATGCAAGCATCCAATAACCTTGATTCCTCAACCTATATAGTTAAAACATGATTCATTTGGATGTCAATTGAATTATATGATTATTTTTCATCAAACCATGTTAAACTATTTAATTAATTTTCAAAACAAATTGTTTAAGTTAGTTTTTAAATCTCAGTAGCCCCAAAATCAATTTTCAAATACCTTTAAGCTTCGTAAAAGTTTTTCTTAAAATCTTAAACAACACAATAACCTATTTTCAAAGTTTAAACCCTAAAATAGTTTTTAAATACAAAACCCTAAAATCAGTTTTTAAAATATTAAAGTTCCAAAACCAGTTTTAATCCCAAAAACCCTAAAAACCCTAATCTTGTATTACAAAACCCTAAAAACCCTAATCTTATTTTCGTAAACCCTAAAAACCCTAATCTTGTTTACCTAAACCCTAAAGTCCTAATATTCATCTTAAAAAACCCTAATTTAGTTATTAAAGTTCTAAAATCCTAATTTGATCCTAGAAACCCTAATTTAAAGATGTACACCTTAAATTTATATATCTATTGCTTTATTTAGTTTTAGATTTAATTATGTGATTTGTTATATGTTTTCATGAATGATTTACTTGATTTTTCATGGTTGATTTATTTAATTTATGATGAATGGATGAATGTTTTCTTTGTTATTGTTATTGGTTTATTTTGGTACTAATAATATAAGAGGTATGTCCACTTCGTGGGTACCTCGTTATTTAAGTTCAATGTAATTTAAGTTATTTTAAGATTTTGGGATTACTGTAAAAAGATACGTTTCCACCTTTTGGTGGGTATCCTATTTATTTAGTTTTAGACATTGGATTTGGTTGTAAGGGTACGTTTCCACCTCGTGTGGGTGCCCATTTATTATTTTGTTTTGAACATTACTTTGATTATTAATATAATGATGCTTTTATTTTAATTATTGCATGTAGTATGAATTATATCATAATGATTAAGAATTTTATAATATTTAGACCTAAAAAGGAGGTCGGTTCCAATGAACCTGGTGTTGTGGGAGTGCTGGGTCATTCTTCTACACGTAACCAACTTTCTGAACCCATTAAGGGGTTGGAAATTCCTTAGGAATCGAGTCATCCACCCCTTTCTTTTTATCGACTAGTATAGGTGGCAACTCCATTTTCTTTGGGTTTTGGCATGTATTCTTTAAGTCCCTAAGCCTAACCGTGCCGAAGTCGCAAGAACCATTCCACATGGGAGTGGGGGCAAAAATTCCCACTCACAGTGGTGACTCTACTGGGGATAATAGAAGTTGATTTCGTTGGTCTTTATATTATTTTATTCTTTTTTATTATGATATTGTCCATTGCATCATATTAGATTACATTATGTTCATGAGTTAGGATGCCCATGTAACTTATGTTGTGTTATGTAAGGGATACCATTCTTTCACTCAAGGTATGGAGATTGAGTATAGCATAACCACTCATAGCCTTACATTTTAGTAAATACTTGCTATGGGAGCCTAAACTTTTCAACCCAAAGACTTAAGCCCATGTAGTTGGCCTAATTACTTTCCTTAGGTTTAAACTCAAATACTTGCTCTTTGACTATGTTTGATATATCTTAGTTTAAATCATGGCCTATTTGGTTTGATCCATTCCTAATATGGCCTAATTGTAATTGTAAGCCTAAAATAATTTTCAAAAGCCCAAAATAATTTTTAAAAGCCCAAAATAATTTTTAAAACCCAAAATCTTTTCTTCTTCGAAAGATGGTATATGGACATAAAATCTTTTTCCAAAATGGGACAAAAATTCTTTCCATTTCATGGCCCAAACAATTTTTAATAGGCTTTCAAACAACTTTTTCTTCAATGGGCTTATAAATAGTCAGGTCAATTATGGAATATTTTAAAAATCAATTGTGGGCCTAGTTTACACTAAGACTTATTAATCATGGGCTTGTTTGTAGGATGAATCTCTAGTTGTTTTTCCAAAAAGGAAAACCTATTTTTGATAGACCTTTTAATTTGGTTTTAATCCCAATATAGCATAAAAGCTATTTTTAGTTGACCCAATGTATTAAAACTTAATTAATGAGATTTATCATGGATTGACTTCTAAATTTAAAAATACAACTATTGGTTAAAACGTCTGAGGGAATATTTGAAAATAAGATATCCCATGTTTGTATTTTGTTAGCCATATACCTAGGAAAAGAGACTCACCATTCATGTGTGAAAGTTATAAGATTGGAAAGGTTCGTTCTTACTATGTTAAATTGATTTGTTTGTTACTTATGAATCCATGCATACATGCATACATGCATTTTGTCACTTCCCAAAGTTTAGGTAGTCGAGTATTAGGCCAGAAGGACATAAATAAGTGGTCAAATAGAGGCTCGAGATAGTCAAAAACAAAAATCGGTGTGCAAAGGAGGCCTGTGAAGTCGACGGGACCTAAAGGTAATTTTTCAAAAGGCTAAGGACCTAAGAGTAATTTCCAAAAGTTGTATCGGAGGTTCTTAATAGTGCACATAACAGATTCTAAAAATGGAAAGTATAGAAAAATTGGGTCACAACTACGCGTAACGATTTTTCCAGAAAACGCCCTGTTAAAGAGAAATGAAGACATGTATACTAGGGGCATTTTGGTCATTTTTATTAAGATTTATACATGAATTCAAAGTAGAAAATAAACATAAGAGTAAGTAGAGGACGTCGAGGGGTTGAATATGAAACGATCGTCAGTAGAAACGGAACCCGGGCAAAACCCGAGCAAAGAAAGGACCTAAAGGGAATTTTGTAAAAAGTTGAGGGCTTATTGGTAATTTTTCAAAATGACTTGGAAACCTAAAATGGACCTTACAAATAGAACGTAGAGGTCGAGAGGATCAAAACTATATGTAGTTTGACTCGTGGAACTGTACGGTTTAAGAGATATGATTAATTAATCGCCGGAATGTAAAGTGGGCCCGGTTTCGTGTCGGGACCGTATGGGTAACACGGGACAACTTTAGGGTATCCAATGAGAAGAGGGACAAGTGGGAAGAAGTAATGGGAAAGAAAACAATAAAAAAATCTCTTGTTGGCCAATCAAAAGTAACCATTTAGCATGAGTATTAAATGAAGAAAGAGAAAGGTGGACAAGTGGTCTCAAAGGATTTATCCAACACATATGGTGATCATCATTTTCCTTATATATATATATATCATAAAATGAAGAACAAACTCTCTCTTTTCCACTTGCAAATTTCGGCCACAATAAGAAAATACCAAAGGACTTCCAAGTTTTTTTTCCAAGTTTGATTTTTCAAGGTAAGTTTTAAGGTTTTCAAGTATGTAGACTTTAATTTTAGTATCAATTTTAGGTATTTATATATTTATTGGGAGATTGGAGATTAGAGTCTTTATGTGGAATTGGAAAAAAATTTAAGTAAGTGATGAGATTAATTGATTAAATGGAAGAATCAAGATGTATAAAGTTTAATAAGGTTGGATTAGGGTTTCGGTTGAAAAGAAATGGAGGATAACTTATTATTTTAAATTTCTAAGGTTTATATTTAAGATTGTGCTTTTGAATATCTTGAAGGAAAAACAAAGATTAAGGAAGGAGAAGAAGGAAAAGTAAAAGGGAATTAAAAGAGCAAGGTTTGGTACTTTAACCATTGAACTCCTTTTGAAAATTTTCTGTTTTACAATTAGTAAAATGCTGTGAGTTGTATGATTTTTAATTAAATATAGAAACATTATATTGAGTTGAATTTTGGATATGATGTTTTTTAATAAGTCTAGTATTTGAGAAAAATAATTTGGAACCACATTGATTGAATTTAATTTACGGAATTTATAAAATTCAGAACTGCTGCCAGGATGCAGGGCAACTGGAGCAGTCTGGTTGGGTGAACTACTTGACCAAGATTTTGTGTCCAGTTTGATCTGAAATTTTAAAGGAATGATTTTAAGATGCAAAACTAAATTCTGTAAAAATTTTAGAGTTTTTATCCAAGTGGAATATTTTATACAAATTTTCTAAAACAAGGATCAAGTTGGGTTAAGAACCAGAGTTTATTGTTCATATGGAAATTTTTCATTATTAACTTGGTCAAAAACTTGGTGTGGGTGTTTTATCATTTTATTTTTAGTATTGAGTTTAATTATGATATGAAGAATAAATTAAGATGGAAAATATGTGAATACATATGATACATATGTGAGTATATGTGATATTTGTGTAAATATATATTGTATATACATGGAGAATATGTGGTATATATACGAAGTGAATGGGTATATATGAAATGTTATATATGCTCTACTCAGTAAATGGGTAAAACCGGTCTAGAATGGGGGTTTGGCATGCCATCCTACCGGCAGTACTGTCTTAAAGGCTTTGGTCGGGATATTACTTACGCGCGCGCGGTTATATCGTGTGAGGTCAAGATCATGGCAACTAGTCGTGTGAGACCAAGACCACGCAGTTATTCTATATCGTGTGAGACCAAGACCATGACAATTATTCGTGTGAGGTCAAGACCACGCGTAACTCTATATGAGGCCTCATTTCGAGATTGGTGTATTCATAATTACCGAGTGGAGCAGATTAACTCGTACTTATAATGAAGTTATATTACATGTTGTTTACATACAGAATGTGAATCTTAACTTAATTAGAAAATATAAATATGATGATTGCATGAAAATAGTTTAATTATGCAGTATTCTACTTTTATATGTGATATCGAGTAGACATTGTATGGCAATGGTTAAAGTACCCACTGGGCAATAAGTTGCTCAGCGAGTTATATGTCTAACTCGCAGGTAGTGTATAGAAGATCAGCATTTCTGCAGCGGCTCGCATCAGCTCGACGGTGATTAGGATAGGACTTTTGACATAAAATAGTAGTATGGCATGTACGTTATATCTATTGTAAAGGTTTGTTAACATATTAAGTATTATGGTGTATGTAACAAGAGAATAAACAGTGGTATGGTAATGAAACTTAGCAAATGACATGTAATCTTGAGAAATGATATAGAAGTGTGAACTTTTCTTGCAGGATTGTAGTTGAGGTTATAAGGGTGGATTATTGGGAGTGTGCTTGAGTTGAATTGTGAAATAAAATATTTTTCAAAAATAAGAAAAATCAGTTTTGTCGACACTTGGGACCCAAATTTCTAGGCGAACCTCTGGCAAAATTTCTGTAAAATCGGAACTAAAATTTGACTAAGTAAAATTGGTAGCAACATTAGGATTGTGTGACGCCTCTACTCGGCTTACACATGTAGGCCGGGAAGGGGTGTTACAATTTGTGGTATCAGAGCATAGGTTTAGCCGTTCCTGGGCGGTTAGACATAGGAAAGTGTATGATAATTAGATATCGGGAGATAGTTAACCGAAGTGAGTTGGAAAGACTTTTGATAGGAAGAGGAAAATATAGAAGGATATACGTTTTATGTTGGGAGTGGCCATTACCAACGTAAAACGGGATACCCTGTAGTAGTTATGGTATTTGTAAAACAGTTATATATGAAAAGAAAGAGTCGAGAATAATTAAGCATGAGTTATTGAGTCTAATGTACATGCCATATATGAAAAAGGCTATATGTCGAGCTGTGCAGACTGCTGATTATTTTTATATTATAGGATGTCTCTAGACACGCAACAAGCTATGGAACAGGAGACAGAATCCCAAGCCTCCGCACCAATAGGTGTTGAGGAAGCCCATGGACTAGGACTAGGGCCAGCAGCAGCCGAAGTACCCGGTCCGGAAACATACCTTAGGCAGATAGCAGCAGCATTCCAACAAATGGCCGGAAGGGGCCCTGCTGCTAAGGGGGATAGGAAACCCCCGATTGAGAAGCTGAGGAAATATGGTGCAAAAGAATTTAAGGCTGGTCATGAAGAGGGATCTGAGGAAGCGGAATATTGGTTAGATAGTATCATTAGAGTTCTTGACCAGCTTCGATGAACTCCGGAAGAAAGAGTAATTTGTGCTACGTCACTCATGACGAAGGAGGCATACATATGGTGGGATACCACTCAGCAACAGGTTCCACTGGAACAATGGACTTGGGAATTTTTCAAGAGCGAGTTCAAAAAGAGATATATAGCTGATGCATATTTAGCTGCAAGGCGCAATGAGTTCATCCATTTGAAGCAAGGTAGAATGACGGTATTAGAGTATGAGAAAGAATTTACGCGCCTCAGTAAGTATGGGAGGAAGTTAATAGAAACTTAAGCTAAACGATGTGAGAAATTTTTGGAAGGACTTAATGATGAAATTAAGATCCAATTAGTAGTGCTGGAGAATACTGAATTTTCAAGATTAGTAGCAAAAGCACTAGATGTTGAGAAGGTACAAGTGAATCTGAAGAGTAGTCAACATAAAATCCAGCAAAAAAGGGAACAGGTTCAGAGCACCCCAAGTAGTTATCAGCCTGCTAGTATGAAATCTAGGAGTGGATTTTCTGGACCCCTAAGACAAATACAAAGCCAGGGAACAGTACAGAGGTCAGGTTATTCAACTTCACCAATGGTGAGTTTGGCAGGAACTAATAGAGTGGAATATCCAACCTGTGAAATTTGTGGAAAGAAACATCTTGGAAATTGTTGGTTTGCAATAGATGGAGTATGTTGGGGCTGTGGTGAAAGGGGCCATTTGAGAAAGGATTGCCCAAAGAAAGTTATAACAGTACCTAGTGCACAGGAACAACCATCTGTAATTGGAAGTAGAGTTACAGGCAGAGGCAGAGGTAGAGCAAGTAGTAACAACCAAGCAGGAACGTACTCGGAATCAGTAGATCGCCCCGAACCAAGAGCACCAGCTAGAGTATATTGCATGAGGGCAGAGGAGAATAAAACAAGAGAAGAAAAGGAAGGTATTTAAATTTAAAATTTGTGTTTTAAGTATATATATATATATGACTATTATTAGCAATGTATTTACATGTATGAACAAGCAAGTTTTGGGGCGAAACTTAAATAAAGGGAGGTAGAACTGTCACATCCCAAATTTAGGTAGTCGAGTATTAGGCCAGAAGGACATAAATAAGTGGTCAAATAGAGGCTCGAGATAGTCAAAAACAAAAATCGATGTGCAAAGGAGGCCCGTGAAGTCGACGGGACCTAAAAGTAATTTTTCAAAAGGCTAAGGACCTAAGAGTAATTTCCAAAAGTTGTATCAGAGGTTCTTAATAGTGCACATAACAGATTCTAAAAATGAAAGTAGAGAAAAATTGGGTCACAACTACGCGTAATGGTTTTTCCAGAAAACGCCCCGTTAAAGAGAAATGAAGACATGTAGACTAGGGGCATTTTGGTCATTTTTATTAAGATTTATACATGAATTCAAAGTAGAAAATAAACATAAGAGTAAGTAGAGGACGTCGAGGGGTTGAATATGAAACGATCGTCAGTAGAAACGGAACCCGGGCAAAACCCGAGCAAAGAAAGGACCTAAAGGGAATTTTGTAAAAAGTTGAGGGCTTATTGGTAATTTTTCAAAATGACTTGGAAACCTAAAATGGACCTTACAAATAGAAAGTAGAGGTCGAGAGGATCAAAACTATATGTAGTTTGACTCGTGGAACTGTACGATTTAAGAGATATGATCAATTAATCGCCGGAACGTAAAGTGAGCCCGGTTTCGTGTCGGGACCGTATGGGTAACACGGGACAACTTTAGGGTATCCAATGAGAAGAGGGACAAGTGGGAAGAAGTAATGGGAAAGAAAACTATAAAAAAAATCTCTTGTTGGCCAATCAAAAGTAACCATTTAGCATGAGTATTAAATGAAGAAAGAGAAAGGTGCACAAGTGGTCTCAAAGGATTTATCCAACACATATGGTGATCATCATTTTCCTTATATATATATATATATATATCATAAAATGAAGAACAAACTCTCTCTTTTCCACTTGCAAATTTCGGCCACAATAAGAAAATACCAAAGGACTTCCAAGTTTTTTTTTCCAAGTTTGATTTTTCAAGGTAAGTTTTAAGGTTTTCAAGTATGTAGACTTTAATTTTAGTATCAATTTTAGGTATTTATATATTTATTGGGAGATTGGAGATTAGAGTCTTTATGTGGAATTGGAAAAAAATTTAAGTAAGTGATGAGATTAATTGATTAAATGGAAGAATCAAGATGTATAAAGTTTAATAAGGTTGGATTAGGGTTTCGGTTGAAAAGAAATGGAGGATAACTTATTATTTTAAATTTCTAAGGTTTATATTTAAGATTGTGCTTTTGAATATCTTGAAGGAAAAACAAAGATTAAGGAAGGAGAAGAAGGAAAAGTAAAAGGGAATTAAAAGAGCAAGGTTTGGTACTTTAACCATTGAACTCCTTTTGAAAATTTTCTGTTTTACAATTAGTAAAATGCTGTGACTTGTATGATTTTTAATTAAATATAGAAAAATTATATTGAGTTTAAATTTGGATATGTTGTTGTTTAATAAGTCTAGTATTTGAGAAAAATAATTTGGAACCGCAATGATTGAATTTAATTTACGGAATTTATAAAATTCAGAACTGCTGCCAGGATGCAGGGCAACTAGAGCAGTCTGGTTGGGTGAACTACTTGACCAAGCTTTTGTGTCCAGTTTGATCTGAAATTTTAAAGGAATGATTTCAAGATGAAAAAATAATTTCTGTAAAAATTTTAGAGTTTTTAGCCAAGTGGATTATTTTATACAAATTTTCTAAAACAAGGGTCAAGTTGGGTCAAGAACCAGAGTTTATTGTTCATATGAAAATTTTTCATTATTAACTTGGTCAAAAACTTGGTGTGGGTGTTTTATCATTTTATTTTTAGTATTGAGTTTAATTATGATATGAAGAATAAATTAAGATGTAAAATATGTGAATACATATGATACATATGTGAGTATATGTTATATTTGTGTAAATATATATTGTATATACATGGAGAATATGTGGTATATATACGAAGTGAATGGGTATATATGAAATGTTATATATGCTCTACTCGGTAAATGGGTAAAACCGGTCTAGAATGGGGGTTTGGCATGCCATACTACCGGCAGTACTGTCTTAACGGCTTCGGTCGGGATATTACTTACGCGCGCGCAGTTATATCGTGTGAGGTCAAGATCATGGCAACTAGTCGTGTGAGACCAAGACCACGCAGTTATTCTATATCGTGTGAGACCAAGACCATGACAATTATTCGTGTGAGGTCAAGACCATGCGTAACTCTATATGAGGCCTCATTTCGAGATCGGTGTATTCATAATTACCGAGTGGAGCAGATTAACTCGTACTTATAATGAAGTTATATTACATGTTGTTTACATACAGAATGTGAATCTTAACTTAATTAGAAAATATAAATATGATGATTGCATGAAAATAGTTTAATCATGTAGTATTCTACTTTTATATGTGATATCGAGTAGACATTGTATGGCAATGGTTAAAGTACCCACTGGGCAATAAGTTGCTCAGCGAGTTATATGCCTAACTCGCAGGTAATAAGTTGCTCAGCGAGTTATATGTCTAACTCGCAGGTAGTGTATAGAAGATCAGCATTTCTGCAGCGGCTCGCATCAGCTCGACGGTGATTAGGATAGGACTTTTGACATAAAATAGTAGTATGGCATGTGCGTTATATCTATTGTAAAGGTTTGTTAACATATTAAGTATTATGGTGTATGTAACAAGAGAATAAACAGTGGTATGGTAATGAAACTTAGCAAATGACATGTAATCTTGAGAAATGATATAGAAGTGTGAACTTTTCTTGCAGGATTGTAGTTGAGGTTATAAGGGTGGATTATTGGGAGTGTGCTTGAGTTGAATTGTGAAATAAAATATTTTTCAAAAATAAGAAAAATCAGTTTTGTCGACACTTGGGACCCAAATTTCTAGGCGAACCTCTGGCAAAATTTCTGTAAAATCGGAACTAAAATTTGACTAAGTAAAATTGGTACCAAAATTAGGATAGTGTGACGCCTCTACTCGACTTACACATGTAGGCCGGGAAGGGGTGTTACACATTTGCATCTCATATCATTGATCCTTTCTGGCTCATAGCCCTAGATTACAATACTTCAAGAGTCTATGATAATTTGACATATGCCAATGATGTAGAATCTAGCCATAATTCAATCAGTTTCTCACCAAAAGCAATGGAACCACAACATATCCAAAAGATGGTGGATGATGCCCTCAACACCAAGATGGAAGAATTGAAGGAGATCCTAGTTGAATCCATGAAAAGCCAACTGGCTGCATTATTAGGGAACACTGCTAAAACATCTGCTAGTACCAAGAATCCGAAAGACAAGGGAAAGGCAAAGGTTGGTAAAGTAGCCTTTGATGATGACAAGGTGGTTGTCGATGATGATGATAACTGGGCTCAGTATTTCCAAGACCCTCAAGACAAGAAGAATGAATCAAAGGTAGTGGAGAAATCAGCTGTTGAAAAGACCAAAACTTTCAATGTGGAGAAGATTATTGCTGATCTGGAAAAAAATTTGAGAAGAAGTTGAAGGCCGAAGAGGTGTCAAAAGTTGACAAGTTATTTAAAGATGTTGAAGGAATCCCTCTCAAATTCAAAATGCTTGCTTTTGCTAAGTACAATGGCACAGGGAATCCTCACTTGCATGTAAAACAGTATATCACTGCTATGCAGTTTGCCCGAGCTACTAAGGCTCAAACTCTAATGTACTTCATGCTTTCACTGGATCTTATTGTGCAAAATTAGTTCAACACCTTAGAGAAAAGTACTCAAAATAATTGGGATTTGCTGCACAAGGCCTTCATCCAGCAGTATGGGTATAATGTAGAGTTAGAAGTGACCTTGGTGGAAGTTGAGTCAATCAGGCAGAAATAGAATGAGAATTTGTTGCCTATGTGAAAAGGTGGAGAAACAAGTCTGCATTGCTTTAAAAGATGCCCGATGAGTAAGATCATATTAGGATGATTGTGAGAGGGGTGCTGCCTAACCTTCATGAAAGGATGTCCCACACCCTTATCAGGGATTTCAAAGATCTTCTCCAGGCTAGCTTGCAAATAGAAGAATGGGAAAGGGAGAAGAATCGCTTTTCTAGGAGAAGGAATGAGAAGGGAAACTACCAATCTAGTAATCAAAGTGCACAAAAAGAAATGGATGTCAATGCAACTACTGGCCAAGGGAATAAGAGGCAATTTTCAGAGTTGGGGAGGCCTTTATCTTGAATTTTCAATAAGCTATAAAAGAAGGGACTATTACAGTCATTAACTCCATGGCCATTGCCAAATCCTTTGTCACAAAACATTAATACCAAAGCCTTTTGTCAATTTCATTAGACATAAGGACATGAGACAGATAGATGTATTTGATTAAGATATGAGATCCAAGATTTGATTGACAGTAGAAAACTGCCTCAGCTTGATA
Source organism: Garcia nutans (assembly GCA_947685225.1). Classification (NCBI taxonomy): domain Eukaryota; kingdom Viridiplantae; phylum Streptophyta; class Magnoliopsida; order Malpighiales; family Euphorbiaceae; genus Garcia; species Garcia nutans. The sequence goes on from CANTUV010000037.1 coordinate 18,202,254, forward strand.
AATCCAACACCAAGAAAAATCCTCTGCCTAAATTTGGAAGGACGCCACAACCTACAATCTTCATGATAGAGGGAGGATTGGAGGAGAGCTTTGTCTTGTCATCTTGTCATGATATGGATGGAGAAGCTGTTAAAAAGGAGGTACTACTAAGCAAGCCCAGACCAACTATGGATGATGAAGCAATGATCATTAATAATGGAGAAATCCTTGCCCTTGATATGCCTAAATAAATGAAGCTCTTTCGACTTCAAATCAATAAAACTTCCGTTAGCTTGTTTGGTTTTATTTCATTTTCTTTCTTTGGTGTTTTTTGAAATAATTATGTTTTTCAATTTAAGATCATTTGAATAAATTATGTTTCATTAAATTTTTGTTAATCTTCATTTATTTTGGTGTCAACCGATGATGAGTCTACTTTGATATTCATAAATTAGTGTCTCTATGCATCATGATCTGAATGACCTCACTAGGTGAGGGAATTATTCTGTTGCATTGAGTTGTGTATGCTAACTTAGTGAGGGCTCCTGCATAATTAACTTTGTCTAGGTTCTAGTCAATCTTAGAAAAATTGAACTTCGAGGCAAAATTGAACTTTGCTTTGATAATGCTTTGATGAATTTCGAGGCAAAATTGAACTTTGCTTATTTAAGAGAGAAATGATTTAGGCATTGTTTGGTTAGCCAATAACTAGAATCCACCCAATTAAATATCAATCCCTAGTTGTCCCTTTGAGCCTTCATGAAATTTTAGCTTACTTTTTATTGGCTTTTAAGTCTGATAACCAACCCTATGCTATCATGATATTTATGACAATTCTGATGATCACTAAGGAATGAAAGGGAAAGAAGAGTGCATAGTCAAGATAATAAGGATAGTCAAAGTTCACCTAAATTTAACTAAATATCTTAGGTCTATCAAGGCAGCAAAGGATTCATCCTCAATGAAGCATATTCATCCTACCCCATTCATCCATAGTCAGAAGCATAGAATGATGCAAGCAAGACAATTCTCTTGAAGCAAGGCCCAAAAAAAAAAGAAGTCAAAAGAAAAAGAAGAAAAAGCAAAAAAAAAGTCAAAAAAAGAGAAAAGGAATAAATAGGAAAGAAGAAAAACAAAGAAAAAAAACTAAAAAAAAGGTGATTAACCCAAAAGGCTGGTTTAGAAAACCAATAGACTTCTTTTTACTTGAAGCATCAAAAGACTTTCACTTTATTTACAAGGACAAATTGACTTGGATTAGTCCAGCCTAGCCAAAGACTCAATTAAAGAGAGACCATTTTATCAAACACAGCTCCAAATCTGCAATCTTAGTCTTGATATTCCAAAAAAAAAAAGAAGAAAAGGGAAAGGATTGATGCCAAGAAGATAAAAAAATATCCAAGCTCTGTCTTTTCATGAAGCCAGATAATAAGACACTTAGAAGAAGGAAATGGTTCCCAGAATTCAAGAATTCTTCCAACCATCTACAGTTGCAACAGAAGGTTTATAGTGTGAGGGTTTGTCAACAGTGTTACATTAGCTACAATTTAAAAATGGCCTTCATTTAACCCATATCCCCTGTAGACCACTTTTCAAGCCTATTTAAGACCTGTTGATCTCTCTTACTAGGTGGAGTCTATTAGTGGAGACTGTTTGAATAAGTATGCATATGAGGTAGATAATATTTTAACTCAAATTAGACCTTTAGCCAAATAATGTGTACGTGCCTATCTGAAGTGCAACAATTCTTGCTCAAATAGAATTGATTCTTGAGTTTAGTATGATAACTAGGGTTATTGTGTTATAGATATGTTAATTTGAAAAGTCGAGTCCTGAGGTAAAATGATATTGATTTAACAAAGACAAAATATGATTTAAAATAAAAAATGTTTTTATCATATAAACCTTCAAGTTTAGAGAAGTTTGTTGAACTGTCAAACCTCAAAGGATATATTGGGCAAAAGTGTGGCTAATGAAAGGATCATTTGCAAGGTCATGGATGTCTCTCATGTCTCTACCCTGCTGGGGCTCCCGTTATTCATACTTTATACATCTAGAAGATAAAAGCTATAGATGTAAAGTCTTTTGCTATTCTAATGCAAGACCTAAATTGACATCTAGAAGAAATCAAAAAGGATGCTTCAGCTGATCACCTTAGTCTATGAGTCAGTAGAACCACTGTAAGTATCATCCATACATATCATGCATACATGAGCATATCCCACTAAATTTTGTTGTCTTGTGTTGTCTATCATTTGAATAGCCATCACCCTATGAAGTAAACAATCAAAAGTAAATATGGAATTAGGAGACATGGAAGGCCCATCGCTTGAGAAAGATCTAGTCACTTTGCAGAAATGAAGATGCATTCTTGTGCAAGGAACCAAACAAAATGCAAATATCAATCAAAGCCTGCATGGGAACAAGATCATTGGTTTAAGCCTATACAAGGGGGCAAAAATTCCTCTTTTCAATTCTTGATTTTATACGTGTATAAAACATTTTCAGACTCATTTTTCAATATTTTACCACACAGGGGGCAAAGAGAATACATGACGGCTAGCTAAAAAAATAGCTAAATTTTTTGCAAAAGGATGAACAAAAGAAGAAAGTAAGAAACCCAAAAGAATAATGGTGCAAAAGACAAAACATTAGTCCAGCTAGAAGAGCTAATGTCAATCCATTGAAGAGTGGAAACAACTAGCTAAAAGAAACCAAAATTCTCAAATGACAAAAGGATGATCAAGCTAGAAGGGCTTAAGTCTTGGGTTGAGTATCCTAATATAGTCTTGGGTCAAGAACCCTAATCCACTTTTGGGTTAAGAACCCTAATCCAGTCTTGGGTCGAGCACCCTAATCCAGTTTTGGGTCAAGCACCCTAATCCAGTTTTAGGTTGAGAACCCTAATTTAGTCTTGGGTCGAGCACCCTAATCCAATTTTGGGTCGAGAATTCTAATTCAGTTTTAGATTAAGAACCCTAATCCAGTCTTAGGTCGAGCATCCTAATCCAGTTTTGAGTCGAGAACCCTAATCAAGTCTTGGGATGCACACCATAATCTAGTTTTGGGTCAAGAATCCTAATCCAGTCTTGGCTCAAGCACCCTAAACCAATCCTGGTCTAGAATCAAAAATTTATTTTTGAGTCCAAAACTCACCTCGAGTTTAGAACCCAAACCAATCTAGGTCAAGAATCCCAACCAGCTCGGGTCCATAATCCAAAATTATTTTTGAGTTCAGAACTCATCTCGGGTCCAGAACCCAAACCAATCTGAGTCTAGAACCCAAACTAATCCCGATCAAGAACCTAAAATCATTTTTGAGTTTAGAACTTACCTCGACTCCAAAACCTAAACCAATCTTGGTCCATAACCCAAACCATCCTCTGGTCTAGAACCCAAAATCATTTTTTGAGTCCAAAACTCACCTCGGGTCCAGAATCCTAAATAATCCGGGTCTAAAACCTAAACCATCCTCGGGTCCAGAATGCATTCAGGCCCAAAATCAACTCAAAATCAAGTTGCGTTTCACTCCTTGAATAAATTCAAGATCATTCAAGCAGGGGACAAACTATAGACCCTTGATTTTTGCCCTAAACTACTTTGATCCTGATTAAAGATGGCCTAAGTACTTATCAGTCCATTCTTCATAGCGTAAACCTATTTTAAGCTTTTATTTTGATTGGTCCAATTTTATAAGGCCAAAAAAAAAGTCTGATTTAGTTTTTAAAACATTGAAACGGTCAGAAAATAGGGTTTTTGAACCTAAAAAATAGTCTGAAACCATTTTGGTTCGAGAATGGGCCTCCATGTAGAACTAGGACTCCTCAGTTCGATATGGATGGGTCAATATTGAACTGGGGCATGCCCAGTTCGATATGAGTCAAAAACTTGTTGCGCTCGAATTAACTCTACCACAAAGTGTCACTCGCAAGTATACGAGGTAGCTGTAGCAAAGGTGATCGCCCCAAGGTCTTCTCACAAGGAAGCTAAAGTGGCTAATTGATTATCAGATTATAAATAACAAATAATGAAGAAAATTTAAATTGTTAACTAATGAAGAAGATTGATTGAAGTTTAAAACGAATGAAAGTAAATTGAGCTGTGTTTTGATTCACTTACTAGAAAGGTCTAGGGTTTGCAGTTCTCTACTACTTATATGTATGAACGGCTATTCCTCTTAACCAATTTAATTTCAAAGATTAAATCTCAAGCAACTTAATTAATTGAATAAAGGAAATAAGCTCTCGCATTCAAACCTCTTTCAAATAATCTTGTTCCAATTGAAATAATCTTTTCCTAGGTTATATCTCTAATTCACCTAAGTCCTTAATTGAATTGTTCCAGTATTAGACTTCATCTCTCAATCCATCATCTAATACCTAAAACACATAATTGGTGGCCAATCAATTATATATTAGCAATAATTCATTCAATAAAGGCTTAAAGAAATAATTGAGTTAAGAGTAATAACCAATTCATACAATCATAGCAGATCCATACAAACCCTAGACTAGATCAAATTAGTTCATAATGCTATCAAACATACTCATCTCATTAATATTCAAAGAAATCAATCTAGACATGATAATATCCATAAATACAATTCCAATGAAAATAAAGAGATAAAGTTCAAGAACAAAAGCAAATTACAAACTCCTTGAAGCTTCTGAAGAATCTCTTGTTCAAATCTTGCAAGAAGGATGTTTCAATGGCTAGAACAATTTAATCTAAGCTAGAATAATCCAAAGTATAATCAAAATCAAAGAAAACAAATGTTAAACCCTAACTTCACTCTCTAACGGCTGAATCTACTCTCAAAATCGCAACAACCTCCAAAAAACCCTAGCTTCTTTTTCCTTTTATATGAAATGTCCGCTTTAAAATCCGCTACAGCTTTGGTTCATGAGAGACACAGCCAAGTTGGATGTGACTTGGCCGTGTTGGTGGTCTATGGAGGGACACGGCCAGTGACTTGGCCATGTCCCTTGCATGTGTTCACTTCTGCTTACTTTCCTTCTTTTCTTCTTTTGTTGAGTGACACGGCCAAGTCTTGAAGAAGACACGGCCGTGTTGGATCATTTTGGAGGGACACGGCCAGTGACTAGGCCGTGTCCCTTGCCTGTGTTTGCTTTTGTGTGAGTTGCTTCTTCTTTGCCTTTGGGACTAAGTGAGACACGGCCAAGTTGGAGTGACTTGGCCGTGTTGGAGCCTTTTTGGAGGGACACGGCCACTGACTTGGCCGTGTCCCTTGCTTGTGTCAGCTACTGTGTCTTAGTCTTCTCCTTAGTTTGATATGAGACATGGCCAGTGACTTGGCCGTGTCCTCTGCATGTGTCAGCTACTATCCATTTTTCCTTCAGTCTTGGTTCCTTGGCTTTTTAACCTAAAACAAAACTTCAAACAAACTTTAAACAAAATGTAAATAAACAATAACCAACAAAACATAAACACAATACTAAAAACTAGATCAAAAACAACATAAACACTGAAATAAACTAAAACTACCAAAATTAATGAAAACACTAAACAAACTGATAAAAACTAACAAAATACCTAAATAAAACAATAATTATCATAATAAACAAGACACAAATCTATAACAAAAACTAATAAAACAACTACCCCACACTTAAAACTTTGCTTGTCCTCAAGCAAATTCACATGGCATAAATTAAAAACTCAAACAACCTAAACTATAATTCCAACATATAAGATGAAATACTTTGAGACTTAGCCATAAATATTTGCAATTTACTTCAATCAAGGATTTTCTTAACTCATTCATTAATCCAGACATACAAATCCCATATCTCATCTAAGTGTTTCACTCGATTTCAAAGGTTAATCACTCAAACCACTCATGACTGCATACTACCATAAACTTGCTTAATTATCCAATCTCTCTCACTGATTTTCTCAAGAAATAATCCGAAGGTCTTTTATTTGGATGTAATGGGGCTAAGGTAAAGGTGTGAGAAAAGACATTTAAGCTGGAGCATCAAGAAATGGAGTATCTAAATTAGACAATACTCTTGCTAAGAAACTCATAGCTCCCTCAAATGGTATATTCACCATCCCTTGATAATTCACACACTTGCATACTTAAAGAGAAATAACGAGTCAACTTTCCTCTAATGCTAGAAAATATATGAATTCTGTATATATATATAAATATCCTTTTTTTTTATTTTCTCTTTTTCTTTTATTTTTATCATCATTCATCATTTTATATATATATATATATACAAAATATAAACTTGCATGAAACATCTAGCTTAAAATGAAGAGGAAAAGAATAATCAACTCTTAATCCAATATAATGTGCAAAGTATGCATTTCAACCCCAAATAGCAATACCATTTTTTTTTACTTGCTTACCCCACACTTTGAAATAAACCACTCTATTGTCATATCATAAAACTCCATTCCTTAATACAGGTATGATGATAATAAGAGAAAGTTGAGTTGATAATTGTATTCATCAATCAAGAAAAGGTCAAAGGCTCAACTTGGCTCACTAAGGAATTAAATATTAAAGGAGGTCTTTCTAAGCTAAAGGGCTAGCCTAATTTGCCTTCATCATTTTAAAACTTGAGATTAAATCATAATGTGAGTTAAATTAGCATGCAAAAGCAAACTCTAGAGATGCAAAATCATGAAGGTTCACACTTAAGAAAAGAAAATCAACTGATAATAATATCAAATCATGAGGCTCAAAACTCACACAGGTGGGTTCTCAAAGATTTATATGTCATAAATTGCAGAATGTGAAAATTGATCCTGAATGAATTCAAATGCTAATCTCTATGATGATACTAAAGTCTCAACTATAATGCTAGAATCACAGAAAAGATCAATAAGATTTCAACAATTATACCATGCACATCAAACACAATAAACACATCAAGACAAACATTAAAGAAAAGTTTAAAGATTACCCCACACTTTAGAATTTACATTGTCCTCAATGGAAAACAAGAATAATAAAGAAAAAGAGTTAAAGGACAACCTGTCTTCCATCGTATCCTGGTGAGGCAAAACCCTAACTTTTCATCACAAACACAAATGTTCAAAAACAAAAGTACAATATATGAAAATAAAATATCCAAATATAAAATGTTAAAATGAAAACAAAAATAAAAACAATAACAAAAATACACTAAACAAAATAAAGCAAGGAACTCAAAATCTATGGAAAAGGTGGGTGTGAAGATGATGCAGCCGAGGGATGGAGACTCAAGATCTTCGCAAGGTTGCTATTAATCTGTTCCAACTGCTGCAAGACCTCAGCATGGTTATGGTCCTCCTTGCCCTCTAGTCTATCTACCTTGCCCTCCAGGGCCTCAATCCTAATAAGCACCTCTTGATGTTCCGAGACCGGAGCATCCTCATCTAGATCTAGAGAATCCAAGTCGGACTCCTCTTGGACCCGTGCTCTCTTCTGCCTGTCCCCCAGTGCTTCAGGCTCATCTGAAGGCATCATATAAGTCCCTCTCCTATGCACCACCATGTGCATCTTCTCAAGTGTAGCTAAATCCAAAAAGTCATTACCCGAAATTCTAGTCATGCGAGTGGTACTCGGGTCAAAATTCTCAACAAGGGCTACTGCTAATGTAGTAATCAATCCTCCAACACAAACTGCCCCCTTCCTTTTATTAGCCACAGTATAAAAAATATCGGTTAACCAATAGCCGGCACTAATAGGCATTGCATTCAAAGCACAATCCAGATAAAATAACTCACTCAATTCCACAACACCCGGGCTCTCCTTCCTAGCAAAGAATCCGCAAGACATAAAACGATGCAAATACCTCAATGCGGTATTGCTCAATTTAGATGCTTTGGCCGATTTGGCCACATAAGTACCCGAGCCTAATGCTCCCCAAGAAAATTGTTGTTTAAATTCTTTGGGTACCGACCTTTCCCCATGCTGATGGAAACCATATATAGCATTCAATTGGTAATAGTAAGCACAAATGATTTACCCAGCAATTTAAAACTCATTCTAGTGCAGATTTTTTTATCATCTCTTTCAACCTTAAGAGATGTCAGAAACTCCAAAGTCAGCTCCTCAAACTGCAAAGGTCGCAAAGAGACTAGATTCTCCCACCCAAGGATTTGCACATATCGATAAAAATTAGTCCTAATTTGCAGAGCATCAAGAGATTCATCATTAACATACCTCGTCGGGAAAAAACTCCGAGCCAAAAGATTTACTCTCTTCAAAGATGAAATTGATGAAGAGGAAGAAGCTCCTTCGGTTGTAGGCCTCTTCTTCTTGTGGTGTGAAACAATCTTTGTTCTTGGCATCTTGAGAAATCTGAAAAAATTCAAACCAAAACTTGATCAAATCAAACTTTTATGAGAAAAGAAGAAGTTTTAATGGATTATTTTTAGTTTTAGTGAAGAAATTTGAGGTTTAATGGAGGATTTGGAGTTTAGAAACAAAGCTATGGAGATGACAAGAGAGAGAACGAAAGAGCGAGAGAGAGATAAGAAACAGGAAACTAGGGATTGAATGGAAAGAAACTGTGCAAAATCGTGTTTTTTAAAGTGTAAAAGTGAGGGACACGGCCAAGTTGTGGGCAACACGGCCGTGTCATGTGCTTTTTGAGGGACATGGCCATTGACTTGGCCGTGTCCCTTGGACGTGTTCGTCTCTGTGAAGAAAAGGCTACAAAAATAAAATCGAAGAAAAACTGGTGAAGCTTGGCCGTGTCCAAGTGACACGGCCAAGTCCCTTGGCCGTGTCACTCACTGTGACAAATGCAAATATGAGTTTTTGTAGAGGCTTGGCCGTGTCCCATGTGACACGGCCAAGGGACACGGCCAAGTCCTTTGGCCGTGTCTCCTTCTGCCACTTTCAACTTTTTTATTTTATTTTATTTTATTTTATAACACCAAATATCAACAAATATTAAAGAAATTGCAAACCTCTTCTCCGATCAACCCTGAAACACATTAGAAAGATAAAAACCAATCAAAGCACCCATTCCATTTATTTAGACTAAACATAAAATACAACTTGCTAAATTTAAAATTACAACTATGAAAAATAAATGAAAACCGATGGGTTGCCTCCCATTTAGCGCTTCTTTAATGTCATATAGTTGGACATCATGCAAGACTTATGAATCATGGATCAGAGTGCTGTCAATGATCCTCACTTCATGAAATCCTTCTTTATATGGCTTAACTCTATGTCTATTTGCTTTAAAAATCTTATTGGTTCTAAAGTTAAGCAATTCAATGGCACCAGAAGGACATACCTTAGTTACCTCGAAAGGACCACTCCATCGAGATTTGAGTTTACCTTGAAACATACTGAGTCGAGAATTAAAAAGTAAAACTTTCATACCTGGACTCAATGTCTGTCGCTCAATAAATCTGTCATGAATTGCCTTAGTGCGATCCTTTTAAACTCTCGAACTCTCATATGCCTTTGGGTTAAAGTACCTTTGGGTCTCCCTCACTGATTTAGTCCCCTCCTCTAAAGTCAGTGTCAGCTCCAATTTATCTGGGGGGTCTGTCTTCAACACAACATCTGAAACAACTACTTCAACACTATTAATTAAAGAACATTCCTCATATAAAGCAGTTGTAGGAATAGCAGAAGTGTTAAAAATAGAAAATTCAACAGTTTGCCCTAAGACAGTCATTGACAACTTACCATTTTTAACATCTATTAAGGTGTTGGTAGTAGCCATGAAAGGCCTACCCAGCAATATAGTGTGTGCTAATGGTGCAGGGTTACTCCCTTCTATGTCAAGAACTATGAAATCCACAGGTACTATTAATCCACCAACTTTAAATAACACATCTTCTATAACCCCTTTCGGGAATCTAAAAGATCTATCAGCTAATTGCAACACCATTTTGGTCGGTTTAAGTTCCCCTAGTTCTAATTCTTTATACACAGAGTAAGGCATCAAATTTACACTGGCTCCTAGATCACACATACCATCAGTCCCCTTTCCATTCCCCACAGTAATTTGAATTATAAAGCTACCAGGATCCTTTAGCTTGGGAGGTAGTTTATGCTACAGAACAGCACTAGCTACCTCTGAAACTATCACCTTTTCATTCAGCTCATACATCTTTTTCTTGGTGATCAACTCTTTGAAGAACTTGGCATAAGCCGGCATGTTCTTTATTGCCTCAAGTAAGGGTAAGTTAATACTTACCTTAGATAGCATGTTGAAGATGTTAGAAAATTGCTTATCTGTTTTATCATCCTTCAACCTGCTGGGAAATGGTATAGGTGGCCGGTATGGATTGCTTACCTTGTGTAGATCTGCTGTAGGGGACTTCTCCACTGATCTTTCTCCAACACCTTTGTTCTTTGGTTCTCCTTCCTTCTTGTTCTCTTGGTCACCTGCACTCACAGAATTATTTTCAACATTATTGTCAATTACCTTACCACTTCTAAGAACAGTCACTGATTGTGCCTGCTCAGGTTGACTTGGGAACTTCCCCTTTTGTTGAATCTGCATCTGTTGTGCAAGTTGCCCAACTTGCGTCTCCACTTTCTTAAAAGATGCTTCTAATGAATCCAGCCTCTTATTGGTCATCTTTTGATTTTTAGCACTGACTTGGATAAAAGCCTGTAAACTTTCCTCCAAACTCTCTATCTTAGACTGCCCTTGATTTGAGGATTGGCCTTGTTGTTGGTTCTGTCTCTAGAGCAAATGGAAAGGCTGCTGAGAATTATTTGTTGCCCAAGAAAAATTTGGGTGATTCCTCCAACCAGGGTTGTATGAATTTGAATAAGGATCATTTCGGGTCCTTGGTTAAAATCCCCCCATGGCATTGACTTGCTCAGCTTCATTCCCATAAGACTCATATGCGGAGGGGCAAATATTTGCTCCATGCCCAAAAGTTCCACAGATTCCACACGCTTCTTGAGTAGATGAAGAAATATAGTTCTTCATGTTCAGCATCTGCACTTGCCTTGTCAACTCAGCTATCTGATTTACCATATCACTATTGGCTTCCAATTGGTTCACCCCTTTACTTCTTCCTCTTACACTCTTCTGTTGAGAATTAGCTCCCAGCATCTCAAAGATATTATAAGTTTCAGCTGCTGTCTTTTCTCCCATGGCTCCCCCAGCTGCGTTATCAACTGTATTCTGAAATTGCTGGGTTAAACCATCATAGAAAAACTGGTTCAGAAGTTGAAGTGGGTAGTGATGATGCGGACACTGGATCAATAGCATCTTAAATCTGTCCCAAGCCTCATGAAATGGCTCTCCTTCAAATTGAGAGAATGTAGCTATCTTCCCTCTCAATTCAGCTATCTTTTGATGAGAGTAAAACTTGCCCATGAACTTGTTGTAAACTTGCTCCCAAGTTGTCAAGGAATTTTCGGGCAACATCATAAGCCAGCTCTTTGCCCTATCCTTCAATGTATAAGGGAAACATCTCATCCTCAACTGATCCTCTGTTAATCCTCCCAATGGAAAAGTGTTGAGGGTGGAGTAGAAATCCCAAATAAAGTTCAAAGGATCTTCATTTGGAACTCCATAGAATGATGGCAGCATGTTGTAATGGATGTTCTTCAATTCATAGTTTCTTGCTGCATCTGTCAGTCTTATGCAAGAGGTGGAAGTTCCAATGACAGGTCTAGCAAAGTCTCTCATAGTTCTTTGCCTTTCTTCAACCATTTTAACAGATTGTGTAGATTCCGACTCAAAATCAGAAATGTCCTCCTCTGAAGTATCAAATCCTGTGTACAGCTCAAACTATTCCCTGCTCCTTTTCACTCTCTGAATTTCTGGAATGAATGGATATAACTCTCCTTCGAGTGATCTCCTGCCTTGCATAAACAAAAATTTCTAGGAAAAAGAAATTATTAAAAGCAAAAGACAAAATAAAATAAAATGAAAACAGTGAAAAATAATCTAGAATATTTTTGCCTAATAAACAATTACGCCAATTAGCTTCCCCGGCAGCGGCGCCAAAAACTTGTTGCGCTCGAATTAACTCTACCACAAAGCGTCACTCGCAAGTATACGAGGTAGCTGTAGCAAAGGTGATCGCCCCAAGGTCATCTCACAAGGAAGATAAAGTGGCTAATTGATTATCAGATTATAAATAACAAATAATGAAGAAAATTTAAATTGTTAACTAATGAAGAAGATTGATTGAAGTTTAAAACGAATGAAAGTAAATTGAGCTGTGTTTTGATTCACTTACTAGAAAGGTCTAGGGTTTGCACTTCTCTACTACTTATATGTATGAACAGCTATTCCTCTTAACCAATTTAATTTCAAAGATTAAATCTCAAGCAACTTAATTAATTGAATAAAGGAAATAAGCTCTCGCATTCAAACCTCTCTCAAATAATCTTGTTCCAATTGAAATAATCTTTTCCTAGGTTATATCTCTAATTCACCTAAGTCCTTAATTGAATTGTTCCAGCATTAGACTTCATCTCTCAATCCATCATCTAATACCTAAAACACATAATTGGTGGCCAATCAATTATATATTAGCAATAATTCATTCAATAAAGGCTTAAAGAAATAATTAGGTTAAGAGTAATAACCAATTCATACAATCATAGCAGATCCATACAAACCCTAGACTAGATCAAATTAGTTCATAATGCTATCAAACATACTCATCTCATTAATATTCAAAGAAATCAATCCAGAAATGATAATATCCATAAATACAATTCCAATGAAAATAAAGAGATAAAGTTCAAGAACAAAACCAAATTACAAACTCCTTGAAGCTTCTGAAGAATCTCTTGTTCAAATCTTGCAAGAAGGATGTTTCAATGGCTAGAACAATCTAATCTAAGCTAGAATAATCCAAAGTATAATCAAAATCAAAGAAAACAAATGTTAAACCCTAACTTCACTCTCTGACGGCTGAATCTATTCTCAAAATCGCAACAAGCTCTAAAAAACCCTAGCTTCTTTTTCCTTTTATATGAAACGTCTGCTTTAAAATCCGCTACGGCTTTGGTTCATGAGAGACACGGCCAAGTTGGATGTGACTTGGCCGTGTTAGTGGTCTTTGGAGGGACACGGCCAGTGACTTGGCCGTGTCCCTTGCATGTGTTCACTTCTGCTTGCTTTCCTTCTTTTCTTCTTTGGTTGAGTGACACGGCCAAGTCTTGAAGAAGACACGGCCGTGTTGGATCATTTTGGAGGGACACGGCCAGTGACTTGGCCGTGTCCCTTGCCTGTGTTTGCTTCTGTGTGAGTTGCTTCTTCTTTACCTTTGGGACTAAGTGAGACACGGCCAAGTTGGAGTGACTTGGCCGTGTTGGAGCCTTTTTGGAGGGACACGGCCACTGACTTGGCCGTGTCCCTTACTTGTGTCAGCTACTGTGTCTTAGTCTTCTCCTTAGTTTGATATGAGACACGGCCAGTGACTTGGCCGTGTCCTCTGCATGTGTCAGCTACTGTCCATTTTTCCTTCAGTCTTGGTTCCTTGGCTTTTTAACCTAAAACAAAACTTCAAACAAACTTTAAACAAAAAGTAAATAAACAATAACCAACAAAACATAAACACAATACTAAAAACTAGATCAAAAACAACATAAACACTGAAATAAACTAAAACTACCAAAATTAATGAAAACACTAAACAAACCGATAAAAACTAACAAAATACCTAAATAAAATAATAATTATCATAATAAACAAGACACAAATCTATAACAAAAACTAATAAAACATATGTCCATATCGAACTCGGCACCCCAGTTTGATATGGACACCCATATCGAACTAGGGTCCATATCAAACTGGGAAAGCCCTAGTTTGATATGGACATGCCCATATCCAACTAGGGCATGCCCAGTTTGATATGGACATCAATCCATGTCGACTTATGGAGTTTTTGGTTCAATATGGTTTGTTTAGCCTCGAATTCATATTATTTTAGTTCGATATGGGCCTATTTCATGACGGATTAATATGTTTTCAACTAGATAAGTATCAAGAAATTATGTTTCATTAGGAAATGAAGATAGGTTTATGAGTTTTAAGGTTTATGAGTTTTAACTTGATCATTCCTTATAAATACAGGTTAAACAGACTAATCATGGGATTTTTAGCAATTGTTGGCAATTATCAAGCAATTAACACAACAATGAGCAGCAGCCATTAAATCAAAGAAACAAGCAACCAAAGCCAAGCAACATGGGTAAGCAGAGAGCAAAAATTTTAAACCACCAAACCAAAAGGCAGAACACATCTATCTTCAACTTGTTTTAACCAAAATTTTACAAGTTTGATCAATGTGAAATATTTGTAAAACCAACAATGGAGGTTTGCAATCTTTTATTTAATTTGTTTTAAGTTTACAGTAATCCAATCATTCTGTTTTATCATTCTATTTTGATTTTTGTTTAATCATTTTGCTTTATTGTTTCATTGATGCAAGCATCCAGTAACCTTGATCCCAACCTATATAGTTTAAACATGATTCATTCGGATGTTAATTAAATTATATGTTTATTGTTCATCAAACCACGTTAAACTATTTAATTAATTTCAAAAAATAATTGTTTAAGTTAGTTTTTAAATCTCAGTAGCCCCAAAATCAATTTTCAAATACCTTTAAGCTTCGTAACAATTTTTCTTAAAACCTTAAAAAAATAGTAACCTATTTTCAAAATTAAAACCCTAAAATAGTTTTTAAATACCAAACCCTAAAATCAGTTTTTAAAATATTAAAGTTCTAAAACCAGTTTTAATCCCAAAACCCTAATCTTGTTTTACAAAACCCTAAAAATCCTAATATTGTTCACCTAAACCCTAAAGTCCTAATCTTCATCTTAAAAAAATCCTAATTTTGTTATTAAAGTTCTAAAATCATAATTTTATCCTAGAAATACTAATTTAAAGATTTAAACCTTAAATTTATATATTTATTGCTTTATTTAGTTTTAGATTTGATTATGTGATGTGTTATATTTTTCATTAATAATTTACTTGATTTTTGATGAATGATTTATTTAATTTATGATGAATGGATGAATGTTTTCTTTGTTATTATTATTAGTTTATTTTGGTATTAATAATGTAAGAGGTATGTTTCCACTTCGTGGGTACCTTATTATCTAAGTTCAATGTAATTTAAGTTACTTTAAGATTTTTGGATTAATGTAAAAGGATACATTTTCACCTTTTAGTGGGTATCCTATTTGTTTAGTTTTAGACATTGGATTTAGTTGTAAGGGTACGTTTCCAACTCTTGTGGGTGCCCATTTATTGTTTTATTTTGAACATTACTTTGATTATTAATATAATGATGCTTTTATTTTAATTATCGCATGTAGTATGGATTATATCATAATGATTAAGAATTTTATAATATTTAGACCTGAAAAGGAGGCTGGTTCCAATGAACCAAACGTTGTGGGGGTGCTGGGTCATTCTCAACTTTCTCACACATACCTAACTTTTCAAACTCATTAAGGGGTTGGAGATTCCATAGGAATTGAGCCATCCACCCCTTTCTTTTTTTCAGCCCATCCGGGTGGCGACTCCATTTTCTCTAAGGCTCTGAGCCTAATAGTGCCAAAGTCGTAAAATCAGTCCACATGGGAGGGGGGCAAAAATCCCCTTTCACAATTACTTGATGCAGGAATAGGTTGCTCAATACATTGCCAGAATAGGACAAAAGGTGCGGTCATATTAGGCCCAAGGGCAACCACCCTTGATGATTTGAAGAACAAGTTGAGTTACAGTAGGGTTCACGGTCAGAGTCTCAACCTCAGTAGAGACCATGATGGACTTAGTCGCGACCGTCCATTTCTTAGGATGATCATACCTCAAGTGAAAAAATTTCCAACATTCACAATAAGGAATGCGGTGACAAGCATGGTATGAGTAGTTTCTCTGCACCTTGTCATGACCATCCCTTCCATATCGTGACCATCCATTTATTTTAAGAGAAAATCACAAGGATTGGCAGTAGTGTTCATGACCTCGAGGGTGCCTAGAAGTTTGACCCGAGTCACCCAATCCAACTATGAGTTCAGCACTAGCGCGACTACCCATTTCATATTTTGATGGAAAAACCCTTTGTCAATAAGGAAGTGACACATGGAATGACCGTTGTAAAACCACCTTCTAATTCAAAAAGGGCGAACGTCCCGATAGCCACAACATGGGTAAGATTCCACCAGCTGGACACTCATATTTGACCATTCAAAGAATTTTCAAATGGAGCGACCATCCCTGTGCAATGGACGACCGTCCAACATGCATGGGTGACCATTCCAAGTGCATGGGCGACCGCTCTTTGAGAAAATTTCTTATTATTACAGGGACTAGCCTACTAATATTCATCACATGACTTGTAACGGCTAGTTGGACAATATTGACTATAAATACCCTAAGAAACATCTTGTTCAAGGATAATTTTTTATTATAATAGCCTAAGCAATATACTTTTATTTTCATTTACTACAATTAATAATTAAATTTTTAGAGTGTTAGTTGTGAGCATTAAACACCAAATTATAAGTTTGAGTATTAGCTTAAAAACACTTAGGTTGTGAGAGTGAGCATGGAATGTAACACCTCTATACCCTGTATACGTACCAAGCATGCTTAAACAATCGTAATATACATATACTGAATATAGAAAATGCCACGGTTTTAAAAAAAACACAACAAATATCTTTGTAAACAAGTGAAACCAATCTCGAACAAATAAAAGAAATCCAAAAGACACTATATATAAAATGTTTAATAATTCACAGCGGAAGGTATTACAAATATGTTATAAATCAAAGTTTACAAAACATAGAATATATTCATGATTGGCAGCTCTTCTCTGATCTTTAAGTCCCAAAATGAACTCTTCAATATCTACTCTCACTCGGTCTCGAAGAACTTTTGGGTTCAACTCTATCACCTGCGCGATCAACACTATCGCGCTAAGCCAACGGCTTAGTAGTACAAAACATGCTAACATTATGCTTGTATGCTATGCAATGTCACACATTCCATTAATATCAACATCATAAGTGAAGAGCTAACATCAAACCTTTGCCTTTCACAAATCATAATCATATAAGCATATCACATCTCAAAGTTCTTTCATGAATTTCATTATTCAATTATTTTACCATCAATGAATCACATATAAACAAAGATAAGCATGGGCCCAAAACACACTAATATGCCATTCAATTTTCAGAGTTAATGCTTTGGTTTTATCACATTTATCATTATCACATATACCCAACTAGGCTTCAAGGATTAGGTTCAACCAAGCTTCAAGGGGAACAAAGCATGTTAAGTCTCAACCCAACTTGGCTTCAAGAACCAAACCCAACCTAGCTTCAAGGGTTGTAACATCTCAATTAGGCTTCAAGGACTAGACCCAACCAAGCTTCAAGGGGAGTAAAACATGTTAAACTTCAACCCAACTTGGCTTCAAGGATCAAGCCCAACCTAACTTCAAGAGATTGTTACTATCATTAGGCATGCCACCAACAACAAACTCTGAAAATGGAATAACACATTAGCCACACAACTCATTTATTAATTTGTTATCAATTTCATTCTCAAATGAATCAACATAGCCAATCACAATGGCTCTACATTTTATTTGAATTATCATAGCCAATCACAATGGCTTTATATTCCATTTCATCTCAATTCACATCATAGCATTTCAATCTTTCATATACACAATCATTTGCATCATCATGTCATTCACATTATTCATATATATATCATCATTGATATAAACATAACAACACACATTGCTCATATAAATTAACAATGTAGTAATGCCACATTTGTACTTACATACAATCATATAGGTTTTGTACTTACCTCAAAAACAAATCACACCACTCTTAACACTTCCTTGTTCAAGATCCTTCTACCTCTTAGATCAATGATCAATCACTATCTTCAAGACCTAAATCAAAAGTAATAGTATATACTTGCTTAGGGATACACAAGAGATAATCCAATTAGGAATTAATTAGGGCAAACCCTAACCCTGACACGCTCACCCACACGGGCGTGTCCATGACCGTGCCCTAACTCCACAACACAGAAGCATTTACACGCTCAACAACATGGGCGTGTTCCTGGGCGTGTAAATTCTCAAATCTTACAGTAGCTATGACACGCTCAATAACACGGGCATGTTACTGGTCGTGTCAAACCTACTGCCTCCAACACAATTGACACGCCTAAAAACCCTGGACGTGCTCATGGGCGTGTCCGGCCACAAATCAAGACTCCGGTCAAAACAACCAAACACTCAACAACACACTTCTATTCATTAACATCCTCTTCAAACAATCTTAACAAAACATAATCAAAACTCATCTCAAACTTGCAACACACCAAAACAAGCCAAAACACACATCAAACACAAAACACAAAATCATCTCAAAACCCTCACCACATATACAACATCATCTCTTCCAACCACTTACTCTTTTCTTCAATCCATACTCAAAATCCATCATCATATCACTCAAACACTTCTCACATCTCAAAATCAACCAACACACTCTTAAAAATCTATCAAACTCAAATATCATTTCAAATAAGCACAAAGATCACAAGAGAACTTACCAAAATTATAAGACTTCTTGTATCATCCACTTGATCACTTCAATCTTCCTTCAATTTGAGTTAAACACCTCAAGATCTTCACTTTGTCTTTTGCTTTCCTTTGTCTATGGAAGAGCCGGCCAAGATGAAGGAGAAAGAAGAAGAAAACACAAAGAACAATCAAGAAGCCCAAAGTCAACTCATCTTTAAATCTCTACCAAGTATTTCAATTAAAGCAATTACCAAAACACCCTTTAACCACATGTTTTGATTTCCTTACAACCACTTGTCCTTTTAAGTCATTTCACAAATCTCAACTAAAAATATCTTCTTCCCTTGACCACATATTTGAAAAACTTATATGTTATATATATAATCATATAAACAACATATACATTTCTCTCTACACAATACTTCCCATTCAAACAACACATATACATTCTCTTTCAATTTCTTTTCTTATCAACATAACATATACTTAATTCAAACAAACAACAATTATATCCAAACTTCTAGGGCATACATTGGGATATTACAATTCTCCCCCTCTAAAAAGAAATTTCGTCCTCGAAATTACCTGATATTATCTCTGAAACAACTGAGGATATTGGTCTAGCATCGCTTGCTCATTCTCCCAAGTTGATTCTTCTCTACCATGATTCTTCCATAGAACCTTCACCAAAGGCACCTTCTTATTCCTCAACTCTTTCACATTTCGATCCAAGATAGCAACTGGTTCTTCTTCAAAAGTCAGATCTGGACTCACTTCAATAGATTCAACTGATAACACATGAGATGGATCTGATCTGTATCTCCTCAACATAGAAACATGGAATACATTATGGATCCTATCCAACTCAGGTGGCAAAGCAAGCCTATAAGCAACTGGCCCAACTCTTTCTAAAATTTCATATGGTCCAATGAAATGAGGACTCAGCTTTCCTTTTAGACCAAACCTCAAAATCTTTTTCCAAGGAGACACTTTCAAAAATACTTTATCTCCCACATTAAACTCTATGTCTCTCCTTTTCAAATCTGAATAAGATTTCTGTCGGTCTGAAGCTGCTTTTAACCTATCTCGAATCACTTTCACTTTCTCTTCAGTCTCTTTAACCAAATTAGGACCAATTATCTTATCTTCACCAAGTTCATTCCAACATAGAGGTGTCCTACACCTTCTACCATACAATGCTTCAAATGGTGCCATACCAATGCTAGATTGATGATTGTTATTGTATGCAAATTCCACAAGTGGTAAGAATCTATCCCAACCTCCAGAGAAATCAATGACACAACTTCTCAACATGTCCTCGATAATTTGTATCACTCTCTCTGACTGTCCATCTGTCTGCGGATGGAAAGCAGTACTAAAGTGTAATCGAGAACCCAAAGCACCATGTAAACTCTTCCAAAACCTTGAAATAAACCGGGGATCTCGATCAGACACTATAGAAGTTGGAACACCATGTAACTTCACAATCTCATGGATATACAACTCAGCTAACCTTTCCAAAGAGTAATCCATCCGAACCGGAAGAAAATGAGCTGTCTTAGTCAACCTATCAACAATCACCCATATAGCATCGTGTTTCTTTTGTGTCAATGGTAAACCAGATACAAAATCCATGGTTACTCTATCCCACTTCCATTTAGGCACTGACAACGGTTGAAGCAACCCGGTTGGAACTTGATGCTCAGCTTTTACTTTCTGACATGTGAGACATTTGGATACAAAATCTGCAATGTCTCTCTTCATACAGGACCACCAGTAAAACTGCCTCAAATCATGATACATCTTTGTATTGCCCGGATGCATAGCAAATACTGATTGATGAGCTTCCTCTAAAATGATCCTTCTCAAATTAACATCATCGGGTACACACAATCTGTTCTTAAACCAAAGACTCCCATCACCTCTCACAATAAAATCTCGACTCTTTCCATTCTGACAATCTGAAACAATCTTTTGAATCTTCTCATCCACCAATTGAGCTTCTTTAATATGCTCCAACAATACTGGTTTCAAATGCAACTGTGCCAACAATACACCATCATCACAAGATACAAAACTAGCATGCAACGCTCTCAACTCAACAAGCAACGAGAGTGAATAAACAGTTAAACCTGCCAAAGACTTCCGACTCAAGGCATCAGCAACAACATTTGCTTTGCCAGGATGATAATCAATCAAACAGTCATAGTCTTTAATCAACTCCAACCATCTCCTTTGTCGAAGATTAAGCTCTTTTTGGACACCCAAATATTTTTAAACTTTTATGATCAGTGTAGATAAAACACTTCTCCCCATATAGATAATGTCGCCAAATCTTCAATGCAAACACAATGGCTGCCAACTCTAAATCATGGGTCGAATAATTTAGCTCATGCGGTTTCAACTGTCGAGAAGCATAAGCTATAACTTTACCTTCTTGCATCAAAACACAACCCAAACCACTATGTGAAGCATCACTGTAAATCACATATGGTTTATCTTCTACAGGTAAAGTGAGAACAGGCGCTTGAGTTAACATCTCTCTCAACTGCTCAAAGCTAGTCTGACACTGATCTGTCCACACAAATCTAACTCCCTTTCGAAGTAATCTGGTAAGTGGAGTAGCTATCAAAGAGAATCCTTTCACAAATCGTCGGTAATAGCCTGCCAAACCCAGAAAACTTCTAACTTCAGTCACAGACTTGGGTGGACTCCAATTTAAAATAGCTTCAACTTTACTCGGATCAACTCTAATACCTTCTGCTGAAACTATATGACCGAGAAAAGTAACTTGATCAAGCCAAAACTCACACTTTGACAGTTTAGCAAACAATTGCTTCTCTCTCAAAGTTTGTAACACAATCCGCAGATGCTTGTCATGTTCTTCCTCATTACGCGAATACACCAAAATATCATCTATAAACCCTACCACAAACTGATCCAAATAGGGTCTAAACACCCTATTCATCAAATCCATAAAAACTGCAGGTGCATTCGTCAGACCAAAAGGCATAACTAGAAACTCATAATGCCCATACCTGGTCCGAAAAGCGGTCTTAGGAACATCTTCAGCTCTGACCCTCAACTGATGGTACCCTGATCTCAAATCCATCTTAGAAAACACTGCTGCACCCTTTAATTGATCAAAGAGATCATCAATTCTAGGCAATGGATATTTATTTTTAATAGTCACTTTGTTCAATTGCCTATAATCGATACACAATCTCATAGTACCATCCTTCTTCTTTACAAACAAAACAGGAGCTCCCCAAGGTGAAACACTAGGGCGAACAAACCCTTTATCTAGCAACTCCTGCAACTGCACCTTTAGTTCTCTCAGCTCAGCAGGTGCCATTCTATAAGGAGTAATAGAGATAGTAGTGGTACCAGGCAATAGTTCAATACCAAACTCCACCTCTCTTTCAGGAGCTAACCCCGGCAACTCCTTTGGAAACACATCTGGAAACTCTGAAACCGTGGCTATACTATCAAGTTGAGAACCCTTCACTCTAGTATCCACCACATGAGCAAGGTAAGCATCACACCCTTTTCTAATCAATCTCCTAGCTGCAACCGCTGAAACAAACAAGGATGCTAGCTGTTCCTGCTCATTAGATATTAACACCTCTCTACCATCACTGGTTCTCAAGGTAACAACTTTCTTTTTGCAATCAACCACAGCTCCATGTCTAGATAACCAGTCCATGCCTAGAATCACATCATATTCTTTAAAAGGCATCTCAATCAAATCTCCAAGGAACTCCTCACCTTGAACCACTACTGCACTATCTCGGTGCACCTTACTAACAATCACACTATGCCCTAACGAATTTGTCACCAATACATCAAATCCTAGGGATTCAGCATGCACATCAGACACAGGCAAAACAGATGCACTAATATATGAATGCGTGGATCCGGGATCAATCAAAGCAAGTACTGAAATACCAAATAAAGAAAATGTACCAGCTATGACTGCCGAAGCATCTGGTTGCTTCTGCATCACATAAATCCTCTGAGAAGATCCAGCCTCCTCTGGTCTACTCTCCCTAGATGTAGAACCTCCTCTAGAACTGAACCCAGATCTGCCTCCTTTGCCGAACCCTCTGCCTCCTCGACCTTCCCTCACACTAGGTCGAGAAGCTGCAGTATCCACTGACATCTGCTCCTGTCTCTCAGGACAATCTCTCACAAAATGATCAGGAGATCCACATCTGAAACATACCCCTGCTACACCAGTCTTCCAACAGTACCACCATGTGGTCTACCACAATGAATGCATATGGGTAAGGTGGATCTCTGAGTCACTGGGGTCGGAGCACTTGCCACTGAAGCTGTAGGTCTAGATCTCTGCCTCTGAAACTGTACTGACCTACCCGCTGACCTCTAACTCCTACTAATTCGAGGAACAAAACTTCCTTTACCTCTTTTCACAGACGAAGACCCTGCCTCAAACTGGGGCCTTCTAACCCTGATCTCTTCCTCTGAAGCAGCTGCAATTCTATATCAAGAGATAAAGGTGGGAGAGTTCAACATCTCACTTGTGCATATGACATTTGGAAAACTCTTGAAAACTATCATGACGGTACTATCCAAGTGAGACTCACTAAGAAGCAAATGTATGTACATGAGTATGAGCTATTCAAGATGAAGCCCAATGAAAATGTCATCGACATGACAATTGCTTGCCATTATCAACGAATAAAAGAAATATTATAAGATATATGATCAAGATGATGTTAATAGAAAGATATTGAGAGCACTTAAAGTAAAGAAGAACTTTGAGTCTAAGGTTTCTTCAATTGAAGAAGCTCATGACCTTAGCTCTTTGAGAACCGATGAACTTGTCGGAAAACTACTCACCTTTGAATTGCACACCGAAAGAGAAGAAGAACAAGGTGGAAAGGATAAGAGGAAAGCAATAGCTCTCAAGCCAATCAAAGAAGTTGAGAGCTCAAGCAATGAAGATATGATGAAGAAGAAGAAATGGCTATGTTTTCAAAAAGAATGAGTGATTGGAAAAAATATGAGAAGATTGCAAGCTAACAAAGGTACTTTCTAAATCCTCTTTCAAAGATAAGGATAAAATGAATGAAGTGAAATGTTATGGATGTGGAAAATCCGGTCACATCAAATCAGATTGCTTCAAGTTGAAGAACAAAAAGAAGTGGGATAAGGAAAAGAAAAAAATACTCAAAGCTACATGGAATGATTCTTTTTCAAGTGAAGAAGAAGAAAAGGAGGAGGAAGGAATCGCTAATCTATGTCTCATGGCTATTAAGGATGACTCCAATGAGGTAGGTTCTCAATCCTTGAACTCAATTGCATATGACAATGATATTGATGATGCTTTAAATGATGGTGATAAAATTGAACATATGAACCTTAAAGTAGAAAAGTATTTCTCTAAGATGAAATTTTATAAGGATAAATGTTCTAGGCTAGAGAAGGACTTTGTGAGCTTAAAAAATTCTATATTAGAATTAAAGACTTCAAATGAACAATTGTTGAAATCAATTGATGAAGTGAATAGAAATTCACATAGTTTAGAAAAAGATAATCAAGGAAATATAAGCTTTGAATGATGAACTAAAAGAGCTAAAAGAATCAATTTCAAAATTTCATAAGGAAAAAGAGGCATTAGACACATTGATAGGCAATCAAAGGTCACCCTCCTTTAAACATGGTTTAGGATTCAAAGGCTCATCTAACACCACATCCAATGCACCAATATTTGTAAAAGCATCTACAAATCAAACCTCTTGTATTGAAGTTATAAAGAACACTAATGCACATGCCAGTTAATGCATTAGTAAAGAAGAACTAGTTGATAGCCTCCTCGAAGTAAAATTTGATAAAGATAGAACATGCAAACCTTGTCAATTTGCCAAGCAACATAAAAGTTCTTTCAAATCTAAAAATGTTATAAGTACATCTAGACCTTTAAAACTCATTCACTTGGATTTATTTGGGCCAAATAGAGTTTCTAGCTTAGGTGGCAAGTTATACGCATTTGTACTTGTTAATGATTACTTAAAGTTTACATGGGTAAATTTCTTAGCTTAAAAGAATGAAGTTTTCAATCATTTTAAAATATTTGCAAAAAGAATTCAAAATGAAAAAGGCTATGTGATCATATCTATTACAAGTGATCATGGCAAAGAATTTGAAAATGAAAATTTTGAAAAATTTTGCAATGAATTTGGTATTTCACATAACTTTGCAGCTCCTATAACACCACAACAAAATGATGTGGTTAAAAAGAAAAATTGAACTTTGGTTGAAATGGCTAGGACAATGCTCAATGAGTATGAGTTACCATCTTACTTTTGAGCGAAAGCAGTTAATACCGCTTGTTATATTTCAAATAGTATTTACAAAAGGCCTTTGATAAACAAAACTTCTTATGAGCTATGCAATGGAAGAATACCTAAAATTTCATATCTTAGAGTATTTGGATACAAATGCTTTATATTGAACACCAAGGATAATCTTGAAAAATTCTCATCTAAATCGAATGAAGGCATATTTTTAGGATATTCATCATCTAGCAAAGCATATAGGGTATTTAATAAGAGAACTCTAGTAGTTGAAGAATCAATGCATGTTGTTTTTTATGAATCCTCTAAACTTGATCAAAGGAAAGGTAGTGCTCTTGATAATTTTGTAGGTACATTTGAATAACAATTTGAATACTATAAACTTCCAAATCATATTTTCAAACTTACCAGAGCACTATATAGATTGAAAAAAGCTTAGAGCATGGTATGATAGACTTAGCGCATATTTACTTGAAAATGGGTTTTTAAAAGGGAAAGTTGACACAACTTTTTTTGTTAAAAAGAAAATTCATAACATTTTGATTGTGCAAATTTATGTTGATGACATTGTATTTGGTGATACTAATGAATCTTAGTGCAAGAAATTTGCTTCTTATATGACTAGGGAATTTGAAATGAGCATGATGGGTGAACTCAAATTCTTCCTTAGGC
Source organism: Garcia nutans (assembly GCA_947685225.1). Taxonomy (NCBI): domain Eukaryota; kingdom Viridiplantae; phylum Streptophyta; class Magnoliopsida; order Malpighiales; family Euphorbiaceae; genus Garcia; species Garcia nutans. The sequence continues at coordinate 18,227,771 of CANTUV010000037.1, forward strand.
TACAAATTAAGTAATGCAAGGATGGGATCATCATCAAACAATCCAAGTACACAAAGGAACTCCTCAAGAAATTTAGAATGGATGGTTGTAAGACTAGCAAGACTCGTATGAGCACATCCTTAAAACTTGACAAAGATTAAAGTGGTAAGGCAGTAGATGAGAAGAAATATTAAGGTATTATCGGATCACTACTTTACTTAACCGCTTCTAATCCTGATATGTGCTAGATTTCAATCATGCCCTAAAGAATTACATATGAATGCCACTAAAAGAATTTTGAAATATTTGAATGGTACATTGCATTTTTTACTTTGGTATCCTAGAAATACATCATTTAAAATTTTAGGTTTTTTGGATGCGAATTATGCCAGCAGTCTTTTGGATAGGAAAAGCACGACTGGGGCATGTCATTTTCTTGGTGATTGCCTAGCTTCTTGGTTTAGCAAGAAAGAACTTTCGGTTGCTTTATCTACCACAGAAGCCGAATATGTTGCGGCATATTTTTATTCTACACAAGTTTTATGGATAATGCAACAATTACTTGACTATGAAAAAGTGTTTGATCATATTCCTATTAAGTATGATAACACTAGTGCCATTTAACTTATCCAAGAATCCAATTCAACATTCTAGTTCTAAACATATAGATATTAGGCATCATTTCATAAGAGATAATGTGCAAAACAAAAACATTGTTTTAGAATTTATTGATACACAAAATCAACTTACTGATATCTTTACAAAACCTTTGAATGAAGATAGACTAAACTTCATCAAGCATAACTTAGGAATGTTTGATGGAAGCTCCTTGAATGAATAAATGATGTTGTGTGTTGAGTATTGATGTTTATGCAATGCTTTATCATCTACTAAAATATTCAATTTTGATCATACATTGTTCATAACAAATCCTATTTTCTTTCTTTCTTTCTATTCTTTTTTCTTGGTTTAGTGTGGTCATCCTGCCATATATCGCGGCCGCGAGTACACTAGACAAGTTCATCTCAGATGACCTTGCAGCGAGTGGTCGGGCAGAGAGGATGGACGATAGCGAGAATTTGAAAAGTCTCAACCATTACAGGCCTCCTCATAGGTAGCGAGCATGCCTAACTGTATAACCGTCGTGCCATGGCTTTTTGTGGGCATTCTTATGCAAAAAGGCGGTCGCACCTTGTACTCTATCCATAATATTTTCTAACCATTGGGAGTGTGTCAGTTCGCATTTTCCAATCTTTAACAGCCATAAATGATTATTTTTCATCATTTCTCTATTTAAACCCACTAAACTTCAGTTACATACTTCTTTAATCACTATTATCATATAAACTTCCCTCAAACACAAGAATCATCTCAAAATCCCTCACTTTCAAAAGCATACTTTTTTCTCTATTTCTTTCATCTTTCCTGCACTAAATGGCTCCTAAGAAGAAAATTCCATCTATAGGAAAGAGCAAAAGGAAGAAACCTTCAGGTATAGTCATTAGGGAACAACAAGAGGCTCCTCCCTCTCCACCACCTAGAAGAGGTGAGAAAATCCACAAACCTCATCACCAATATTCTGAAGAAGATATAAGATATGCCATGCTTAAGAGGAAGAAGATGTAGGGAACCAAAAGTTCTTTTAGAGGCATGCTTATAGCCCTTAACATCAAGGATGAAATTGATAGATTTCTTGTTGTTTTTAGATGGAGAAAGTTTATTTTCCCCTATGAGGTAGGTTACCATAGCCTGAGTTGAGAATTTCTCATGTCTCTTCAAATAGAGAAGAGTAAAAACTCAGCCTTAGGGTGGCATGGGATTAGTTTTAAGTTGTTTGGCCAATATCCTACCTTCACCCTAGAATATTTTGGGAAAATTTGGGATTTTCCAATTGGTGGAGCCACATCCTACAATTATACTGCTTTCTCAAATGAAACCGTGTATAACTTTTGATAAGAAATTTCAGTAGAGAAGTCCTTTGTGAAGGAATCTAAGGCTAGACACATCAAATCCCTATCCCATTAGATGCTTCATAGGATCATTACCTACACCATTCATCAAAGGGCTGATGGAAATGAAAATGTCACCAAAAGGTACTTGATTTTCCTATATGCCTTCACCCACAACATTTCCATCAACACACCAAAATTCTTGATAGACACCCTCTATCACTATGCTACTACTAAGTCAAGAACCTTCTTTCTTTCCTTACACATCACCCAAATAGCTAGACATTTACATTTACTAAATGACCTTAATCTGGCTATCCTGAGGAATCCATTTGATCTACCCTCTAGTGCCATCACCATGGAATACTTAGAGCATGCTGGTTGTGTTAGGAAGAATGATGGGTTTTATGTTTATCTCTTTGGTAAAGAGGGTGTGGTGGATAGGCATAAGAAGAGACCAAGGTATACCATTAAGGGAGAAGGAAAATCTATAGAAGGTGCTGTGGAAATGCCTCATAAACCCCCTTCCTCCAAGCCTAGTAAAATTAGTTCTCTAACCAAATTCATCCTTACAACTATCAAATCTCTCTCCAAGCAATGTGCTCACTTCAAAAGGGATGTGTCCAAGAGGTTTTAGCACTTGAACAAGAGAATTGATCTCTTATTCCATATGCACCATGATCTTTATGACATGCAAGGCAAGATAGAGTAGCCTCAATGTGATCTAAATGAATGGGATGTAAGTGATCATGAAATAAGCCCCTTTGAAGAAGAATCATTAGGAGATGATATTAGCACTAGCTCCAGTAATAGTGTGCATGCTCCTCTTGACAAGGGAAAGGTTCCTATGGAGGAAGAAGAGCATGAAGATGAAGAATCTGATTGAGTTTTCCCTGTTGATTCATATTATATGTTTTTATGTTTTTATGTTTCTTTTTATGTCTTATTGTTTCATATTTTTATGTTTTCTTCTCTTTTCATGTTTTGTTCTTCATTCCTTATCAATGAACATCTAGTTTCTTTTATTTATATCTTCAATTTCATTTCTCTTTTTGCCTTTGTCAAAGGGGGAGAAGCTAAGATGATGATGCATTGAGAATATAAGATGCAAATTAAAACATGTAAATTATAAGATGATGTTTTAAATATAAATTAAAAGATAATCAATTGGTTAAAGTAAAGGATGATTAAAATGAAACAAATCATCGTAGATAAAGCATACATTTAGGGGGAGATAGTTGATTGACTTAAACAAAGATTGTCATTATTTTTCTTATCTTTTATCATCATTCCATTTGATTGCCAAAGTCAAAAAGGAAGAGATTGTTAGCCAAATAATCTCAATTTTAATCTTTAGCACTCAAATTGAATGATTCATTTAATATGTCTTTAATTTACTTGATGTAGGAATAGGTTGCTTAATACATTGCCAAAAGAGGGCAAAAGGCATAGTCACACTAGGCCAAAGGGTGACCACCCTTGATGATTTGAAGAATAAGTTAAGTTACAGTAGGATTCACGATCAGAGTCTCAATCTCAATAACGATCATAACAGACTTAGTCGTGACCATCTATTTCTTGGGATGATCACACCTCAAGTGACCAAATCTCCAACATTCACGGTAGGGAACGTAGTGACAAGCGTGGTCTGAGGAGTGGTCTCTTTGTACCTTGTCGCCACCATCCCTTCCATATCACGACCATCCAATCATTTTAAGAGAAAATTAAAGGGATTGGAAGTAGTGTTTGTGACCTTAGGTACGCCCAAAAGTTCAACTTGAGTCACCCAATACGACCGCGAGCTCAGCACTAGCTTGACCGCCCCTTTCATATTTTGGCAGAAAAACTCTTTTTCAAATAAGGAAGTGACACGTGGAATTACCATTGTAAATCAACTTTCAAATTCAAAAAGGGCAACCATCTATGGACCTTGGGCAACCATCCTGACAGCCACAGAATGGGATGATCGCCCAACATGCATGGGCAACCATTCCAAGTGAATGAGTGATCGCTCTCTAAGAAAATTTCTTGTTATTACAAGGACTAGCCTACTAATGTTCATCACATGACTTATAATGGCTAGTTGGACCATATTAGATATAAATACCCTAAGAAATGTCTTTTTCAAGGGTAATTTTTTATTGTAATAGCCTAAGCAATATGCTTCTATTTTTATTTACTATAATTAATAATTAAATTGTTAGAGTGTTGGGTGTGAGCATTAAACATGAAATTGTATGTTTGAGTTTTAGCTTGGAAACACTTAGGTTATGAGAGTGAGCCTGGGAAAACTCTTATAAGGGTTGTGAGGATTGATCTCAAACCATTGTAAAGATTGGTGTGAGCTTGTGAAAAAATGAAGTTAGAGTTAAAATTGTAAAACACAAAACTAGTGGAACCTTAACAAGTTATTAAGGAAGTGGATGTAGGATTGAGGTAATCTGAACCACTATAAATTCTCTTGTGTTTATTCTTCTCTACTCCTACTTTTTCTTTGATTTAATTTTGATTTTTCAATTTACCATCAATTCTTCAAATCAACCAATTCAACCCCCCCCCCCCCCCCCCCTCTTAGTTGCTTTTTTAGGACAACACATACCAATGTGTTGTTTTATGAAGTTTAATTTTTCTTCATTTAGTGGATTTGTAAAGATATCGACAAGTTTATTTTGACTGCCAATGAATTTCAAGACTACATTATGATTTTGAATATTATCTCTTAAGAAGTGATGCCTAATGTCTATATATTTTGACCTAGAATGCTGAATGGGGTTCTTGTATAAGTTAATTGCACTTATGTTATCACACTTAATAGGAATGTGATCAAATATTTTTCCATAATCAAGAAAATGTTGTTTTATCCACAGAACTTGTATGCAACAAAAACATGCAGCAACATAGTCGGCTTCTGCAATAGATAAAGCAACAGACACTTGTTTCTTGCTAAACCAAGAAACTAGGAATTCACCAAGAAAATGACATGCTCCGGTGGTACTTTTCCTATCTAGTAGGCTACCGGCAAAATTTACATCCAAAAAATCTAATATGTCAAATGATGTGTTTCTAGGATACCATAGACCTAAATGCAATGTACCATTCAAATATTTTAGAATTCTCTTAGTAGCATTCATATGTGATTCTCTATGGCATAATTGACATCTAGCACACCAACAAACACTATACATTATATCGGGTCTAGAAGCAGTTAAGTAAAGTAGTGATCCGATAATACCTTGATATTTCTTCTCATTCACTATCTTACCACTTTCATTTTTGTCAAGTTTCAAGAATGTGCTCATTGGCGTTTTGCATGTTTTACAACCATTCATCCCAAACTTCTTGAGAAGTTCCCTTATGTATTTAGATTGGTTGATGAAGATCTCATCCTTGCATTGCTTAACTTGTAAACCATGAAAGAATTTAAGCTCACACATCATGCTCATTTCAAATTCCCTAGTCATACAAGAAGTAAATTTCTCGCATAAAGATTCATTAATAGCACCAAATATAATGTCATCAACATAAATTTACACAATTAAAATGTAATACATTTTCTTTTTAATCAAAAGAGTTATGTTAACTTTGCCTTTTAAAAAACCATTTTCTAGCAAATTAGGACTAAGTCTATCATGCCAAGCTCTTGGATCTTGTTTCAATCCATATAATGCTTTAGTAAGTTTGAAAACATGATTTAGAAATTTGTAATCTTCAAAACCTGGGGGTTCTTCAACATACACTTCTTCATTTATAAATCCATTTAGAAATGCACTTTTGACATCCATTTGAAGAAGTTTAAAATTCATATGAAAAGTAAATGCACGTAAGATTCTAATTGTTTCTAGTATAGCAATAGGGGCAAATGTCTCATCATAATTAATACCTTCCTCTTGGTTATAACATTTGGCTACCAATCTAGCTTTGTTTCTAGTAATGAGACCATCTTCATTAAGCTTATTCATATATACCCATTTGTATCTTATAATTGGATGATCTTTAGGTCTAGAAACAAGTTTCCACACTTTGTTTCTTTCAAATTAGTTGAGTTCATCTTGTATAGCAATCACCCAACATTCATCACTAAGAGCCTCCTTAATGGTCCTTGGCTCAATTTGAGAAACAAAGGCAATATTACCATCTAAGTATTTAAATTTAGATCTAGTAGTTACTCCCTTTGATGTATCACCAATAACAAGAACTTTTAGGTGATCCTTCTTATATTGCCAATCTTTTAGTAGTTTTTGAGGTTCCTCTTATTATTCCATTCTTGTTTCCATCTCATTGTGATTGCCCTTTGGAACATTGTTTGTCTAATATTTTTCAAATGTACCTACATAATCATCAAAAGCACTACCTTTCCTTTGATCAAGCATAGAGGATTCATAAAAATAACATGCATTGATTCTTTAACCACTAGTGTTCTCTTATTAAATACTCTATATATTTTTCTAGAAGATGAATACTTTAAAAATATGCCTTCATCCGATTTGGATGAGAATTTTCTAAGATTATCCTTGGTATTCAATATAAAGCATTTGTATCCAAATACTCTAAGGTAGGAAATTTTGGGTTTTCTTCCATTCCAAATCTCATAAGAAGTTTTATTTATCAAAGGCCTTTTATAAATAGGATTTGAAATATTGCATGCGGTATTAACGGCCTCCATCCAAAAGTAAGAGGATAAATCATACTCATTGAGCATTATTCTAGCCATTTCTACAAATGTTCTATTTTTTTATTTCAACCACACCGTTTTGTTATGGTTTTCTAGGAGCCAAAAAATTATGTGAAATGCCAAGCTCATTGCAAAAATTTTCAAAACTCTCATTTTCAAATTCTTTGCCTTGATCACTTCTAATAGATGTGATAACATAGCCTTTTTCATTTTGAACTCTTTTTGCAAAAATTTTGAAATGGTTGAAAGCTTCATTCTTTTGAGCTAAGAAATCAACCCATATAAACCTTGAGTAATCATCAATAAGCACAAATACATACAACTTGTCTCCTAGACTTACAACTATATTTGGTCCAAACTAATCCAAATGAATTAGTTCTAGAGGTCTAGATGTGCTTACAACATTCTTTGTTTCAAATGAACTCCTATTTTGTTTTCTAAATTGACACGGTTTACAAATTTTATCCTTATTAAATTTTATCTTAAGGAGTCCATCTACAAGTACTTCTTTACTAATGCATTGCAATTGATCTATACTAGCATGTCTTAGTCTTCTATGTCAAATCCAAGCATCATTACTAATGGTAATCAAACATTCAAATGCATTATTAGAATGTAAGTCAATTTTGTAAGTGTTGCCAATTCTAACTCCTTTGAATGCAAGTTCACCATTAGAAGACGTAACTTTGTATCCATTAGAATCAAAATTTACATAATATCTTTTATCACACAATTGAATCACACTAATCAAATTATGTTTTAAACCATCAATTATCCATTCATTATCAATCATATTTTTGCCAAGTATGCCAATGGAGCCAATGCCAATAATTTTACCTTAAGCATTATTTTCAAAAGTCACATTACCTCCTTGCTTGTAGGTGAGAGTTGTAAAAAGTTTTGCATTACCCGTCATATGCCTTGAGCATCCACTATCCTTAAGCCAAACATTTTCATTGATAGCAGACTTTAGGCATACCTATAACGCAATCATATTTATCTTCATTTAGGTACCCAAATGTACTTAGGTCTTAGGGGGTGAGTAATAGAAGGATTCTTTAATTTGAGATGAGCCTTCCTAATGTAGCAAAAGGTACTTTTGTGACCAAACTTCAAACAATAATGGAATTGATATAATATTTTGTGTTTTTGCACTCTTTTATTAAAATTTAATGAACCATGTACATAATTGTAAGTGTGTGTTGAGTGAAATTGTTTTTGTGCATTCTTGCATCTATGTTCATGCCTTGTTTATATGTATGCATGTTTTCTCTTGGAACTTTAGTTCTAGAGCCTTGTGAACCCAATATAATCCCTTTAATATTTTTAGGCTAGAGGTTTGAGTTGTAGAGGCTTTGACAAATGTTGGTACATTAGATGTAGTGATAGATGAGTCATTGAACCTTAAACCATATTTCAAAAAGGGTGACCATGGATTACAAATCATAGTATCTAAAGCTTCTTTTCCATTATGAAATTTTGATATAGAGTTCTTAAGTTCACTTATTTATCTTTTCAAAATATCATTTTCTTTACAAAGGTTCTCTAGGCTAGATTAATTTTTTGACATCTCATCCATAGACTTGAATAATTGTTCATTTGAATTCTTTAATTCTAAAGTAGAATTTTTTTAGAGATACAAAGTCTTTTTCTAGCTTAGAACATTTGTCTTTATAGAATTTTATTTTAGAGAAATATTTTTCTGCTCTAAGGTTCATATGCTTAATTAGATCACTATCATCTAAGGCATTATCAACATGATCGTTATATGCATTTAAGTTCAAGAATTTAGTACTTACCTTATTGGTGTGATCATCATCCTCAATAGCCATGTGACATAAATTTGTAATTCCTTGCTCTTCTTCTTCTTCTTCTTCTTCTTCTTTACTTGAGGAATCATCATCCCATGTGGCTTTGAGTGATTTCCTCTTTTCCTTATTCTTCTTGTTTTTCAATTTGAAGCAATCTGGTTTGATGTGATCCATTTTGCCACATTCATAGCATTTTACTTCATTCTTTTTCTCTTTATCTTTGAAGGAGGATTTAGGAAACGTACTTTTATTGGCTAAAAGTCTTCTCTTTTTTTCCAATCACTTATTCTTTTAGATAGTATAGTCATTTCTTCATCATCATACTCTCTTCATCACTAGAGCTCTTAACTTTTTTTATGGCTTTGAGAGCAATTGTTTTCCTCTTATATTTCTCACCTTGGTCATCTTCCTTTTTGTTGTACAATTCAAAGGTGAGTAGTTTTTTTTCCACAAGCTCATTAGTTCTCAAGGAACTAAGGTCATGAGCTTCTTCAATTGAAGAAACTTTTGACTCAAAACTCTTCTTGTCTCTAAGTGCCCTCAATAAATTGCTATTTTCATTGGGCTTCATCTTGAATAGTTCATACTCATGCATAAGCATTTGGGTCTTGGTGAACCTCACTTGAATAGTACCCTCATGATAGTTCTCAAGTATTTTCCAAATGTTATATGGAAAAATAAGATGTTGGACTCTTCCACCTTCTTCTCTTGACACTGAATTCATCAAGATGGAGGCTACCCAATTGTTCTTGTAAAGAGCCCTTTCTTGAGCAACACTTCATTGTGCTCTAAAGAGAGGCACCTGAACATGATCAACTTCATGAGTAGGAGGTTTTCACTCATTTATCGTATGTTTTCAAAGCTCAATTCCCTCACTATCAAGAAACAAATACATCTTATATTTCCAATAAGGGTAATCGGTTCCATCAAAGTAAGGTCTAAGGTAGAAATTCAGATTTCCATGTGAAGAGGCCATGGAGTTAGAAGTAGAAATTGATGTAGAGGTGTTTGCGGAGGTGGTTTTGCATCATGGATGAAATTTCACACTTAAGCTTCTTGAAATTTAGTGGCTCTGATACCAATTGTTGTCCCAGACTAGCAACCAAGAGGTGGGTGAATTTGTTGATTGAAGTAGTGATAATAAATTAAAATTTTAAACAATACGAAGATCAAGATGAAGAAGGAGTAGAGTAGAGAAGAATGAACACAATAGATTTATAGTAGTTTGGATTTACCTCAATCCTACTTCCACTTCCTTAACAACTTGTTAAGGTTCCACTAATCTTGAGTTTTTATAAGCTCAACTCTAACTTGGTGTTTTCACAAGCTCACACCTAACTTTCATAAGGTTTGAGTTTTTTTCTCACAACCCAATAAGAGTTTTCCCAAGGCTCACTCTAAAACCTAAGTTTTTCAAAGCTAACACTAAACTTACAATGGTGTTTTTGATGCTCACACCCAACACTCAATCAATACAAATATTAATTATAATATAATGAAATGAAAGTAGTTTTCCTTAGCTATATCAATCATAATTACCCTCAGACAAGAGGTTTCTTAAGGTATTTATAGTCTTAAGCACTTAAACTAGCCACTTGAACTTGTCTTCCACTAAATGTTTTCTCAAACATGAGTCTTAAGCATACTCATTAGATTTTATTGTCTGAAAGGATCTATTTGCCCATAATTTCACGCCGTGCGGTGGCACAAGTCATTTGTTCAATTGCAAAACATAATGTTACCATTTAATTTAAATTTCTTCATCCATGTGTCCAATTATCATTGATCCAAAGTATTTGGCACTAAAAATCAAAAGTATTGGACTTGTGCAGTCGTACATCAGGATAAGGCGGTCAAACAATTTGTTAGGCATTGAGGAAGCACTGCCCGAGGTGATCGTTATTGCTTCTGTAACTTTTAGGTTTTTAGGTTAACGAATTGTGCGGCCACTCGGGTTGGTCATGTTGTCACATGGCTTCCTTGCGTCCTGACTTCACTGTACGCTGAGACCGCGAGCTCTTCTATAAGTTTGTTAATTTAGCTCAGTATGTTTGTGCGGTCGCTCGTTTGACCCAGGCAGTCAAACAACCATCTTGAATTCCAACTTCACTGCTTGGAAAGGCCGCTATCCTTTCTATAAGTTTAGTACATTTGCCTTATTGGTTTGTATGGTTGCTTGGCAAGCTCGGGCAGTCACACAAAGATTAGGATTTTGTGCCTACAACGACAAACTTGTTTGAACTTATTAATACATATCAATTTGATTGTCAATGATCAAAATAGAGTTTAATTATTCAACATAATCATTTTATTATTGTCCATAGAAAAAATACTAAAATAATAACAAAGTAAATATAAAAAATGTCATCAATTGTAATGTTTAAAATTTTAAACAGTGATTTTTTAACAAATATTGATATTGTATTATGTCTATTGGTGAGAGTGATTTTGAAACTTGAAATAAATGAGATAGTATGATGAAATTGGTATTTCTGAAATAGAATCGTAAAGTGATAGAAATTTATGAAAATGCCTTATGATGTTACAATTGAATTTTAGTTAATTAGAGTATGAAATATGAAAAGTGGGGTTTCAAATTGGTCAAAGAAATTATTTGTGCGGTTTTACAGAACTACAAATCGAATTCGAATAAAAAATTAAGAGATAGGGTACATCATAGTTGTAGGGGACATGCCCTCGCCCAATTAAAACTATAGATATTATATAAAGAGTAATCTAGAATTTTCTCCCATTTTCTTTCATCTTCATCAACGTTCACCATCACCATCTTCTCTTTTTTCTATTATCTTCTTCTTTCCATCAAATTGAGCAAGAATTAAGAGTGGATTACATCTAGTTGCAAGTTTTTAGAAGAACTAGGTAGTGTAAACAAGATTATCACCTAAGAATGAAAGAGAAAGAGAAAGAAAGGAATCCTTTAAAGATGTATATGCTTGTGTATTGATGATTTGAAATTTAACTAGTTTTATATTTTAATGTTACTATAAGTTAGTTTAACTAGTTTAATTGATTTATTTGTTAAAGAATAGATTGATTAAGGTTTTCTGTACAAAAATGGTTTTTGGAATTTTTTATGAGAAGAGTTAGCTTTCTAGCTAACTTCTAATATGTATAAGTGTGTTGATGTTGATTTTGTTTAAAGAGGAGGTTGGAGTGGCATTTTAGCTTATTAAAAAGATGAATTTTTTAGTTTAGAGGAGTCTCGGATCAACATGGGCATTTCAATATTTTTTGCATAGGCGTGTTAATTTTTCAGTATCTGTAATTTTTATTCCAGCAAGGTTTTGAAATACATGGGCATGTCGATATTTTCTACATGGGCATGTCAATTTTTCTAGCATCTGTAATTTTTATTTCAGTAAGGTTTTGAAATACATGGGCATGTTGATATTTTCTACGTGGGTATATTGATTTTCCAGCATCTGTAATTTTTATTCCAGCAAGGTTTTGTAATACATGGGCATGTCGATATTTTCTGCATAGGCATGTTGATTTTTTCAGCATCTGTAATTTTATTCCAGCAAGGTTTTAAAATACATGGGCATGTTGATATTTTCTATGTGGTCGTGTTGATGTTCCATTGTCTGTAATTTTTATTCTAGTATGTTTTTTTTTATTTACATAGGAGTGTGGATTCACTGGACATGCCCACGTCTACTCTTTCTTCTTTCCAACCCAAAAACACTTCATTTATTTTCTTCTTACAATTTTCCTTTTCAATTAACATTTGTAACATAAATTTATTCTTAAAAGAATGCAAGCTTTCCAATTTGAAAAGATAGAATTATGCAATGTTCGATGTGTGGAATATGAGTTATGGTGATGTTTCAATAAAGTGTTGTGCAATTGAATACTTAAGTGAGAATGATTAAATGCCTGAATAATATTGTTATTAAACCTATTTTTTGATTGAATAGCCAGCAAAAGGGTAGATATCTATAGTGATAGTAGACACATTATGTCATCAATGATAGTGGGCATACGTGCCGAAAGTGAATATATTATATTAATAATGGGCCTTTAGCCATATTCTTGATAGTGGGAATTAATTTGCCATCAATGACCCGTTATCCAATAATGATGTTTAAATTCCATATGTGAGAGCAAAATAAAAGAAGTTGTTAAAATGGGAAACTTATGTTAAATGTATAAATTTGCCTAGATCTCTAAAACCTTGTGTTTTCCAATGTTGTGATTGGTTAATTTATAAATATTCTAAATTTCATATTTGTTAAGATTCTACAATAGTGTTTCCTCCTTATTTAATGATTGTTCGAAGGATATTTTTCTTTTGTTATATTCTTTTGCAAATTATGAATACACAAGCATCACTAAACTTTGCTTAGCATGTTGATTTATTTCTGGCATGCAGATCAAGCAGGAAGAGTTGAGACTGCAGAGTGAGAGTTCTAGGTTTCGGATCAATTGCATCACAAAAAGTTTTCTGAAAGTATTTTGTATATTGAATTTCAAAATAGTTCACATAGCAGAAGTACAATATTTTAAATGACAATTGTATATGTATATATTTTTGGGACATAAGAGATGTATAGCTGTAGTTATATAAAAGAGTTGGTATGGTACTTTTGTATATTAAACTGGCATATGTAAAAAATTATATGCACATGCTATTATAATATCGAGAGTTTCACTATATCTGTTTTGTTAATGATAATATATTGATGGGTTTGAGGATTAAATGAATGAGAAGTGTTAATATGAATTTTATTAGAGAGGCAGAGTTGAATGTAAGCACATAGGCATGTCAACTTTGTTTAACATGATCATGTTTTGTTTAAAAAAAAAGGAAAAATCCCTTTCTGAATTTTATCAAGTTGTGTATCTTATAGCAACTCTTTATTGTCAAGTGTATGAAATATGTAGAGGGTGTTACATCGGTACTAATAAGACTATTTTAACATTAAAAAGGTTTAAATTTCAAAATTACATAATGATATTATTTTTGTTGCATGTCAATTCATTACTGAAGCTTTCTAAAATTTAATTATTAATATTAGTTAAATTAGAAAAATTAGCATCACTCTAATAATTTGAGAGAAAGCTGTATTGAGGGACAATTGTGGAAGTCAGTTAACAATACCAAGAATAATTAATATCACACTAATAATTTTTTATGAGAAAGCAAAAAGTGAATGGAGAATAAAATATCTCCAATAATTATTGCTTTATTAAACACGTCTTAAAATGGTGCCAATATGACACATATTGATATAACCTATTTTTCAAATATAGAACTTATTAAAAATGTGAAATTTGAAATAAATTTCATAACATTTTGTAGTTTATAGAATTCATTTGTTAAAAAAAGGGATTGGTAATAAAAGATTTAGTAATAAATTATTACAAATAAATGCACATATCACAATAAAGAATACACTTTATATTTTGCATCATGTTCCCAAACACCATGATTTCTTAGATGAGTTTATACAGTTCAACCTAAAGATTCTAAAAACTATCATAATTGTTATATTTTACATTGAATCAAAATCTTAGTTGAATATATTTTACACATTAATTTTAAAAATATTTTATATTGTATCAATAACCTCTTTTATTTTTTTTTTATGTTCAACCGGAGCTTGCCAGCTGTCATTTTAAAACTCTTTGGATCAAAATCCTCATAAAAGTAGAATTTAAGAAATATATTTTAATGGCCTCAGAAAATGAAGAATTTAGGAGGATGCTAAAAGCCAAACATCTAGTAATGCATACTTAAAATCTTGAAGACACGGGTACTCATATTCCCAACTCTTAATAAAAGTAATAACAAATTAAGTAATTAAAAAGAATTACAACATCACATGAGATATAAGGATAATAAAACAAAGGTTATGACATCACTTAAAGTGTAAACATTACATCAATAACAATTGAAGGTAAGTGATATTTACTATCTAATTTGAATTTTCAATTTTTTTAAGATTACTTTTAATACAATGAATGACATATCATTTTTTTAGTTTATAGACTATTCATAAGTGGAATAAATGTGTGAAATACATTATTTTGATGAGAAAGGAAAATCACCCAAGTAAACATGTATAATCATCAACTATCACTAGACAATAATGCTTTTCACCAAGACTTGAAGTTCTTTTGGACTAAATAAACCCCTATGAAGTAATTGTAAAGATCTAGAAGTTCAAACAATATATTTACATTTAAAAGAACTTCTACAATATTTTCCTGCTACACAACATCACAAATATTTTCCTTTTTTGAAACAAGTTTTGGCAATCCTTTTACTAAATCATTTTTGAAAAAATTTTGAAACTACATCTTACTAGCATAACCTAGTCTACTGTGTCTCAATGATATATCCTCCATTTTAGTTGAAAATAAGCAAAGATTTTTGTTTGAAACACCATTTAGTTCTACAACATGTACATTCCTTTTATCTAAAGAAAGCAATCTTGTTTGCTTTGATATCCACAACTGATAAAGTGAAATTTTGATTAATATTTTGGATAATTATAACCATGTTTTTAGCTATTTTCAAAATCGAATTTAGTGAATTTTCTTTGTTTGAGTTAGAATTTGCTTATTTTAGCTTGGAAAGGCAAGATACAAGGTTTTTAATGTTAAGTGGTGTGAAATTGACAAAAAATAAGCAAAAATGAAGAAAAATCAAAAGCCACACCTATGTCTCTTCATGGCCATTACCCCTGGAGTTCAAATTGAGTCTTCCACATCAAAAGGAGAAAAAAATGAATTTTAGAGAAGAAGTAAAAGCCACAGTCATGGCATTCAAAGGCCACACTCATGTGATGTGTTTGCTTACTGTCCCAGTAAAGAAAAGGAAGAAAATTTTGAATTCCATACTCTAAATGAAAGCCACAATGGTGGCATTCAAACATCACGGCTGTGGAGTGTTCAGCCACCATTTACAGCTAGAAAATTTCTCGAAACAATCCATATCCACCTAGGACATGACCGTTGCACTCCAAATACCACTCCGATGGAGTAGATTTTTTTTACTTTAAGTTGAAAATTTAGAAAAATGATGAACAAAATAGTTGTAAATAGTTATACTTCAACATTTGCCAACTTTTATCCACTAAATAGCTTCCAAGATCTCTATCTAAACAAACATCCTACCAGGGTTTCAAGCATTGAAGTGAGATTGAATTTAGATTGAAGTTTGATAAAAGATTATATTAGATAAATTTTAGTTTCAGAATTTCTTTAAAGAGAAGAGTGAAACTAGGTTCAAGGAAGAGATTCAAGTTCCAAGTGGAGTTCTTCTTCAATACAAAGAATTAGAGTTTGATCTTTCTTATTATTTAAATTATGTTTTCAATTATTGTCTTTAGTGTTTGTAGTGTTTTATTTCAATTATGAGGAACTAAATCTTATTTAGGGTTGGTCCCTTATATTGAATCTATTATGGAATAATATATGCTTATTTGATTTAATTAAGTTTATTCTTGATTATTTTGTTTTCTTTGATCTTAATGTTTTAATTATCTAGCCAATAATTAATTGAATTGAAATGTTGTGTGATGGAGCAAGAGTGGAAGCATAATATTAGTCCAAGAAGATAATAATCTTAAGTAAGTTTTCACTTAGAGATAAGGTTAACATTTAAGAGGTTGATTCAAGATTCTCACAAAACCTAATGAATTGGTTTAATTACTTATGATCACAAGAGTCGACGTAAGGATTAAATTGATATTAGTTTTAGTGCTTGAGAGAGACTAAAGCTTGAATTAGGAGGATCCAACCATTAATCAAAGGAAAACTGAATTAAATCAATACTTTAGAGAATCCATAGTAAATCAACAAAGGTAACTTAACCTTAAGCTTAAAATCATTAGAATTAATTTCAAAGCAACTTATGTTATTTAAGTTAAATTTAAGCATAAATCAAATTTTGTTATCCAAATAATAATCAATTTTATTGTTTGATACTTAGAATTACCCTCCTTGTGGTAATGATACTCTACTCTACTTATCACCTTACTACTTGATTAAGATCTATGCACTTGCAGATAGCTAGGCAATGATCTAACAACAACCTCACTTATAAGTGACTCAAAAATGACTCTATAGCCATTTTCAAATAGTTGACTAATGCTTGACAAATTATACTTAAAATTTCAATAAAAAGAACTTTAGTTATATAGAGGGAGTAATTTACACCCATCATCCCTAAAAAATTCACTTACGCACTTTATCATCCCTAAAGTTCAATTTTTACACTCATCATCCCTGAAGTTACGTGTTTTATAGAAAGTTCATTCTTGACCCTAACTTCTGTCGACTCTGTTAATAGCAATCTTATATGGTGACACATAGATTGCCAAATTTCATTGCCACTTTATACCCCATCTCTATCTTTCTTTCCAAATCATCGCGTAGAGGTATTTAAAATCATCCCTAAATCTATTTCGAGCCTTCATTTCTTATTAAATTTCCATATCTGCATACTCAGAGTTTAAAATTCATTTATCTTGGGTTTGTTTAATTTTTATCATTTCTCCTATTTTATTTCTATATTTATGCTCAAATTCTTAATTTCTTTAATTCCTTGAAACCTTAGAGTTTATTTATTCTTTCTTAGATCCAAAACACGTCGCATGTATCCCATGTCAAATATTCAGAATATTGTGCTCTAATTTGTGAATGCGGTGAGATTTCACTCCTTCGACTGTCATGGATAGAAGATAATTTAGGGTGGCATTTTTGTGGATGCAACAACTATGGGGTATGTTAAAATTTTTATTTGTTTGGATTATTTATGTTTGGGTAATGTATATTTATATAATTATTAATGAAATAATGAGTTTTATTCTTTCATTTGGTTAAACAAACTCCCCTAGGAAAATACAAATTTTTTGTTTGGGTTGCTCCTAAGAATCCTAAATGAGCTACAAACCTCATCATGCTCTATTGAGAGAGGTTGATAGACTAGGTAAGGAGAAGACAGAATTAGAGAAGAGAAATGCAATTTATGAGTTGGGTAGGATTTTCTCTATAGGTATAGTAATCATTACTGTGAGGATACCTATTTTCGAAACCTATGCGACCATGAACAAATAATGATAATGTTTTTTTTTCTTTTGGTTGAAGCTAGTGTATTGTGTTATTGAAGATATATATAATGGAAGTTATTTTATTAATGAAAATTATTATTGACCTATTAATTAGCGCACTTAAATTTTTCTATATGTGATCATTTGTTTTATTCACTTGAGTTGTTATGTGTTTAGTTATTCATCAGTAATATAAAAAATCTTGGGAAAATTAAGATTAATGATATTGTCATTCATTCTAAAATGTGAACAAATGTTGGCTTAACCAAACACTACAAAAATAAAGTATAAAATTCCAAAAGGGTGAACCAACATTTGTATGCTATTCACAAACATCACAGTCATTTTGTGGCAATGGAATTACCAAAAACCAACATCTGTATGATATTCAAAAACACCCCAGTCATTATGTGACAATGCTTTCCTGTGTTAGATGTATGGGTTCTAAAGTATCCATTTGCATTGATTGAGATCCACCAACACTTATTTGATACAAAAAAGCATAACACAAGTAATCAGTACCAACATCAGTAAAATCCCTAAAGTTTAACTAACGTAACATTCATAGTCCCTCAAGTTTCATTAATGTAACATTGGTCATCCCTAAAGTTTGAATAAGAAAACATTCATAGTCTCTCAAATTTCAATAAAGTAACATTAATCATCCAAATTACAGTTTAACAAAAAAAAACTTATAAAGGAGTGTGCATATAGCCTATGTGATATTTTGTTGTGGTTGTACTGACCATAATGACTGCACTTCATTTTATATCCTTTACCTACTAAAATTTTTATAAATCCCTTTGTCCTCAAGGTGACACCCTCTTGTTATTCATAGACATTAATTTTTATATGAATAACATGTTGTTGGTCAAAGAAACATGTTATTCATAGACAAGTCTTCCCTTAAGTTACTAAAAAACTAAACCCAGCCTTTTGTATTCTCTATCATCACTACAAAATAGAAAATAGAATATATATAGTCATTTGGGCCTATACCAACAACTGCTAGTAGTTGGCATCTATAAATTCCTTTTAGCTAGCAAAATCCAAACACATTATAGGCCTATATCCATCTAGAAAACCCTTCACTATGGAAGCTAGGCAAATTTAAATGCCTTAAAATTCTCCTTTATCTTTTTTAAAAGTAATTGTAGATCCAGGATTGGATCTTATTAGCTCTAACCTATAATCATGAAGTCTTGCATATTGATGTGCTTCATCACCATTGGTTTGCTTTAAAGCCTTCATCTTTGCCCTCAAAGCCTTTATCCTCCTAATAGTGAATCTAAATCCCTCTGTACTATGCATATTAAGCTAGTTACCATAAATTGTAAATAATGAGGATAACCTCATATGTATGCCGCCAAATACAGATCTCTGAAAATTGAATAACATACTAGGCACACAATTCATTCACATTTCTCATTATCAATCTCTTTCTCATTTTTTCATAATCAAGCTAGGCACATTGCCTCATTTTTCATTATCTATTAGACACATCGCCTTATTTTCTCATATTTTTCTCACTTTTCCTATTTTTTTCATTTATAGCAATATCAATTCATCCAAAGTTTGTACATACCTCTAAAAGCAACCAAAAGCAATCCACAAAACTAACACCAACCTTCTCTTTCAACTTGCCCTTCAACACTTGGATTCGGCAAATCAATTCTCCTCAATGCCTATACCAAATGTGATCATAAATAATCATTTAGTATCACACTTAAAGGCATTTCCAAACTTAAACCATAATTAAACATCACTTAAATCAAAACCCTAAAATAAAGCCCAACCTTACTTTAACTTCGGAAAATCATATTAAGCCATTCAATTTGGTGTTCTAAGTTTATTTATATCATTATAAACATATTTTAATATGTTTAGCCCAATTACATTAGTTAAACATATGCTTTAGTACTAAACCCTAAAAATGGTATAACCTTCACCATTGAAGGTTTTATATTCCAACTCAATCCAATTATCAATCCAAACTTATATTCATCACTTATATCATTAAATGACATGCTCTAACCATTAAAATCAAATAATTTACCATACTTTGAAAATCCCTTTTTCAAAACCCTAAATCAACACTTCCATTTCCAAACTCTATTCAAACTTAACCAAATCCAATATTTGACTTTAAAATCCTTGTTCATGCATTAAAAGAACACATTTATAACCAAATTGCACAATGAAAACCCATGATTTCACAAACCCAAAAGTTACATAATCCTAAATTCTCTCTCTTCACCAATTCAACATAAATTCATCCATTTCTTCAATCCAACCTTAAAATCAATATTAACTACTCAAAACAACTTCATTCATACCCAATTAGGATATTAAAACATGCTACTCCAAAAATCCAAAATCAACATATTCAAATAATCATAGATTTCCAAAGAAAGAGGTAGAGAACTTACTATTTATGGTAGAAATCACTAAAATTCCACTTGAAACCTTTAAATTCCTTTAATTCTTGAAGCTTTGGAGAAGAAAAGTTTTGAGTTCTTTGGCTATGGTGGAACGTCCAAACATAAAGAAAAAGAAGATGAAGATGACTTAAATATTTCTCTTTCCTTCCACTTTCATTTTAGCCATATATATATATATATATAATATTTTATTATATTTTTAATTAATTATTTAATTATTTTTAAAATGCTAATTATCATCTTCTACAAAAAAAATATTTTATTTTAATTTTTAATAAATATTTAAATTTCTCCATCTCTTTCACTAACTATTTTTTATTATAATAATAATTATTTATTTTTTTATTTATTTAATAAAACCATAAATTACATCTTCCATACAAAAATAATTTATTTTAAATTATTTAAATAATTTTAATTTTTAAAGTTTATTTACAAAAATGTCACTTGACCTTTGACTTCTTTTAAAAGAGTTGACATTCGTTGACTTTTATATACTTTATTGTGCTATGGATATTAAGCTAGTTACCAATAAATTAAGGTTTCCCCTAATTTCCACTATGTAATGGTGAATTATGATGTGAGGTAAAAATTTCTATGAACTCTAACATGCGTGTGTTAGATTTGTTGTCTTTATTTGAAATGTTTCATCTTCAATTGCTAGATTTGTTACCCTTTTATATGCATGAACCTTCCACTTGCATTGTGGATCTTTACAAACTATAGTTACTATAAGCTTATCATTCTTCTTAAACCATATTTGAAATCTATTCTTTATATACCGACTCTTGATTGCTTCCTTAAACTCCTTCGCATTCTGAAAAACCATACCCAACTCAATATTAACATCAACCATGTTGCTCTCCTTATCAAATTATGGAAAAATGTTGGCTTCATGTTCATCTTCATCCTTAACATCTGTATACAATTTATCAGATGTTGTATGCTAAGAGTCTCTATATTTATCAATAACTCCAATACCAATGTCATAGTTTTCATTTGCCGGATTGGATCTTCTTCTTCTGCCCCTATTTCTTTGAGTTGCTTGTTCATTGTTAATATTGTCTTGTAAAACTATTGTCAGATCCTCATCAATGTCAGCATTATCATAATCACCATCTTATAGATTAAACTCGCCATCCTTTTCATGTAAGTCAGGTTGCCTAGGTTACTTGTCATTGGTATTCTCACTAAAGTCGAAATCTACTCTATACTATTCTCTTATTATTTCACCATAGTCTATTGCTTGTTGTTCCCCTTAGACTGCTTCCATTTCAACTTGTGAAGGCATGTCAAATTGGTCTGCTACTGTATATGCTTGTGAAGGAATTTCACCCTAGTCTACTACCATTACACCTACTTATGAAGGCATATATGATTATGGAGGCATTTTAGCTTCTTCTTATTGGCTTTATGTAACACCCTTATACTCTATATACGTAAAATACATAAACCTCATATATGTAAAATACGTATACATAATATAAAAATTTCACCATCCTTATCATTAGAAAAATTGTATTTAATTTTAATAAAGTAATTTATTCTTTAAAATATAATTTAGTAGGTAAATTAACACATGTTAGTAATTAATTGTTAAAATTACACTATCCTAAGCCTAGTCAAGTCTGGTAGAGCCCTCTCTATCTACCTTGTCACATGCGCAATAAACAAATCGCGCTAAGCTACTAGCTTAGAAATACATACTTTGATAATAAAAATAATTTATCAAATAATGCACTATGTGTCTCTTTCAAACATGGAATGTATTATGCTTTGACACATGCATTACTCACTTAATTACCAAGGTATCACAATCACATGTTGGGCCAAAATACCCCATGTATAGTATTTAGGTTCCAAAGATATTATGCTAGTCTATCGCGACACCTCTGTGTCTAGCCCTGAAAGAAAATAATAATTATAAATAACTTCACTTTACTTGATCCTAAACCAAATTATAAGTTAAAATAAATCATTAACAACATATTTGCACTCATTTTAACCAATTAAATATTAATTACTTCAATTCTACCAAATTTTCACTAATTGCCTTATAATTCTTTAATTTTGGAAATCCCCTCTAATTAATCTTAAACCAAGTTTTAAGCCAAAATATATCATTAGAATTTCATGATAACACATTTTAATCATTCAAACACCAATTACATCAATTCTAACCAAAAATACCAAAAACCTTAACTTATACACTGCCTCTTCCAAACTCCCACCAAACTCATTCTTTTCATTCATCCAACCACAAAATCATTACTTCTACATCAAAATAACATTATTACTACTCATTCTAGTGATTATCTTAACCTCCATCAAAAATTAATATTCCACATATCCATCAATTTAAAAAGGAACTCTTTAAATTGAAAAGAAACCTTGCCTAAAACAAATGAAGCCTCAAAATTACTTGGAATCATTTCAATTCTTTGAGAAATTTTGGTGTTGATGTGTGAGCGGGGATTTTTATCTCCACTCCCATGTGGAATGGTTCTTACGACATCAGCAATGTTAGGCTTAGGGCCTTAGAGAACACAAGCCTAAACTCGGAGAAAATGGAGTTGCCACCCAGACGGGCCAGAAAAAATAGAAAGGGGTGGATAACTCAATTTTTAAAGGAATTCTCAACCCCCTATTAGGTTCAAAAAGTTGGGTACGCACGAGGAAGATGAGAAATGGCCCAGCTCCCCAATAACGTTCGGTTCATTAGAACTGGCCTTTTTTAGGTCTAAATATTATTAAATTCTTAAACATTATAATATTATCCATACTACTTGCAATGGAAATTAAGAAATATTCATTAAAATTAAAAGTCCAAACCAACAAAATGGGCACCGATATAAAACAAAAAAATGCCCTTACAATAATGTCCAATGTTCACTAAGAAAATAAATAAAATAGGATACCCATTAAAAGGTAAAAATGTGCCCCTTACAATTATCTCAAAGTCTTTAAATAAATTATATTACAAAGAATGAATAAATTAAATAAATAAGGCACCCACGAGTGAAAACATGCCTTTTACATCCTTAAAATCCAAATAATAAAATTAACACCATTCAACCTATAACACTCTTATACCCTATATACGCATAATACATGCACCAGTATATGTAAAATACTCATATAAGGTATGAAAATGTCACGGCCAGGTTTAATAAAAAATTTCACTTTTCCAATTTAAAATTAAATACTTAAAAATGTAATTTTAAATAACCAATAAATAATTTATTAGAAATCATAGGTTTTAAAATAAACATTTTCCATAAAAAAAATCTTTGGAAAAAATTCTCCAGAGTTTTGTCTGTAATTTGGACATTCCTAAATTATCAACAATACACAACCTGCAAAGGAAAAGCTCTCCCAATAAAAATCAAACACACATTTCACCCATACTTTTCAATTTCTACAAGTTTCACAAAACATTTATATAAACATATATCAAAAACACATATAAACCGCATCTCAAACTTTATCTAAAACATTCTTTTTAATTTACAATATATACACTAAAAACATAGTATAATAAAGGTAATATCAAAATGTAATATAAAACGAATACATGCTGGTTGTGTCTCTGATCTTGATGCCCACTATTAACTCTACAATGAAAAATCTAAAATCTAGACCCGACCTAGTCTAGACGAACTCTCCGACTCATCCAGATCTCCCCCGTCACCTGCGCGATGAATTACAATCGAGCTAAGCCAAAAGCCTAGCTGTACAAACTTTGCTAACAATAAAATAATGAAATAATACTAATGCATAATGCATTTGTATGCCATGTCACAATGTGGCATTCAATTTTATTTTATAACATAGTATTTTATCTTTTTATAAATTCACATTAACACATACACAAGCATGGGCCCAAAGAATCTATTATATCAATTAAATCCCAGAGTTACTGTTTTAGTCCAAATTGATACCGTGTGTCCAACCGCAAAGGCAAATCATAATAATTGCTCAAAAGCTAGCCCCGAAGGCAAATAATGAAGATAACCTCATAGGCATGCCGCCAAACATCGAACTTTGAAAATTGAATAACACACTAGGCACACAATTATTTCATATTTTCCATTATCACTTCATTTCTTATTTTTCTATAATCAAACTAGGCACATTGCCTTATTTTTCATTATCTATTAGGCAAATTGCCTTACTTTCTCATTTTTCTCATTCATATCAATATCATTTCATTTCAATTCATCACATTTCTTCATATCTCAATATATTATGATAATGTATCATATTTTATACTAAAATACATTGCCTAAATATTTTGGGTATTTTCACATAATTCACATATGAATCACATTTTATGTACTTTAGCCATTAACAATGACTTTTCACAATACCATTAATGCACACATAACAAATCCTATTACCCAAACACTATGGGTCACTTTCACATAACTCACATATTTCACATTTTACTCAATTTAGTCATTATCAATGGCCTTTCACAATGCATTTAATGCATTCATAACAAATCACATAACATAGTATAATGTTCATACATATTTAATGCATCAAGTAACTTAACATATTTTCCAACCAAAATATGTTAAGCCCAAATGTAATGCAAAGATAACCAATTTATCCAAAGTTTGTACTTACTTCTAAAAGCTTCCAAAAGCAAGCCACAAAATTATCACCAACCTTCTCTTCCAACTTGCCCTTTAACACTTGATTGGGAAAATCAATTTTCCTCAATGCCTAGACCTAATTTGATCATAAATAATTATTTAGTATTACATTTAAATGCATTTTCAATCTTAAACCATAATTAAACATCATTCAAATCAAAACTCTAAAGTTAAGCCTAACCTCACTTTAACTTTGGAAAAACAAATTAAGTCATTAAATTTGGTGTTTTAAGTTTATTTATATTATTAAAAACATATAATAACATATTTAAACCAATTACATTACATAAACACACACTTATGTCCAAAACAAGTGTAATGCAAAGATAACCAATTTATCCAAAGTTTGTCCAAAAATGGTATAACCTTCCCCATTGAAGGTTTTCCATTCCAACTCAATCCAATTATCATTTCAAGCTTATATTCATCACTTTTATCTCTAAAGAACATGCTTTAAATAATAAAACCAATCAATTCACTAACTTTGAGAATGCCCTTTTCTAAAACCCTAAAACAACACTTTCATTCCCAAACTCTAATCAAACTTAGCCAAATCCAACATTTGACTTTAAAATACTTGTTTATGCATCAAAACAACTCATTTGGAATCAAATTGCACAATTAAATCTCATGATTTCACAAACCCAAAAATTCCATAACCCTAAATTCTCTCTCTTCACCGGCCAATCTTTACTCAAACTTAACCATTTCTTTAATCCAACCTTAAAATAATTGTTAAATAATCAAAACAACTACATTCATATCCAAATAGAAAAATAAATCATAGAACTTTAAAAATCCAAATTATACATATTCTCAATTTCCATGAAATTCAAAGAAAGAAGTTGGAAACTTTCTAATTATGGTGGAAATCATCAAAAATCCAACTTGAACACTTGAAATATTTCAATTTATGGAGTATGGAAGAAGCAAATCCTTGAGCTTAACATCCATGGAGGTTCAGCCTTGAAGAGAAGAAGAAGATGATGAAGATTAAAAATGTTTTCTCTCTCTTTCCACTTTCATTTTCCACCTTATCTATATATATTATAATATATTTTTATTTATTTATTTATTTATTTAAAACCCCAAAGTATCATCTTCCATTCAAAATTATTTATTTTAGAATTATTTAAACAATTTTAAATTTTCAAAGTTTACTTACCAAAATGCCCTTGAAACTTTGACTTTTGACTTTTAAAATTTGACTTTTGTTGACTTTATATATGTTATGTATATTTTGCATATATATCACATAAATATTTCACTTTTTCATTTAAAATCCTTTCAATTTTCATTTAAAATTCTTTCATTTTTCATTTAAAATCATTTATTTGATTTATCCAATTTAATTTTAATTTATTTTATTTAATTTTCAAAAATTAGGAATTTTTAAAAATTAGAATATTACACAACCATTCTTAGCAAAGCAAATAATTCAAATATGTAGTTTAATAATCATAAAAATTATAATAAATTAGAGTTTAATAAAAATAAATTAAGGTTAATCATAAAAACTTACAATCCATAAATAAATATTGATTCCATTGATGAGGGATCGAGTACGATGGTCCCGCTAGCCAGTTAGCGGGCGGGGGTCAAGAGGGCAGCACCACATGCGAGGGATTGGGGGATAGTGCTTCTGAAATGTAGACTGTTTATATAATATGATTTTGTTGGAGAATTAGGGTTTTCATAAACTAGGATTTTATATTTATACAAATTAGAGTTTTTCCTAAACTAGGGTTCTAAATGTAAATTAGGATTTTTAAAAATAGAATTAGGGTTTTGGATGTAAATTAGGGTTTTATACATTTAAAAACAAGGTTAGGGTGTTGGGTGATCAAATTAGGATTTTGGTTTAAATTTGATTACTGTGATTGTATTAACAAATTGATGACTACAAGATAAATGTAACTAATACATGATAATATTGTTTTAAGGAATTGAAAATTGCTACTGCATGAAATTCAATAACATGCAGATCACTGTATGAAATCATGATAAACATATCTATTGTGATAAATGAGTGAAACACAGAAAACACACCTTCGTTGTTGGCTCCACGAAATTAAAAGAGACAAACCAAGCATACTGCCTGAATCAACTTTAGGTTTTGGCTGGATTGCTTTGTATATTAATTGATTACTCTTAAGTCTTATTGTTTGTTAATTCTTACTACTTGTTTTATTACTAATGATCACTCTCTGCCAGTTGAATTGCTAATCACCGCTCTCAGTCTCTTATAATCTTAATTGATGATTTTGGCTCCCCTTTTCACTGAATGTAACCTTATATTTATTACGTATAACTAGGGCAACCTTCGCTTGGCAATCCGCATCCCACTCCCTTGCTTATCCAAAGTTTATTTGTATTTAAACCCAATTAAAACTCAATTTGGTTTGAATTAAAGTCTGACTTAAGGTCCATGTCAATTTGGAGGACCCAAATCGACATGAGTGAAGCTCATGTTGATTTGGAGTTGCCCAAATCGATTTGAGCCTTAGCTCATGTCAATTTGGACCTTCCAAAACGACATGAGCCATGAGTCATGCTCATGTCTATTTGGGTCTAGTCCAACTCAAACCAAATCCATTTTTATAATTTTTGGACCAAACATGTTTTATAAATTTAAATTGGGCCTGTATAAATTGGACCAGTTTGATTAAACTATGTCTAAGCTCTTTAAAACTATGCCAAAATTAAGGGTCTAGAGTTTTGCCCCCTACTTAAACGATCTTGAATTTATTTAGAGAGTGAAAAGTAACATGACTTTAAGCTAATTTTGGGTAAAGATGGGTTCTAGACCCGGGGATTGATTTGGGTTCTACACCCGAGATTGATTTAGGCTCTAGACTAGAGATTGGTTTTTTTGGATGTATTCTAGACCCGAGACTGGATTGGGTTCTAGACCCAAGAATGGATTGGTTGGGTTCTTGACTCGAGATTGAATTGAATTCTAGACCTGAGACTTGATTAGGTTCTGGACCCGAGATTGGATTGGTTGGGTTCTGGACCCGATGCTAGATTTGGTTCTGGACCTGAGATTGGATTGGTCAGGTTTTGGACCCAAGACTAGATTGGGTTCTGGACCTAAGATTAGTCTGGATTCTGGACCCGAGATTAGTTTGAGTTCTAGACTCGAGACTGAATTGGATTCTAGACCCGAAATTGGATTGGGTTCTGGACCCAAAATTGGATTAGATTATAGACCCAAGATTGGATTGAGTTCTAGACTCGAGATTGGTTTAGGTTCTCGACCCGACTAGATTGGGTTTTAGACCCGAGAGTGGTTTGGGTTCTAGAACTGAGACTATATTTGGGTTCTAGACCTGAAATTGGATTTGGGTTCTAGACCCAAGATTAGTTTTGGTTCTGGACCCGAGACTGGATTGGGTTCTGGACCCGAGACTGGATTGGGTTATGGACTTGAGATTAGTTTGGGTTCTGGACCCAAGACTAGATTGGGTTTTGGACCTGAGACTAGATTGGTTATGGGCCCGAGTGTGGTTTGGGTTCTAGACCCAAGACTAGATTTGGGTTTTGTGCCCGAGACTGATTGGGTTTTGGACCTAAGATTTATTTAATTTCTAGACTCAAGACTAGATTGGGTTCTGGACTTGAGATTGGTTTGGGTTCTGGACCCAAGATTGGATTAGGTTTCAGACCCGAGATAAGATTGGGTTCTAAACCAGAGAGTGGTTTGGGTTCTAGACCCGAGACTAGATTTGGGTTATTGACCCAAAATTAGATTTGGGTTTTGAACCCGAGACTGGATTGGGCTCTGGAAAAGAGATTGGTTTGGGTTTTGAACCCAAGACTGGATTGAGTTATGGACCCGAAATTAGTTTGGGCTCTAGACCCGAGACTAGATTGGGTTATAAACATGAGATTGGATTGGGTTCTGGACCCGAGATTGGATGTTTCAAAGATTCAAGAATAACCATATCAACTTTAGCTCTTTTAGCTTGATTAATCTTCTGAGGATTTTGGCTTTCTTTTAGCCACTTGCTCCATTCTTCAATGGATTCTGCTAACTTTCTGTCATCTGAGAGTTTTAGCTTTCTTATAGCCATTGTTTCATTCTTCAATGGATTATGCTGACCTTTTGTTATCTAAGAGTTCTAGCTTTCTTCTAGCCATTGCTCCATTCTTCAATAGATTGTGCTGACTTTCTATCATCTTAGAGTTCTGGCTTTTCTAACCATTGTTCCATTCTTTAATGGATTGTGTTGGCTTTCTGTCATCTAAGAGTCTGGCTTTCTTCTAACCAATTGCTTTAGGTCCTCACCTTTCTTAATAAATCTTCATCCTTGGACATTAGGTCTTCACCCTTCAAAATGGATCTTCATCCTTTGGACAGTGGTTCTTCACCCTTCAAAATGGATCTTCATCCTTAGACATTGGGTCTTCACCATTTGAAATGGATCTTCATCCTTGGACATTGGGTCTTCACCCTTCAAAATGGATCTTAATCCTTAGACATTGTCCTGCATTTGCTTCATCTCTTCTAACTTGACTGATCTTTTATCTTTTGTATCTTTATTCTTTTAGGGTTCTTACTTTCTTCTTTTGTTCTTCCTTTTGAAAAAAACAATTAGCTATTTTAGCTAGCCCTCATATCCACTCTTTGTCCCCTACATGGAAAAATATTGAAAGTGAGTCTAAAAATGTTTTGCACATGCATAAAATTAAGAATTGAAAAAGAGAAAGTTTTGACCCCTGTGTGGGCTCAAACCAATGATTTTGTGCCCATGTATGCTCTGATTGATGTTTACATTTTGTCTTGTTCTTTTCAAAAGCATGCATCTCCATTTTAATAAAGTGAATGGAACTTCCTCAAGAAATGGGCATTTTCATGCCCCCCCCCCCCCCCCCCCCCCCCGATTCCATATCTGCTTCTCAATGTTTGCTTCATAGTGTTTTGCTATTCATTTTGATAAATAATGGGCAATACAAGGAAACAAAATGCAGTGTGATATACTTATGCATGCATGATAAGCATAAATAATACTTACAATGATTCCATTGACTAACAGACTAAGGTGATCAGCTAAAGTACTCCCATTGATCACTCCAGATGCTCATTTAGATCTTGCATTAGAATAATAGAAGACTTTACATCTATGGCTTTTATCTTCTAGATGTACAAAGTATGAGTAACGGGGGACCCCAGTAGGGTAGAGATATGGAAGACATCCATTTGGTTGGCAACTTCTTCATGACATAACCTTGCAAGTGATCTATTCATTAGCCCTCTTTTGTCCATTATGTCCTTTGGGGTTTGACAATGTAACATACTTCCCTTAACTTGAAGGCTTTGTATGACAAAAATAGTTTTTAAAAAAATATTAAAAATCACATTTTAGCTTTGTCAGATTAATGTCATTATACCTCAGGACTCGATTTTTCAAAATTAACATATCTATAATATGACAACCCTAGTTACCATACTAAACTCTGAAATTATTTCCATTTGAGTAAGAATTGTTGCACTTCAGATCAGCATATATAAGTTAATTGGCCAAAGGGCTCTTTGAGTTTAAATATTGTATATCTCATATGCATGCTTATTCAAACAATCTCCACTAATAGACTCTACCAACCAAGAAAGACCAATAGGTCTTTTTTAGGCTTGAAATGGGGTCTATAAGGGATATGGGTTAAGTGAAGGTCATCTTTAGATTAGAGCTGATGTAACACTATAGACAAATCTTCACACTACAAACTTTCTGCTAGAACTGTAGATAGTTGGAAACATTAAATTTAAGACTTCATTTCCACCTTTCACGCATCTTGTTATCTTGCTTCATGGAAAGACAAAACTTGAAATTGTGCTTCATGAAAGGATAGAGCTTATCTTATTGGTAGAAATTTGTATTTAATTAGTACAATCTTTTTCACAAACTCAAAGACCATCGTTATGCCCTTTTCTCTTTTTTAAATATCAAATATAAGACTTTCAAAATTGAAGATTTGGAGCTGTGTGGGATGAAAGATAGTCTTTCCCTTATTGTCTGGTTTTATTCGAGTCT
This sequence comes from Garcia nutans, assembly GCA_947685225.1. Taxonomy (NCBI): domain Eukaryota; kingdom Viridiplantae; phylum Streptophyta; class Magnoliopsida; order Malpighiales; family Euphorbiaceae; genus Garcia; species Garcia nutans. Next base: position 18,258,399 of record CANTUV010000037.1, read on the forward strand.
TTGGCTGGGTTAGACCAATTCAAGTCAATCGATTCTCAAAAACTGAGTGGAAGTCTTTTACTACTTAAGGTAAAAAGGAACTCTATTAGCTTTTTAAATTGCCCTTTTTGGGTTTTATTTTCTTTCCTTTTCCTCCTTTTCTTCCTCTTTTCTCTTTTCTTTTCTTCCCTTGTTTCTTTTTATTCCTTTTTTGATTTTTTATTGTTGAAGTTGTTGCTTTTTTTCTTCTTTTTTTCTTCTTTTTTTTCTTATCTCTAAGAAAGTTGTCTTGTCTGCACCATTCTATGCTTCTGACCATGGATGAGTTGAGTAGAGTGAGTTTGCTTCAATAAGGATAAATCATTTGTTGCCCTGATGTCATCTTAATAGATCAGAGATATTAGATCGAATATCAGGTGAACTTCATCTATCCTTATGGTCTTGACTATGCATTCCTTTCTTTGATTTTCTTGCCTTAGTGATTATCAGACTTGTCATAAGAGTCACAACAACATAGTGTAGGTTATCAGGCTTAAAAGCTAATAAAGAGCAAGCTAAAATCTCATGAAGGCTCAAAGGGACAACTAGAGATTGATATTTAATTGGGTAGATTCTAGTTGTTGGCTTACTAAATAATGCCTAGATCATTTCTCCCTTAAATAAGCAAAGTTCAATTTCACCTTGAAAGTTTATCAAAGCATGTTCTAAGATTGACTAGGACCTAAACATTCATAATTATGTTGAAGCCCTTTCTAAATAATCATACACATCTCAATGCTATAGAACAACTCCCTCAACTAGTAGTCATTCAGATCATGATGCATAGATACACTAATTCATGAATGTCAACCTAGATTTATCATTGATTCGGTATCAAAATGAATAAAGACCAGCATAAACAAAAATTTGATGAAAGTAATTTATTCAAACAATCTTAATTTGAAAAACATAATTGTTTCAGAAAATATCAAAGATAGAAAATAAAACAAATAACCAAATAAGTCAAGGGAAGTTTTATTAAGTTGGAGTCAAAAAATGCTTCATCTACTTAGAAATGTCAGGGGCAAGAGCCAAAGCTAGCAACCCCTTCCTCAACAGTTTCTCCATCTATATCTTGAAAAGACGACAAGACAAATCTTTTGATCAATCCTCCCTCTATCATGAAGGTCGTTGGTGGTGGAACTCTTCCAAATTCTGGCAAAGGATTGCTTTTGTGTTGGGCTAGATAGGTTCAGGCAACTTTTCACTGTCAATCAAAATTTAGATCTCATATTTTAGTCACTAGAATTTTTTTGTCTCATATTCTTGTGTCTGATGAAATTGACAAAAGGCTTTAGTATCAAATTTTGGTAGTAAAGGATTCGACAAAGATCGAAGAGCCAATGGTTGTGACAATCCCTTTTCCTACAAGTTTTTAATAAGACAAAGGTTTCCCTATATCTAAAAACTGTCTTCTATTTGCTTCACCAGTTGTATTAACATCTACTGTATTTTGTGTACTCTAGCCGCCAAACTGATAATTCCTTCTCTAATTCTTTCTTCCAAAAAAATGGCATCTCTCTCGTTCCCATTCTTTTATCTATAAGCCAGCTTGGAGGAGATCTTTGAAATCCCTTATGAGAGTGTGAGATATCCGTTTACGCAGGCTGGGTAGCACACCCCTTACTATCATTTGAATCTGGTAGGACTCATCTGGTCTCTTCTTAAGCAATGCAGCCTTATTTCTCCACCTCTTCACATAGTCAACAAAATTCTCATTTTACTTTTGTCTGATAGTTTTCACCTTCCAGTTTGATATTGTACCCATATTGTTGAATGAAGGCTTTATATAGTATATCCCAATCTTTTTGGATACTTTCTTCTAAAGTATTAAACACATTCTAATACTCTAGAGCTTGGGCTTTAGTAGCTCGAGTGGACTGCATAGCAGTGATGTACTGCTTAACATGCAAGTGAGAATTTTTTGTATCATTGTACTAAGCGAAAGAAGGCATTTTGAATTTGTAAAGGGACTTCTTCATCTTGCTCAAGTAGCTTGTCTATCTCTAATACCTCCTCAACCTTTAGCTTATTTTTTGAACTTCTTCTCCAAATCAGTAATCATTTTCTCCACATCTGCAGTTCCAATTTTTTCTATAGCCTTCTTTTCTTCCATTATATCTTGAGGAGTTTGAAAATATTAAGCCCGATAATCATTAGTAATCATTACTTTGTCATCATCAAAGGTGGTTTCACTAACCTTAGCCTTTCTCTTGCCTTTCTTCTTCTTAATTCTAGCAGATGCTTCAACAGTATTTCCCAATAATGCAGTCAGCTGGCTTTTCATGGTCTCAGATAGGACCCCCTTTAGTCCTTTCATCTTGGAGTTGATTGCATCATCCACCATCTTTTGAATATGTTCATGTTTCATTGTTTTTGGTGAGAAGATGACTGAGTCATTACTGGATTCTATGTCAATGGCATAGGTCGGGTTGTCGTAAGCTCTTGAACTATTGTACTCCAGGTCTGTGAGCCAAAAAGGATCAATGTCATGTAATACATTGTATGTATTCATGTATGCATGGGTGCATAAGTAACAGACAAAGAAAGATAATTAGGACATTCCTTCCAAACTTATATCTTCCACACATGAATGACGAGTCACTTTTTCTAGGTATATGTTCAAAAAAATATCAATATGGGATATCTTATTTTTGAAAAATTCACTCAGATGGCTTAACCAATAGTTGAATTTTCAAACTTAGAAATCGGTTCATGATAATTCCCATTAATTAAGCCTTAATCCAGTGGATCAACAAAAAATAGCCTTTATGCTATATTTGGGATTAAAACCAAATTAAAGAGTTTATCATAAATAGATTTTTCAGTTGGAAAAGCAACTAATGATTCATGCCACAAAACAAGGCCTTGATTAACAATTCTTGGAATAAGTTAGGCCCACAATTTATTTTTAACATTCCATAATTGACCTAGCTAGTTAAAGCCCATTTAAGGAAAAGGTTTTAGTAAAAAATATGAATTTGTGTAATACCCTGATTTTTATGTACTTTGAAATAGTAAATATGGGAGAGTATATAGTTGTGATGGATAGAGAAAATATAAGATGAATATGTATGATAGATGTAATATATGTATATGTTATTGTGAATACTCGAATTTTGAGGCTCGAAAAGCCGATTTTCTCAAACTGCAGACAACCGAGCCGAACTAGAGGTCCATGGTAAAGTTCACCGAAAGTATGTCTTCATGGTACTTGAAACGTCTAGAATGACGTGAGGATCACGGATATAGTTCTGGAATAATTTTTGGAGGTCCGTAGCTCCCGAAAAATCAGTTTGAGCGAAAATCGTGCGAGCTGATGTGCTATTTTGGCGGCTGAACCGCTGCCGTTTTTTCTTTTCCCTTTTTTTCGGCTAGTCACATCCACGGCGGTCCGACCGCCGTCCCGGTCTGAATTTTGTCCATTTTCACTATAAAAGGCCTCCAAATTTTCAGAATGAGGGTTGGCTTTTCGAGTGGGGCTTCGGACGAACTCTCTATTCTCCATACGCTTAAGAACTTCTCTTAGACTTTTCTTTGCATAAATCTAACCTTGTGCTGCAGGAATCAATCGAAATCAAAATAAAAAACCGTAATCAAGAATCATAATCCAAGGCCCGAGAAAACGAGATCTGGAACTACGAAGTGGGAGAACCCTAAAAAAGGTAATATCCTAATTTATTCTTTGTCAATTTAGGCATATCATAAACACTACACCTCCTTCTTAATTTCTTTTTGGTCAAAGACCTAATCTCTTTTGGCATGAAGCCTATCCAAATTAAAATCAATCTTTGGCATGAAGCCGATCTCAACTAAAATAAACTTTTGGCACAAAGCCTAAATTGCATTCTTTTTGGTACCAAGTACCCAAATTTCATCAAAATTAGCACTAAGTGCTCAAAATCTCACAATTTTGGCAAAAAGCCCGACAATACACGAAGCATACACACACACATGCATAAATGCATAATTGCCTTTAAATAGGCTTTTCCGAACTACATGGGCTTTGATCTCTCATAAAAAGCGAGAGTATGTAGGCATATTTGGGATTCACCCCAAATAGCAAGTCCACAATCTACTAACAATCTGTTTGTCTTTCTTTCTGTGTTCCTTTTAGGTTCATTTCTTCATTGGCAAATTAATCAAATGCATGACATAGTCCCCGAATCCTCCTTGGGTTCGTAGATTAGAAACCTTTATATTGGATGCATTATTGGAGTCAAACAAGGGTTTTCTTAGTTTTTCCCTTTGAACAGAAAAAACTGAGTGGCGACTCCTAACAACAAGTGAATGTTCATCCAAATCTTTTTTGGGTGGAAACCGAGGTTCACAATTTGGCGACTCCACTGGGGACCATAAAAATGATTTATGGGATCCTAGTAGACTACTATTGTTTATTTGACTAATTTGCCCTTTTTCAGGGTACTTTTATTTATTTTGCAGGGTACCTTAGCAATATATATCCTTTCATTAAGGATATTGGAATAAAATTGACAAAATGAATCTTTTTCCTTTGATGGACCCCTTGTTTGATAAATTGTGCATTTGTTTTGTCATTTAGAGAATCTTTTTCTCTTGCATTATATGGGGGAATCATTTTCCTCCATTGCATAAAAAAATTGTTTTCAAATGAATTTCTTCTCTTTCTGTTCAAAATTCTGAGTCTGGATAGCAAGTAGCACTGACCGGCAGGTCTCCTTGATTATGCCGGCAGACAGCCAAAGCGTCCTCCCTGTTGTCGCAAACCATTCCAATCCTTTTGGAGTGGCCCATGAGTAAACGTACTGTTGGACCCACGCGAAACTCTTTGTTTCACATGTGGTTAGGTATATCTTACTCAAGACTCAAGGGTCCCTATTATAAGCCTATTCTCTATTTTTCATGTAACAATAGAACCCTCCCTTAGGTTGTATGTACCCAATAATAGTGCCACATTCCATTAAAATGAATTATGATGTGATGAGGTGCATTCATGCAACATAACAACATTGTTTTGGGGAAAAACCTTTTGATATATACAAGTGGACCAAGAGTCTTCCTACCCTACACACTACCCTGATCCTTTACCCTTAACCTTTGCAGGTACCCACTATCCGTGTGCCTTCACCTATACAAGCTACACCAACTCCAACTGTGCAATCACCCACAAGTCCTACTACCCCAACTTCACCAACTACTCCAATTACTGAAATGGCTACTATTGAACAGATTAAGGCCTTGCTAGATGGACAGGTTAAAGAAATTGAAGCTAGGATGCAAGAAAGAATTGATGAAGCCTTGGCTGCCCAAAGGGTAGCCATCTTGGCCGAATTGGGAGAAGCACCAAAGACGGACACTACTTCTGGAAATTTAGGGAAAGAACCTATTGTGGGGCAAACTAGTACCCCCATGACTGCTCAAAATAATACCCCTGTCATCAATTTGGAGGATCCACCCTCTAAGAATGCTACTGAAACTGATGAACTGAAAAAGAAACTTGAATTGCTTGAAAGGTCAATCACTGCCATGAAAACTCATAAAGAGGTTGTAGACATGGATTCCTTATCCTTGTTTCCCCAAGCTAGATTGCCTCCAAAATTCAAGATGCCTGGGATGGACAGATTTGATGGGACTACTTGCCCTAAAACCCACCTGAAGATGTATGTGGGGGCCTTAAGCCCTTGGGGTTTAAATGACGAGCTCTTTGCTCAACTCTTCCAACAATCTTTGACTGGTGCTACCCTTAAGTGGTTTGTAAGCCTAGATCGTGCCAAGATTAAGAACTGGGAAGACATCTGCAATGCATTTAACACTTAATACCACTATAATATTGAGGTTGATGTCACTAGAAGGGAGCTTAAGACAACCAAGCAGAACAACAATGAACCCTTCTCCTCGTTCCTTACGAGGTGGAGGGCAAAGGCCGCCCAAATGATCAACCGCCCTTCAGAACAAGAGCAGATTGATATCATAATCAAGAATTTAAGGCCTACATATCAAGCTCAACTGCAAACCCAATACCTACCTACTTTCAAATCGCTCATTGCGACTGCAACCAAGGTAGAAGACTTGATACAATTGGGTAAGATAGTAGATGAGGGAGCTACTTCGAAGTACAAGAAACAAGGCCAAGCTGCTTCCTCAAGCAAGGTCAATGAAGTGGCCAATATTGCCCCTGCGAATCCTTTACGTGTGGGCAATCTTGGGCAGAGAAATCAGCCAAGAAGGCAATATACCGACCTTGGGATGCCCCTTCATCTGGTGTTTAAAAAGGCTGTGGAAGGAAAGTACTTGAAGCCTTTGGACCCAAGGCCTCCTCCAAACCCATTACCCTCCAATTATAGGGCCAATGAGTACTGTGAATACCACCAAGGAAATGAGCATAGAACATATGCTTGCTGGACTCTGAAAAACCGCATCCAAGATCTGGTGGATAGTGGTGACATCATTCCTCTCAGGAGTCAACCAAACATTAATACTAACCCTTTGCCCAATCATTCCATCCATGCCATCACTGTGGAAGAAGAGTTGTTTGATCCTTTCAAACATCTTTTGGAAATGAATGAAGTATGTGTGCTGGATTTGAATGACCTCACTGAAGAGGTCGATGCTTTGACAAGAAGTGGAAGGCAATATCAGCCACTTGACTTGGGGAAAGCCCCTAAAACCCCAAATCACCCATATAAGAAGATGCCAGAACCAAAGGAAGACCCTGTCCTCGCTCAGCTTAAACAAACTCAAGCTAAGGTGTCAATTTGGGAGCTCCTTGCTTCCTCATTCCTACACCGTCAGGCTCTTAGCAAAGCTTTGAGTCAACTTGATACATCAGTAGACATAAGCCCAGAAGCTTTGGTGGCCACTTTGACCCAATCAACCAAGGCATTGAGTATCCGGTTTTCTGATGTAGACCTATAAGAAGATGGCATGAAACACAATAATGCTCTATACATCACCGTACAAACTGGAGGAAAGATTGTGCCCATGGTTCTCGTTGATAATGGGTCAGCCTTAAATGTATGTCCTTTGAAAGTAGCAAGCTGTCTGGGATTGGAGGCTACAGATCTTACACCTTCTGATCAAATTGTTAAAGCATATGATAACACTCGAAGAGAAATTTTGGGTGTTGCTACTCTGGAAGTTCCTATTGGACCGGTAAAAATGGGAGTGCCGTTCCAGGTCATTGATGTACCCGCGAGCTTTAATCTCCTCCTTGGAAGGCCATGGATTCATCAGAATAATGTTGTACCTTCTTCATTACATCAAAAACTTAAGTTCCCTTTTGAAGGAAAAATCATCACTATTAAAGGAGACACATGTGAAGTCAACAAGAAAACCACGGATCAGTCTCTCTTTGAGGTTGTTCCTGGTGAAACTGCTATGGCCTTGACTGGGTTCCATTATGACATTGTTCAATGCATTGAAGGAGAAAGGCCCAAAGGGCCATTTATCCTATATGACTTTGGGGAGGTCCAAGTCAATTGCCTGGTGGGAATGATGCTAAGGGTCGGTCTGCTACCCGGGATGGAAATGATAAAGTCTGGGAGGAAATCATCCATAGTGCGGCCATGGGAAGAGCCAGAGAATAAGGAAACTTTTGGCTTGGGGTACAAACCCACAGACGATGAGATAGAAGAGTTTGAGCATGCGAAGAAGAAAAAGAAGACTTGGGGGGCAAAAAGCCTCAAAATGCGCCCTTACTTTAGAACTCTGAATGGTCACTTCTGCAAACCTGGGAAAGCAGTTCCTTACTGTGGTTTCCAGGAGCCATTCTATTCTCCTATGACTGGAAAGAAGTTACCAGGTTTTGAGATGTTCACTGATGTTTTAGCCATAAAGGAAGAAGAGCCAGAACCTATAACTGACCCACAAGTGGAAGATTTCATGCGGCCTAGTCTCTTTGATGAGGTTGCTATGATAATCAATTTTGAAGACAAAAGGGACTTCACGAAGCTGATCAAGACCACAGATGGACCACTGATGAACTGGTATGCCGAGGAGGGACAAGTGGCTATAGTCAAACCTAGTCCTATGTCACACCCCGAACCTAAGTCTTGTACTGAGTCAAATCATGAGTCAAACACCAAGTCAGAGTTTAGTTCTGAGTCTTCCTTAGCTTTAGGAATAGAAAACCCTTAGCTTCAGGAATAGAAAACCCTGATATCGAATATAATGTAGCTCTGGAGGATGACTCCGCCATTATTAATGAAACTGTTCAAGTTCTTGGTTACCCTGTGTCTTTTGCTTTCCAAGTATTATCTAGCAAAAATGAAATAAATGAAATAAAAGAAATGAATGAAAAGATAATAATTGGCAAAGAAAATGAATATACATACATTGCATATGATTGTGTGAATAAGGAAAAGGTTGTTGAGTGCATCAGAAGATATGTCGACTGCTTCATGTGGAAGACAAGTGATGTCACGGGAATAGACCCAGCCATAGCAGTTCATAAGATTCCGCTATACCCCGATGCAAAGCCGGTTAAGCAGAAGTTGAGAAGAATGAAGCCAGAATGGTCTTTGAAAATTAAAGATGAGATTGCCAAGCAACTGGATAATAAGTTCATAGAACCGATTGTCTACCCTTCCTGGTTAGCAAACATTGTGCCAGTCCCGAAGAAAGACGAAAAGGTCAGGATGTGTGTTGACTATAGAGATTTGAATAAGGCTTGTCCCAAGGACGATTTCCCGCTACCACACATCGATTTGCTAATAGACAGGATGGCTGGGCATATGATGGTTTCCATGACTGACCTTGCGGTTGGGTACAATCAGATCATGGTGCATCCATCGGACAAAGAAAAGACAGCTTTCATTATAGAATGGGGCACTTTCTGCTACAGGGTTATGCCTTTTGGATTGATAAATGCAGGGGCTACCTACCAAAGGATGGCGACAACAATCTTTCATGACATGATCCACAAAGAAGTAGAAGTGTATGTTGACGATATGATTGTCAAGTCAAAATCTCCAGAAGAGCACGTTGAAGCACTTGAGAAGTTCTTCCTTAGACTTCGCAAGTACAATTTGAAGCTTAATCCTGCAAAGTGCCTATTTGGAGAAACATTAGGCTTATTTTTGGGATATTTGGTCAGCAAGAAAGGAATAGAAGTCGATCCGGCAAAGTCAAAGGCTATTCTGAAAATGCCTCCACCAAGAACAGAAAAGGAGATTCGAGGCTTGCTAGGTAGATTACAGTATATCAGTCGATTCATATCGCAGTTGGCAGAGACTTGTGGTCCTATCTTTAAGCTACTAAGGAAAGGTGCTTCACAAGAATGGAATGAAGACTGCCAGAAGGCCTTTGACAAGATCAAAGAATACTTGTTAAGTCCGCCAATTCTGTAACCTCCCAGAATGGGAAAACCTCTGCTCTTGTATTTGTCTGTAACAGATGAAGCCATGGGTGCAATGCTAGCTCAAGAGGCCGAAGGTACAAAGGTGGAAAATGCAATTTACTACCTCAGCAAAAGGATGCTGGACTATGAGTTAAAGTATAACAGGATTGAGAAGTTGTGTTTAGCGTTGTATTGGACTTGCACGAAGTTACAACACTACTTGTCTTCTTACACTACTTGTGTCATCGCAGAACAGAGTCCCTTGAAATTCCTTATGGAGAGGCCTGTTTTGGACAGCAAAATGGCAAAGTGGGTGTCAACATTGGCAGCCTTTGACTTAAAATTCAATCAAAGGAAAGCTGTGAAAGGTGGGACAATAGCTAACCAGTTAGCAGAATTACCCATAAAAGACGAGATGTGAGAAATGAATTTCCCAGACAAAGACCTCTTGAATGTGGAAAGGAGTGTTTAGGAGATGTATTTTGATGGGGCATCCAATTATCATGGAAATGGAATTGGGATTGTGTTCAAAACTCCTTGTGGAGAATACATTCCATTTGCAGTTAAACTTGACTTTAGCTGCACAAACATTGAAGTAGAATATGAAGCTTGCATCAATGGGCTTGAAGCTGCCCTGGAGTTGGGGATTAAGAACCTAAAGGTCTATGGTGATTCTATTTTAATAGTATAAGCTTTAAGGAAATGGAAGATAAGAGAAGAGCGTTTGGTTCCTTACCTACAACGCCTTGATCATTTGGCACAACAATTCGATGATCTGTCCTTCGAATATCTCCCAAGAGCAAAGAATCAGTTTGCTGATGCCCTAGCTACTTTAGCTTCCATGATCAATATCAAGGAGGGGAAAGCCATTCGTCCATTGAAAGTTCAACTTCAGAAGCAACCTGCCCACGTAATGCATTTGGCCGATGGTAAACCATGGTTCTGGGATATCAAGAATTATCTCAAGGATGGAAGTTATCCGGAGGGATCATCAAGGGTTGATCAGAGAGCAATAAGGTAGCTAGCCACAGGTTACATTCTTAATGGAGATATCCTCTACAAAAGAAGTTGGAATGGAATGCACCTAAGGTGTGTGAATGAAGCAGAGGCTAAGTGGATAATGGAAATGGTGCATGGTGGCGAATCAGGACCGCATATGTATGGGATCGCCTTGGCTCGAAAAATAGCCAATCTAGGATATTATTGGTCCAACATGAATACAGACTGTGTGGCATTTGTACAAGAATGCCATCAGTGTCAGATATTTGCTAAGCTACAGAAGCAACCTCCCGTTGCCCTGAATCCAATCACTTCTCCATGGCCCTTCGCTACTTGGGGAATAGATATAATTCGCAAAATACATCTGAGAGCTTCGAATGGACATCAGTTTATCTTGGTAGCGGTGGATTACTTCACAAAGTGGGTTGAAGCAGCTTCCTATACAGAATTAGACGCCAAAAAGGCAGCACAGTTTGTCCGAACCAACATCCTTTGTCGGTACGGAACGCCATTTGAGATTATCACTGATAATGGAACTCATTTCCAAGCAGAATTTGCTAAATTCTTGAAGGATAAGAAGGTCCAGCATCATACGTCCTCTCCTTATAGACCTCAAACAAATGGAGCTGTAGAAGCAGCAAATAAGTCTATAAAGGTGATCATACAAAAAATGATCAAGGAACATAGGTGTTGGCATGAGAAGTTACCACTGACTTTGTGGGGATATAGAACATCAATTAGAACTCCTACTGGGGCAACCCCGTATTCACTGGTGTACGAAATGGAAGCAGTACTCCCCATTGAACTGGAAGTTCAATTGGTGAGGATAATTCAAGAAAGTCAGATAAATGAAGCTGAATGGATTAGCAATTATCATCATCAGTTGTTGGGTTTGGATGAAAAAAGACTTCAAGCTCTCCATCAGATTCAAGGGTATCAGAGGCGAATGGCCAGACATTTCAACAAAAAGGTCAAAGATCGAAAGTTGGAAGAAGGTTGTTTGGTTCTGAAAGAGATCAGAACACTCGTTACAGATCCTCGTGGAAAGTTTTGTCCTCATTGGGCTGGACCCTACATTGTAAAGAAAATACTTTCCGGCGGAGCCGTCATCTTGTCTGATTTGGATGGTCTGGAGTTAACAAACCCATGCAATCTGGATCAATTAAAGAAATATTATGTATAATCATGCATTGTAAGGAACTACATTAGACTTGATTCTCGCAAGCTAATTCGAGATATGTAGGCAGCTCTCCTTGAGCACGGTCTAAATTTTAATAAAAATCATTGATTCATTTTTCTTTTGCCAACATAAATAAATAAATAAAAAGAAAGAAAAGAAAGAAAAATCCCGCTAAGTCAAAAACCCACAAAGGGCAGCTTAGGCAATAGTGGGGCCCGCTAAGTCGAAAACCCGCAAAGGACGGCTTAGGCAAGAATGGGTAAGAGCTCGCTAAGTTGAAAATCCGAGAGGACGGCTTAAGCAAAAATTAGAGCAAGTAAATAAAGTAGATAGTGCTTGGAAAGCAAATAAAAGAGTCATTCCAAAAAAAGAGTCATTCATTCCAAAAAGGAGTCATTTATTCCAAAAAAAGTCATTCATTCCATGAAATATCAAACCAATCAAAAAAGTCAAACAATAAGTCCAAAACGTCAAATGAACCAAAAAGGTAAAAGCAATCTAAAAAAAACAACAACAACAATAGAGTCAACCCTAGGGTCTAAATCCTATGCCTCCTACGTGGGGCAGAGTCTTCGGTATCTTCCTTAGCTCTGGAACTCTCTGCAGCATCTATCTTCTCCTCGTTAAGAGGAACCACCTCCTCTCCCTCCAGCTCCTGCAGCAATGCATGCCTCCTTTTCTTTTCAATTGGCCAAACTTCGGCTATAAACCAAGTCTTATACTCTGGAGTAGGCTGGACAAGGGAAGGCTCTACAAAATGCTTGATCATCTGATGATTCCTAACCCAAGTTTGAAGAACAGCTCGAGTAACTCCGGGAGTAATAGGTGCAGCAATAGTAATTGAGCAGAATTCCTCAAAAAGAGGACACATCTCGTCCATCCGAGCACCAAATCTGAAGATGTGAGCTTGGGGATCCCAAAATCTGATACAAGCAATCCCAATCTACAGCTACGCCTCTAAGAGTAGCAACAGCTTTCAATCCATATCTTCCCATATTGATCCTTTCAACATTATGGAGACTCTTGGTCCAGTTGTGCATGCAATGGTTGTAAAGGAGCAAATAAATACCTTTATGAAAATAAAAGGGGACATCATGCATACATATGTACTGTTTGTGCTAAACAAAAGTGCAGGTACAGAAAAGTCAGAATACAATCAGAGAAAAATCAGAAGTGTTGCAAGCAATCTAGAAATGCCAAAACGATGGGTCTCTTGCACCTTGCTCAAAATTCTCGTTTCTGACGACCACCGAGCCCCATAAATCATTTTTATGGACCCCAGTGGGGGGCAATTGTGAATACTAGAATTTTGAGGCTCGGAAAGCCAATTTTCTCAAACTGCAGACAACCGAGACAGACCGGAGGTCCACCGTAAAGTTAACCGAAAGTATGTCTTTATGGTACTTGAAACGTCCGGAAGGACTCGAGGATCACGGATATAGTTCTGGAATAATTTTTGGAGGTCCGTAGCTCCCGAAAAATCAGTTTGAGCGAAAATCGTGCAAGCTGATGTGCTATTTTGGCGGCTGAACCGCCGCATGCAGCGGTCCAACTGCCGCCGTTTTTTCTTTTCCCTTTTTTCCGGCTAGTCACATCCACTGCGGTCCGACCGCTGTCCAGGTCCGAATTTTGTCCATTTTCACTATAAAAGGCCTCCGAATTTTTAGAATGAGGGTTGGCTTTTCGAGTGGGGCTTCGGAAGAACTCTCTATTCTCCATATGCTTAAGAACTTCTCTTAGACTTTTCTTTGCATAAATCTAACCTTGTGCTGCAGGAATCAATCGAAATCAAAATAAAAAACCGTAATCAAGAATCATAATCCAAGGCCCGAGAAAACGAGATCTGGAACTACGAAGTGGGAGAACCCTAAAAAAGGTAATATCCTAATTTATTCTTTGTCAATTCAGGCATATCATAAACACTACACCTCCTTCTTAATTTCTTTTTGGTCAAAGACCTAATCTCTTTTGGCATGAAGCCTATCCAAATTAAAATTAATCTTTGGCATGAAGCCGATCTCAACTAAAATCAACTTTTGGCACAAAGCCTAAATTGCATTCTTTTTGGTACCAAGTACCCAAATTTCATCAAAATTAGCATTAAGTGCTCAAAATTTCACAATTTTGGCAAAAAGCCCGACAATGCACGAAGCATACACACACACATGCATAAATGCATAATTGCCTTTAAATAGGCTTTTCCGAACTACATGGGCTTTGATCTCTCATAAAAAGCGAGAGTATGTAGGCATATTTGGGATTCACCCCAAATAGCAAGTCCACAATCTATTAACAATTTGTTTGTCTTTCTTTCTGTGTTCCTTTTAGGTTCATTTCTTCATTGGAAAATTAATCAAATGCATGACATAGTCCCCGAATCCTCCTTGGGTTCGTATATTAGAAACCTTTATATTGGATGCATTATTGGAGTCAAACAAGGGTTTTCTTAGTTTTTCCCTTTGAACAGAAAAAACTGAGTGGCGACTCCTAACAACAAGTGAATGTTCATCCAAATCTTTTTTGGGTGGAAACCGAGGTTCACAGTTATATATATATATTTAAAATATATTTGAATTGAGCATGAAATATATAAGACATATACATACATCTAAGATATGCACCACATATACATGAGGTATAATTGGTTATAGGAAAAGTTGATTTTAATTATTTAAGTAATTAATTAATTAATAATAATAATAATAATAATAATAATAAAGGGAAAGAACAAAGTCAAAAGAAGGAAGAAGATGAGTGGTGGAGAATTTTAGGTAGAAATTATTTATAATATTTTATTTATATTAAGATAAGGATGAGAAAAGAAGAGACAAATGCTTCTTCTTCTTCTTCTTCAATGTGAGATAGAGAGAGAGAGAGAGAGAGAGGGAAGAGTGAACTTTTTATGCTACATATCAAGTTTTACAAGAGATTCAAAAGGGATTAAAGAAAATAGTTGAGATTTGGCAAATAATTCAAGTACCTTCTTCTTGAGCTTATTTTATGGATATATATATGATATAGTTAGAGAGAGAAAGTGATGATTAATTGAATAAGATGATGCAATGATATATTGAAGTATATATATGTTGAATTGATGCATAGATGAAGTAAATATGATTGTATGAATGAAATATATGATGATTGTTATTATGATTTTGTGTTAGATTAAAAAGGTGTAAGTAAAGAAGAGTAAGCTTAGAATAACCATAAGTATGTATACATAATCTCTTTGGTCTGTACATATGACTTTGAGTTTGTCTATATCATCTTGAGTTTGTATATATTTTATTTAATATGATTTGGAGTTGCTTATGTGATATGTGAGTATTATATTGATGAAAATGGTGTGAAAAGTAGCTTTGGAATGCCATGGATGTGGCTATTTGGCTACCTAATTCGCACTTCAGTTCAGATTTTATACCCCAGAAATTTAGCCTAACACGCCCAATGACACGGCCTTGTGTCTGGGCGTGTCATAGTTACGGTAATGCAGGACAAAAGACATGGGCAATGACACGCCCATGTCTCTAGGCATGTCACATCTACTGTAATCTAGGATTAAGGACACACCCAATGACATGCCCATGTCCCTAGGCGTGTCGAAGTTTCTATAAGGTGGGTGTGTCACTTGAAAATTTATAATAAAATATGTTGATTATGCTAAATATTGGTATGTTGATGAGTCATATGGTGAGTGTGGCTTATGCTTGCATGATGAAAGTATGAAATGGGACAATGTGATTGGATGTCAAGTGTGAATTATAAAGGAATAATGATTATGATAAAGATGAGATGAGTATGATATTATTTTTAGTTTGGCTTGAGTTTAGGGTATATTTGCATTACATTGGGCTTAACACATTGTAGATGAAAAAATGTATTAAGCTATTTGCTACATTGAACATTGGTGAACAATGTGATATGACATGTTATTTGTCATGTATGCATTAATGCATTGTGAAAAGCCATAGATGATGGCTAAATGAAATAAAAAGTGAAATATGTGCAATATATGAAAATGACCCAAAGTATTTGGGTAATGTGGTTTGTTGTGTATGCATTAAAGACATTGTGAAAAGCCATTGAAAATGGCAAGATTCCATAAAATGTGATTTATATGTGAATTATGCAAAAATACCCAAAATATTTGGGTAATGTTCTTTAATGTAAAATGTGATACATTATGATGATAAGCTGAGAAATGATGAAATGAAATGATATGACATTGAAATGAATGAGAAAAATGAAATAAAAATGAAGCAATATCCCTAATTGATAATGAAAAAAAAAATGAGGCAATGTGCCTAAATGATAATGAGTAAAGAGGCAATGTGCCCAATGACTTATGAAAAAATGAGAAAGAGATTGATAATAAGAAATATGAAATAATTATATGCCTAGTATGTTATTCAATTTTTAGAGTTTTGTGTTTGGCAGTATGTCTATGAGGTTATCCTCATTATTTGCCTTCGGGGCAAGCTTTTGAGCAATTATTTGATTTGCATTCGGGACTAGATGCTTGGCATCACTGTGATATGATTTGCCTTCGAGGCTAGCTTTTGAGCAATTTCCTGATTTGCCTCTGGGCCTAGATGTTTAGCTTCACTGTGATATGATTTGCCTTCAAGGCTAGCTTTTGAGCATTACTATGATTTGCCTTCGGGGCTAGACATTGGGTGTTAACATAGAGCAAAATAGTAACTCTGAGATTTGAATAATATATTAGTTTATTTAGGCCCATGCTTGTGTATGTGTTTATGTGAATTGGTAAATGATGAAAGAATATGATGATAAATGATGTTAGTGATGTGAGTGTGATTTTCTATAATGTATGTATATGTTGTTTATATGTACCACTAAACTTTCAAGCTTAGCGCGGTTGTGTGAATCGCATAGGTGAGTAGATTCTTGATCCGAGAGTTGGAGAGTTGTGCCACAAGAGAACTAAGGGTATTACGAGACCAACCAGAAGGCGGTGCATGCTTATAAAATATGTTATGTTGTACTTTGATCCTATGTATATGTATATAAGTGAATTTTGAAAAAACAATGTATATATGTATATATGTAATTAAATGAAAAGGTTAATGATTTTGGGAAATGTTACTTTTTAAGACTAAGATTTGATAATTTAAAATGTTCTTTTGTTCTTTAATTAAATATATAATTGATGTGGATTTAAGGTAAAGGTTTAAACAACACTGTAACGTGACATCCCTATATTTTATATGCATATTGTATATATACAGGGTATATGTGTGGTACGTATATAGGGTATAGGGTGTAATAATTTGGGTCATAAAGTGAAAAGTGTTTCAAAGCCTATAAAAATAGTTTGTATCAAAGCCCATTGTAAAAAGACTTATTTAAAAATAGATTTTAGGCTTTGAGCTTGAGCTATGAGGTAAAAAAGAATTTCCCTTGCTTTAAAATTGTGCCAAAATTAAGGGTATGATGGAAGATGACTTCCCCTTGCTTGGCTATGAAGGTTCAGCCCTCCTTGGAAGAAGAAGAAAAAGAAGGTAAGTTTTTTTTTCTTTTTTTCCTAACCATATATATAATAATAATAATAATTTAATTAATTAATTATTAAAAAGCCATAATTTTCCTCTTTCACCACAAAATAATTTTAATTTTGAATTCTTTTCTTAACTTTTACCTTTTTACTTTGACTACGACTATTTACTTTTGAATTTTTTGTTTTCTAGTTATATTTATATTTTATGTATATTTCACATATATCATACATATGCATTAGTTATTTTCTTCTTCCAATACCTCACTTAACCCTTTCAAATTATTTATTTAATTACATTTAATAAAACTATAGGCGCTATAACTCTCTTCCCATTAAATAATTTCATCATCGAAATTACCTGATATTTAACTTTGAAAGAGTTGAGGATACTGGCTTCGCATGGTCTCCTCGCTCTCATATATACCTTCTTCAGTAGAATGATTCATCCAAAGGACTTTAACCAATGGCACCCTTTATTCCTTAATTCTTTCATCTCTCTTGCCAAGATCGCTACTAGTTCATCTTCATAAGTTAGATCCAGATTCACCTCTATGGATTCAACTGACAGTATATGTCATGGATCCGATTTGTACCTTTAAAGTATAGAAACATGGAAGACATTATGAATCTTATCTAACTCAGATGGCAAAGCCAATCTATAAGCAATTGATCCAACTCTCTCCAATATCTCATATGGTCTAATGAAACGAGGACTCAACTTACCCTTCCGACCAAACCTCAATATCTTCTTCCAAAAGATACCTTCAAGAACATCTTATTACCCACACTGAACTCTATATTTTTCCTTTTCAAATATGAGTAGGACTTCTATCAATATGAAGCTGCTTTCAATCGACCCCGAATTACTTGAACCTTATCTTCTATTTCTTTAATCAAATTAGGACCTACCAATTTTCCTTCTCCAACCTTATCTCAATAAAAAGGTGTCCCATATTTTTTGCCATATAAAGCCTCATAAGGTGCCATCCCAATGTTGTATTCATAACTATTATTGTAGGAAAATTCAATCCGAGGTAAGTGCCTATCCCAGCTCCTAGAAAGTCAATGATACAACTCTTCAACATATCCTCTAGGACCTATATCACTCTCTCTCATGGTGCCATCTGTCTATGGATGGAAAGCAATGCAAAAATGCAATCGAATACCCAATGCATCTTGCAAAATATTCCAAAATATGGATGTAAATCTTGGATCTCAGTCTGATACTAGTAAAACTGGGATTCCATGTAATCTCATAATGTCATTCACATACAACTCAGCCAGCCTGTCAAGAGAATAATCTATCCTAACTGGAAGGAAATCAGTTGACTTCATTATCCTATCCACTATTACCCAGAATACATCATGTTTTCTCTAGGTCAAAGGTAGTCTAGCTACAAAATCCATAGTCACTCGCTCCCACTTTCACTCTAGAATCAACAATGGCTGCAATAAACCTGAAGAAACCTAGTGTTTAGCCTTTACACTCTGACAAGTGAGACACCTAGACACGAATTATCCTATGTCCCTCTTCATACCTGACCACCAATAATGTTTCTTCAAATCTCCATACATCTTGGTACTCCTAAGGTGCATAGCAGAAAGAGACTGATGTGCTTCCTCTAAAATCTTCATTTTCAATTCAGCATCATCAGGAACACACAACAGTTCTCTATACCATAGGCTTCCATCATCTATAACATAAAAATCCCTACTCTTCCCCTTATGACAATCCCGCATAATCTTATGGAGTTTTAAATCTATCTTTTGAGATTCTTTAATCTGGTTAAGCAATAATGGG
Organism: Garcia nutans; assembly: GCA_947685225.1. Lineage (NCBI taxonomy): Eukaryota > Viridiplantae > Streptophyta > Magnoliopsida > Malpighiales > Euphorbiaceae > Garcia > Garcia nutans. The sequence continues at coordinate 18,277,231 of CANTUV010000037.1, forward strand.
CTCACCTACAACTGAGCTATAAGGGTACCCTCATAAAACACCTCAAATCCAGCAAGTAAAGCTCTCAACTTAATAAGTAACAAGATATAAAAGGAAGTCAACCCGGCCATAGACTTCCAACTCAAGGCATCTACAACCACATTCACCTTTTGTAATGGCTGAAATTTTAGAGTAGTAATTTATTGAATCATAATGATGAGAAATTGTATATAATATTGAAAGAGAATTGGATATTTGAAAAACAAAAATGGAAATGGAGCTAGTTAAGCCTTAAGGAGCTAAAAATTTAACCTAATTATAGAGGATGTAGGTATTTTTGGAAAAGAACCCTTAAACGGTGTAATTTATTAGAAGTGCTCTTTTACCCTTGAATTGGGATTGTATTGGGAAGTAAAAAATGAATAATGGGGGTTAAAATTTTAATAAAGGAATTGATTGTGCAATTTTATGAAACTAGAAGTCTGAGTTAAAAATAACTTAAGAAAGTAGGTGTACTGAAGTTTTGGCGTAAATATCACACCTTATAAAACCCTAAAAGCTATAAATAGATGGAGCTAGAAATTTCTTCTCTTTTCTTCTTCCTCCAACTGACCTTCACCTCTCTCTCTACCACATCTCCATGGTTTCTTCCTTCTTCCCTCTTTTACATGAAAAAAAAAATTGAAATACCATAACTTATAGCTTGAAATTTCTAGTAGAATTGACTAAAGTAAGGGAGATTACCCTCAAGTATTAGGAAAGGATTGAAAAGAAAAGAGAAAAAAAGGAGAAGAGTATTGGGAAAAGAGGTTTGTGCTTGTGTATTGACAAATTTACTATTGTTATAACTTTTTTAATTTTATAGTAATTAAAGAAGTTGTTTAAGTTATTGAAATTGAATTTTGTTGTACTCTTAAATGATTAAGCTTTATATGAATAAGATTGAGTATGAGACTAATTGAAAGTGGAATTGATCAAGAGATTGATTTTAAATGATTCTAGGCATATTTGAATGAATTTATAATTAGAAATCTTATTTTTGATAACTTGTACTCTTTAAAAGAAATTAACTAAAGATTTTGATAAAACAAGGGTTTAGAAGAAGAAAAGAAATTTGGTCTCTAAAATTATTGATTTCAAATTTATAGTTAAGCAAAAGGAATATATTTATATAGTTTTTTTCAAAATAATTTGTTTAGAGAACCTTTGAATTCTTAGAAGATGATGTATTGAGAAAGTTGTATCAATTGTTAACTTGAAGCAGTACTATTATTAAATTTAATTATTTGATATTGTAATTATGAAAGATTGATTAAAAGTGCAATTAATCGAATTGTCTAAACTCGTATTGCATTTGAACCTAGTTTTGGATTGAATGGCTAGCTAGATGGTGGAAGTCCTTATTGATACTGGATACTATGTTTTACCATTCTCATTGGACACTTTGTGTTTCCACTATTACTTGACACTTTGTGACATTATTGTTACTGGGCCTTTGGCCACATTGATTAATTTATTGGGCATTCACTTGCCACTGCTGGCTATTCGAGTCTAGGATTTAAATGTATAGTGTGAATGAGGGCAATGTGAATAAATTCTATTCGTTAAGGAACTATGCTCAATTGATTGATTCTCTAATAAAGTCATTGAACATAAATTCTAAACGAACATTCATGATATTTAGCATTTGAAAGTTTAATAGTGGTAATTATTAAATAATTGAGATAATTTTAAAAGTTTATTCTTTTGTCAATTCTTTTGCTTGTTATTGTTATTTATTTAAACTTATGGTAAATTGTGAGTATGCAAGCACCACTAAGCTTTTGCTTAGCATGTTGAACTTGTTTCTGATGAGAAGATCAAATGAGAGAAGTAGAATCCGCAGAGTGAGATTTTGAGCTCCAAGATCAATTGAATCGCAAGAGGTGGTATTGAGAAATTTTGTGTAGATACTTTCTTCTATTCACATAGCAATAATGTAAAATTTGAATAAAGAATGTAAAGTTTAAAATGTTAGTGACATTAAGGTATGTTAATAAATAAAGGTATCTATGAATGTTGAGTTTGGTTCCAAAATAGTTAGATATTATTAACTTGATAGTGAGTAAGTTTTCATGGATGGAAAATTCATCCTTGAATTAGTTTGGGTTAAGTTTTCATTGAGAATAGTAGTAAATGGGTTAAGAATTGAATGAAAGTATTGGAAGTGTTTTCTTCACAGGTTGTGTAAGTTCATTTTAAAATGGCAGAAGTAAATTGATTCCCACGGGCATGGCATTCTAAAAGAAAATATTTAGAAAAAGAAAAATTTAAATTCAGCCTCAATTTGAAAGACACGGGCTAGCTTCCAATTGCCACATTCATAGCCCCCTTTCCCAACATATAAGGTTGAGTCTTTTCAATTAGCACAGGTGTGGCTTCTTGAATCACTAAGGCCATATTCTATAACTTAAAGTTGGAACTGTACTTTTCAAATTTTTGGAGTGTAGCATTGGAAGCAACCCTTCTTAATTTAGTTATGGGTTATTGAGGGGTGTTACACCTTGCTTGGGTGATAGTCAATTAAGCAATCATAATTTTTTTATTAGCTTTAACCATTACCTCTATCAAAGATTCAGCTCCTTCTCAACACCTAGATACTTTAAACTCTTATGATCATATTAGTGTAAATAAAACATTTCTCCCCATACGAGTAATGTTGGCAAATTTTCAAGTGCAAATACTATGGCTGCTAGCTACAAATCATGAGTCAGATATTATAATTCATGAGGCTTCAACTATCTAGATGTATATACAATAATTCTACCCTCATGCATTAGAACACACCATAAACCATTATATGAAGTATCACTGTAAATTACATATGGTTTACCTTCTAGAGGTAAGGTAGGGACAGGAGCCTGAGTCAACATATCTTTTAACTACTCAAAACTTGCTCGACACCTATCTATTAGAATGCACCTTTCTAAAGTAGTCTGGTAAGTGGAATAGCTATTATAGAAACACCCTTCAGAAACCATCAATAATAACCTTGCAATCCAAGAAAGCTTCTAACTTCTATAACATTCATTAGTGGACTCCAATTCAGAATTGCCGCTACTTTGCTTGGATAAACTCTAATGCCATCTATTGAAACAACATGCCCAAGGAAAGTAACCTGATCCAACTAGAATTCACACTTAGATAACTTCGCATATAACTATTTCTCCATCAAAGTCTACAATACAATGTGCAGGTGCCTATCATAATCATTTTTATTACGTTAGTAAACAAGAATATTATCAATAAACATAATCTCAAATTGATTTATGTATGGCCAAAAGTTCCAGTTCATCAAATCTATAAAAGTTGTTGGTGCATTCGTCAGCCCAAAATGCATCACCAAAAACTTATAGTGGGCGTAAGTCATGCGAAAAGAAGTCTTACGTATATCTGCATTTGTAACTCTCAATTGATGGTACCTTGATCTCAAATCAATCTTGGAGAATACAGCTGCCCCCTTCAACTGATCAAAAAGATCATCAATAAGAGGCAATGGGTACTTATTCTCGATAGTCTCTTTATTCAACTACTGGTAATCAATACACAATCTCAAAGTGTCATCCTTCTTCTTGACAATTAACACTAGTGCTCCCCATGGTGAGACACTTTATCTAGCAACTTCTGCAACTACACCTTCAACTCTTTCAATTCTGTAGGTGCCATTTGGTAAGAAGTAACCAAAATGGGAGTAGCGCCCGGCATAACATCAATACCAAACTCCACCTCTAGCACTGGAGGTAGCCCTAACAACTCATCTAAAAACACATTAGGGAACTCTGCCATTGTAGAAATACTTTCAAGCTTAGACCCCACTACTTTAGTATCCAGTACATGTGCTAAGTAAGATTCACAGCCCTTCTAAATCATCCTTCTAGGTAAAATGCTAGAAATGAAGTAGATAAGAGGTGTCTCTGCTAATCTAACACCATCACATCCTTCCCATCATGTGTTTTTAGGGTAACAAATTTCAGTTGGAAATCTACCACTACCTAATGTCTGGATAACCAATCCATACCCAAAATAAGATCATAATCCCTAAAAGGCATCTCAATGAAGTCACCGAGAAACTTCTCATCATGAACCACTACTAGACTATCTTGGTACAGTTTGCTAACAATCACACTATGTCCCAAAGTGCTAGTAACCAACACTTCATACTCTAAAGATTTTGAATGAATGTCACCAACAAGCGCAACTAATGCACTAATGTATGAATGTGTCTACCCAGGGTCTATTAATGCATGAACAGGAATACCAAACAAAGAAAAGGTACCTGGTCTGCCACATTCGCCATGTCTGCCACTACCTATACCGGCTCTACCTCTTCTGATACTAGGCCTTGACACTACTGTCTCTATTTGTCTATCATCTAATGGCTCAAGACAATCCCTGATGTAGTGGTCTCAGGACCCACATTGCACTGGTCCTCCAATAGATTCCCCAATGCATCCTACCACATTAAGTACATGTGGGCAGAATAGATCTCTAAGAAGCTAAGGTCGGGGCACTAGCCACTGAGGCTATAGGCATCTACCTCTATTACTGTGATGTCCTGCCATCCTGCCTCTGACTCCTACTAAACCTCTGAGGAAAAATCCCTCTACCTCTCTTTAAAGATGAAAACCATGTCTCAATCTGAGGTCTTCTGGCTCTACTCTCTTCCACACTAGCTACAACCGCAAGCACCTAGGCCTTCCGAACACTTTAGGCAACTGATACCAATTTGGAGAAATCCTCATACTATACTATAACCACTTGAAACATGATGGATGGCCTCAATCCCTCCTCTCATCAATCATAATGTCACCCACATACTTGCTCAGTCATAGGAACTCTTTCTCATACTTTATAACTATCTTCGTACTGTGCTTAAAGTTCAAAAACTGCTTTTTCTTTGCATCTTTATAATCTCTAAGTGTATATTTCCTCCCAAACTCTCGTAGGAAATTAGTATATGTCAACACTGGTGGTTGGGGAATAGTCTACCACTAATCATAGGGATCCCCTTATAGAAGAGAAATGACATAATCAAATTTCTTCTTTATAGTGGTCTCCAACAGAACAAATACATGCTCCACTCTATCCAGCCACTTATTTGCCTTGGTTGGATCTGCAATACCCATAAAGTTTATAGCCCCATATTTCCAGAGCTTATCATATTTTTTGCTCTACTACTATACTAAGGCATGATGAAAGTATTTCGCCATTTGCTGCATCCAGACTGATGAAAGATTATGTGATGCTAGCTTGGCTGGCACTAATGCCTCTCCAGCACCCTCTTCACCTGCTCTAGGTCCACCCTCACTTGGAGCAATGCTCTCGACACCCCCCTATCATATATGTGCATCCAGGGTGTCATCTTAATCAATATTTGTTACAATAACAAACATTGTCACATCAAAGAGCATTTTAGGTGTTAATACATATGCATGTATCACAATTTAAAATCCTCACTTAGGTCGAGAATCTCAAATGACACTCTGATACCAAAATAAATATAACACCCTTATACCTTATTTACGTATAATACATACACTTCGTATATGTAAAATACGTATACAGATTATAAGAATGTCACTATCCATATCATTAGAAATTTTTTAATTTGAATAAAATAGTTTATTCTTTAAAATATAATTTAGTAGATATATTAATATATATATATATATATTAGTCACTAATGGTTAAAAATAAAAATTTAAAAGAAAATCTCTAAAAAAATTTATCAGAGTTTTGTCTGTAAATCGGACTTTTCCTTGAAACCAACAAAGGCACAACCTGCATAAAAATGCACTCCCGATATATATATCCATTTATCCAAAAACTCCAACATTTCTCCAAATACAATCGACATTTCATATCCATATATATATAAATATATATGTCATGTACTTCAATAATTTACAACACTTAATCATTCATTAATTAGACAATATTTCATATAAAAACATAAATTTCATAAACATCACGAGTTCAAGTCAAAAATATTTATTTGCATGATATACATGCTGGAACTAGTCTTGCTGCACAAAATCAATCTTCTATTATAAATCCACTATCCAAGACCTAGTCAAGTCTAGCAGGGCTCTCTGTGTCTACCCTATCACCTGTGAGAGGAACAAATTACACTAAACTACTAGCTTAGTGGTATATACTTTGATCATAAAAATAATTTATAAAATAATGCACTATGTTTCTCTTTTAAACATGGAATGTATTATGGTTTAACACATGCATTACTCACATAATCACTAAGGTATCACAATCACATGCATTGGGCCCAAATACCCCATACAATATTTAGGTTCCATAAATATGGTTATGGTCTATCGCGATACCACTATGTCTAGCCTCGAAGGCAAATAATAATCATAAGTAACACTACTGTGTCTAGCTCCGAAGGCAAATAAAAACCATAAGTGACACCACTGTCTCTAACTCCAAAGGCAAATAATATCTTATATCCATGGCATGTCAATCCAATAACACCAAACACAATTCTCTGGAACAAGAAACTATATAAAGCAAACAAACACATAAAACATGCACTTTATCACATTTTGTTCACTTTCATATATTTTTTCATCATCATGTAAAATTCCCATATTTTTAATATATTGCAATACTTTTCTTCACTTCTTTAGTCACATTCACAGTGTGACTACTAAACTATATTTATTGTGCATTTTTCACATTTATCATAATTTAAACATAACACATATAATAGCTATAATATAGTGGTTTAACATATCACATATTACACAATTCACATATTTTTACTCAAAGCAATGCATTTCATACATTAGACCCAAAGTTCAAGTAGTATAACACACTTAACAATTCATAATGTGTTATGCCAAAAGCAATGCAATTGAAATAATAATTATCAAAGTATGTACTAACCTCTAAATTGTCAAAAATCCAATATAAAATCACTCTTTAACACGAACTTTACCAAATGCCCTTCACCTCTTTAAATTCACAACTTCACTTTACTTGATCCTGAACCAAATTAGAGGTTAAAATAAATCATTAGCAACATATTTTTACTAATTTTAACTAATTAAAAATATCAATTACTTCAATTCTATCCAATTTTTACTAATTGCCCTATAATTCTTTAATTTTAGAAATTCCCTCTAATTAATCCTAAACCAATTTTTAAGCCAAAATATATCATTAGAATTTAATTTTAACACATTTTAACCATTTAAACCCCAATTACAACAATTCTAACAAAAAATAACCAAAAACCCTAACTTACATGCTACCTCTTCCAAACTTCCACCAAACACATTTTTTTAAATCATCCAACTATGAAATCATTACTTTTACAGCAAAATAACATCATTACTACTCATTCTAGCACTTATCTTAACCTCCATCAAAAATCAAAATTTCACGTATCCATCAATTTAAAAGGAACTCTTCAAATTGGAAAGAAACCTTACCTAGAATAGATGAAACCTCAAAATTACTTGGAATCCTTTCAATTCTTCAAGAAATTTGGTGTGGATGATGGAAGAAGACTTACTTTTGCTTGGCTTTGGAGGTTTGGCCCTCCTTGGAAGAAGAAGAAGAAGGCAAGTTTTTTTATTTTCTTTTTTTTCTTAACCATATAATAATAATAATTTAATTAATTAATTATTAAAAATCCATAATTTTCTTCTTCCACCAAAAATTAATTTTAATTTTGAATTTTTTTTTTACTTTTTATCTTTTTACTTTGACTTTAACTGACTTTTTACTTTTGACCTTTTCATTTTCTAGTGATTTATATTTTATGTATATTTCACATATATCCTACATATACATTAGTTATTTTCTTCTTCTAACACCTCACTTAACCCTTCCAAATTATTTATTTAATTATATTTAATGAAACTACATGCGTTATACTTCACCTTCATCTTCACTGTCAACATATATATGCAATTCATTCGATTCTGCATATGAAGAGTCTCTATCCTTATCATTAACTCTAATATCAATATCAAGTTTTCATTTGTTGGATTGGATCTTTTTCTTCTATCCTTATTTCTTTCACTTGCTTCTTCATTATTAATATTATCTTGCAAAAGTTTTGCCAGATCCTTATCCATGTCATCCATATCATAATCACCATCTTCTATGTTGAACTCATCATCCTCTTTATGTAAGTCAGGCTGCCTAGGTTTCCTATCATTGGCATTCTCATTAAAGTCAAAAATTGCTCCAACCTATTCTCTTGGTTTCACCATAGTCTGTTGCTTGTTGTTCACCCTGATATGCTGCCATTTCAACTTGTAAAGGCATGTCAAATTGGTCTGCTGCCATATCTACTTGTGAAGGCATTTCACCCTAGTCTGCTGCCATTTCACCCTCTTACGAAGGCATTTCAGCTTCTTCTTATTCTATTTGATCTGCTACCATATCTTCTTCTTGTGTTGGTTTTCAAGTTATTATTTAGTTTGAATCTCTACTTCAACTTGTTCTTTATTAGCATCTGGTTGTGTGTTTAGGAGTTCAAGCAATAAATTAGTTGGATATTTTGGAATGTCTCTACTTGACTTTGATTGCATAGATATCATTGACCTAGATTCTTTTTTGGTTAATTTTTCATTGCATATCCAGGAGCACCAATTTAACTCCCCCTCCCCCCTTCTTTGTGCCATCTTGGAACAACACTCATATTGGTGAAGTATTCCATGTTTAAATCCATCTTTAGCACAACAAAGGATATAAATGTAGAAATTTTACGTTGGAGATTATGCTAAATGACTGGCTATCTAACTTCTTTCTATGTCCCTATGTTATTTTCATTTTTTTTTATGTATCTACGGGTTTTCCTACACCTATCCATTTAATGGTCTAGGTATAGAACTAATCCTATTCGGGGCGAAGATCACAGGTTAAGGCTCTTAGCCTCTCCACAAGAAAGTATTTAGTGGGATTCGAACTTGCGTCCTCACCCACTTGCTCAGCCCTGCTTAACCAACTGAGCTACCCATCTTGGGTGTTATTTTCATATTTCAGTGAAGGATTGCTATAACTAATCAGAAGGTTAAAAGGAAATTCTTACCTACAAGGGTACTAAAAGTGTTTGAAGGAAAGGGCATGAGAGTAAGAAAATGAACAGTGAAGAGGAAAGTTTGAGCATTATAGATGAGAAAAAGAAGATTGGGGGAAATGAAGCTAATGGTGATGATGCAGAAATAAGTACCATTGAAATTGAGGCTGTTAACCTCGAGGGCGTTTTAAATAACCTAGGGATAGAAAAGAATAAGCATGAGAAGAGGAAGTTGAAGCAGAATGTTGCTGATGTAAAATTTCAGTCAAGGGAAAAGATGGATGAGGGGCATAGTGTCTCTAATGAGGAAGCTATTCCTAAGATGATTAATGGGGCGAAGGAAATCATAAAAAAGAAAAAAAATAATAATAAATGGAAGATATTTGTAGATGTCATTAATGCTCATGTAATATATAAAAGGTGCAACAAATGGAAAAGAGGTTGAAAATGGCATGGATAAGGAAAATGTTAAGAATCCAAGGAAAGAGAGGAAGAAAAAGAAGCTACGGAGTAATATAGTTCTCAATAGTAAATCAACAGAAGTCATGGATGAGACTTTGAATAATGAAATTAATAAAATAGAATAAGACACTAGTAACATAGATTTAGCTGGAAATCGGGTAGGTGATGGGGAGCTAGGAGCTCAAGCTCTTAATGCAGCAAATAAAATCATTAAAAGAGGAAAAGGCAGAAGAGAGAGAAGGATGGCCATGATACTAGGGTCATGAATGTTGGTGGAATTGACAAAAAATATGTTAGAAATGAAATGGAGTGTCTAGACGGAAATATCAAGAAAAAGGTTGAGCATTCAAAGAAGGAAAAAAATAAAAAGAAAAAAGCATGATGGTTTAGAAGGAAAGGGTAGTGAACAAGAGCAAAGAACGGGTGGAGATTTTGAGGCTTCCAATTCTCTAGAAAAGTTTACACCAAGAGGTACATCTAAGAGTGTAAGTTCTTCTAAAGATGTGATGGTTTTCCCTTCATCTGAAGGTCCAAGTGATGATGAAAATTATCAGAAAGAGGAATTGGTGCAAGGGAAGCGATTCTCACATTAGGAAGATGAGATGTTAAAACGACTAGTTTGAACTATATTAATGTTCATGAATTAGGTGAAGAAGGCCTAAAAATGGTTTTACAATATAAAAAGTATCCTGCAGTTAAAAATTATTGAAAGGAAAAAGGGATATCTTACCTTGACGACTTTATGAAAGTGTCTATTATCGAGCCTATATATTGTTTGAAAGGGGTGAGAAACATAGATGGAGCCTTGAAAAGGTCAAATTTATGCCGAATTTTCATTAGAAATATGGTTCTGATTAGAAAACTTTAACAGAGGTACTTGGAAAACTAGGGTTCATGTGAAGGATACATGGCATAGAATAAAACTTGCCAAGCTGAATAAAGGGACATGGTCTCAAGAGGAATACTAGAATTTATTTGATTTAGTGAATATGGTTTTGTGGATGAAAGCTATTGATGAAGTGAGAAAAATCAAATATGGAATGTTGTGAGATAATATCTATTGGACAACAATTAGTGACAAGCTAGGGACTAGAGTTATAGCTAAATGTTGCATGAAATGGTATAAGTAGTTAACGTCACCTATGGTAATTGAAGGTAAATGGCACGAATGGATGATTACCGCCTTGTATTTGCACTTTATGACTTGGATGCTTGCTACATGGAGGATGTGGATTGGGACAGTCTTCTGGAACATAGGTTGAAGCTTTAATGAACAGATACTGTGTGAATGTGCTTGAAACAAGGGAGCTCTATAATAGCAAACCTGCAATTCCATGAGGTTCTACATGCAATGGGGATCAATAGATATGCTGCACTATTCTGTTTTTGTGGGCTGATTTTAAGAATTTTTCATGCAGTGAAAGATCTCATTCCACTAGAAGTTATAAAAATCTCTTATCATTCTTCTTGTTCTGTATTTTTAATATCGAGCCCAAAGATGTAGCAGCATGGACAACCAATGTAATTTAGAGAAACTTATGATGTAATATTATTGGATACTTCTTTGCTATTTCCTTTCATTATTTGTTTTATATTGTTGATAAAACTGTATTTTAATTATTATTGTTTAGTCCCGAAACTTTTGAGGTCAAATGATCGATCATGTAGAGTATTATATGGCCTTAAAAGAGTTTTTTTTTTATAGAAGAAAAAGATAAGATATAGGTGATGACTTCATTCTGAAGTTGTTGATCTTTGCTTATAGGATTATTCTCAAAATTTCAATTGCAGTGTAAAATGCTTGAGACTCTTTCCGTCTTCTTGTTTGTGTTTTGGCCTTGCAAACAATCTATAATTGAACTTTGATTTTTTTTTTAAATTTTTATTTTCGTGTGATTCCAGGTTATTCTCTGATATGATGGGACTTTATCAAACATATCTTTTACTTGATTGTCAATATAGTTGTAGAGGGAGTGATTGATCTATTTCATCTTCATTTCTTAAAAAAAAAGGCCTATAACTTGCAAGTTGCAATAAAATTGTAAAAGCTATATACACAACCCTACAATGCATAAAAATCCCTTGATGCTTTTTTTTAGGAGCAGCAGGTTATTCTATTTGTCTTTGCTACTTAACCTCTCATTTCAACTTACTCAAGTACAACAAGAAGCTTCAAAATCTTGATGCTGATGTGAAGTTGCTTCCTCACAGAAAAATAAAATTAAATAAATTAGCAACAAGAAAAGGGAGAGCAGAAAAATGGAGAAAATGAGAAAGGTGGTTCAGTGACCCACCGTAAAAAATAGGCCAAAAATCCATAGCATCTACCCACATTAGTTGCAAATTTGCAAGGGATAAGTTTCAAATAAGCCCCTAATATTTTCACAAAAGATTGTCGTTACTGATAATTTTTAATAAATTTTTTGCAGCAAAAAGTCATTGTTATTGACAATTTTTCAAGAACAAAAAATTGTCATTGATAATTTGTCAGCAACTCTAATTTTATTGCAAAAGACTTATGACATTAACTTTTTGACAACAAGATGTAGCAATTTCTTTTTTTTATTTTTGCTGTGATAAGTATATCACAACAAATTTTGCATTTTTTGACAACAAAAGATTTTTCTGCTTATTTCAGTATTTCCTGTAGTGTAGGGAGGAGTAGAGCTTCCCTAGTTCCCACTAGTTGCATCTATAATTTTGTAAGTGAGAATTTCAATCTCTTTATCTTTTTTAAAATTTCCACATTTTGAGCTCACTTTTCATTTGAAATAGTTTCAAAGTGGTTTTGTAATAATAATAATAAAGAGAGAGAAAACAATGGAAGGAAACAATTACTAGCAAACACCTTTCATAAGATTATATAATAAGAAGAAGACTAAATTGGCAAACTCCAATAACTCATCGAATCACATCAATGAAAGAATCAACTCAGTCAGACTTCTAAACCAATAAATTTCAATCAACAGACACAAGTCTTTCTAAGCAAATAACAATTTTTATTAAGCGATCAATAGTTTCTCCTACAAGAACTCAGTCCTTTAGAATGATCTTACTTTTACAAGTATTCTATTATTGTTTCTATTCGACTATTAGGGGTTCATAATACATAGTAGAAGTCTGGAATAATCTAAGATAAATCTATTTGCATTTAAAATTATATATAAGTATATATGTATTGAAAATATATTTAAATAATTCTAAATTGAGCTATTGATATTAAAACTTTGATTATACAAAGTCTCTATATATATTCATACTCAGACTGAGCTTCACTATCAACCTTTCGACAAATGAAACTCACAAGCAACTTAAAATCTAAAGATAGAATTATCATTAAAATATTAGCTTTTAAAATGGATAAACATATTTATTTTATAAGATTAAGACTCTCTAAATTTTCTAATTATCCCTATAAGATTAAGACTTTCTTAATCTTAATCTTCTTACTATCTATCTATAGTTCTTTTAATAACTTATAAAATAAATACTTCTTATATTTTTTATGCATTGGCTATAGTGTTATTTATAGCTATAGAGTTGTCCCTTTAAAACTCTAAAAACCACATCTAATTGCCATATTAATAAACTAAGTATTATTTTATTATACATATTGGTGTGCATTATTATATAATGCATTAACTATTATTTTATTATATATATAACATTATTAATTTTATATATTATTTGTGTGCATTATTATATAATGTACTAAGTATTATTAACTATATTGGTGTTTGTTGGAATTATCAAGTGTGAGAGGAAGATCACATCGGAAAGAAATGGTATTAATGAGAGATATATAAGTGAAAAAGATAGATAGACTGAATGTCTTAAGGTTTTGGGTTGAAGTGTAGTGTCAAGTCCATGAGTATATTTCCTCATTAAGGCCTATCACGCATATCTCCCAGGTAAGTGGACTTCCCGACGCCAACATATGGTATCAGATTCGATGGTTCGGTAGGACAAGTATGAAAATGGTGATCATATCATGTGGTTATCCATATCCCTCCACGTGAAAGAGCAAAAATTACTCTCAGTGGCCAAGATTGATAGAAGTATAAAGGGCTTTAGGTGGCCCCGTATACTCAGGTTCAAGTCCAGTGGGAGCTTACACTTAAGAGAGAGATTATTAGAATTATCAAGTGTCAGAGGAATCTCACATCAAAAAGATATAAGATTAATAAGGGATATATAAATGGAAAAAACTCATAGACTCAACGCCTTAAGGTTTTGGGTTGAAATGTGGTATCAAGTTCATGAGTATATTCTCTCATTAAGGCTCAACAGGCATATCTCCCAAATAAGTGGGCTTCCTAGTGCCAATAGTGTTTACTATGCATTATTATATATTTTATTGTATATATTATTGGTGTGCATTGTTCTTAATGCATTAAGCTTTGTTGAAAGTTGGTTGTTAAACCCATTGTCAACATTTTATCTTTTTCTTTAATTTTAATTATTATATATCAAATGTATAAATAATAATTTAAAATATATAAAGTAAGTTTATCTACAAAATATTAATTTTTCTCTTATAAATAGAAATTTTTATTTCACTACTAATAATATTAATTTTATTTTCGGCGCTAGCAGAGAACATAATAATATTTTAATCGAAATAAAATATTATTTATTTGAATAATTAAATTCTCTAAATTAATTATTAAACAATAATACAGTTAATCCATTAGCAAAGCCTAAAACATTAGTTAGTGTGCGACTATATAGGTTTAATACTAAATTAGTAGCAAATTGGTCAAACTAATTTACTAATTAAGGTTGGTATCTAGCAATACTCCTTAATAACCAAATAGTATAAAGTAAATAATTACTGTCAAGAACTCATAGAAAAATAATATAATATTTCCTTCTATCATTATAGCTTTGGGTCAATCTTAGGAAATGGTTGACCTATCAAATCCTAATAGGTTATCAACTTTATTTCATGTCAATTATAAACGAAAAGTAAAGGATTTAAGAAACTCTTTTCTTCTTCATTCATCTGCCTTGGTCATGGTCTCAATTAAGCCAATTATAATTAATGACAACATAAAGCTTATACTCATTATCAAGAGTTGATAAACTCCATCTTAATCAATCACTAATTCTAATAGTATTTAATTTTATCCAATACCATTTTAACTATTGCTCCAAGGTAATAGGTGTCCAGTATCAAAGTATAATTAATAACTTATCAATTACTATAATAATCTCAAGTCAAAGGAAACTATTACATAGTATTCTTAAAAGGAATATTTCATTGATAGTTTATTGGTAATATTAATCATAAGAAATTCTTCATTAAGTCAGTTCAATGGTCATATCTCTATATGTACCATTTATATATGTGATTTAGTTAATAAAAACAACTAATCTCCATCTTATTGCGACCATCACATATATATTGATCTAATTGGACCATTAAAGCCCTATTTAATGATTCTATAATTAAGAACAACTTTAGATTAAATCATAAAATACTTGACTCTTGTTATCAAGATCTCTATCATGATGACATGTCTTAATATTTAATCAAGGCAACATCATATTAACAAAAATAAACGTGATGCCAAAAATAACAAATGTCATACATTAATTGAAATAATATGTGTTCAATTATTACATGAGTACTTGGAGCTAAGGCATATCATATATACCAAACAATCACCCACTTGCATTATGTCTAATTTGTCATGAATCGCAATCCCAACTTTCACTTATGTTTGTTAAACTCCTTTACACCAAGCGCTTTAGTGAATGGATATGTTGCATTTTCTTTTCCATTAATCTTTTGGATTGTAACATCTCCACCTTTAATGATTTCTCTAATCAGATGATAGTTTCGATGAATATTTTTAGATCTTTGATGTGATTTAGATTCCTTTTCTTCGGCAATTGCTCTAGTATTATCACACAAAAGTGAAACTGCATCTTTTATTGACAAAACCACTCTAAGTTCAGTTAAGAATTTTTTCACCCAAACTGCTTCCTTAGCAAATTCGCTAGCTGTTATATATTTTGCTTTTGTGGCTAAATCAGTTATTGCAGCTTATTTGAAGCTTTTCCAACTCATTGCTTCACCATTCAAGGTAAAAATAAAACCAGAAATAGATTTTCTATCATCATTATCTGAAGCGAAACTTGCATCAGCATAACCTTCTAGTTTTAATTCAAAATCTCCATAGATGAGGAATTGGTCTTTAGTTCTTCTTAAGTACTTAAAAATGGTCTTAACCACTTTCCAATGTTCCTCATATGGTTGGCCTAATATCGACTTATCAATCCTAGTGCATAAGCCTCATTAGGACACATACATATCATGGCATACATGATAGCTCCCACTGCATTAGCGTATAGGATTCTACTCATGCATTCTCTCTCTTCAGGTGTTGGAGAACAATCCTTACTGCTGAGAGTAATTCCACTGCCTATCGATAGATAGTCTTCCTTAGAATTTTCCATGTTATACCTCTTTAAAATGGTATCAATGTACATAGACTAGAAAAGCCCAAGCAACTTCTTAGATCTATCTCTATAAATCTTTATCCCAAAAATGTAAGCTGCTTCTCCCAAGTCTTTCATGGAGAACTATTTAGATAGCCAAATATTGGTATTGTGTAATACTGGTACATCATTTTCAATGAGAAAAACCTTATCAACATATATTACCAAAAAGATGATTTTGCTTCCGCTAACCTTTTGTACATATAAAGCTCTTCTTTGCATCTAACAAAATTAAACTTTTCAATTATCTTGTTAAAGCAAATATTCCAACTTCTTGAGGCTTGCTTGAGTTCATAAATGGATCTTTGTAGCTTACAAACCTTATTATGATATACTGGATATAAATCCCTAAGGTTGTGTCATATAAACATCCCCTTCTAGCTCACTATTAAGAAAAGTTCATAATAACAACGAAAGTCCAGAACAACCCAGGTTAGATCTATTTGCATTTAAAATCATATATATGTGTGTGTATGTATTGAAAACATATTTAAATATACCTAAAATAAACTCTTGATATTAAAACTTTGATTGTACAATGTCTCTATGTATATCCACACTAAGATTGAGCTTCGCTATCAATCCTTTGATAAATGAAACTTGCAAGCAAATTAAAATCTTAAGCTAGAATTATCATTAAAACAATATGTTTTAAAATGGATAAACATATTTATTTTATAAGATTAAGACACTTTTAATCTTCTAATTATCCTTATAAGATTAAAACTTTCTTAATCTTAATCTCCTTACTATCTATATTTTTTTAAAACTTGTAAAATAATTACTTCTTATATTTTTTTTATGCCTTGGCTATAGTGCTATTTATGGCCTTAGAGTTGTAATCCTTTAAAACTCTAAAAGTCACATCTAATTACCATATTAATGAACTAAGTATTATTTTATTATATACATTATTGGTATGCATTATTATATAATGCACTAAGCATTATTAATTATATATATTATTGGTGTGTATTATTATATAATGCACTAAGAATTGTTAATTATATTGGTGTTCACTAAGCATTATTATATATATTATTATATATGTTATTGGTGTGCATTATTCTTAATGCACTAGTGCACTAAGCTTTGTTAAAAGTTGGTTGTTAAACCTACTTTCAACATTTTATCCTTTTTTTAATTTTAATTTTAATTATTTATATATCAAATATATAAATAATAATTTAAAAAATATATAATAAGTCTATCCACAAAATATTAATTTTTCTATTCTAAATAGAAAATTTTAATTCTACGCTAATAATATTAATTATATTTTCGGTGCTAGTAGAAAACATAATAATATTCTATTTAGACTAAAATATGATCTATTTAAATAAGTAAATTCTCTAAATTAATTATTAAATAATAATAATAATAATAATATAATTAATCAATTAGCAAAATCAAGAACATTAGTTACCGTGTAACCACATAGGTTCAATACTATATCGATAACAAATTGGTCAATCCAATTTACTAATTCAGGTTGGCGTCTAGCTATACTCTTTAATGATCAAATAACATGAAGCAAATAATTACTATCAATAACCCATAGAAAAATAATATAATATTTCTTTCTGTCATTATAGCTCTTGATCAATCTTACGACGGGATTAACCTATCAAATCATAATAGATTGTCAACTATGTTTCATATCAATTATAAACAATAAGTAAATGATTTAAGAAACTCTTTTATTTTTCATTCATCTATCTTGCCCCAACTTCTTAATCAATCTATTTATAATTAATGGCAACATAGAGCTTAAACTCATTACCAAGAATTGATAGATTCCATCTTGATCAACCACTAATTCTACAAGTATTTAATTATAACCAATATCCTTTCAGCTATTGCTTTAAGACAATAGGTGTCCAATATCAAAATATAATAAATAACTTATCAATTACTATGTTGATCTTAGGTCGAAGGAAATTATTATATTGAATTCTTTAAAAGAATATCTCATTGTCAGTTTATTGGTAATATTAAACATAAGGAATTCTCCATTGAGTAAGTTCAATGATCATATCTACATATATACCATTTATATATGTGATTTAATTAAAGAGAACAACTAATCTCTATCTTATATCTTATAGAGACCATCACATTTATATTGATCTAATTGGACCATTAAATCCCTATTTAATAATTTTATGATCAATAACAGTTTTAGATTAAATTATAAAATACATGACTCTTATTATCAAGATCTTTATTATGATAACAAGTCTTAAAATTTAATCAAGACAATATCATATTAACAAAATTAAATATAATATAAAAAATTACAAATGGCACATATTAATTAAAATAAGATGTATTCAATAATTATATGAGTATTTGGAGTTAGGATATATCGTATATACCTAATAGTTTCCAAGGATTAGTGCCTCTTTTATGTATTTACAACCAAATTCCTTTTGCAATTTACCCAATTCTCCCGGCAATAAAGTCTCTATTTTTACAAAATTTTTAATATTAAATCTAGTAAAATTTTTGGACAGAACTAGTGAACCAAAGATTTCCATATCTCTTTAGAGTTTGCACATTCATCTGCTTAGAAGTCAAAGTGCATTTAGTTTAATAAGCCAATTTAGGTACCTTATATGTGCAGTATGCTCAATTTAATTCACATGTTTAAGAGGTGAATGTATATGCAACAATTCTTAACCTATAAATATAAATTATTAATAAAAATTACTTTAATTAAAGTTAAATTTATGTGAAATCATATAATTGGTTATTATAATTTGAAAAATTGTTAGAAAGTATAGAAACAATAAAAGTTGACTTTTTTTTACTATTAGTTTTAGCCCTCCAAATAAATTTTTTGCGGATTTTACTCTGAATGGAAGCCCTTCAACTATTTAATAAAATATTTAACTAGTATTTTCCAAATGGAACGGTTACTTATTAGTTACATTAATTAAATTGAGATCGAGCAAGTGTGATCGATTTAGTAATAACGATAAAAGGAAAGAATCCTAATACACTGCCATATATCAAGAAATATAGTGCAATCAACTTATCTTGAGTAGCTAATAGATTGTACAACTATAATATTTATATCAGTATTGTAATATATGCATATATACTTGTAAATCAATCGAATACATTGTCTTTCTTTGCAGCAATAATTCCTTCATGGCATCAAAGTCACAAGTAAAAGGAAAGCTTGTAATCCTATCCAAAAACCTAACATGCTCCTAATTCTTTCTTCTCCTTTATATCATCAAACTATTTCAGCAGCTTAACCATGGATGACTAAAGCACTTCAATCACCAACTCCTCTTACTCCAATCTCAATTCTTTACAGATTACCTCATCATGAATGTCAACACCCATTCAAACAACTTCCTCAATGTCAATCAATTTTATAGAAGTTCCCATTAAACTCTCTAAGAATAGCAATTATGTAGCCAAAAAATCCCAATTTGAGAATAAAAGTGTTAAAATAGGTCATAACATCGTGAAACACATAAAATTAGCATGTTAAGATTATTTTTTAACAAGTTTACATCAGAAATAGGTCAAAACATTTATGACGGGACTTAAAACATGTTACTTAGTAGGGTGGTAAAATTATGTTATTTTATTATTATTTATCCTAAAATGATAAAATAAATTTTATATCTATTTTCAAATGATTCTCTTGCAAACTTTGTATTGGCAAATCATTCATCATCTCCTCCACTCTTCTATTTATTACTAAATTCTAATATTAAAATTTAAAACACACTTATTATGCCATCCACCATGGCTTATATATATGTATATATTTATATTTTTCTCTTGTGTATTTTGAAAAATATTTCTTTAATGTATTTACATTTTAATTATGATTTATTTTTTAATATTTCAATTGATCATACAAGAATATAGTATTATTTTGGGAGAAGCTGATCAAGTTATAACGAAGGTACGGATTTATTCCTAAATTAATTTTGGATGTAAATTAGCTACGGTAACTAAAAAATAACTCTTTTGGCCCATGTATTAATGAAACATGCAACAGCATTGTATGAAGGGCAAGTGTATACTGCTAAAATATTAGTGGCAAAAATATACCCATAAAATATATTCAAAATTTTAAAATATATTTAAAATGTATAAATTTAAAAATATATTTAAAATATATAAATTTAAAATTTTAGGAATATATTTAATATAATATAATAAATTTAAAATGTTAAAAATATATTTAAACATTTAAATTTAAAATTTAAAAATATATTATGCCTTAAAAATTTTAAATTTTTAAAAATTTATTGTTATAATAATAAAAAATAACATAATAATATAATAAAAATTCTAATTTTATTCATACACTGAACTACTGAGATTATTCTAGATAAAATCTTAAAATTCTAAAAATATTGAATGCATTATTTATATAATTTTAAAATTTTAAATTTATATATTTTTAAATATGTTTTAAATTATAAATTTTTTATTTTAAATTATAAATTTTTTATTTAAAATTTTTCATTTTTATATTTTTAAATTTATATATTTTAAAATTTATTATATTATTTTAAATATATTTTTCAATTTTTAAATTTATATATTTTAAATATTTTTTTAAAATTTTTGAAATAGATATTTTGAAAATTATTAATATTTTAAATATATTTTTAAATTTTTGAAATATATATTTTGAAAATTATTAATATTTTTGTTATTTAAAAATATAATTTGTTTTAATTTTATTTGTACATTTTTGCCCCTAATATTTCAATAGGTGCACATTTGTCTTTCATATAATATTGTCATTTATTTCCTTATAGAAGGGCCAAAATAGTTTTTTCTTCAAAGACCCTAACTTATTTGCGCCTTAAATTAATTTGCAGTCAAATTTATATTTTTGCAATAACTTAAGAGGTAAAAATGCACATTCTCTCTATTATTTTTAGGCTATAAATGTTATAACGATTAATTGGGTCATGTTAGATTTTATGATCTACGTACAATTTATTTAAGGGAATGTGTTCTATTGTCGTGTTCATTCAAGCCATTTAAATTTAATGTTGTGTTGGAGTTGAGATAGCATGACATAATTAATAACGGGGTCTTATTCATATTAACCTTAATCATTTCATCAAAATAGATTAATACAACATGAATATGACCCACCAATCCATTTTGACACTCCTACTTAAGAATCTACTGTTTGGTTATGAACTCATGGGGTTCTTGGATGGTACATTTTCATATCCCTCACAAAATATTAAAAACGGAACAACTAATTAAATTGAGCCAAATTAAAAACATCTTATCTAGCTTCGTCAAGATCGTTTGCTTCTTCATGTAATTCAAGTCTCAAGCACAATAGCTACACAATCAATTATTTCTCATTGTCCTACCTCTATTCAAGCATGGGAAAAAGTAAAAAGCCCCTACACTAATAAATCAAATACTTGAAAACTAGCACTTTTCGACTCTATCATCAATGTCAATTTTGAAAGAAAATCTATTGTTGATTATACGCAAGAAATCAAGTGTATTCTTAATGATTGGACATGTTTTGAATGGTCTAAACTCCTCTACAACTCTCTTGCCTCAATTGCTAGAATTCAAGATACACGAATCTCTTTTGAAGAGCTCTATGGCATATTGCTTTACAATGAATTATCTCTTCACCACAATGAAGTAAAAAAGGGAGGTATACCAATTATAGCCCAATATAATTAGAAAAATACCAATCAAAACGGATGTGGACAACCATTTCTTTTCTCAATTAGCAATAGAAATCCACCATATCAACCCAGTTCCTTCAATAATTTCAATCCTCCAGTAAATTACGGTGGTCATTGAGGTCCCTTGTCAAGTCATGATGACAACACCACTCTAACAATGTGTATCACTAAAATCACAACCAATGATGTCCTCCTACCTTGAATGGATATCCAATGCTCGTGTGCTAACTTTGTGACAGGGTAGGCCATTTGACTAGCACTTATCGCTCTTATTCATAGTTAAGCATGTGTAATTGGCCACAAACCAACCATATAATCATTGAATCCCCTACTCAGCAAAACCATTGGATTTTTTACACCGAAGCCTCTCATCACATGATATTAGATCTACAACATTTTTCTCTTGACTAAGAATATACTGGTCTATATCATGGTTAGAGATGATAAAATAATTCCTATATCTCACACTAGATCTACCATATTATCTACAACCACTAATAAATTTCATCTTAAAAATGTTTTATTCACACCTCAAATTTCTCAAAATCTCATTTTTTTTTATTTCGCAATTTTGTTCTTATAAAAATACTTTAATTGAATTTTTTTTTCTATATTTTCTTTATGAAGGACTTGAACACAGGGGTACTCTTGGTCCACAATCGAAATGAAGGAAATATCTATGTTTGTCCTAAATAGACATTATTCGGCATCACCACTCCAAAAAGCTACATAAGCACCACCTCTCCATCACCTATTGTTTCACCATTGGTTTGGCATCAACAACTTGATCACCCATCTCTTCCAGTAATGAACAAAATTTTATCTTCTCTAAATATGCATGTTTTGAATATGAATTTTCTTATTATGATGTTACCTTATGTAATAAGAGTCACAAACTACAATTTTTTTAAATTACAATAAACCTTTAGAAATTCTATTCGCTGGTGTTTGGGGACTAGCTTGTTTACCATCTTTTGATTATGTTCGCTATTATGTTGTATTTGTGGATTATTATACAAAATATACATGGTTATACCCACTCAAGAAAAAATTAAATATGCCACAAATGTTTAATCAGTTTAAAACTCTAGTTGAGAACTACTGTGACACCAAACATAAGTCTATTTATTCAAATTGTAATGGTGAAACCCATTCCCAAGGTTACATCCTTTCTTTCTATGGTATCAAACACCTTAAATCCCCACCATATACACTTGAACATGTTGGCATTACTGAAGGCAAGCACTACCATACAATTGAAATAGCCCTCTCCCTCCTCCATTATTCCTCTATACCATTAAGATTCTTATCTCTTGCCTTGCAAACTGTCATATATTTAATCAGTTATCTACCTACAAAAACCCTCAATTATCGGACACCCTACAAATGCATTTTTCACTAAAATCAGAATTATCATAGATTATAAAACTTTGGATGCTTAAGTTACCCATGACTGTGTCCTTACGCCAATCACAAATTATAGCCTCGCTCTAAGCCTTGTGTATTTGTTACTCTATTGAACATCATGCTTATCTCTGTCTTGATCCACAAATATGTCGCACTTATATGTATAGGCATGTTATGTTTGTTGGGCATATCTTCCCATTTTCACATCAAAACACACAATCACTACCTACCCTCACAATTAGCATCCAAACTTGGCTCAACTCTTGTACCACTTCTTCATCTTCATCCCCTATAAATTCTAATATATATCCATTAGACTGGAATCCCACTCACATTAATCTTCCCTATCCATTAACAACTTCTTTACTCACCTTCCCTAATTTTCCTAGCCAACCCATCACATCACTATCTACCTTACTAAATTAGCACCTACAATCCCTAAGACACAACATACCTACAACTAATAGTTAATCATAAAATCTTGATCCCATGCTCAAGCACAAAAATGCACTCGTGGATTGATCCTCACGGGTAAGTGATGTGAATTCTATCTCCTCTCCACCATGCACAATTCGAAGAAATCCAAAAAATAGAATATTCAAACTCAAAGCCATCTTTGACCTTCACATTATGACATACTCTCCTGTTCAAACTGAACCAAACACTATTGTCCACGCATGTAAACACCTTAAATGGCATCAAACCATGAATGCTAAATTTGATGCATTTGTCAAAACTCCACCTGGATCTTAAGTCTATTCCTTCCATCTCAAAATATTGTGAGGTGAAAATGGATTTTTCAACTTAAACAAAATCTTGATGGCTCCATGGCTTGCTACATAGCTTGCCTAGTCGTTAAATGTTTCCATCAATCACCTAGCATTGATTTTACTAAGACATGTCCTGTGGTGAAACCAAACACATTTTGTTTAATTTTGATAATTGCTATCACTAATGGTTGGCTTTTATACAAAATAAATGTCAATAATGCTTTCTTGTAAGGTACTATTACAAATGATATTTTTACGAACTGTCAATTCCCAATTTCCATTTGATGTATACAAACTTAGAGAAGTAATTTATGGTCTTCGAAAAGCCCCCTGATCAAGATACATTGAACTTCACAACTTCTTCATGTAGGATTAACCAATTTAGTTTATGTCCGTCCTTATTTATTTAAAGGCATTTAGGCCATACAACTTATCTCCTTGTCTATGTTAATGAAATCATCGTCATGGAGGTCCTCTTCAACTCAAGTAAAAAAACTTTATCATTAATATTGCTCACAAGATTCTCCATCAAATATCTTGCTCAACTCTGTTATTTTCTTGAAGTTGGGAGCATGTTCCAATACTAATAGTCTACTTTTTTCTCAGCAAAATTACATAAGTGATCTCCTTTACAAGACTAATATGCATGGTGCTAAACCTGTTTCCAAACCACTTTCCTATTTTAAAAAAGTGAAACTCAGTGCTAGCAATGCTCTAGTGGACAATAACCTATCAATAATTGGAATGCTACCAATCATGTTTATAGGATTTTAGATTTTGCTATATAATTAATTTGAAGGGTAGTGGTATGTTGGATGAGAGAAATATAGGATATATACATAATATATACATGATACACCCATAATGTATACTTGATGCATACATAAAATACACATTATATATATATATTACATACACATTATATATACATGATATAAACCTTTTTATAAAAGAAAAAAACCAAATAGTAAAAACCAAATTGTGAATAGTAAAAGTTAAAAATAATAATAAAAAATAAAATTAAAATGATTTTTGGATAGTGGAAGATAATGGGAGAATTTTGATATTTATTAAATATTAAATTAATTATGAATGGAAGAGGAAAAATAAGATTTTTTTCATAAATAAATAAATAATCGAATAATTCAAAAAGAAATTAATTTTGAGTAGAGGAAGGAAATTAAAATTTTTAAAATAATTAATTAATTATATATAAGCAGTTAGAAAATAAAAAAGCAAAAATTAAAAACCAAATTTATCATCTTCTTCCTCCAAGAAAACGTCCACCATTGAAGAGAGAAGAGATGAGCTTCCATCATCACCAACACCAAATATTTCAAGGATTTCCAAGGATTGAAGTGAGTTTTGATAGTTTTCCAATAAACTAGTAAGTATTCTATTAGAATTTTGAAGTTTTATTGCAGTATATGAATATGTAAAATATGGGTTCTTGATGGAGGATGAGATAATTGTTTAAATGGGTATGAATGATGTTAATTTAATGAGGAGATAAGGATTTTATAGTTGAATGGTTAATTTGTTTAGGTTAAGTGGAAGTTTGAATGGGTTAGTAAGGTAGTTAGGGTTTTGAAAGAAATTTGTTAAAGAATTGATGTTAATTGAATTAAATTATTTAAATCATGTTACAATATGGTTTTAATAGAAAAAAGGAACTTAAAAAGCAATTTGAAATTGGTTAGAATGGATTTCTAGAATTAAAGAAGATTAAGGCAAAAACTTGAAATTTTATAGGAATGTGATAAAATGAGTTTTGATAGTTAAAGTACATAAACACATGATGCTAATGAAGAATTTAAACTCAAAATGTGGTTAGGTGTTGAGTAAATTGATTTTGTCCATACCAAGTGGTGAATGACACTTGAGGAAAATGAAGAATAAAGGGTGACCTTAGTTTGAAAGTTACATTAGGTGAAGGTTAGTACAAGTTTATAATAATTATTGTTTAAATGATATTGTAGATGAAATAACACATTGTGAATTTGAGAATGTGTTATGTCACTTTCATAATTGGATTGGACATGGTTATGTGTATAATGTCTACATCGTGGATAATGCTAAAAGTGATTGCAAAGTATAAGAAATGATTAATATGATAAGTAATGTGAAGAAAAATTGTGAAAAATATATAAGATGAAGAAACATAAAAAAAAAAAAAGAAATTAATAATGTGAATGAGAAATATGAAAAATGGTAAAAATGTGATTAAATTTGCAAAAGAGACTATACAATGAAGTAATTAATTATGAATCAATGAGAAATTGACAAATGAAATGTGAGCATGAAGATGATATGTGGAAATGGGTCACATTGTGGATGTGACCCAGAATTGTGTAATATGATGAAAAATACGATAATATGATGAAAAATGTGATATGTGATATGGAAGTGATCATAGCACGGTATGATCACTTGGAAATGAAAAATGGGAATGAAATGTGGCAATTAAGAAAAGTGATGAAAAAGTGTTAGAAAATAAATAATGAAGGAATTGGATATGCTAAAGTAATAAAGTATGTTTGTCTTATATAGTATCTTGTTTCAGAAAATTAATTTGGTGTTATGATATGATTTGTCTTTGGACTAGATGTTGGGCGTCACTTATGATATGGTTTGCCTTCGTGCTAGACGTTGGGCGTCACTATTATTAGCCTTTGGGCTAGACACAAATGTGTCAACAGGGGATAAATGTATTGTGTTGTGAATAATGGTATATGATGAATTAGTTGAAATAAGATAAGGTATACAAGACAATCTAATAATTTCATGATGAATAATGTGTGTACTGGACTTGATAACTAAATAAGGAAATAAGCCAATGAGTATGAATGTGTACTTATCTTCTAGAATTTGGTGATATATTTATACATGATGTATGGAATAAAAATTAACAAAGTTGTTATAAACAATTATTGTGAAGCCATAATTTGAGAAAAAGAAGAATAAATATCTGTATAATATTTATTGTTATTTTTAAATATGTATCACTAAGCTTTTGAGCTTAGCGAGATTGTATGAATCACGCAGGTATGAGAGTTGTCGATCAGAGAAATCCAGATCGTAGTAGATACTTGATGATCTAGATTGCCGCAAAACCAATCATGATATTTGTATACATGTATAATTATGGTTTAAGTATTTTGGTTTATATAAATTAACTTATAATACTTATGTTGATTTATAAAATTTGAGATGGCAGTGTGTATATATTTGCATCAATATTTTATTTTAATAAATAAAGTTTAAAGTGTTGAAATTTAAATATGTATTAATGAAGTGGTGAATTTGGAGAATGGTTGAAATTATTAATGTTTTGGACGTATTAAATTTTTATGAAGGCTATGTGTGTTCGTTGTTTTGGGATTTATCAACATTACAGATAAAACTCTGGCGATATCCCAGTGACTTTTCTTTAAAATTTGCATTTTTGGTGCTTAAATTACATTATATTTATATTGATTTAACTATTGATGTATATTTTTAAGGATTTAAATACTTTCTTATAATTATGAAAATTTTGAAATGATGGAACTGTGACACTCTGGTATTCTATATATATATATATATATATTACATATACAGAGGAATGTATGGTACGTATATAAGACATAATAGTGTTACATTTATTTTAGTATAAGAGCTCAGGTTTGAGATTCTTGACCTATGTGAGTTTTGAAAATGAAAAAGGAGAATTTTAAAATATGATTTATATTTTAATACATGTATATGCTTGTCACTGAAGTTGGTCTCTGATGTGGCAATATTTGTTTGATATATTGGATAGAAGTTGAGATGATGTCTGAGACGTGTAGATTATAGTGGCGCAATGGAAACGTCTTTCTAGCGTTTTTAGATTAAAAATTTTTGGAACTTTCACTTAAAAATTAAAATTTATATCCGATTCAATTGATAAATAAGTAAAATTAAGGAAACAATTTAAGATATGAAATAAAAAGCTTGAGAGGTGAGTATGATGATTGATGGAAATTCTGCTTACATGCTGCGAAGTGATTTTATCTGAATTTTTTAACTGATCTAGAGATGTTAAATGAGTCTAAAATTTTAATTGAAAGTTTTTACATATATTAGTATTTTATGTATGTAATTTCATAATTTTTAAAGATAATTTACTATTTAAAAAATAGAAGAACACAAACTGTTAGAACAATTTCAGCAATTTAGAATTCCCAGAAGTTGAGAGATGTATTTAAAAACTATAGCAAACAATCCCATAAAAATCTAAAATTTTATATACAGATAATGTGTATTTCTAGGATATATGGTTAAAAGTTTATAAATTTTTGTTGAGTTTTGATACCTGAAAAAAAGTTTAAATAGGTATTGCTAGAGAAATTATTAACGAAATAAAATATGTAGGTTTAAAAGACTTAATTTTTTAAATATAGTAAATCAACTTAGAAAAATCTAAAATTTTAAATATAAGTTCATATATGTCTAGTACACATGAGTAAAAATTTATAATTTCTAGTGGAGATTTAGTGATGAATAAAAAGTTGAAAACTAAGATTGGTAAATAGAATTTAAATGAAACTTGAAGTTATTATAATGGTAAATTAATTGCTTTTGAAGAGAATTGTGTTAATGATATTAAATCGTTACTTGAAGTATATTGGATGACTTGGTTAAAAAAACAGGAAAAAAATTATTTGGAATATTGGAATGAGAATTATTTATAGATAGAAAATGCACATTGAGATAAATGAATATTTGAAGTACTTATGATGATTTTAGTTTAAATGAGTTGTATTTAAAAAAATAATGGTAATGGAATCTATAAAACAATATGGTTGAGATGTGTTTATTTAGAGTTGTGAGGGAAAGAGAAAAAAAATGAAGGTGTAAATGAAGGAGATTGGTAATAAGAAGATCAATGTCAATGAAGAAAAGTTTAATAATAAATTTAATTGAAGTTAATATTTATATTTAAAATATTATTTGGTTGATTTGTTTATGAAAATTTATATTTGAATTTAATTTTTATTTTGGAGTACAACATA
The DNA here is from genome assembly GCA_947685225.1 of Garcia nutans. Classification (NCBI taxonomy): domain Eukaryota; kingdom Viridiplantae; phylum Streptophyta; class Magnoliopsida; order Malpighiales; family Euphorbiaceae; genus Garcia; species Garcia nutans. The sequence continues at coordinate 18,306,191 of CANTUV010000037.1, forward strand.
TTATTTTCTTGGTTTAAATAAATGAATTTATAGTGAATCATTAATTAAATCATAGAAAATATTAGCTAATGGAAACTTGTTTATAAGGTATTGAGGAAATATTATTTTATTGGTTGGTGAAATTTGGAGGAAATTGATGACAAATATAATTAAAAATAGAAATGAGTATATAATTAGGGTATAGTGCAGATGATTAGTAAATATTAGAATATTTTTGGAAAATATATAATTTAAGAATCAAAGTAAGAAAATTGGTAGAGTAAGAAAATTGATAGAATGACAAATTATTAGAGACTTCAAATAATTTGAAAAAGAAGATAAAGTAAATAAAGAGAAGAAGATAATAAATAATAAAATAATGGAAGTTAAATATTGAAAATAGTTGTTATGTATATATATACACACACTCTATACTTATTGTATACCTAATGGCAACGCCATATGACGACTTAAATTAATTTGAAATTATATATGAATGTTTTTGAATAGTTGAAATAAATTGATTGGTATAATTAAGAGGAAAAAGTGATTATACGTAGAGAGGACATGACGAAAATAAAGACTAATATGTTGGATTATTATTGGAGTTAAAGAGAAATATATTTAGAGATTGAATCTAGTGTATAATGCGGTTTACCAAGGGAAAATTGATGAAAAAATAACTTATTGAATGGAAAAATCTAGATAATGGCAAAGACTTGATGAGATACTTGATAAATGTGTTTAAATATTTAAGTACTTAAATGTATTAAAAGAATAAACAAATATTACTTGTACATGATTAGTAAACTAATATGATATACTTAGAAAAAATTAAAAGTGTGTAAGTGATTAAATGAGTGATCACTAACCATTTAGAATGGTGGTAAGAGAGTGAGTGAAAATCTAATAAAAGAAAAATAAAGAAAACAAATAAATGGTATGAGTAAATGACTTTGAACAAAGTCTAAATATACAGGTTGTATACCTAATAAACACCTAATAGTAATATCATTTGATGATTTCAAATAATTGGCCATATATCTATAGAAATATGAGGTAATTTAAATCATATTAATTGTAATCCTTAAAGAGAAGGAAGCTATTATTTGTAAAGAAAACTTAGAGAAGACTACATCATAGTATATAGTGTTATTATTAATAATGAGGGAAAAGACCATTTAAGAATTAAGTTAAGTGCATAAAGAGACTGGATAGCATGTTTAAAAAGAATAATAAAGTTTTGGTGAAAATTGCAAGATCGTAGTATAAGACTTACTATTTGGTGGTTGTCATTATTATTATGGGGTATTACAAGTATCTATTTGTGAATATAGAAAGGAAATAAATAAACATGTGTATATTTTAAAAGTGATTCTAATAAGTGGTACTCAATTCTAAAATTTAACTTGATATTCTTTAATTTAAAGGTTATGAAATTATTTGAATTAGAAACACAAGTCTGTATTAGTGGGTAGACAGGAAGAGAATATAATTTCACAAAGAATTTATATGGTGCAGAGGAATTACAATGTGACAAGTGTGAATGATGACATAAAACTCTGTACTTGATACTATGGTTTATATATTGATTAATCTTTGATAAGCTTATTTTATATATCAGTGAATTGGTTATATCTGCTATTAATATGAATTTTAAGCCTTTAGAGCAAGGTGTTATAGGTATTAATCATTAAAAGTATAGAAATGTGAATAGTGAGTAAATAATAAGGTCTGAAAAATTAATAAAAAATGAAAATGAAAAATGAAAAAGATGATTAAGGATGTCCATAAAGGGGGAGAGCAAATATTTTATAGTTGAGGCAAAAGTTGATTTTATAAAAAGTTTAAAGTTGTGTTATTTTGGATGGTTTAGTTTACTATAGTTGGTAATTTTGAGCACAAAATTATTTAAGGGAAAGAGAATTAAAACACTGGAAGATTTTCGATATTGCTAAAAAATTAATTTGGAGGGTAGTAGTATGTTGGATGAGAGAAATATAGGATATATACATAATATATATATAATACACCCATAATGTATACTTGATATATACATAAAATACACATTATATATATGTTACATATATATTATATATACATGATATATATCTTTTCATAAAAGATAAAAATTAAATAGTAAAAGTTAAATGGTGAATAGTAAAATTTAAAATAATAATAATAAAATAATAAATAAATTAAAATTAAAATTAAAATGATTTTTGGATAGTGAAAGATGATGGGAGAATTTTGATAATTATTAAATATTAAATTAATTATGTATGAAAGAGGAAAAATAAGATTTTTTTAAATAAATAAATAATAATTCAAAAAGAAATTAATTTTGAGTGGAGGAAGGAAATTAGAATTTTTAAAATAAGAGGGTGTTTCTCAAAACTTAAAAGCTGGTCAAAACTGATTATAAGTAGTTTTTAGATTATAAGTTGTTTATTTAAGTGTTTCTGAAAACTTAAATAGTAGATTATAATCTGATTTTAATCAGTTTTTTAAAAGTTGGGTTTTGTTGCTTTTTTTTAAGCACTTATTTTTTAAGCAGTTTTGACCAAGTAAAAGACCATACTATCCCTATCTAATCTTCAATATTTCAAATTTGCTCACCCTATACACTTTAGTTCCCATCAAAATTCTTTTACGATTCTAATTAATTTGGTAATATTTACATGGTAGTTTTTTATTTGTATAATTTATTGATAACACCAATATTATTATTATTATTATTAAATAAATTTTATTATTATTATTATTATTGCAAAATAAATTTTGAATTGACATTTTAAAAATTATTTTTATACAATAAATAAACTCAGGGACAGTTTGGTCATTTTGACAGTTTCAACAATTAAAAACTAATTATAATCTGATTTTACAGAAACACTTAACTGATTATAAATTGATTATCAGCTGATTATTAACTAGTTTACAGAAACGCTTAACTGCTTATTTTTAATTTAATTATAATCTAAAAATCACTTATTCACAATAAGCTGAAAAGCTCCAGTTTTGAGAAACACCCTCTAAATAAATAATTATATATATATATAGTTAGAAAATGAAGAAGAAAAAATTAAAACCAAATTTATCATCTTCTTCCTCTAAGAAAATGTCCACCACTGAAGAGAGAAGAGATGAGCTTCCATCATCACCAACACTAAATTTTTTTAAGAATTTCGAAGCATTGAAGTGAGTTTTGGTAGTTTTCCAACAAACTAGTAAGTATTCTATTGGAATTTTAAAGTTTTATTGAAATATTTGAATATGTAAAATATGGGTTCTTGATGGAAGAAGAAATAATTGTTAAATGGGTATGAATGATGTTAATTTAATAAGGAGACAAAGATTTTATAGTTGAATGGTTGATTTATTTAGGTTAAGTAGAAGTTTGAATGGGTTAGTGGGGTAGTTAGGGTTTTGAAAGAAATTTATTAAAATATTGATGTTAATTGGATTAAATTATTTAAATCAAGTTACAATATGGTTTTAATGGTAGAAATAAAGTTAAAATGTAATTTGAAATTGGTTAGAATGGATTTCTAAAATTAAAAAAAAAAAGATTAAGGCAAAAACTTAAAATTTTATAGGAATGTGAAAAAATGAGTTTTAATAGTTAAAGTATATAAAAATATGATGCTAATGGAGAATTTAAATTCAAAATGTGGCTAGGTGTTGAGTAGATTGATTTTGTCCATACCAAGTGGTGAATGATACTTGAGGAAAGCGAAGAATAAAGAGTGAGTTTAGTTTAAAAGTTACATTGGGTGAAGATTAGTACACGTTTATAATAATTATTGTTTAAATGATATTGTAGATGACTTAACACATTGTGAATTTGAGAATGTGTTATGTCACTTTCATAATTGGATTGGACATGATTATGTGTATAATGTCCACATTGTGGATAATACTAAAGTGATTGAAAAGTATAAGAAACGATTAATATGATAAGTAATATGAAGAATTGTGGAAAATATATAAGATGAAGAAATATAAAAAAAAAGAAATTAATAATGTGAATGAGAAATATGGGAAATGGTAAAATGTGATTAAATATGCAAAAGAGACTATACAATGAAGTAATTGATTATGAATTAATAAGAAATTGACAAATGAAATGTGAGCATGAAGATGATATGTGGGACCACATTATGGATGTGATCCATAATTGTGTAATGTGATGAAAATACGATAATATGATGGAAAATGTGATATGTGATATGAAAGTGATCATAGCACAGTATGATATCTTGGAAATGAAAAATGGGTATGAAATGTGGCAATTAAGAAAAGTGATGAAAAAGTGTTAGAAAATAAATAATGAAGGAATTGGATATGCTAGAGTAATAATATGTGGTTGCCTTGTATAGTATCTTATTTTAGAAAATTATTTTGGTGTTACAATGTTATTTGCCTTCGAGTTAAACTCTAAGTGTCACTTATGATATGGTTCGCGTTCAGGCTAGATGATGGCATCGCTATTATTTGCCTTCGAGCTAGAAACTAGGCATCACTATTATTTACCTTCAGGGCTAGACATAAATGTGTCAATAGGGGACAGAGATCTCCGGTGTTGCGATAGACCATAATAATATCTCTGGAATCGAAATGCTTTATGAAGTTATTTGGACCCAATGTGTGTGTTTGTGATATGTTTATGTGTATATATGTGTTGTGCTATGAATAATGGTATATGATGAATTAGTTGTAATAAGATAAGGTATGCAAGATAATCTAATGATTTTATAATGAATAATATGTGTAATGGACTTGGTAATTCAATAGGGAAATGAGCCAATGAGTATGAGTGTGTACTTATCTTCTAGAATTTTGTGATATTTATACATGATGTATGGAATAAAAATTAATAAAGGTGTTATAAACAATTATTGTGAAGCCATAATTTGAGAAAAAAAAAAGAATAAATATGTGTGTAATATTTATTGTTGTTTTAAATATGTATCACTAAGCTTTCGAGATTAACGCGATTGTGTGAATCGAGCAGGTAAGAGAGTTGCCGATCAGAAAAATCCAGATCACAGTAGATACTTGATGATCTAGAGTGCCGCTAGACCAACTGTGCTATTTGCATACATGTATAATTATGGTTTAAGTATTTTTGATTTATGTAAATTAACCCAAAATACTTTGTGTTGATTTATAAAAATTTGATATGGTAGTGCGTATATATTTTCATCAGTATTTAATTTTAATAAATAAAGTTTAAAGTGTTTAAATCTAAATATGTATTAATGAAGTGATGAGTTTGGAGAATGGTTGAAATTATTAATGTTTTGGAAGTGATAAATGTTTATACAGGTTGTGTGTGTTTGTTGTTTTCGGATTTATTGAAATTTCAGATAAAACTCTGGCAAATTTATTCCATAGACTTTTTTTTTAAATTTATATTTTTTTGATGCTTAAATTACATTATATTTATATTGATTTAACGATTGATGTATATTTTTAAGGATTTAAATACTTTCTTATAATTATGAAAATTCTGAAATAATTAGAACTGTGACACTTTAGTATTCTGTATATGTATTTTACATATACAAAAATATATATAGTACGTATATAAGATACAAAGATGTTACAATGTTCTTCGGTATCTTAAAAGCACACTTGATTATAGCTTACTTGTTAACGAGTTCCAACTTTCACTCTATGCCTTTGTCGATGCATATTGGGCAGGTGACCCAGGTGATAGAAACTCCCGCAACATACATCATTTTTCTTTGTGGTACACCCATAAGCTAGAGCTTTAAGAAACAAACAACAGTCACTCATTGTTCCACTGAAGTAGAATATAGAGCTATTACTTCCTCTAGTGTTAAACTCACTTGGGTCGTCAACTTCTCTCTCGGCATCATATATATTCAACCACTGACTACTCATGTTACCTACTGCGGCAATGTTGGTGCTATGTATATTTGTGCCAATCCCATCTTTCATAGTTGCATGTAGCAATTATTTTTTTCTTTGTTCGTGATTGAGTAGCACAATAACAGGTGCATATCTCTCACATTCATATCAAAGACTAGCTAGCGGACTCATTAACCAAAGCTCTTCTTTGTCAGCAATTTCATAATCTATGGTCCAAGATAGGCATTTGTGAATGATATTCTCTTGTAGGGGCATAATAACAATAATAGGAAGAATCCCAATGACAGAGCCATTTATCAAGAAATAGAATGCAGTCAACTTTGTGTATTCAAGAGATTGTACAACTAAAATTTCTCTATCAGTATTGTAATATTTGTATGTATATACACTTGTATATGAATTGAACACTTCAAGTCTCTTTTTGCAGCAATAATTCCTTCTTATATAACTTAAAACATTACAAGAAAAAATTAATTTTAAAAATTTCTGATGTTAAATCAATTTTCAAGTGAACCAAATTGATTGAATCAAGCAAACTAATTCATTGATATTGGTGTAGCATTAAAAACATTAATTTTGAACTATTCCATGATATAGGCTTCAATCAAGCAAAGCACAAAGTACCAATCTATAGTCACAAATGGTGTCGTTGGTTCGGTAAATATTAATTAGTGATCTAATAATAATTTATAAATGATAAATTCCTACTATAACTCACATTATATCATATCAGATGAAATCAGATATATTCAATTTCTGCAAACTATAGATTATGATTAAAATTTCATTGACTTTCCCAGTTTTTTCATATAATAAAATGTAGGAATCTCCATTATGAATAGAAAAATCAGTTGGAAGATATATAACGTATATACTTAATAAAATCTCATTGTTATATTCAACTGAATCTATATCTGCTATTGCATTCCATTTGCATAATCTTTTTTTTATTTGAGTAGTTGATCCATAATTGCATAAATATCAACATACTGCTTAAGGCAAGTTACTTGTTCAACTACCTAGCCATCTCTGTTTATTAATTATTATAATTTTTGATCAATTATTATTTTTATTGAATAATATTTTGTTTCAAAATATATGCATATTTTTAATATTTTTAAATAGTAATGTAAAGAGAATATATGGGTAAAATAATATGTGACGCGACTAAAATAATAAATTAGATATTATGATAAACGGCAACGCCATCTTATTCCAGTACAACATCTTGATGACACGTCGCAATATCAATCCATCTTTGTTCGTTTTCTAGATTTAATATATGAATTAATTTGTCAAGCAAACATCAATAAATGGAGCAAATGAAATAATAAAAATAACATGAAAGCTTATGTTAAACCATTAATATGATCTATGTCTACAAATTCAAAAAAAATTATTTTTCAGAGAATAAAAAATATAACTAACAACTCTAAGTTATAGAGCATATGACGGATCATTCAAACATACTAAAAATAGATTGATTAACATAATATTTATTATTATGCTCAAAAAATGGAAAAAAAAAAAAACAAAGAAAAAAGAGATAGACTTAAGGTGTTTTTAAAACTAATTATTAATCTACAACATAAAAAGAAAATCAAGTTGGAAAAAAACAAGAAAAATCATGAAAAAACAGGTCATAATATTAAGTTTCGATAATATCAGTCATAATACATCGAAATTTCATCAGAAATTCAAAATGCATCGAATCTCATCAAAACTTGAAAGTGAAAAATTGATAAATAAAAAAAATTGTTCATAATATCAGCTTAAATAGATCTGACAACATCCTCATGCCAGAGAAAAAGGAAACTATTGGCTGTGAATGCAAGTGGATAGGTCAGCTTCAAACAGATCCATCCATCACTACTACACTATGTAACCAGAGACATTATTATTCAGGTTTTAATATTAAAGCTGAGTGTGGCAAGCACTTAATTGAGAGAAATTCTTTATAGCTAATAACCTTATTAAATAATTAATTAACTTATTAATAAGGACTTTTTTCTTTATGAAAATAATTAACTAATTATAAATAATGTTTAAGCATTTAATAATCCCATTCCGTGCTTTACAACACATCAAACTGACATAAGCTATGTGGTGGATAAAATAATAATAAGCACATCAAGTATTGATTATATAACTTTTGGGTTCACTATCAATGACTGAGCAAAGTCATTATAATATATATTAAATTATATCAATAATTTATATTTCCATTGGCATACTTTTACCTCTTATATATGCTATTAATAATTATGTTCTATGAAAAGATTCACACTAATTTGAGTTTTATATATAGTTGGATCGATGCATTTCATTATGCAATATATTTGATGGATCTAAAATTCAGGAGTTAGGTCTCCTGATATATAATTATTAAGTAATTCTTTTTCATCTTAATCTTATCAATTAATAATTATTTTATTTTTTAAAAAAATAATTATTGTTTCATTCTTAAAATTAAAATTTCAGTGGATTATAATTTTAGAATTTACAAATCAAATGTGAAGACTTTATTTTTTTTAACTTGTTAAATCTCAACACTTTTTTTTAACTTGTTAAAACGGAAATTTACTTACTCAAATATGTTTTTTTTTATTTATGGATTTCTAATTAAAATAGAAAATAAATTAGGATTAAAATCAATGAAAACTTTTTTTATTTATTTTATTCTTTTAATTTTTATAATTGATGATTCTTATGGCTTACAAGTTTACTTTAAAAGTAATAGTGTTTGACGCTTACATATTTAATCCCTAAGAATAAAAATTTAAATTTGTATTGTTTAATCCAAAACTTCAACTTTCTTGTTTTAAAATCTATTTATAAAAGATATTTAGAGAGGGTTAAATACAAGAGTTTTTAGTAAATATGTAAAAATTGAGAATCTACAACTGCAATAAAAAATTGTAAAGGATCTTTCATTTTTATCAATATTGATTTTTTCATTAAATAATTCAGAATTTGATATCAAAAATATTAGTTAGAGACGGGTTATTCCAAATGCCCTAATTCTGTTAAATAATGGCTCATAATTAAAATTATTTTTGCATTAGGAGTTTTAACAAAGAGGAGGTTATCAATTTTTATAATAGAGTTTGAATAGAAAAAAATGGCTAGAATAGAAAAATAATTTTCTTGTATAGCTAGCGTAAAGTTAACATTATATATAGAACATCTTAAATGGTAAACAATACATTAAATTATGAGAAAAGAAAAATCTTAATTATATTTTCTCTCTAAAAAATAAAGTGAGAAACCTCTCGTGGACGTAGGCAAACTGCAAAGCCACATAAATTTTTGTGTCTTGTATGATTATTTCTCTTATTCTTCTCCTTAATTTTCTATTCATAGATTGATTCTTTATTTTGCTAGTTCTAAAAACATAAGATTTTTTCTAACAATTGGTATCAGAGATTCTATTTAGAATGAGTGGGTTTGGAACACATGCTAAGTTCGACAAGTTCGATGGAAAAGAAAATTTCTCTCTATGGAAGATGAGAGTGAATGATTTGTTGAAACAGATCAAGGTTCACAAGGCATTAAGGGAAACGAAGCCGGCAAATATAAATGAAAAGGATTGGCAAGATATTGAGTCAATCGCCTTTAGTACAATCCGGATGCGTTTGGCGAATTCATTAGTATATGACATAATCGATGAGAAGACAGCCAAATGTTTATGGACAAAGCTTGAGAGTTTGTTCATGTATAAGAATGTGACTAATAAATTGTTCATGAAGCGTGATCTATTCTGGTTTAGAATGGAAGAGGTGGGGACTTAGGAAATCACATAGTCCAGTTCAATTAAAAGATTAGTGATTTATCGTGAGTGGATGTTAAATTGGATTACGAGGATAAGGCGTTGATGCTCTTATGTTCATTGCCACCATCTTTCAATTAATTCAATATGACATTGTTGTATGGAAAGGAGATGCTAGACTACGAGGAAGTGGTGATAACTCTAAGTTCTCATATTTCAATGCAGAAGTTAGAGATGAGAAATTCACAAACTGAGCGTTCATAAGTCAGTTTAGAATGCATAAGGGACAGTGTAAGGAATAAGGCGCAGAAGAAAGGAAAATCAAGAGAAAAGTCAAAGTCGAGAGTGTCAAATGAAGAATATTTCAAGTGTCATCAGAAGGCCACTAGAAGAAAGATTGTCCAATATTGAAGAATTAGGGGGCTGATAAGAAAGAAGCAACTTCAAGTTCAGTCAGTGTAGCTGCTGATATTTCAGAAGAGGAAGATCTCTTAGTAGCCTCAATGTCAAGCAATGATTCGAATCAGACACATAGACTTTAGATTTAAAATGCTCATCACATTATAATTCTCACATAGATTGGTTCCACAGTTACAAGACATGTGATGTTGGCAGTATAACTTTAGGTGATAATTATACTTGCAAAGCAGTGGGGATTAGAACTGTTAAAATTAAAATATTTGATGACATAATCAGAACATTGGATATGGTCAAACATGCTCCTAAATTGAAGATGAATCTGATTTCTTTGGACTTATTAGAGAAAAATTGTGTGAATTTTCAGCAACTCCAGGTAGTGGAGTTCTTAAGGTATCCATATGGGCTATGACTGTGATGAAGGGGAAGCGGATATGAAATAATTTGTATAGGCTAGAAGGCAGTATAGTTGTGAATAACAATTCTGCATTTTCATCAACAGAAGATAGTTTGGATGCATTAAAGCTCTGGCATATGTGATTAACACATAGTGAGCATGGTTTATAAGAACTTCATAAAAGAAAGTTGATGAATGGGATAACACGGTGTAAAGTTGGATTCTATGAGTTTTGTGTCTATGGAAAATAAAACATAGTTCAATTCAAGACTTTCTCACAGAAAAGCAAGCAAGTATTGGAGTATGTTCACTCAGATATTTGGGGTTTAGCACAAATTGCAGCAAAAGGTGGAGCCAGGTGTTTTGTAACATTCATTGATGACTTCTCCCAAAAAGTTTGGTTATATTTCATGAAGGAGAAAGGCGAAGTATTCTCATGGTTCAAGGAGTGAAAAACCAATATTGAGAAGCAGACAGAAAAAAGCATGAAGTGCTTAAGGTTTGACAATGGGAATGAATACACATCTAAGGAGCTCATAGATTCCTGCAAGAAAGAAGGAATTGAGCAACACTTTATAGTTCCTAAGACACCTAAGCATAATGGGGTAGCAGAAATGATGAACGAAATATTACTAGAAATAGTCAAAGCAATGAGATTACAAGTAGAGTTGCCCAAAAAGTTTTGGGTAGAAGTAGTGAATGCTGCTTGTTTCATTATAAACAAGTTACCTTCAAGTGAGTTAATGGGGAAGTCCATACAATAGGCTTGAATAGGTAAAGACATCGACTACTCTATACTCAAAGTATTTGGATGTCCAACCTACACAATAATCCCCAGTAATGAAAGATCAAAATTAGATTTAATGTAAAGAAAATGCATCTTTATTGGATATAGAAAAGGGGTAAAAGGATATAGACTTTGGGATCCTAAGGCAAAGAAGGTGATAGTTAGTAGAGATGTAGTCTTTGATGAGCGGGCTATAGTAAACAAAAAGGAATCATCTCAAGAAGTTGTAGGATCAACCTCCAAGGTAGATGTGGAGCTTGAATTGGATAGTCCTTCAAAATCAGTTCAACCAGTAGTTGAATATGAAAGCAAGAATGATGATTCGGAGAGTACAGAAGGGAAACATCATCAACATGAGCACAATATTGCCATAGATGGACCTAAACGCATAATTAGATCTCTAACTAGATATCATGAAGATGATGATTCAGCTTCTTTTGTTTTACTAACAAGTGAAGGTGAATCAAGTTCCTTTTAGGAAGCAGTATCAGTTCCAAAAAAAAAGATGGTTAGAAGCCATGGCTAAAGAAATGGAGTCACTGCACAAGAATCAAACATGGGAGTTAGCAAAACTTTCTAAGGGGAAGAAGGTAGTTGGATGCAAATGGGTCTATAGAAAGAAGGAATGAGCTTATAAGAAAGAAGATGTAAGATACAAGGCATGATTAGTTGCAAAGGGATGCTCATGGAAGAAGGGGATTGACTATAATGAAGTGTTCTCACCGGTAGTTAGACATACGACTATTAGAACATTTTTTGTATTAACAGCTCAATTAAACTTAGAGTTAGAGCAGTTAGATGTCAAAATAGTTTTCCTTCATGGTGAATTAGAAGAGCAAATTTATATGAAACAATCAGAAGGATTTAAGGAGAAAGATAACGAGCATCTAGTATGCAAGCTCAAGAAATCTCTTTATGGGTTGAAGCAATCCCCAAGACAATGGTACAAGCAGTTTGATTACATGATAAGTATTGGTTTTACTCATTGTGAGTTTGATTATTGTTTATATCTGTTATGAATGTTAGGTGTTAGCATTGAAAACACCATTGTATAAGTTTGAGTGTAAGCTTGGGAAACACTTGGGTTGTGAGAGTAAGCCTTGTAAAACTCTTGTTAGGTTGTGAGAGTGAGCCTTGTAAAACTCTTGTTTGGGTTGTAAGTGTGAGCCTAAGAAAAACACTTGTAAAGTTGGAAGTGAGCTTGTGAAAACTTCAAAGACTAGTGGAACCTTAACAAGTTGTTAAGGAAGTGGATGTAGGATTGAAGTAAATCCGAACCACTATAAATCTTGTGTGTTCTTTCTTTCTTCCATTACTCAACCAATTCTCTATTCCGCATTTCTTATTTGTTGAATTTTTTAAATTGTCATTACTTCTTGAGGAAACCAATTCACCCCCCCCCCCCTCTTGGTTGCCATCTTGGGACAACAATTGGTATCAGAGCCCTGAGATTTCTTGAACTTAATTGTGAAATCTGATCCACAATGGCAACTTCTTCTTCATCAAGCTCTTATGGAAATCTTAACTCTATTCTTAGACCCTACTTTGATGGAACGGATTACTCATACTGGAAACACAAAATGTATTTGTTTCTAGATAGTGAAGGGATTGAACTATGGGATTTCGTGGAAAATGAGTGGAAATCTCCCACTCATGAAGTTGACGGTATTCAAGTTCCACTTCCCAAAGCTCAATGGTCAACTAGCAATATCAGAGATCGATTCAAGAACAATAGAGCTGCTTCCATCTTGATGAACTCCATTTCAAGAGAAGAAGGTGGAAGAGTTCAACATTTAACTTGTGCACATTGCATTTGGAAAACACTTGAAAACTACCATGAAGGTACAACTCAGGTAAGATTTACCAAGAAACAAATGCATGTTCATGAGTATGAGCTATTCAAGATGAAACCAAATGAAAATGTCACCGACATGACCAATCGCTTACTTGCATTTGTCAATGAACTAAAGAAGTATGGCAAGGTATATGATCAAGGTGATGTAAACAGTAAAATCTTGAGAGCCCTAAGAGCTAGAAAGAACTTTGAATCCAAAGTATCATCCATAGAAGAAGCTCATGATCTCAGTACATTAAGAACCGACGAGCTAGTTGGTAAATTACTCACTTTTGAGCTGCACAGTGAAAAAGAAGAAGATCAAGGTGAGAAAGAAAAGAGAAAACCAATTGCACTCAAAGCAATCAAAGAAGCTGAGAGCTCAAGCAATGAAGATACTGATGATGAAGATGAAATGGCTATGTTCTCAAAAAGAATGATTGAATGGAAAAGGAAGAAAAGATTACAAGCAAACAAAGGTACACCTCCTAAATTCTCCTTCAAAGATAAAGAAAAGAAAAATGAGGTGAAGTGCTATGAATGTGAAAAAACTGGTCACATCAAATCGGATTGCTACAAATTGAAGAACAAAAGGAAATGGGATAAAGAAAAGAAAAAGTCTCTCAAAGCCACATGGGATGACTCTTCCTCAAGTGAAGAAGAAGAAGAGGAAGGAATTGCAAATCTTTGTCTCATGGCTATTGAAGATGACTCCAATGAGGTAAGTACTCAATCCTTTGATCTTGTAGCACATGATGATATAAATGATATAGATGATAGTGACTTGATTGAGCACATGAATTCTAAAATAGAAAAATATTTCTCTAAAATGATGCTCTATAAAGAGAAAAACTCTAAGTTAGAAAAGGATTTTATATGCTTAAAGAACTCTACCTTAGAATTGAAAACCTCAAATGAACACTTAATAAATACAATAGGAGAATTAAATAAAAGCTCACATGACTTAGAAAAGGTGATTAAAGAGAATGAGGCATTGAAGCATGAACTAAAAGAACTAAAAGAATCAATTTCCAGATTTCATAAAGGAAAGGAAGCATTGAACACATTAATTAATAATCAAAGATCACCTTCCTTGAAATATGGATTAGGATTCAATGGCTCAACCAACATTGCACCTAGCAAACCAACATTTGTTAAAGCATCTACAACTAAAATTTCTGATGTTCATATCAAAGATGCTTGCACCAAGTCTAAAAGAACTTCTTATAGTTCACTAGGAGATAAAGCCAAAAATAATTATGCAGTGTTGTTCACTAAACTTGTACAAAAGAAATCACATACTTGTAGTTGTATGTATAATGCAAAAAGAAAAATGCAGAAGCATAGGATACCATGGCAATGCACATATTGCATGAAATTTGGTCACAAAAATTTCTATTGTTATATAAGAAAAGCTCATCTCAATTTAGAAGGCACTCTTTCTACTAACCATCAAGGACCCAACTATATGTGGGTACCTAAAAGAAGATGATCACAATTGTCTTGCAGGTATGCCTAAAATCTACTACCAATGAAAGCACATGGCTTGTGGATAGTGGATGCTCAAGGCATATGACTGGAAATGCAAAGCTCTTTACAAGTATTACCTATAAACATGGAGGTAACGTAACTTTTGGAAACAATGCTAAAGGTAAAATTCTTGGTGTTGGCTCCATTGGTTCTATTGGTAAGGATTTAATTGAAGATGTATGGCTTGTTAATGGTTTGAAACATAACTTGCTAAGTGTTAGTCAACTTTGTGATAAAGCATACTTTGTCAAGTTTGATTCTAAGGAATGCAAAATCACAAATTCAAATAATGTTATCATATTTAAGGGCACTAGAACAAACAACACTTACAATGTCAGCATACATTCAAATCATACATGTTTAATGTCCACTAATAATGATGCATGGTTATGGCATAGAAGACTAGGACATGCTGGTATGGATCAATTAAAATATATTTGTAATGAGAACTTAGTTGATGGCTTACCTAAGATAAAATATGATAAAGATAGGATCTGTGAACCTTGTCAACATGGTAAGCAACATAAAAGCTCATTTAAATCAAAGAGTGTTATAAGTACCTCTAGACCTTTAGAGCTCATTCATTTAGACTTGTTTGGACCAAATAGAGTTACAAGCTTAGGAGGCAAATCATATGCATTTGTTCTTGTTGATGACTACTCTAGATTCACATGGGTTAATTTCTTAGCTCAAAAGAATGAAGCCTTTAATTACTTCAAAACTTTTGCAAAAAGAGTTCAAAACGAAAAAGGATATGTGATCACATCTATTAGAAGTGATCATGGCAAAGAATTTGAAAATGAGAACTTTGAAGACTTTTGCAATGAACTTGGCATTTCACACAATTTTTCTGCTCCTAGAACTCCACAACAAAATGGTGTAGTTGAAAGGAAAAATAGAACTTTAATCAAAATGGCTAGGACAATGCTCAATGAATATGATTTACCATCTTATTTTTGGGCGGAAGCCGTTAATACAGCTTGTTACATTGCAAATCGTGTTTATAAAAGGCATTTAACTAATAAAACTTCTTATGAGCTATGGAATGGAAGAATACCCAGAATTGGATATTTTAGAGTATTTGGATGCAAATGCTTCATATTGAATACCAAGGATAATCTTGGAAAATTCTCATCCAAATCAGATGAAGGCATATTCTTAGGATATTCATCATATAGCAAAGCATATAGAGTATTTAACATAAAAACTCTAGTTATAGAAGAATCAATGCATGTTGTATTTGATGAATCATCTAAACTTGATCAAAAGAAAGGTATTACTTTCAATGACCCTGCAGGTACTCTTGAACCTCTTGAATCTATTGATGCTCCAAAGATCAATCAACTTGAAGAAAAGACTCAAGATCTACCTAAGGATTGGCAATACAAGAAAGATCATCCAAAGGAACTCATCATTGGAGAAACATCAAAGGGAGTAACTACTAGATCTAAAATTAATCATGTTGATGTTAATGTTGCTTTTGTTTCTCAAATTGAACCAAAAACTATTGAGGAAGCTTTAAATGATGAAAATTGGATAACTGCAATGCAAGATGAACTTAATCAATTTGAAAGAAATAATGTTTGGCAACTTACTCCTAGACCTATAGATCATTCTATAATAGGATGCAAATGGGTTTATAGGAATAAGCTTGATGAAAATGGTCACATTATTAGAAATAAAGCAAGATTGGTAGCCAAAGGTTATAATCAAGAAGAAGGTATTGACTATGATGAAACCTTTGCCCCAGTAGCCATATTAGAAGCTATTAGAATATTACTTGCTTTTGCATTTTAAGCTTTATCAAATGGATGTCAAAAGTGCATTCCTAAACGGACTCATAAATGAAGAAGTTTATGTTGAACAACCTCCTGGTTTTGAAAACTACAAATTTCCTGATCATGTTTTCAAACTTACCAAAGCTTTATATGGATTAATGCAAGCACCTAGAGCTTGGTATGATAAACTTAGTGCATATTTGCTTGAAAATGGTTTTTCAAAAGGAAAAGTAGACAACTCTTTTTGTTAAAAAGGATAAGCACAACATTTTGATTGTACAAATTTATGTGGATGACATAATATTTGGAGCTACTAATGAAGCCTTGTGCAAAGAATTTGCTTCTTGTATGACTAGGGAATTTGAAATGAGCATGATGGGTGAACTCAAGTTTTTCCTTGGACTGCAAGTCAAGCAATGTAAAGATGGGATCTTCATCAACCAATCCAAATATACAAAAGAACTCATCAAGAAATTTGGAATGGATCGCTGCAAAACTAGCAAAACTCCTATGAGCACATCATTGAAATTAGGTAAAGATGATAATGGTAAAGCAGTAGATGAGAAGAAATATCGAGGTATCATCGGATCACTACTTTACTTAACTGCTTCTAGGCCTGATATAATGTATAGTGTGTGTCTTTGTGCTAGATTTCAAACTAGTCCTAAAGAATCACACTTGAATGCCACTAAGAGAATCTTGAAATATTTGAGTGGTACAATACATTTAGGACTTTGGTATCCTAAAAACACATCATTTCATATTATAGGATTTTCAGATGCAGATTATGCTGGTAGTATATTAGATAGGAAGAGCACAACAGGAGCATGTCACTTTCTTGGTAATTGTCTAGTTTCTTGGCATAGTAAGAAACAAGCATCGGTTGCTTTATCCACAACGGAAGCTGAATATGTTGCAGCATGTTTTTGTTGCACACAAGTATTATGGATGAAACAACAATTGCTTGACTATGGTAAAGTGTTTAACAATATCTCCATTAAATGTGACAACACTAGTGCTATCAATTTGTCTAAAAATCCTATCCAACATTCTAGATCCAAGCATATAGATATTAGACATCATTTCTTGAGGGAAAATGTACAAAATCAGAATATAATCTTAGAATTTATAGATACAGAAAATCAACTTGCTGATGTCTTTACAAAACCCTTGAATGAAGATAGACTTAACTTCATCAAACTCAATTTAGGAATGATTGATGGAATCACTTTGAGCTAATTAAAATTTTTGCCTTACAATAAAGTTTCTATGTGCATGAAATTAATTTTTCTTAACATACTTGGAATATCTTTCATCTTTCCTTGAATCTTTCATTTTTAAGTCTGTTGCGGTCGCTCCAGTATCCCTTCGCGATCGCTACTTCGTCTGCTAGTTTCATTCAATAAAAATCTCTGTGCGCGGTCGAGAAAATTTGTGCGCGGCCGCACCAATTTGAATAGTTTCGACCGTTACAGACAGTTTCTTCCCTCGCGAGCGTACCTATCTTACTAATGGTCGCTAGACCCCATTTCGCGATCGCACCTTGTTAAATCTGCGACCGCACCCTGTACACTCTGCTCGAAAATTTATAACCGTTGGCTGTGTGACAGGTCGCAACTCTTCATTTTCAACAGTCATAAATGGCTATTTTCTTAATTCCATCTATTTAAGAGTGTGTTACAACAGTTTATCTGATATTTTGACTATCAAAGCACACAAACCTCCCTCTAAAACCCTAAAAACCTCTCAATCTCATCTGTTTCTCAATCACTCTCTGTTTTTCAGATTACTCCTACTCCTTCTGTTTTCAATGGCTCCCAAAAGAAAAACCACCTCCAAAATAAAGGGTCAAGCCAAGAGAGTTCCAGGAATTACCATTAGAGAACCTGTAGTTGATCCTCCATCCCCTCCACAGTCTAAAAGAGGTGAGAAAATTCACAAACCTCACCACCAAACCTCTGAGGAAGACATTAGGTATGCAATGCTTAAGAAAAAGAAAGTTGAAGGCACCAAATCTCCTTTTGGTGGGATGCTTTCTGCATTGGGCATCAAGGACGAAATTGAGAGATTGTTGGATGTCCTTGGATGGGAAAAATTTGTCTTTCCAGAAGAGGTAGGCTACTCCAGTCTTAGCAAAGAATTTCTGATGTCTCTTCAAATAGAAAAGAGTGCAAACTCTGCTCTAGGTTGGTACGAGGTAAGGTTTAAGCTTTTTGATCATTATCAATCCTTAACCCTAGAAGATTTTGGCAGCATTTGGAACTTCCCTTCTGAAGGTATAACCTCTTACAATGACCAAATCTTCTCAAACCAAACCCTTTCTGATTTCTGGCGAGAAATTTCCATTGAAACTTCTTTTGAAAAGGAATCTAAAGCCAGACATATCAAATCTCTCACCCACTGGATGCTCCATAGGATCATCACCTACACCATCCACCAAAGAGCTGATGGGAATGAGAAAGTCACCAAAAGAGACCTCATCTTTCTGTATGCTTTCACCCACAACATCAAAATAAACACCACCAAGTTCTTGATTGATACCTTTTATCATCATGCTGTTACAAGAACTGGTACCTTCTTCCTATCCTCTCAAGTTACTCAAATAGCTAGGCACCTAAACCTTCTGAATGATTTGAACTTAGCCACCTTGAGAAACCCTTTCACTCTAGCCTCTAGTGCTATCACAATAGATTACTTAGAGCATGCTGGATGTGTAAGGAAGATTGAAGGATCTTATGTATACTCCTTTGGCAAGAAAGGTGTTATGGACAAACAAAAGAAAAGGCCAAGGTATACAATTGAGGGAGAGGGAGATTCTGTAGAAGTTGCTATGGAATTACCCCCAAAAGCAACTTCATCAAAAGCTGCTCAAGAAACTGCTTCATCCTCCACACAACTCATCCTCCAAGCTATCAAGACTCTCTCCAGGAACCTTTCTAAGTTCAAGAAAAGTGTCTCCAAGAGATTCCAGCACTTGAACAAGAGAATAGACCTTATATCCCACATGCACCATGATCTCTATGACATGCAAGGCAAATTGGACTTGCCTCAATGCAACCTTGAAGATTGGGATATAAGTAATTACACCCAAAGCATTGCTGAAGAAGAAGAGTCCATTAGTACTAGCTCTGCCTCTGTTGCACCTCAAGATAAAGGGAAAGCTCCTTTAGTTGAAGAAGAGTTAGATGTAGATGATGACTCAGAATAGCTTAGCTTTAGTTTGTTTTTTGCATTTTCATATGTTTGCTGCTTTGCTTTCTGTCTTGTACTTTCCTCCACTTTAATATATATAATGTTTATATTCCCTTTCATTGTTTTGTTAAATGATTTTGCTTAACATTTGTTTCATTTTGCCTATGACAATGGGGGAGAAAATACCAAAATGGAAAACAAGAATAAGAAAAAATAATGGGAAAACAAGAATAAAAACAATAATGGGAGAAACAAATTATACATGTTGAAATTTGTTGAACATTTGCAATAGGGGAGAAATGTTTATGGGGGAGAAATGTTTGCATCAAACAATAACATTTGCACCAAGATAAACTACTAAATCACAAATGCTCTTAACCATGATTGTTGCATATGTTAAGGGGGAGCATTTTAGACTTATTATTTTTCTCATCATTCCATTTGAATTGTCAAAGTTAAAATGGGGGAGATTGTTAGACAAATGATCTTAATTTTGATCCTTGACAACTCAAATGGATGATCTATTTAACTTGTGTTTGAGAAATCTTGTTGCAGGATTAGGTTGCTTCAATTAAAGGTGAACAAAACAATTATAGCGGTCGCACCTCACCTAAATACGACCGCTCCATGCAATTACAGAATGAAACCTTGTCACAGTAGGTTTCGCTGTCAGAAGTTCAACCATAGTCGCGACCGCGCCTACAGAATGGCGACCGTCCAAAATACTTGCCCGACCGCTACTCAAGGAACTTAAATCATTACAATCACAGTAAGGTTCGCGGTGACAAGAACGGTGAATGATTCAACCTCGCTTACCACTTTAGCGACCGCCCCATTCAGAGTCGCGACCGCCCAACAATTCAAGAAGAAATTGCTCAAAGAGACAGTAGTGTTCGCGTCCTCAGGTGCGTCCAGAAGTTCGACGTGAAAATGTGAGTTCGACCGCGAAAAGCTACCAAGGGCGACCGCGAAGATTCAAATTATGGCGGACATCTCTTTTGCTCTGTCAGAAAGTGACACGTGACATGACCGTTGTAAACCCACTTCAATATACAAAAAGGGCGACCGCACCTCTGCTTGGCGCGACCGTCCCGACAAACACAGCATGGACAAGAAACGGTCCGACAAACACATCATGGGCAAGATTCCAGCTGCAGAGCACTAAAATTCGACCGTTGAAGTTTTTCAAAAGTAGCGACCGTCCCTTGTTAAAAGGACGACCGCGTGAAGCATGAGCGCGACCATCCTTGTATGAAGGGCAACCGCGAAGTGCTTCGGATAGTTTAAGTAAATAAGGTCTAATCTGCCAAGACTTTATTCTCAACATCAATAACGGCTAGTAAGACCACATTGGATATAAATACAAAGTTTCTATGAGAAAACAATAGAGACAACATTGAGAAAAGATTTTCATAGCCAAGCAACAAATTTTCTTTTACTTGTATTTGAATTGTTATGAATGTTAGGTGTTAGCATTGAAAACACCACTGTATAAGTTTGAGTGTAAGCTTGGGAAACACTTGGGTTGTGAGAGTAAGCCTTGTAAAACTCTTGTTAGGTTGTGAGAGTGAGCCTTGTAAAACTCTTGTTTGGGTTGTAAGTGTGAGCCTAAGAAAAACACTTGTAAAGTTGGAAGTGAGCTTGTGAAAACTTCAAAGACTAGTGGAACCTTAACAAGTTGTTAAGGAAGTGGATGTAGGATTGAAGTAAATCCGAACCACTATAAATCTTGTGTGTTCTTTCTTTCTTCCATTACTCAACCAATTCTCTATTCCGCATTTCTTATTTGTTGAATTTTTTAAATTGTCATTACTTCTTGAGGAAACCAATTCACCCCCCCCCCCCCCCCTCTTGGTTGCCATCTTGGGACAACAATATCTTAAGTCTTTGAAGAGTGGATCCTTCATCTACTTATTTATTTATATTGATGATATATTAATTATTGCAAGAGACATGAAAGATGTATATGATCTTAAATCTTTATTAAGTCTAGAGTTTGATATGAAGGACGTAGGTGCTGAGAAGAAAATTCTTGGCATGGAGATCAACAGGGATAGGAAACATGAATCTATGGCTCTCACATAAGAATTACATTAAAAGAGTATTGAAGAGATTTAGTATGGACAAGGCGAAACCAGTTACTACTCCTTTGGCTAATCACTTCAAATTGTCTAACCATAGGTGTCCCGAACAAAAGAAGAACTGCAATACATGGCAAAAGTTCCATATGTTAGTACAGTAGGGAATTTAGTGTATGCAATGGTATGTACAATACTAGACTTATTACATGCAGTTAGTATAATTAGCAGATTTATGGCTAATTCAGGCAAGGAACACTAGCAGGCTGTAAAGTGGATTCTCCGATACTTGAGATGTAACTTTGATTATGGAATTTGCTATGGTACAGTAAATGATTTGGTCTCCATTATTAGATATATTAATTCAGACTATACTAAAAATATGGATGATAGGAAGTCTACTACAGGCTATATTTTCACACTTGCAAATAGTCCAATCAGTTGGAGGTCAACCTTACAAAGTTTGATTACTTTATCTACCCTGAAAGCAGCAAAGGAAGCATTGTGGTTGAAAGAGCTTATCTCAAAATTAGGCTTCAAGAAGTAGGCTCTTTGTATATATTGTGATAGTTAAAATGTCATTGAGTTATTCAAGAATCAAGTGTACCATGCTAGAACAATGCATATTAATGTGAGATATCACAAAATTAAAGAGTTAATTTCTTTAAGTGAGATTATATTGATGAAGGTACATACAAAGAAAATGCAGCAGTTATGTTGACAAAGATACTCCCTTTGGAGAAGTTCAAACATAGTTTGGACTTATTCTAAGTCACAAACTGAGAATTTGTGAAGATGTTAGAACTCCAGGTGTAGGTACATATTTTTTTCCAGGTTGTGCGAGTCTTCTAAAGGGGATAATTATTCACCAAGGTGGAGATTATTAAATAATGGTTCATAATTAAAATCAGTTTTTTACTAGGAATTCTAACAAAGAGGAGGTTTATCAATTTTATAATAGAGTTTAAATAGGAAAGGGAGTTAGAATAGGAAAAATATTTCCTTGTATATCTAGGATAAAATTAACATTATATTGATGAATGCAAATTGATCATATAATTTCTATCAGATTATGCATTTAATTAACTTGAATTAATCTATTCTAAGCTTATTTATGTGTTTTTATTTCATTATTCTTCAATTAAGCTTAGTTTAAATTAATTTCTTATAATTGTGTATAAACTGGAATTTTTTGTAATTTTTGGACCTTTAGAGCTTCAAGTACAATATTGGTGGGTGTAAAGGGCAAATTTGGAATAGTAGTCTTCATAAAGTTGATAGGAGATATCTCAAAATTTCTAAAGAGGTCTAGTTTGTCAAATGCTGAGTTCATTTGTGCCTCCAACCTTAAAGTCAAAATTAGGCTAAAATTTCAGAAATAGAAGTCCAGTTCGAGCCACTGATAGTAATTGGGCCATAACTTGGGCGTCTAAAGTCCGAATGAGGTGATTAAAAAGCCAAACATCATCCACTCTTCTGGACCTATAACTTTAATGAGGATTCAATTTGAGATAAGGAATATATCTGATAGAAATTTGAGTTTGAAATTTGAATTCAAATTTTGAGCAGAAGTTGAAGAGAAGTAGGAATCTTGTTTTAAGGAGCTAATTTTGATTGCAATGGAGAGAACGTGAACATTACCAGAAGAAGATCCAAAACCAATTTTTCTACTACACTTTTTTACTTTTCAAGGAAAGATTAGTGTAATATCCCAAGGTACACCCTAAAAGTTTGGAATAATTTGTATATGGATTTAATGTGTATGTTTAATGGAAAGAGAAAAGAAGTGAAGAGAGTGTATATGTTGTATCTATGGATATATATATATATATAAGAGTTAAACTAATGAAAGTCAAAAGAAGATAAATTAATTAAAAGAAAATATTGTAAGAGATAGAGGTGTATGAAGAATGATATATATATATATATATATATTGTAATTGTAAAACATGGGAAATATTAAAGCAATATATAAGAGATATACATATACCCACATATACAGCACATATACATCATGTATAAAGAGGTGTAGGAAAAGTAAGTTTCTATAATTAAATAATAATAATAATAATAATAATAATAAGAAAAGAAAGTCAAAGGGAAGACTAAAGTGGTGATGGAGGATTTTTAGAAATATTAATTATATTATTATTATTATATATATATATGATAAGTATGAGAAAAAGAAGAAAAGATCTTCTTTCCTTCTTCTTCTTCTTCTTCAACGAGAGAGAGAGAGAGATGTGATTTTATCTACATATACATCAAAATCTTAAGGGCTTTAAGAGAATTGAAGGTGGAGATTGAAGATTTGACAAAATATTCAAGTAAGTGTTCATTTCTTTGAGTTGATTTCTATTGATTTTGTTTATATTTGATTTGGTTAGTGTGTGAAGATGATGATAGTGAAAGATTAAAGGTTATAGATATGTTGAATTGGAATTTTGATAATGATAACATAGTTATTTGTGAGGATGATGATAGATTGTTGAAGTTATATAAGGGGGTTAAATTAGTTGGTAATTGATGTATGTGGTGAGTTTGATCATTTATTTTCCTAGATCTTCAAGATATTTGTGTTTAATGAAGTTGAAAACATAGAATACATGATTTTGGTCCGAAACAGAGGCATTTTGGCTGCCAAGACCGTGGCCATTGGAAGCCATGGCCGTGGGGGTGTTGAGCAAGGGAGACAGATTCATTTTATATGCCACGGCCGTGGGGGTTGGAAGGCCACGACCGTGGGGGTTTTAGAACAATTGGGCAGAATTGTTTGCTATGCCACGCCTGTGGGGGTTGGGAGGCCACGACCGTGGGGTCCTAGAGAGAGATGTTGATTTGTAATTTGTGATCTAGAGGTTTAGTATGAGGTTAATAAGTGAATAATTGTATTGGGATTCATGTATTTTATCATTTTATTTGGATTAGGTTGTGAAGAAAGTGGATTGCCCTAATTCAAGTGGTGAAGAGTTCTTGGAAGAGGAAGTGTATAGATTGGTGTGAGTGGTTCTTAAGGTAAGTACAAACTACATTATTGCATACATTCATATGATGCTAAGACTTAACACACATTTGATTGTAAATGTGTTAAGAAATCTAATGCATTGTTGATGCATATTAATAATGTATTGTTTGGTATAATGTGTATGTTGTTATGAGCATGTAAAATGTGTGTTAATGTCATTTGTTATATATACACTTAAATGATGAATTGATTAATGTGATTTGAGATATAATGAGATGTAAAATCAATGTGGTTGGTTATAATGACGTAAATAAGATGGTTGAAGCATATTTGCCTACATGATGATGAAATGAAATATGAAATATGTAATGTGAAAGATATGATGATATGATGAATCGCTTTAATGTGAGTTGAGATTATATGAGGTATGAGGCCACGATGGTTGGCTATGATAAGGCAAATGAAATATAATTGGGGCATGGATGCCTACTTAATTATGAGAAATGAAATGAAAAGAAATTGATAAAGAGATAAATGAAAATATTGTGTGCCTAATGTGTTATTCAACTTTCAAAGTTCTGAGTTTGGCGGCATGCCTATGAATTGCTGGATAGGTGAAAAGACCGGGTCGTAAGTCGATTCCAGCTGAGAAATGTGAATTATGATATGATGTTTTTGGGGTGAAAAGACTGGGTCGTAAGCCTCAAAAACAGTAACAGTCTAGCCGGGTTGAGGATCTCCTCGAATTTAGCCGGGTTGAGGTCCAAGAGACTGGGTCTGTTACACTATCCATGGATAGAGATATATATATTGCCTACGGGCTTGATGATTATGATTATGGACCAAAGCAATAACTCTGAACTTTGAATAACATATTAGATTCTTTTTGGGCTCATGCTTGTCTTTGTTTTCAATGTGATTTATGAAATGTGAAATGAATGAATAATGAGACCCATACTTGTCTTTGTTTTCAATATGAATGATGAAATGTGATTCATGAAAGGTGAATTGTGAATAATGAATTAATTGAATAGTATAAGGACATGTAAAATGTGTATGGATGTGGACATTTTAAGTATTAGTTATGAATGTTCTTATAAGTTATGGAATGGTAGGTTGTGTTAATGATATGTGTATTTGTATATAATTATGAGATTAGTAGATATATTTAAAAGGTGTATTTGAAATGGGAAAACATGATAAAAAAAATAATGATATATGAATTTAACATATGAGTGATTTTCTGTAATGTATGTTTATAATATTTATTTGTACTACTAATCTCTCGGGCTTAGCGAGGTTGTGTAATCGTGCAGGTGAGTAGGTGGTAGATCTGAAGTCAATCGTTATACCACAAGAAGAGCATGAGTGTTTCGAGACCAACTAGAAGGTGGTGCATACATGTACAAGTTAAATATGTTGTATTTTAAATAATATATATTCATATGTATAAGTGAATTTTGATAAGGACAAGATTATTATTTATATGTAAGATCATCGAAAGTATAATAATTTTGTAAATGTTCTTTAAATAAAATGTATTATTGTTTGAACTCAAATAAAAGTTTTTAAAATGTAACGACTAGTGACATTCTTATACTGTATATACGTACTGTATGTATACCAGGTATATGTATAGTACTTATATAGAGTATGTGGGTGTTACAATTAGTTTTTGACCATTGGAGATCAAAGGAAGAAGAAAAATTGGACTTGATGATAAATTCATCATCTCTACAAGAACATTCATCAATCTAGTTTGAATTTTCTATTTTAGTTTATTTTTTATTTCATGTTTTTGTTTTGTTATTGATTTGAATATTAGAATTATGAATTACATGTCTAGTTTCTTAATTTTTATGTTTATTAAATTTAATTTAGTCATGAACAACTAATCCCTTTATGAAATTAAGGGATTTTAATATTTGAACTATGGATTTGATTATAATCTATTAAAATACATAGATTTATTTTCTTTTATCCTTGATTTAATAATTTTGATTTAATTGATTAGCAATTCTTTGGCCACTAATTATTAAATATAAAGAATCATATAAAATATGAGAGTTGAATGTGATTTTTGATGTGGAATCATCAACCTTGAGTGATTAAGTTTAGAAATAAGTTAATTGCTTAGGGATCTAGGATTGATATCTTGATTTAATTGAATTGGACATTGATTATTTGACATGAAAATAGTAATTTAATCATTGTCCAATTATATTCCCCTTACCTGAGAGAGAAGTGGCTGAATAGAGTGATATTGGATATTTAAGATTTAAGAATTGGAATTTAATTCTTCATTAATCAAACCCATAATAAAAACTCTATTGAAACCTAATCCTACTATTTATCATTGATTGTTTGAACACCTAGTTTTGAGTAATTAATTAAGTTAGACTTAAAATCAATAGAATAAATTTAATTGCTGCAAATTTTTAATTTTCAGATAATAGTTACATTGAATTTAGGTTAATTAAATACACATCCCCTATGGATACGATACTCACTCTACCACTTTACTACGAGAAACGATACCAAGCACTTGCGGTATAGTCATAGTAGTACACATTCACCCATGACACAACATATATATAGAGCAACTTAGATGATAAATAATACATTGAATTGCGAGAAAAAAAAATCTTAGTTGTATTCTCTTTCTAAGAAATAAATTGAGAAACCTCCCATGAACGTAGATAAATTGTCGAGCCACTTAAATCTTTGTATGTTATATGATTATTTCTTTAATTCTTCTTTTTTATTTTTCTATTGATAGATTGATCCCTTATTTTGCAAGTTCTAAAAATACAATATTTTTTCTAACAAACTCATAATCTCTATAGACTAGAACTAGTTAACATACTCATCTATTAAAAAAAAAAGAACTTTGTTCACTATAGCATGAAAATTTAAACAAACTTATTCTAGATCTTATATATATATTTTAATTATATTTTTAATCAATTTTACTACAATTTATAAATTTATTATCCTAATTAAGGTATAAAAGGTAAGCCACTTTATTTTTATTTTTATCTAATTTTCATACATTTTTTCTTCTTTATAATTTAAGAGTTTATCATTGTCGTCAATTTATTAATAAACAATAGCCTCGTAATTTTTCTTGCCTTTCTTTTTTCAAAATATTTCATCATTCTTTCTTTGTTTGTTCTTTTTTAGTTTTATATGTTTTTTTTTATTTATGGCCTACCTTCAAAATAATTTTCAAACAATATAGATATTTGTATATTCTTATTTTTGTATTTTTTTATCTTTTAAAATAAAAACTGAATATAATTTAAATTTTTATTATGGAGTTTTATATTTTCTTATTTGAATGTTATGTGTCCTTTTCAAATTAAAATTTATCCTTCTTTGTTGGAGATTATTTATTCTTTTCAAAGATGGTTATCTTTATCCTATAAAAGATGATCAATATTTATTAAAATATGACATATATAATGAGTGTCTCGCTGAAAGTTGATTTATTATTTACATTAAAAATATTCAAAAAAAATCAGTAATTTTATTAATTATATAGATTTTATATAATTTTTTAAGACAGATTTTATATAGTTTAATTTATTAATGAGAATTTAGTTTATATTAAAAAATTATTTTTCCATGTCCTAATTGTTAGAAAAATTTACTAATTAAAAACTTAAAGGCCAAACTTAAAATTGTCAATTTCAATTGAAGTTAAAAAAAAATGATACATGTGATTAATCGCGTTAGTAGAATTAATAATTTAATAAACTCATAAAATTGAAAAACTCAATTTATTTTTATTAAAATTTAAATATTAAATTGACCATCAATTTGACTTTTACCTTATTAGTAAAAAAATAAAATTATAATTATTAATTTAAATTCATTTATTATAATTAATTTTTAAATTAGGATATAATTGAAATATATATAAATATGTGTAAAATTCATTCCACATTTGTGTATCAAGTCTAATAGGAAATATATATTCATTTTTTAGTATAAAGGTTTTAATAGTATAAAATTGTTGTGTTTTAATAAATAACTAAAACATATTAATTATTATAGTGAGGATGTTGATTAATCAAAGTTAATATAATTTAATACGTGTTACCTTTTGAAGTGGGCTATGTCTCAATTGCAACAAATAATTGTATATTGAATGATGTGATGATATAATATATGTTGACTTGCTGTAAAAGCATAGGATTTTTGAATTGATTATTTGGCCAAATCCTAGTTTTTTTCAAAACTTTAGCTTCCCTAATTACATAATTATTTTTTTAACTTTAATTAATATTTTCTTATATATAATTGTTATTGCTTCCTCAAGAGCAACATGTGTAGGCCCCGCCGTGCTTGCCCAAGCAATGGGTTGGGGATTAATTAAAGAGAGCACACTCTTTTATAAAAATAAATATTAAATAAATAAATCATTTTAATTATTATTATTATTATTATTATTAAGAAAGGTTAGACTTAGGGACGCGGCGAATCGAGAAGGAATCAAAGTAGAGGGTGTTTGGCCCCCTGGAATCTTGAGAGGCGCTTATTCAGTAAATCACTATAAATCACATACAACTTGTTTGTCCCTTAACTACTATAGGTGTTTTATTTAGTGTTTTTTTGGAAGAATTTTATTTAGTGTTCTTAGTAGCTTACTAATAGCTCATAATTCATTAATTATTAATTACTGATTAGAAACATGTTACATGATAAATATAAATATTTACTATTATTAAAATCTTAAATATTAATTTTAATATATTAAAAAAATAAAAATAATTATTAAAAACTATATTTAATTATTTATATATATATTATAAATTTTAAAAAATATTATGAGTATTATAATAATAAAATATAAATAAAACTATGAGAATTTAACAGGTGAAATTTATGCATTCCAATTCTTTTTCCTTAAAAAATAAATTATATATAACTATTAAGAGCTTATATACTTTTGGAGGAGTCTCAAAAGCTAGTTTATAAAGTTGAAGAACTCAATTATATATAAGTTAATTTAATATTTTATATTTAATCATTGTGAAATTATATATCATATATTAAATTGCTCTCCTCAAGTAGTAACTGAGCCCAGAGAATTTTTAATAAACCTAGTTGACCAGATAAAAAATTAAAAAATTTGAGAGACATTTCATATCAAACGAAGAATAAATTTTGAAAGCTCATTATAGAATGAATGAAACGTACCAGGAATTAAGAATTAAAATAATATTAAATCTGAGGCATACCAAAAATTGAAAGAGAAATCATAATTTAAATTATAATAGAAGAGAAAGAGAGAAAGAATGGCACAAATATTATTTTACTATGATATCTATGGAAATATTGAGAGCTTATATACTCTTGAAAGAGCCAATCTCAAAAACTAATTTGTAAGGTTAGAGAACATAATTATATAAGTCAATTTAACATTTTATATTTATTTAATGGGGGATTGTATATATACTTAACAAAATCTGTATCAAATTTATTAACTTAACAAGAGCATTTGTTTTTTTTTTTTAATTTGTTTGTTAGACTTGATTCAAATATGTTTCACTAAAAGGAAGAGAATGGTTTGCTCTTAATTTATGTTTGAAGTTAGATTGAAAAGTTCTAACAACTTGTATAATGCATCATTCAACTTTATCAAACTGATACGGTTACGGTAAAACTTGAGTTAGTGTGCTGTAATCATACATTAATTCTATAGATATTTATGCAGGATATATATATATATATATATATAAGCTTTAGAAATGCAAGATATTATAAATATCAAATAAAATAGAGACAGAAAAAAGCGTGTAGAGCAAAAATAAAGAGATAGGAGAGGTGAAATATGAAAAAAGTATTGAAAGATTGATGTTGTATGGAAGAAGAATAATATTTCTATCATGTGTTTGACAGTTACATATATAGAAAATAATAAGAGACAAAAAATAATCAAAAAAAGACAAAAAAAAAAAGAAACTTGTAATCATATTATAAAATTAGTAAAATATACCATATTTTAAATTTATTATAAGCAAAAATATAAATAATTCTAAAGAAACATAGATGATAGTCTTGTGTATTGAATATTGACTATGAGCTCAATCTTATTACTAATAATATAGAAAATCCAATCATCAAATTTTCCAAAAAAAAAAGATTAATTTTTAAAGAAATGGAAGTAACCATTTTTCAAAAATCTATTTATAATTTAAAATTATTAAGCATATGGATTTGAATTCCGATTTGACACTAAATTAAGCAAGTTGAAAATATCATAACATTAGAATTATTCAAAAACATTAATTAACTCTCAAAATGATTAATTATTATGATATTAATTTATTTCCTTTTTTCTCCTTCACATAACAATATATTGCTATATTACAAATTTTAAAGAAGAATGTATAATAAATGATATCTAAATTTAAATTTTTATTTTTTTAATTTAAAGATAGATACTTAATTATGACAGAAAATTTATCATTAAAATCTAGAATTAAAAAATGTAAATAAAGTGAGAAAACAACTTGAGTTTATTAATCATGGTTAAGATTGAAATGGCTTCATTGTCCAAAAGAATCTTGGAGTCCAGCATCAGCATATTACACCCAAAAAAATTATTAAATGAAAACATAAAAATAAAAAATAAAAAAGGTTAGATTAAGATCCTTTCCAAATATTTAATATTTTTAAATATTTAATATTTTTAAATATATATATATATATATGGTAAATGGAATAACCATTTTTAATTTTATTTTATTCTTTTAAGCCTTACGGACAATTAGAGGAAGAGGTAATTTTATTCTTTTACTTTTATCATGCTGTAAAGATTCTCTCTCTCTCTCTATATATATATATTATATGTAAAATGTAATCGGACCGACTTGGTTAATATATTAATTATTATGCTTTATCTTTCTTGATTTCATGTTTAGTTTCGCTTTCCTGAGCATAAGCAATTTTAACATATATAGTTAGACTGTGCTTCTAGTTAATTATTTATTATTATTATTATTATTATTATAAATGGGATAATAATACATATTTGGTATAATTGGTGCTATTATAACTAAAATGTTGAATGATTAACCATCATCGTATATTAGTTTATATATTTTTTCATCCTCAATTCACATAGAATTACGTGGGTAATGGTTTGTTATAATTTGATAAAATTATGATATAGTTTAATTTTTTTATTTTTATATAATATAATTTTGCATAATATATAATTTCATGTTTTAAAAATTTTATAAATATTGAATATAATTTTATAATCTATTATTCATTTTAATATTTTATTAAAATCTTATATGATACTATCAAATTAAATAAAAAAAATTTATTTAACAATATTATACGCACCATTTTACTAAATATATATGTTAAATGTGGACAACATTTTTTAGTTTATTTTCTTTGATTTTGTTTAGATATATATCATGAAAATAAGGAGAATTTTTCCTCTTTTTTTTTCACATCACTGTTTTTTTTTTCTCTTTCTTTCAATTGGAAATTTCAAATTAAAATATATTCTAAATTTTTTTCATGTGACTTATTTAATTTTTTAGTAATAAAATATAAAAGATGTATAATTATTCAATTAGTTTGCTACTTTAAATAAATATCTAATTGGAATTACCATTGTATTATATAATTTTTTTAACTTTTAAAATAATAAAAAAATCAAATAAAAATATTTTTCTTATAAGAACTTTAATTATTTTTCTATTTTTTGACAAGTTTATTATAATGGATAAACATACATATAAAATACATACATTAATTTATGGATCATCAAAGATTATTAATTCTCAAATATTAAAATTAAATTTTAATATTGATACCACCCGAACTATAGTACTGGACTTCGGTGCATCTCTCGTCTTGATCTACTCACATAACCGAACTCTTTTCCATCCAAACGGTAGTTGGTATGATGTGATAAGAAGCAATAATGATGACGCCCGAAAAATCAGCTGACCCTAACAGATATGACCTCATATCCATCCACTATATATAGGGATGTGCCCCTACAGGTAAAGTGTCAGAAAAAACTTTTCTTTCTTCTTATTATAGTTCGGTCAATCTTCATGTCTCTGACTTAGGTATCGGAGTCTCCCCACTAGAGTCCCGTCCCTCCTTTGACTTGGCAGATAGAACAGTCGGAGCCAGGAGCACCTGAACTTCCCGATCTAAACCAGAGTCCTACAGTCCGCTTTGTCATCATTGATGTTGTGAGCGTGGATAAGCTGAACCCCAAAGATGGACAATAGGACTCCAAATGCAACCCCCAATTCCAGAATCGTGCTCTAACCTCAAACACCAAGTTGCCTTTACCACCATATACACCTTGATACCACTCAACCCTTAACATGACAGACAACTAGCAAATCGAGCATTATATGGCGGAACCTCTCATACTTAAGCCCTTGTCCACCAATCTAATGGCAGACTCGGTTGGCTCATCCACCCCATTTACCCCTCTAGCACGAATGGCAACATCCATGTTGTAATCCTCAACTCCATCAGAATAAGCAATCAAAGACTTAACCTCGACTCTCAGAGACTTCATTGCAGCCTTTGGACCACAAGTCACTACAAATTTCCCCCCTCGCAGAATTATAAATTACCGAGCCTCCCCCCCACAACATAACCTCGACCAAGATCAACAGTACAAACCTAGAGAAACCTCTCCAGACACCACAAAATGAGTTCAGAGAAGACTTCAGTCTCCGAAACATTCAACATCCCACACGTCTCCCTCTCCAATGTCCACCCTAACCCAAGCCCAAACTAAGAAAAAGGAGGTCATGGTCACCACCTTGATACATGATAAAATCAAGTGCACTCGCAAGTATACGAGGTAGCTGTAGCAAAGGTGATCGCCCCAAGGTCGTTTCCCCAAGAAGGTGTGGTTCGTAATAGCTTGATTGACAATTTATTTAAATGCGAGAGTTTGTTGTTTGGAGTGGTGCGAAAATAATTAAACCTAAATTTAACCGTGCGTAGAGATTAATGTGTGTGGGTGTACAAGATCCAATCGATTCTTGGGAATGTGCCTAGGGTTATAGGTCCATTCGATCAAAGCTCAATTCTCAATTGTCCATTAACATAACCTTGTAAATTAATTTGTTTCTTAAGATTAATTAGTCAATTACCAATCCATTAGTTCTCACATTCATGAATTAACAATGACCAATTCTTTAACATTACCAAATTAATAAACCCTAGAACTTATATTTCTAATTCATTCATAGGGTGGTCGATTATATAGTTCCGATATCGAATTTCACCTCTCGGTCCGTCATCCAATATTCAAAGATTAATAGGTAGCTAATCTATCAACCTAGCATTTAATGCAATACAATCAACCAATCAACAAGGAACATCAATTTAAATATCAAATCAAGACATTCAACCAAATATACTAGAAGCCCTAAACATGGGTATTTAACTCAACATCATCAATTTATAACATTCATTCAACTCAATATAAAACAAATACAAATTGTTCATTGCAATATCAATCTCTTAATACAACATCAACAATAGAAATGAATTAAAAGAGAGAATAGAAAAACCCCTTGTGAAGATGCCAAGAGTAGGATTGCTAGTCTTCCTCCTAGCTCCACTTGATGTATTTGATGAAGAACTCAAGCCCTCTTCAATGGTTGATTTCCCTTTGCAATGTGGAATGGAGCTTTCTCAAGTCACCAAACCTTTGGATGGAGCTTTCTCAAGTCACCAACTCTTCAATTGATTTTGCCTTTGGAAGATGGAATGGAGCTTTCTCAAGTCACCACTCCCTTCAATGAAGTTTCTTCAACCTTTGAGAACTTGTAACCCAATTTATCCCAAAGAACCTCAAAGATCTTATCAATGGAAGATGGAGAAGGTGGAGAGGATGGAAATGGAGGTTGGAGGTGAAGGGACAAGGGAGAGTGTCACTCTCTCCCTCTCCCACGTTTTTTGCAGAAAATTTGGCTCCAAGAACAAAAAGCTCCATCTATTTTCCTCTTCAATCCCTTTTAATTCATTCAAAAATCAACACCCATGCCTTCCAACTCATCCCATTTTCCTTTGTCCCCCACTTTTTCTTTGTTTAATATTTCTTTTGGCAAGCAATAAGTCTTTGTCTCCCACTTGTTCCCCACTTTGTTGAAAGAATTTTGACTTTTCAGGTGGGACACGGCCAAGCCAAGAGTGTCTTGGCCGTGTCTCTTGGTATCTTCCTTGAGGTGACACGGCCAAGCCAAGAGTGGCTTGGCTGTGTCTCTTGATTTTTCATGAGACACGGCCGTGTCACTTGGCCGTGTTCCATTCTGTGTGTTTTGTTTTTGTGAGACACGGCCAATGGCTTGGCCGTGTCTCTTGCCAGTGTCAGTCACTGCTTCACTTTCTTTGAGAGACACGGCCAAGCTTCAAGCGACATGGCCATGTCTACCAATTTTTCCTTAAACACGGCCAAGTTTCAAGCGACATGGCCAAGACGATCAGACATGGGCAAGCTTCAAGCGACATGGCCAGTGGCTTGGCCATGTCACTTGCCAGTGTCGCACTCTGCCTTCTTTCTTTTCTTTCTTTTCAAGTGGTGACACGGCCAAGTTAATGAGACATGGCCAAGATGATCAGACATGGGCAAGCTTCAAGCGACATGGCCAAGACGATCAGACATGGGCAAGCTTCAAGCGACATGGCCAGTGGCTTGGCCATGTCACTTGCCAGTGTCGCACTTTGCCTTCTTTCTTTTCTTTCTTTTCAAGTGGTGACACGGCCAAGTTAATGAGACATGGCCAAGACGATCAGACATGGGCAAGCTTCAAGCGACATGGCCAAGACGATCAGACATGGGCAAGCTTCAAGCGACATGGCCAGTGGCTTGGCCATGTCACTTGCCAGTGTCGCACTCTGCCTTCTTTCTTTTCTTTCTTGATTTCTTTTCCTTGGGTGAGACACGGCCAGTGGCTTGGCCGTGTCTCTTGGGTGTGTCAGCTACTGTCTTGGAATCCTTTTGAGGGACATGGCCAAGCTTGCTTTGGCTTGGCCATGTCTTGCTTGATTCATGCTCTTTCTTCATTTTTCTTGATTGTTTTGATCATCCAAGGGAGTTTTTACACTTAAACCTAAAACAAACAATTTAAACAAACTTAAAACAAAAATCAATCAAAACATTAACTAAAACACACATAAAATCATACTAAAAACAAGTACAAAAATGATCTAAACACATGCGTAGAGGAATAACATTGCAGTATGATGCTACTTTCCATTCTCCCTTGTTTAAGCAGATCCTTGATGAGGTTTATCCGTACTTCCAAATACCGAAGTTGAAGAAGTATAATGGAATGTCGGATCCGTGAACGAATGTGGATTACTTTTACAACACTGCCCTTATATTCACAACCTCTGATGCTGCCTTATGTAAGATGTTCCCCAAAACTTTCACGGTCAATGCCCAGTTGTGGTATAAGAACCTCGAACCACACTCCATCCATAACTTCGCTCAATTCACTGAGGCTTTTATTAATAAGTTTATGGCTTCCATTAAGCCTGGCCGAGCATCACCTGACTTATTCAAGGTAGTGTAAAAACCGGAAGAAATATTGAGACAGTATGTTGACAGGTTTCATGATACAGTGGGCCAGATTCCGAGGGTTAACTTTGAGATCGCGCTTGAAGTGTTGATTCGGAATATGGAGTGCCTTCCATTTTTTTGTTCTTTAAGTAAAAATCCTCCGCAAGACTTTATAGAGCCAATGGCTAGGTCGTACAAATACATTAAGGCTAATGAAGATAGTAGAGTTTGGCATGAACTCCATCCCAATCACCCAGGTATGGGTCAAACACTAGTTGTTGAAGGATCCCAAAAGCTCGAACTCCTTAAGCAACTTAAACCAAACATAACAAACCAATTTAAGCCAAACACCTTTTAGAGAAATTATAATCATTAGACGAAACAGCTTTCACCACGATATCCAAACCGCTCTTATCACATTACCAAAGCTCCAGAATATTTTACCCCCTTGACAGCCTTTAGAGTGAGTATCTTACGCTGGATTAAGCAAAACACCGAGGTCAATTAGCCTGAACTTATGAAAGATGACCCAAATCTAAACCAGTAGTTATACTACAATTTTCATCAGAACCATGGTCACAAGACTAATGATTGTTATAGGTTGAAGAGGGAAATAAAATGACTGGTCCAAGCGGGCAAGCTAAAACAGTTTATCGCTTTAGCTTCAGAATAAAAGGGTCTGGCTGAGCCTAGTTCTCAACATACTATGACATCGAGAAAAGTTCCAGCTAGGGTTATACATGTCGGGGGGTAAACATTACGACATTGTTGGACCCTCGCAGAAAAGGAGAGCTAAAGAAGTTTTTTTTGTTGTAGAAGCCCCAAGGTCCTTAAACCTGGTAATTACCTTTCACCCTGAAGAGTCACATTAGGTTACGTGTAATATCCCAAACTATACCCTAAAATTTTGAAAATTTTAAGTGTTGAAAATAGAATTAAATGCAAATTGTATATTTGATCAAGTGGAAAGTAAAGAAAGGTAAAGGAAAGTGTGTATATGTTGTATATATAAAGATATATACAACATTTACAAGTCAACATTTATTGATGGTCAAATGGGATAATTAATTATTTTAAATAGAAATTATGTGATGGTGGAAGATGATATTTATTATATTATAATATTTAAATACTTGGTGGAGATTAAAGAGGGAATTTGGTGGTTAAGAGAAGTGATTTGTTTTAACTTTTCTATCATCTTCTTCTTTCTTCTTTTGCTTAGCCGGCCATCACTTTTGCCAAAGGAAAAGAGAGGTTTTGTTGATTCCTCACTCAAGATTGAAGGGTTTCAAGTGATCAAGTTGGAGTTCTAAGGATTTTCTTCACTTTTGGTAAGTTTTCAACTTGTTTCTTTGTGTTCTTTTGGAGTTTGTGTATTTGAGTGTAGATGTGTTTTTGGTTGATTTGGTATGTTTGAAGTGTTTGGTCTTATTAACTTTGATTTTTGGGGTTGGATTGAAGAAAACTTTAAGTTTGGTGAAGAAAACAAGATTTGTGGATTGTGTATGTGTTGAGTTATAAAACATGATTGTGATTGTATTTCGATGCATGTATTTGAGTTGTATTGATGTTATGCAAGTTTATTATGGTTTATTGATGGTTTTGGTTAAGTTTGTTTAGAGTGGAAAAGGGTAAAAAAAGATGTCTGTTGGATGTGGCATTTTTGGTGTCGATTTCAGACTTTTGGCCTAACACGCCCAGTAACACGGCTATGTTTTTGGGCATGTCGTTGGTTTTATTTTCAGTGTAGGTGACACGAGCAGTGACACACCCATATCACTGAGCGTGTCACAACTACTATATTGTTGGTGTATTGACACGTCCAGTGACACGCCTATGTCATTGAGCGTGTCATAGCTTCTGTGTTGAAGGAGGATTGACACGTGCAGTGACACACCCATGTCACTGAGCGTGTCAAAGCTTCTGTATTGTGGGTTTAAGGCACGATCAGGGACACGTCCGTGTTGTTGAGCGTGTCATGTGTAGAGTTTGCCCTAGTTAGTTCTTATCCTTATTTTCTTATGTGTATTACTAAGTGAGTGTGTATAATCACATTTGGATTAGGTTTTGAAGAGATTTGAGATAACCAATCCAAGTGTTGAAGGATTCTTGGAAGTGGAAGTTGATAGATTGGTGTTTGTTGCTCTTAGAGGTAAGTACAAACCTTGCATGACTTTGAGACTTAACACATTTGGTTGGAAAATGTGTTAGGTTACCTATTATATTATTGATATATGAGAATGGTGCAATGATTTGCATTATGTGAATTATATGTTGAGGATTTAAAATATATGAATAATGTAATTTGTTATGTATACTCTAATGATGAAATGTGAAGCCATTGATGTTGGCTATAATGATGTAAATGAAATATTTGGGGCATTGTGCCTAGATGATAATGAGAAAATGAGAATGGATTTGATAATGAAATGATGAAAGAATTGTGTGCCTAGTATGTTATTCAATTTTCAGAGTTTTGTTGTTGGTGGCATGCCTAAAAGTAACAATCCCTTGAAGTTGGGTTGGGCTTGGTCCTTGAAACCAAGTTGGGTTGATGCTGAGCTCCCCTTGAAGCTTGGTTGGGCCTAGTCCTTGAAGTCTAGTTGGGATGTTACATATGAGATGTTTCTCATTGTGATAATGATACGCCTACGGGCTTGATAAATGTGATTATTGAACCAAAATAGTAACTCTGAAATTTGAATGGCATATTAGTTTCTTTTGGGCCCATGCTTGTATTTGTTTTAATATGAATTATGAATAATGGAATAATTGAATAATGTAATGAAATTTAATGTTATGAAATATGATATCCTTATATATTGCTTCTAATTCTTGAAAGTATGACATTAGCATTACATTGAATCATATTGTTATCATGGTTAGTATCACTAAGCCTTTGGCTTAGCGCGATTGTGATTTATCGTGCAGGTGACAAGGTAGATCCGGTTGAACCGAAGAGTTCAGCTAGACCGAGTTGAGTATAGGCTTGTGATCCCTTATGAGGTATTGATTATTGGACTTCAAGATCAGAGACGAACTGCCAGCATGTATAAATTCTATATTTTTGTAAATATTGATTTTGATGTATATATATGTATATTCCGCTACTTATTAAATAAATATTTTGGATAAACTTTTGGGTAATGTAGTTTTATATATATACGTGTTTTAACAATGAATGTTTTATCTATTACTATTTATAATATAAGTTAAATGTTTTAAGTTTACTCAGATTGTTAAAAGGATGAATTGATGTTAAAGTTTTAAAGATTGGTTTGTTTAAAATAGACTGTGACATTCTTCTATTCATTATACGTATATTACATATGTGGGTGTATATGGTATACGTATATGGGGTACAGGGGTGTTATATTATGGGTCCACATACCGTTGCACTGGTAGTAGAAGTCTCGCTGCAAGATTATTTGGTTCAAAGAATATTAGTCGACATAGGCAGCGTCATAAACTTGCTAACCCTCGAGGATTATGAGAGGCTCAGTTTGGCAACCTCAATTCTAAAGCCGATCATAGCATCTTTGGTTGGTTTATCTGGACATTCAGTGCCAGTAGTAAGGTCTGCCATGCTTGACATACAATTAGGGGATGGCCCAACAGTTCGAAATTGTAGAACTTGTCTCATGATAGTAGATATACGCCTTGCCTACAAAGCAATTTTTTGGCGCCCATTATTGGTAGGAGTGGATGCGTGCATTTCAATTTGAAGCCTATTCATGAAGATACCAGCTCCCCAGGGACCAGCAATCTTGAAAGGGAACCAATATATAACTCGGATTTCTTATGCAGTTCTACTCAAACATGCGAACTTAGAACTCCCAGTTGATTCTTTGGACTTGCCTGACTCAAAGTCTCGAGCAGAGCCTGTTGATATGCTCAAAGAAATAAAAATAGAAGAAAATAGAACCTTCAGAATTGCAAACAGTGCAGGCCATGAGAAGGAGATTGCCTTAACTAGGGTGTTGACTGATCATCAGGATGTCTTTGCTTGGAGCCAACTGATGTTGAAGGCATCTCTCCCGAGCTTATGGTCTCGAACTCCATGTGGACCCCATGGCTATTCCAGTGAAGAAAAAGAAAAGAAATTTGGGTCAGAAAAGATAATTAGCCGCAGAACAAGAAGTAGAAAAGCTCTTACATGTAGGATTTATCAAGGAAGTGTTGTTTCCAGATTGGCTATCTAATGTGGTTTTGGTAAAGAAGGGTAACAAAAAATGGAGGATGTGTGTGGATTTCACCAATCTAAATAGAGCTTGTCCTAAGAACTCATACCCCTTTCCCAATATAGATCACCTTATTGACTCCACGGCTGGTTATGCTGAGTACAGTTATTGATGCTTCTTTCGAATATCATCAGATCCCCTTGAAGGTCAAGGATTAGAGTAAAACTTCATTCATCAATGCCAAAAAAACATATTATTATACGGTCATGCCATTTGGCTTAAAGAATGCCAGGGCAACATACCAGAGGCTGGTAAATAAACTCTTTCAAAATCAGATAGGCTGGAACATCGAAGTTTATATTGATGACATGATTATAAAATCCCAAACTTCAGCAGAGCACCCAAGAGATCTAGCAGATATCTTTGTTATACTCCGTAAAACAAACACAAAGCTCAACCCAGAGAAGTGTGCCTTCGGAGTTCAGTCTGGAGAGTTCTTGGGATTCATCATCTCTGAGAGAGGTATCGAGGCAAATCCTGAGAAGATAAAAAGCAGTGCTGGACATGGAACCACCAAAGAATATTAAAGAAGTGCAAAAATTGATTGAATGGTTGAGTCATGACCCTAGGAAGGTTTATCCCATGCTCAGCAAAGTAATGTTTGCCATTTTTTAAACTTCTGAAGAATTTGAAGAGTTTCTAATGGACAGAAGAATGCCAATGGGCCTTTAATGAGCTAAAGCAATTCTTGAGTTTGCCACCATTACTCAGTCGACCCTTTCAAGGGGAAATACTTTATCTATATCTTTCGGCCTCACCTGGAGCCGTGGGGGGAAGTTTGAGTATGAGAGGATGGTGGTCAGTAGTATCCAATTTACTATACCAGCCACACCTTGAAAGGGTCAAAACTTTGGTACTCCCCTTCGAAAAAGTTAACCTTGGCGCTTCGGTCTGCGTCATAAAGACTTCTTTCGTACTTTGATGCACATATTATCACTGTTCGGACAAATTTATGTTTGAAGAAACTCCTTTAGCGACCAGAAACCTCAGGCTGCCTAACGAAATAGGAAACACAATTAGGAAGATTTGATATTAGATATGAATCTAGGCGGGCCATGAAAGCACAGGTCCTGGCGGACTTTGTCACAGAGTTATATGAGCAGCCCCCTGATTCGCAACTAGTTGGAGTATGGACCCTTTATATAGATGAAGCTTCAAGAGTGGACGGAGCTGGCATTGGGGCAGTGCTCATAAGCCCAGGAAAAATACAAGTAATATACTTTGTGAAACTTAACTTTGTAGCTTCCAACAATATGGCAGAGTATGAAGCCATATGTCTAGGATTAAGACTTACTTTAGAAGTTTGCCCAGAGTCACTCCAAATATTTTTATATTCTCAGCTGGTAGTTAGTCAGTTGACAGGAAAGTATTAAGCCCGAGAAGGGACTATGATATAGTATAAAGAGTACATGGCTGCACTCTTGGTAGTGCTGGAAAAGAAAAACTGCTCTTGGTAGATACACCAGATAGTTTGGGCAGAGAATGAGCAAGAAGATAAGCTGGCTAAAGCCGCTGTAGCAGGTGAAATATCCTGCAAGCAAGGGGTGCTCTTTGAAGTTATTGAGTTTCCAAGTTACGAAGCTTCGGTAGTCTTGGCGATTAAATTGATGGATGGGTGGAGACTTCCAATCTATAAGTTTTTGGATTATGGCAAACTACTAGAACATACAATGGAGGCTAAGAGAATTGTTAGGAAGTCCAATTTGTATGCCATTCAAACAGACTGTTGTATCGGAGATCATTCTCTAATCCATGGAGTAGATGTGTATCCAAAAATGAGGGCAATTACATCCTCATAGAGATCCATGAAGGGATATCTGGGGCTTATGAGGGAGCTCATACTATAGGTCGTAAGGCTTTGCTGCAAGGTTACTTTTAGCCTTCAATGGGAATTGAAGCAAAGAACTTAGTGGAAAAGTGTAAGAAATGCTAGAAGTTCACCAACATATAGCACCAACCATCTGTGAAGCAAAGACCAATCAGAAGCCCGTGGCCTTTTGCCCAATGGGGGATGGACATCCTAAGTCCTTTCCCTCAAGCTGCGGCCCAAAAAAAAATTTATGGTGGTGGTTGTTGATCTTTTCACAAAGTGGGTGGAAGCAGAATCTCTAGCATCCATAACCCTAGCTGCAATTATAAAATTTTTTAAGAAGTCTGTTATCACAAGATTCAGTGTTCTACACACCCCAATCACAGATAACAGGAAGCAGTTTGATTGCAGACAATTCAAGGAATGTTGTTCATAACTCAAGATCGACCTCCATTTTACTTTGGTCTACCACCCCCAGGCTAATGGTCAGGCCGAGGTCACAAATTGGACTATTGTGGTGGGATTGAAAAAGAGATTGGATGAAGCCAAGGGCCTATAGGCAGAAAAGCTTTACAATGTTCTTTGGGCTTACCAAACTTTCTCGAGAACTGCTATTGGGGAGACCCCCTTTGCATTAGCTTATGTCACTGAAGCAGTCATTCCGGTTGAAATCGAACTTCCATCAGGCAGAATTCTCAACTTTTCAGAAGATAAAGAATTAGATTGTAGGTATAGCCTGGACATGCTAGAATTTAAGCGAGATTAAGCTAGCATCAGAGCTGAAGCATACAAAGCCCAGATGCCTAGTTTCCGCGATAAACAAGTTCCTCCCAAGCAGCTGGGTGAAGGAGATATGGTTTTGAGAAGAAATGTTGCTACCCCCAGGGTTCGGCAAGATCTGAAAAGCACGGAGCAAATTGGGAAGGACAATATAAAATCGCTGAAGCCCTCAAGGGGGCACGTACAAGCTGTGTACAATGAATGGTAAAGAGATTCGAAAAACCTGGAATGCCAACAACTTGAAGAAGTACTTCCAGTAAGTTTTCAGAGATGTGCCAATTGCAATTTTTTTAACACTTATTTTTTATCTCATTATTGTAAGTGACAACTGTATTTTGTACTTGCAAAAGTACATGAATGCAAATGCATTAACACGCAAACATAACTATTCAAATATGCATTCAAATTTATAAGTTGATTATTTCAAATAGCTTGTTGTGCCTTACACACATAGCTCTGAGCCATGTCGTGCCTATTTCAAATAGCTCGTCGTGCCTTGCACACAGAGCTCTGTGCCCAGTCACACCTGACTCAAGTAGCTCATTGTGCCTTATACACAGAGCTCTGTGCCCAGTGGTGCCTATCTCAAGCAGCTAGCCGTACCTTTCACACAGAGCTCTGCGCCCAGTCGCGCCTATCTCAAGCAGCAAGCTACATACAGAACTCTGCGCCCAGTCGCGTCTATCTCAAGCAGCTCGCCATGCCTTGCACACAGAGCTCTGTGCCCAGTCGTACCTATCTCAAGTAGCTCACCGTGCCTTAAACACAAAGCTCACATGGCGAGCTCTTCAGCATCATTTTAATCTTA
Source organism: Garcia nutans (assembly GCA_947685225.1). Lineage (NCBI taxonomy): Eukaryota > Viridiplantae > Streptophyta > Magnoliopsida > Malpighiales > Euphorbiaceae > Garcia > Garcia nutans. The sequence goes on from CANTUV010000037.1 coordinate 18,350,032, forward strand.
AATTAAGCAAATCATTCAACTTTCATTTTGCTTGGGCATCGAAGTATATTTAAGTAATTGTGCCAGTTAAATCTTATGTTTTAAATACGATCTTATGTTCAATGAAGTAAAGAAAAAGAAATGAAACTTTAACATATAAGTTATATACTATATCAAAACGGAATATAAGTGCTTATAGGTTGGCCTTTACACCAAAAATTGGCTGCATATAATAACTCGACTACAAAAAAAATAAAAATGTAGAGCTCCATACCGAGCTACAAAAGCTCCCTAATGAGCTAGGTTGAGCTCTTTATCGAGCTAAACAAAATGTATTTGTGGAGTAAAGATTACTGTCAAGCAATCCCATCCTCTCCACCATCGTGCTCCTCTTGATCTTGGTCCTTTTCCTCTTCATCTAGGATCTACATCGAGCACCCAGTCAAAGTCTCCTTAAGGAGATCTTTTTTTCAGCTCGGCCACGACGAGCTCTTAAAACTTCACAATTTCAAGAGCTATTTGATCATCCATTTTATCCTGAAGCCCAACTAGGGCTTCCTGCTCCTTATCAAGTGACCATTGGCTATATTGAGATCTCCTTTAGCTCAGTTGAGATCTTCCTTTGATTGTTTTAGCTCCCCCTTTACCTTGTAGAGCTCTTTCATTGTAGCATCAACCCCGACACTCAGCATCAGAAGCTCACAGATCAGCTTCTATTGCCCTCTTTTCAACTATGGCTAACTGACGCTCAGTCTCCATCTGCTTCTTCTTCAATGACTCAAGCTCTGTTAGAGCTTCTCCATATCCCGCCGCTTCCCCAGCATACCTATCAGCCATGCTCTGACACATAACATCAAACTAAAAGAGAACAAAAGCACATTTTAATTTGTATACGTATCAAAACCAAACCACACAACAAAACATAAACAAGCTGTAAACTGAACTCCACTTACCTCAGTAGCGGTAGCTCGAAAAGACTTTACGAATATTTTAAGAGACATACTGTCGAAGTATTTATTCTCTTATGGAATACTCCTCAGATATTTTTGACTGAGGTACTTGACCTAAGAATCCTTCAAACTAAGTCTTCACCATGTCGAGACATGAATGACCTCACCAGAGCTTGCAACAGTCCTTTCGGCTCGAGCTCATGCACAATGTGGCCTTGGACCCCTTCTTCTTGCTTCTCTAAGGACCCTCCCTTCTCTCGCGCTTTAACCCGAGTTAAGGTCCCCTCGGTATTAATCATCTCAACCCTCTGCTCCACAATAATAGTTGGAGCACTTGTTTAGACCAAGACTTCAATTTCTTTCCCCTTATCATTTCTCTTTCTTTTTGGAGGGCTCTGCACCCTTGTCCCTTAGAGCGTCAACACTTTTCCTTTTTTCTTTAGAAGACCCTCAAGGGATCTTCTCAGCTTCGGCTCTGCCCTTCTGTAAAGCCTTTACCTGATCTTTCATTCCTCCTTTCTCCATTTCTGCACACAAATAAAAATCAGAATATTATTAACCACAAACTTACCAGAAATATCAAATAAGAGACTTTACCATCCCGATCCTCAAGGAGTGGCTCAATCGGATCTTTCCTCAGGAGAAAATATCTTGCAATAAGGTGTAAGACACTCAACTTCTCTCTTTGAATGTCCCAAACTATCCTATCAAAGATAGTTTGGTCACTAGTACTCAGGTTTCCTCTCTTAATATTTGGCATTGCCCCACCTCAACTCCACCTAGTAAGGCAATCAAATCCTTCAGAATTCTCTAAAATAAAAAATTAATCTTTTCATCCTTTCATGGAATCTGATTTTCTACTGAACAAGGAGAGATTTGGCCGCGCCTGGAGGTACAAAAAATCCTCATCTGATGTTGGCCGAGCCTTAATAAAATAAAATGGGGCCAAAATTCTAGGTGACGCTTCGACACTTAGCAGCTTACTCAGTAGTTTGAACCCTACTACCGTTCTCCAAGCATTTGGACTAAGTTGTCCAAGTGAAATGCCATTAACATTCAAGAATCGCGTAATAAAAGGATGTAAAGGAAACCGAACTCTTGCCCTCAGATCCTCCTCGTATATTATTAGTTGATTGATTCCAGGAGTATCATCACCCCGAACTATTTTTCGGGCAATAGTATCTTGTAAGCAATGGGGATTTTATATTTTTTATGAATTCCTTCCAAGTCTTCCTCGGTCAAGGTGCATGCAATATCCTTAACACGAGCTCGGTCAGTACTACCCCAGAAACTCATATCCTTTTCTCCTTCCACTTCTTCGTCCATGAGAGCAGGACCTGTTGTTGTCATCCTGACCTCAAGAACTTCAGCCATCCCAATGTTCGCCACACTACCTTCATCTGATGAACTACTTGCTCTACTAGACTCAGATGGATCGCTAAACCTTACGTACTCCTCGCTCATTATTTGCTCGTCTATGGAAACGTGATCACTCTCCGAACTCATTTTATACAGAATACAATATTACAAAACTCAATTTATAAAAGTGGCACTCACCGATTCCTACTCAAAGCCCCGATCGGTTATCAAATTTTTTCTCATCAAACACCGAACTTAATTAAACCACGCAAATTTTTCTTCAGCAACCGAACTCTAGAGGGCTTGCTATGTGTCGAATGGCTGCCCCCTTCAACCTTATATATAGATAACCTCATTTACTGTGAATCAGTTTCTTTTCCCGCCCTAATAATGTCCAGCAACCCAAACATCGCACCCACTGGATCACGACACGTGTTCTCCATAATAACATCACTCCACCACTGTTGCTACACCTGACATAAATGCCAGTCCAGTAGGGAGGGACTAGTGATACCACCTGAACTATAGTACCAGACTTCGGTGCATCTCCCATTCTGATCTATTCACGTAACCGAACTCTTCTCCATCCGAATAGTAGTTGGTATGATGTGATAAGAAGCAATGATGATGACACCCAAAAAATCAGCTGACCCAAATAGATATGGCCCCACATCCGTCCACTATATATAGGGATGTGTCCCCTATAAGTAAAGGGTTTGAAAAAACTTTCTTTTCTTTACTATAGTTCAGTCAATCTATATGTCTCTGACTTAGGCATCGGAGTCTCCCCATTGGAGCTCAGTCCCTCCTCTGGCTTGGCAGGTAGAACAGTCGAAGATAAAAAATCCCGAACTTCTCGATCTGAGCCAAAGTCCTACAGTCCACTTTGTCATCAAATATTATGATTAAATAATATAAAATGTCATTTAAAATATATTTTCTAATTTTTTTAGAAAATGTATCTGAAGGATAAATTACTTTTTTGTAAAATATATAATTGGTGGCTTATTATCTAACAAATTTTAAATAAAAGAATTGTCTTTTCTTTATTCCTTTATATATATATATATATATATATCTCCTTTTCTCTTAAAACTATATTTTTTAACCTCCTAATTTTTAATATTTTCAAATGATGATAGTTTGACTTTCGGTGGTTCTCCTGATGGGTTTGGAGTTCAAATTCCTAGAGGATAAAAAATAGACCGACCTTCGTAGATAGAGACTCCAATATTTAATTTAGTGTCCGATTTATGAGATTCATCCCTCTTTATAGACAATGACAAGAGACATTTTTTGAACAGTATCAACACAAATTAAAGATGTAGCAGTGTAAATCATGAATGTGTCAATAATTTATTGGAAAAGTCCGCTAGGGCAGACTATTTGGCAGAGCAGGCCTAAACACCCGGTACCATCAATGGCGGAACCAGGGCTTGAATGAAGGGAGAATTTTTTAGAAAAAAAAATACAGGTGAATGAAAGATAAAAATTGAATATTTAATATCATAGTAAAATTTATATTTTTATTAAATTTTTTACATGTCTTTTTATTTTAATTCTAGAATCTATTAATTTATTTAAATAATTTTGTTAAATTAAATTTTACTATTTTAAATGAGAACATTAGTTTTATTCAATTCATAATCAAATTATAAAATGTTAATATTAATCTAAATACTTAATCACAAAATTCTAAATATTCACTAATTAAAATATATATATATAATATAAAAAAGTCAATAATATATATATAAATTATATATATTTATATATAAAAATTTCAATAATTTATATATACAAATATATAATTTATATAATTATATAATTATATATATATTATATAATTATATATAAATGTATATAATTATATGTAAATTATATATTTATATACATAATTATAATTATATATATTTATAATTACATACATTTACATATAATTATATAATAATTTATATATACATATGTATATTATTTAAATATCTATATATATAAATAAAATAAGAGGGTGGGGTGGGGAGTTCATTGCCCCCCTAGGACCCCCTCCCTCGGCCCTAGATACCATGATGCTAGACTAATACTAGAGCTCAGCTCCAATGATGTACAGTGTCCAATCAAGCACACCCTTGGATACCATGATGCTAGACTAATAGTAGAGCTCAGCTCCAATGATGTGCAGTGTCCAATCAAGCACATTACTTGCCATACTTAGTATCGGGAAAAAAGGGGTGATATCACCAAACATGATATATATTTATATTAATGCAATTTTTTTTTCTTAACTTATCTTAATCATCAATCCGAGTTCATTTTGTTTAAAGAAATAGTTTAGCGTTAAATGTTAAGCTAACTTAAAAAAATAAAAAAAAATTTATCATATTATAAAATATAAATATATTGCAATCATTTAATTTTTTATAATTACATACACTAAAAACTTAAAACTTATTTAAGAAAAATATATAGTTATTATATATATATATATATATGACACAGAAAATATTAATTATATACAACTAGAAAATTTTGATATATTATATACAAAAAGAATGGCTTTATTTGTTCGTTCACAATTCGAGAAATGGTACCACTATCATATTTTTTTAAATTTTTACTTTTTTTTTCAGAAGTATTTTAGTTATTTTATTATAAGTTTATAATAAACTCATTACAAATCATGTAAAATTTATAAATTCTTAATAAACTCATTGTAAACTAATGAAAATATAATATTTTAATAAATATTTCATAAATTCTAATATTTTAATAAATAATTTATAAATATGGTCAATTTTTTTTATATTTTTGTCAAAAGTCTTTCACAATTTAACAGTACTAACAAATAAAATGTTCTATAATTTTCTATAATTATTAACAATAGACAAGCAATCGTTTCATGATTAATTACCGCTACTAAAGCAAGCAAGCTCTAAACCAGTATACGTTAAATATGCATTATTAGCGGTGTTCTTAAAAATCATATTATTCAATATTTTAGACATATAAACTTTTTAATTAATTTATAATAAATTATTTATTTCAAAGAAAACAATAATTTATAAACTATTTATTTAAATGAAATAAAAAAAACAATAATTTATAATTATCTCAACTATGTGCAAAAGTTTTTTTATTAATTAAGAGGTAAAAAATTTTTGAATTGTTCATTATAAATATGTTTTTCAATATTAAAGACAAACAGTAAAATATCGAATCATCTTATTTTTGAATTGATATATATATTTTTTCATTTTACATGTTAATAGCACAAATTTATATTTATTTTTGTTTATATAAATTAGTTTTCAAATTGATTTCTTATTAATTTTTAATAAATTTTCTTTGCGTTCACATGTCGATAACTTTTTTTTATATTTAATTGTAATATATTTATTTGTTCATTTGCCTTTTTTTTTTTGTCAATGTACGTATATAGTATAAATCTAAATTTTTTTTTTAAAGAAACTTAGTATAAATCTAAAAATTTTTTTAAAGAAACTTAGGAATTCGATTTAATAACTATAGTAACTTTTGATATATATTTTTTTCAAATATATAAATAGTGAGATATATGATAAAAACAAAATAAATTTTTTCAATGAGTTAAAAAAATTTATTGCTTCATATCCTGACACAAAAATACCAAATTTGATCATTTTAGCGTAATAAATAATTAAAATATGCAAAATTTATACTAAAATTTACATTAAAATAAATTTTATAAAATTTGAATTATTGCATAATTATTTTGATTGCTTCACCATTTATAATTTGTTTTATTGATTGAATATAAAATAATAATTATTAACAAAATAAAATTTTGATAATTTTTTATTAACTTAATTTGAATTTTCATAAAATATATATTTAATTATTAATTAAAATGTTCTATGAAATGCTTAATATACGATAACGTATCATTTCTTTTCTAGAGATGATAATCAAATTTGATTATATTATTAATATAATATGCACATATTATCGTGTGATACATTGTATGTGCGAAAGTCCAAAGTCCCTAGTTTTTTTTAATCAAAATAGAAATTGAATTAAAATACACATAAATACAAACTACATGAAGATTTTTAACATCTAGAAATTAGATATAAAAAACTTCTACACCAAATCTAGAACATATGAAAAGAAAATCATAAAAGAAAAATAATAGACCAGAAAAAAGAAAAAAGCGTCAAATAATTATCAATATGTAACACAAACAAGATAGCAAACTTAAATCTACGGCTTAATAGGTTGCCGAAAAACCAAAAGAAGTGATATGAACATAAGAATTACAGAGCTAACATTTCTTCAAGGTCCTTAAATATGCTTGGAACAGCAAAAAATATCATGAATAGGGTTGAAAAATACCAGCTATCATAAGAGGTTGGCCAAAGCTTATAGATCATCTGAAAATTCTCTTGATTTTCTTTCTAAATATATAAATATAGAAACAAAAATTAACCACCATGAAAGTGGATGATAAAAGAATGAATGCCAGATCTAAGAAAAACACATAAAAAATAAAAAAATAAATTGAAGAAATAAAAGAAGAAACAAAAAAAAAAAGTGGTAAAATTTAGACTGTTGTCGGCCAAAAGACTACTAATGACAGTCCTAAATTGAAGACGAATAGAGAAAGACTCACTCTTTGAAAGTAGAAGAGAGAAATTTCGAAAAATAAGAGAGAGTTAAAAATGCGAAAGTCAGTAATTTACTTAGAATGCAACTAAATAGATTATTGGTTTAATTCACATTCTATTTCAATTTAGTGGTAAGTTCTTTTTCAAAACAATGAAACCAAGCTAATACAAGGGAAATAATCAGGAAAATACCCTAAAAAAATACTAATAAATTTTAGACTCAACTAATATTAAATAGACTAATTATGACAAAAATGTCATTTACCCTAAAAGAAACATCTTTTCTTTTTCTTCATTCTCTTCTTTTTTTTCTCTCTTTCTCACGCCTCCTTCTTCCTTTTTCTCTCTGTCTTTTTTTTCATCCTCTTTTCTTCATCTATCATGCTCTAAATTTATTAACAAATTTTTTTCTCCTCTTTTCCTCCTACACCCTAAATCTCTCTCAAAGAAGGAATTTTCTTTGGGTTAGTCATTTCAAAAGAGAAAAGATAGTGATTTCATTGGGTTAATTAATTTAAAAATTAATTTTGCAGTAAAAATTTATCTCTCAAAATTTGGTTTTCATTGAAGTTTTAATCGATCTAAAAGAATTATCTTTTTTTTCTGTCTCTTTCTCACACCTCCATTTTCATCTTTTTCTCTTTTTTTTTCTCCTCTTTTCCTCCTCATCTCTCATGCTCTAAATCCATTCATAATATTTTTTCTTCTCTTTTTTCTCCTACAAAATACCTTGACTCTCTCAAAGAATGAGATTTTTTCAAGTTAGTTATTTTAAAAGAGAAAGAATGTGATTTAATTGAATTAATCGATTTTACTGTAAAAACTTATCGTCGAAAATTTTGGTTCTTACCGGAGCTTTAATCAAAGCTCAATCTAACTCTACTTATCGAGATTAGTACAAAAATATATATAATTTGATATGTGTCGATATGAGTTGATATGTGTCGATATACTTTAATTTTGAGTATGTTATGAGTCAATATGGGTTGATATAAAATTATAATAGGTTGATATGAGTTAATATGATTTAATATGTGTTTTTTAAATATTGATATGGATTTAATATGTGTTGATATGTGTTTGTTAAGGGTTAATATAGATTGATATGAGTTGATATGGATGATATGGATGTTGAGAGATTATATTAGATTGAATAATTTTCTGTTTTAAATGGTTTTTAAGTGTATTAAAAAAAATCTAAAATTATGTATTTGTATATTGATATAGGTTGATATAGATTGATTTGAGTTGATATGGGTTGATATTGATTGATATGAGTGATATGTGTGTTAAAGAATTATATTGGATTGAATTATTTTTTTATTTAAATGGTATTTAGATATGCTAAATAGTCTAAAAGTATATATTTACATGTTGATATGAATTAATATGAGTTGATATGGGTGATTTGTGTATTAAAAGATTATATTGGCTTGAATCATTTTCTGCTATAAATAGTATTTAAGTGTATACACAATCTAGAATTGTATATTTATATTTTGATATAGGTTGATATGAATTGATATAGATTGATATGAGTTGATATGGGTTGATGTGTGTGATTTGTGTGTTAAGAGATTATATTATATTAAATCATTTTCTTCTGTAAATGGTACTTGGATGTATAAACAGTCTAAAATTATGTATTTATATATTGATATGAATTGACATGAGTTGATATGGGTTGATGTGGGTGATTTGTGTGTTAAGAGATTACATTGGATTGAATCATTTTCTGCTCTAAATGGTATTTAGCTTTGTAAATAGTCTATAATTGTATTTTTTTTATAAGTTGATATGAGTTGATATGGACTGATATGAGTTGATATACGCTGATGCATGTGATTTGTGTGTTAAGATATTATATTATATTGAATCATTTTCTGCTCTAAATGGTATTTAGATGTATAAACAATCTAGAATTATGTATTTATATATTGATATGAGTTGATATGAATTGATATGGATTGATAATGTATTGTTATAGGTGATATGTGTGTTAAGGAATTATATTGGATTGAATCATTTTCTATTTTAAATAATATTTAGGTGTGCTAAATAGTCTAAAATTACAAATTTGTATGTTGATATAGGTTGATATGAATTGATATGAGTAATATATGTATTAAAGGATTATATTGGATTAAATTATTTTTTTATTCTAAATGATATTAGGTATGCTAAACAGTCTAAAATTGTATATTTATAAATTGATATGTGTTGATATGAATTGATATAGATTAATATGAGTTGATATGGGTTGATGTGTGTGATTTGTGTGTTAAGAGATTATATTTGATTAAATCATTTTCTGCTTTAAATGATATTTAGGTTGTACACAATCTAGAATTGTGTTTTTATATACTGATACGGGTTGATTTGAATTGATATGGATTGATATGAGTTGATATGAATTGATATAGATTAATATGAGTTGATGCGTGTAATTTGTGTTAAAAGATTATATTGGCTTGAATCATTTTCTGCTATAAAATGGTATTTAAATGTATAAACAGTCTATAATTATATATTTATATGTTGATATGGATTGTTATGAATTAATATAGATTGATATGAGTTGATATGAGTTAATGTGTGGTTTGTGTGTTAAAAGATTATATTGGATTGAATCATTTTATGCTCTAAATGATATTTAGGTGTGTAAACAGTCTAGAATTGTGTATTTATATGTTGATATGAGTTGATATAAATTGATATGAGTTAATATATATTTCTATGAGTGATATATGTGTTAAGGGATTATATTGGATTAAATAATTTTCTATTCTAAATAATATTTAGGTGTGCTAAGAAGTTTGGAATTATGTTTTTGTATGTCGATATAGGTTGATATGGATTCATATGGATTGATATGAGTGACATGTGTGTTAAGGGATTATTTTGGATTGAATCATTTTATGTTTTAAATGGTATTTAGGTATGTTAAATATTCCAAAATTATGTATTTGTATGTTGATATGGGTTAATATAAAGTGATATTGATTGATATAAATTGATATGGGGTTGATGTAGGAAATTTGTGTGCTAAGAGATTATATTGAATTGAATTATTTTATTTTTTACACATTATCTAATTGTTTATGATAGTTAAGAATTGTTTAGTTATATATTGTTATGGGTTGTTATTGGTTTTTATGATTCCATACTTTTTTCAAGTATATATATCTACAGGTTCTAGTTTCATATCATCCAAATCCCAATGTGAAAAATCTCATATATGTCAGAAGAAGGAATCAATAATATCTACTAGTTCTGGTGTAATGTCAACAACAAGTCTAAAGGGTTATAAGATTAAAAGAATGCTACCCAATCAAACAGAATGTAGCAAAGAAAGAGACCAAGATTTGTAGCCTTTTCCTATATATAAAAGATTGTTAAAGAGAAAGTAGATCACTCAAATAATGTGGCAAAGATTATATGATAAATATTTTGATATATATGTTGACATTGTAATTATGTATATTGTGAATAGAAACATGTGTGAATATTGATGTAATTCTCATTTATTATTCATTTATATATAAATATAAAATTACATTATTGATCTTGATGTTGGATGAATTTTTGATATTGACGTTGGATTAATATTAATGTGTAGCATGTTATGGATGTTTATTAATGTTGGATGTGTAAAAAATCATGGATTGGTTACAATTACTTATAGGTTGTAGAAAGTTGTTAATGTTGGATGTGTTGTTGCTACTTTGATATGATTTAAATTGGTTGTGAATGTTAAATTTGAACTCATATTAACCCATAACAACTCATAATAATCCATAAAAATAACAAATCATATTAATAGCATTTCAAATCATATCAACGTATATCAATAGTATTTAAACTTATAAAAACCCAATAATAAAGAAAAAATACAATATCATCATTGTTTCTTAATGGTAATACAAGATGAGAATATAGATATCATCACAGTAGCTATTATTACACCCAAAAAGAAAATTCTACCCAATCTACACACTATATTTATCTTCTCTAACTCTCTCTTCTCCTTCTCTAACTTGTCCAACTTTCTTAATAGAGTATTGATGATGTTTGTAGCTCCTTCAGGGTTCTTTGGATCAACCCAAATAAAAAATTTGCATTTTCCTCAAGAAGCTTGTTTACCCAAATGACAAAACCCATTATTTAAGCAATAATTATATAAATACACATTGTCCGAACTCAAATAATCTAAAAAAAATATTCAAATTTTCAATATACCCTATAGTTGCGCAGTTATAAAATGTCTTCTTGGGTTATCTTCTGTCTATAACACTCGAAGGGGGGGTGCAATCTCACCGCATTCACAAAATTGGAGCATAATATTCTGAATATTCGACATGAGATGTATGCAATATTTTTCAGATATGAGGAAGAATAAATGGCAATTCTTAGAAACAAAAATTGACATATTTGTCAACTATTTAAATCACTTAAAGAATATATAAAATAAAAAAACAATTCAATCTTTCATAATTCCTATCAATCCATATTAACACATATAATTAATATCAATCCATATCAATATAAAAATATACAATTTTTACACTGTTTAGTACACTTAAACACCATTAAGAATAGAAAATGATTTAATTCAATATAATCTCTTAACACACAAGTCACCCATATCAGTTCATATCAACCCATATCAGTTCATATCAACCCATATCAATATACAAATACACAATTCTAAACTGTTTAGTATACCTAAATACGATTTAGAACAGAAAATGATTCAATTCAATATAATCTCTTAATATACATATCCCTAATATCAATCCATGTGAATCCATATCAACCCATATTAACATACAAATATCTAATTCTAGACTATTTAGTAGGCTAAAATATTATTTAGAATAGAAATTGTTTCAATCTAATATAATTCCTTAACACATAATCACCTATGTCAAATTATATCAACCTTTAACAAATATATATCAACACATATAAACGCATATCAATCAATATCGATTCATAGCAACCCATATCATCATATAAATACACAATTTTAGACTATTTAACATACCTAAATACCATATAGAATAGAAAAATGATTCAATCTAATATAATTTCTTAACACATATATTACTCATATCAATCCATATGAATCTATATTGACTCATATCAATATACAAATACGTAATTTTAAACTATTTAGTATGCTTAAATATTATTTAAAATAGAAAATGATTCATTCCAATATAATCTCTTAACACACATATCATCCATAACAACCCATATTAACTCATATCAATATCAACTCATATCAATATACAAATATAAAATTCTAGACTATTTATACACCTAAGTACCATTTAGAGTAGAAAATAATTTAATCCAATGTAATATCTTAAAACACAAATCACCCACATTAACTCATATTAATCCATATCAATTCATATCAACCCATATCAATATATCAGTACACATTTTTAAACTGTTTAGGACACCTAAATATCATTTAGAGCAAAAAATAATTTAATCTGATATAATCCCTTAACATATATATCACTCATATTAATCCGTATCAACTCAAATCAATCTATATCAACCTATATCAATGTACAAATATATAATTTTAGACTTTTTAATACACTTAAACACCATTTAAAATAGAAAATTATTTAATCTAATATAATCTTTTAATACACATATCATCCATATTAACTCATATCAATCTATATCAACACGTATCAACCAATATTAACCCTTAACAAACACATATTAACACATATCAAGTCCATATCAATCTTTAACAAACACATATCAAACCATATTAACCCATACCAACCCATAATAATTTTATATCAACCCATATTAACCCATAACATACTCAAAATTAAATTATATCGACACATATCAATCAATATCGACACATACTAATATATATATATTTTTATACTAACCTCGCTAAATAGAGTTAGATTAATCTTTGATTAAAACTCCAGCGAGAATTAAAATTTTTGACAATAAGTTTTTATAGTAAAATCAATTAACCTAATGAAATCACCTTCTCTCTCTTTTAAAACAACTAACTTGAAAAAAACCTCATTCTTTGAGAGAGTTAGGGTTTTGTAGGAGAAAAAAAAGGAGAAAAAAATATTATGAATAGATTTAAGACATGAGAGAGGAGGAGAAAAAGAGGAGAAAAAAAGAGAGAAAGATGAAGAAGGAGGCGTGAGAAAGAGAGAGGGAAAGAAGAGAGAGGGAGAAAAAAAATGATGTTTCTGTTAGAACGATTAAAACTTCGATGAAAATTAAAATTTTGGACAATAAATTTTTACTGCAAAATTGATTTTTAAATCGATTAACCCAATAAAATCACTTTCTTTCTTTTTTGAAATGACTAACCCAAAGAAAATTCTTTCTTTGAGAGAGATTTATGGTTTTTTTGTAGGAAGAAAATAGGAGAAATTTTTTTTAATGGATTTAAAGTATGAGAGATGAGGAAAACAGGATAAAAAAAGAAAAAAAAGAAAGAGGAAGGAGGCATGAGAAAGAGAGAGGAGAAAGAAGAAAAAGAAGAAAAAGAAAAAAAAATATTTCTTTTAGGGTAAATAATATTTTTGTCATAATTGGTCTATCTAAAATTATTTGAGTCTAAAATTTATTAGTATTTTTTTAGAATATTTTCATAATTAATTTCACTAATACAAGGCATTATATAAAAGAATAAATTATTAAAATAATTTATTTTATTTTTAACAAAATGCCATCACAAATTAGTTATAGGCAACAATTATTTACCTCGAAAACTATAACATTATTACTAATAAAATCTTAATGGCAACATATAAATAAAATAGTGTATATGAAAATCTTAATGACAAAACTTCCACTTCTTCCTTGAAAATTAAATTATTCTTTGTCTCAATATCAAAAATCATGTGATCATTCTTGAGATGGTCACATACCTTATCTTTTAAAAAAAAAAAAAAAAAAACTCAAAAGTAACTTTATTGCACTCATATGTAATATAAATAATATATATTTCTAGAAAAAAATATTGCTAAATATATATATTTAAAATTCTTATAAATATCAGAAAAGTAAAATTAAAATTTTATTAAATTATAATCATAGTAAAGCTAATACTTATAATATAAATTATAATTTAAATAATAATAAATTCTAAATTATTCAAATTCATGAATTAAATTACAAATATTTATTTTATAAATCTAAATTAAATAACTTAAATTTTTAAAAATTTAAATATTTTTCATATTCAAGTAGTCACAAGAAATAAAATCTAATTAAGTAAGCAAAAATATCAAAAGAACTTTTACAATAAAAATTAGTTTAATTTTGTCGGTCCTATATTTTTATTTTTTGTTTATTTATAAAATTGATTTTTGGTATATTATTATACTACATATATACTATAGTGGGTCCCAATTCTTGTTTGCGCTGGGGAAGATTCCTCACGCGCAGACTTGTATATTTACACATAAAAACCATTCCTTTTTTTCTTTCATTGTTTCAGAACATAACAGAGAAGATATTACCAAAATGGTATTTTCTATTTCATTTCCTTTTTTATGTGGATGGGGTCCTCAAACCAACCCCAATTGTCCCTGAACAAAATCTCTCTTGATTAAGCTCTGCCTCTTGTTTACTCTGATTTGGATTTGTTTCAAGTAGAAACACTGAAAGACACACTTACCCAGTTACCCAACTCAATTTTTCAGCAATTTTTTTCGAAGTAAGTTTTACTTTTCTTTCTTTCCCTGTGTTTCTCTTGCTCTTTCTTTTTTCTTTCATTTGTTATATCTTTGTGTTTTTTACTATTAGCGCTAAAAATTCTGTCTTTGCTCGATGTTATAAGAAATGGGTTGGTATCTATTTCTTTGTGTTTTCTCTGTTTCTCTTTGTGTTGGTGCTATAATTCTTTGTTGCATAGATGCTAGAAGAAATGGGTTGTTGTCCCTTTTTCTGTTTGTGTCAGTTTACGCACTAAAAATTCTTTTTTGATAGAAGCTATAAGAACAAAAAAAAAACTTTTTCATGGTCCTGTTTGTGTTGTTGTTAGTTAGTTTCTATAGTTCAACTTTTGAGTGAACTGTAAAATCAGTTCTACTGATTCAACGTTTTAGTTAAATCAGCAGAACTGATTTTGAATGCTTAGATGTTTTTAAGGTTTTCTTTTTATTGGGTTTTTAAAATTGTTTCTTTATTCATATAAAACTTGCTGCGGGTAATTTGTAAACTTATCCTGATGTTGGGTCTGTAAATTCTTGTATAGTCAAACAAGAAGTTAAATGTTGTGTCAGGTTGCAATCAAGATCTTTTTTTTCCTATTTGGTAACTTGACTTGTAATAGTTCGGAGGGAAAGTATGGTAGGTTTCTTCCTCTGAAATGCATTTCTGATTGCAGTTTACAAAAACAATTTTTGTTGACGATGTTTCTCCAAGCCGGGCATATTGGATTTTCGGATAGAAGCAACATCGATCCTTCCTGGAAGTTCCTCTTTTTGTTTTACATTTTTACTGTTCTTTTGTGTTTGGAATCATGATAAAATTTACAATTGGGATTTAATAGGCTCAGTTTGATGCAACTTTGAAGCAAGTTCACTATGGATGATGGTGACTTCAAACCTGATTCTAAGTCCCGGATCTTCTCAGGCAGTTTTGCGGATTTGGATTTCATGGATGAACTCTTGTATGATGGATGCTGGTTGGAGACGACTGATGGGTTCAACTTTTCACAGCCAGGACCATTGACCTCTCGTGTTCCAAGTGAAACTTCACAATATAATCCTTTATTGGAGTGCAGCAGCAGGCTTGTAACTACAGATCTTCATCTGCAAATCTGCCCAGAAGCAGTAGAAAATAACTCATCTGGAAACCTGCCTCATAGTAATATGAAAGTGGAGGAACTTGCTGAGACTAAATCTCAAAACCAGACTTCTGTCAAGGGTACTACATCTTTAGTACAAACTGAAGGTTTTCCCTTTGAAGGTAGTCATTTGGGTAAAACATTGTGGATTGGACCAATGGCAGATACAGGGTCATCCTCTCTGGTGAAACAAAGATTAATACATTTTGTAAGACAGTTGAAAGAATGCACAAGAGATAGGGAAGTCCTTGTTCAGATATGGGTGCCTACAAAGAAAGAAGGCAAGCATGTTCTCACGACTATTGACCAGCCATGCTTCCTCGGTCTAAAAAGCGAAAGTCTTGCGAGTTATAGAAATGTTTCAGAAGCCTATCATTTTCCAGTGGAGGGGGATTCAAAAGAGTCACTTGGGTTGCCTGGTCGGGTCTTCTTGGGGAAGTTGCCAGAGTCAACTCCAGATGTTCGGTTCTTCAGAACTGATGAGTATCCACGTAAAACTTATGCGAAGCAATATAATATTAGCGGTTCTCTTGCAGTTCCTGTTTTTGAAAGGGGCACTGGGACATGCTTGGGGGTTGTGGAGGTTGTAACAACCTCCCGATATATCAATTACCGCCCAGAGCTAGAAACTATCTGCAAAGCTCTTGAGGTCTCTTCTTTCTCTTATTCTTTGGGTATCATCAAAGTTCAAATATTTAATTTTGAGGGCTTTTAACATCACTTTGATGGAATAACATTGGATATGAATCTGTAATAGTTTCTCTAACCTATATTGTTTGCCATCGCTTTATGTCTCTCAACATTTGACATTTTGTGGCAGAGCTCATTGGATAATCTCTAATTTGAACCATGTATCCTCTCCCTTATATTTAATATGAATGACACGTTGGTGGGCAATTGACAGTTATACTCTATCCTTGTTGTGTTCTGCTATTTTTGTATATAACAAAAAGAGTTCTTAATTTTTGTTACCATTACTAATTGTTTTAATGCATTGCCTTACTTCTTTGCTTTGAATATTTGTTGCTCAACTACCCTTCTGATAAGAGTCAATAAAATTGTCAAATGGTTATTGCTTTACATGTACTATGACTTCTCTGACATACTATAATGGATATTCTAGTCTAATAACCATATTTATTTTCAGGCTGTTGATCTAAGGAGTTCACAAGACTTCTGCCCGCCAAGTGTAAAGGTAAGCAGATAATGTATCTCAAACGCTAGATTCAATATCGAGATTTATAATTCATATTATCACAGTTGTGCTTCCCTTTTCACAGGCTTGTAAAGAGTTCTGCCAAGCTGCAGTCCCAGAGATATCAGAGATTTTGGAATCTGTATGCAAAACACATAATTTACCTTTAGCTCTAACATGGGCTAGATGCTTCCAGCAAGGAAAAGGTGGATGTCGACATTTTGATGAGAAGTTTGCCCATTGTATCTCCACTGTGGACTCTGCTTGCTTTGTGGCTGATAAAGAATTTTTGGCATTCCATGTGGCATGCTCTGAGCAATACCTTTTCCTGGGTCAAGGGATTGTTGGGAAAGCGTTCATGATAAACAAACAGTGCTTTGCAACTGATATAACTGCCTTTAGCAAGACAGATTATCCTCTATCTCACCATGCTAAAGTGCTTGATTTGCATGCTGCTGTTGCAATTCCCCTGCAAAGCACCTATGCTGGATCAGCTGATTTTATATTGGAGCTGTTCTTGCCGAAAGATTGCCGAGATACTGAAGAACAAAAACGGATGCTGGATTTACTGCCTATGGCCATACAACAAGCTTGTCGGAATTTACATGTTGTCATGGACAAGGAGCTAGAGGAAGATAGCAGCTGGCAAATGGCCGTTGCTTCAGTTGGAAAGCATAATAAACAAGAAACTCATAAATTTGAATATTCTTCCTTGAAAGAACCCTATCCAGAGGGGTCATCATGGGTTGCCCAGATGATGGAGGCTCAACAGAAAAGTAAAAGTGTCTGTGTTTCATGGGAGAGTCCAAAAGAACCTAAAGAAGAGTTCAAGCTGGCAACACATTGGGATGACTCTATAGAAGGATTGTACTGTAAGCAGGGTTTTATAGAGTCTGGACAATTTCAGCAAAATTCTGGACCCCAAGATAGTAGTGAGGGTGGCAAAAGTTCTTTTACTTGCCAGCCGTCATCAGGCAGCAGAAAAACAGGTGAGAAGAGACGGACCAAGACAGAGAAGACAATCAGCTTGCAAGTTCTTCGACAGTATTTTGCAGGGAGCCTCAAGGATGCTGCTAAGAGTATTGGCGGTAGGAGAAATTTTTTTCAACGCTGGAAATCAAATATTTCTCTTTCATTTATTTTGTTTGGTTAAATATTACTCACTTCACAATGAAGTAATTGAGAGAATCAAAGCCTTTCTTAACTCATGTGATCTTTTTATATTTTACTGGATGTCTATACAATGTAATCCTCTATAGGCTTGATGGGGCTCACCTTTGCATGAATTATAAGTAGTCCTTCAAAAGCCATACTTGTTAAGGAGATATTTCTTTTGTCTTGTGGTGTAATTTATTCACTTTGTTACTATTATACACTGAATGAGTTGTGTGCATGCCTGCTAGAGTGATAGTATGAAAAATGAATTGTGTCTAGATGGTATTTCCAAAATTATGTATCCCTTTCTGAAAGCTAGGTGTTTATCCTCTCAAACTCCTTTATTATGCTTGCTTTTAATCATTCTTGAATTTATTCCCAAACTTTACTCTATCAACTTGATTCTAATATATTTTCACAGCATTTTCTTGAGGTTTAACGCAGCACCCTTTTGTTCTGATATCTGCCTGTCTTGATACTAATCGTTTTCACTTTTCCCAATTCTGTATTCCAGTTCTTATCATGTGAGATTTCTTTATCTTGGTTTCTTCCAGCAGGTTGCTAGGCCTTCATTTAAATAATCATAATTCTTTATGTTTGTTGTAATTATTATTATTATTATTATTATTATTATTATTATTATTATTATTATTATTTTGTGAAATTGTGCATCTGTTTTTATGTTTTGTGAAATGTATGTCCTTAACGTCTATTTGCTTGAACCATGCCTGTTGTATTTGTGTGGGAATAGGTTATATCCAGATTGATGTCTGTTGCTCACCGGTTTCTTCTTGATTGCAGTATGCCCAACCACTCTGAAAAGGATATGCAGACAGTATGGTATCACCCGGTGGCCTTCACGAAAGCTTAAAAAAGTTGGTCATTCATTAAAGAAACTCCAATTAGTGATTGACTCTGTCCAAGGTGCTGAAGGTGCTATTCAGATTAGTTCCTTCTATACGTCTTTTCCGGAGCTGACCACTACAAATTTTTCTGGAAATGGTCCTTTTGCCTCATTGACGACGAATAATAATTCAAAGCCACTAAACCCTCAACCTGAGAATGGGATAGTCAGTACTGGTGCCATTGCTTCAAAATCACCGTCCTCATCATGTAGTCAAAGCTCTGGATCAAGCATCTGTTGTTCCACTGGAGGAAAGAAACATACAATCACCAGTGATGCTATCACAACTGGGGATGCGTTAGCAGTAGAAAATCCCAGTAGCATGCTCAAGAGAACATATAGTGATGCAGATTTGCATGTCTTATATAGAGAGGAACACAAACCTCTTGCAAGATGTCAGAG
Organism: Garcia nutans; assembly: GCA_947685225.1. NCBI lineage: Eukaryota > Viridiplantae > Streptophyta > Magnoliopsida > Malpighiales > Euphorbiaceae > Garcia > Garcia nutans. The sequence goes on from CANTUV010000037.1 coordinate 18,369,476, forward strand.
CCATAAAATATTGGGAGATCATCCAAGTCTCGAGTCTCTGCCTCCCTTCCCAAAAGCCAGTAGCAGGAGCTTACGAGATAGTGGCGCATTTCGAGTTAAGGCCAACTTTGGAGAAGACAAAGTTAGGTTCAGCTTGCAACCAAGTTGGAGCTTCAAGGACTTGCAGCTAGAGCTTGCCAAGCGTTTTAATATAAATGATGTATGCAAAATTGATCTAAAGTATTTGGATGATGATGATGAGTGGGTACTTTTGACTTGTGATGATGATCTTGAGGAGTGTAAAAACATTTACAGATTTTCTCAAAGCCAAACAATCAAGATATCCATCCATCAAGCTTTGCTGCACATCCGGTAAGTACGGATGGGAATTAAGAGGAAGCATCATATTTGACTAGTCTTGGTTCAGATGGGTGATGCATCTGGCAGCTTGGTGAAATTGGAGGAGATTTTTTGCTGGTAATCTTTTTTGTCATCATATCATGTTAACTTTGCAGCTATTGAATCTTGTCTTCTAGAGAGGGAAATAAAGAGATACATGGAAATCTTTGGTTCATAAAAGCTCAATTGCTGCCTGATAAATCTTGTATTGGATTTTAAGCAGTCATGAAATGGATGGTTTGATCATTATGCTTTGTTTTGTATGACATATGATGTGTGCATATTATATTGTAGGAGATTATCAATGTAATATTTGAATGTAAGAGATCATGGCATGGACGCATGTGATCTTGATTTGTAACTCTGTATTTTATATTATAAGGTAGCAATCAGCAAATAGTAAGTAGCAAGAATTCCATTAGTAATTTTTGGTTGTAAAGGTTATGCGTGATTCATGAGTATGTTCTTTAAACTTCATGTTCTCCTAGGCAATCCTTCCTTTGTTATCTTTGCCGGGCACATAATTTCATTGATTTAGCATTGTAAATAACCATGATTTTGGTTTTTTTTCATATAACTGATCATCTCTTTGTAAAATATAATCATTTTATATTACTTAATTTTATTTAAATAATTAAACTAACATAAGATTTCGATCAACGAGATAGTTTGACTGACCTTCCACGTGAAGATGGGCATGCTGGAGAAAAGCAGCTTTTGTGCAGTTTTGCTTTTTGTTGTATGTCAAAACAATAAATCAACAATTGCATATCATGAGACAAGTTGAACTCTATTGACGTCAACTCAAATTACAGGGAGAGAATGACAATTATGTCTCGGAAACCTCTTTCCAGTCCTCAACTTTTATTGATTAAAAATATAGATAGATTTAAATAGGCTCAAAATAAATATTTGTTTTATTTGCTTAAAATTATTATAAATTTTAAAATTAGTATTTATACATTAAGTAAATATATCTGCAACATTGCTCGATGCTTTTCTAGTTATTAACTAAAAATATAGGGTTTTGACAAAAATACCAGTAAAAATAAAAAAAATTTCAAATTTATTAGATTTTTAAAAATATTTAAATTTAAAAGAATTTATAATTAGTTTATAAATTCATCAAATTTACATAGTTTATTATGAGTTTATTATACACATGATAATTTTTATAAGTTTACGATGAGTTTATTATATATTTTTATAAAATGACTACTATACTTTCAGTAAAATATGAAAAAAAATTTATGAAAAATGGTAGAGTATATAATTTTCCTTTAATATATATACTAAAATCTCTAAAACTTGAAACAAGTCTTGATATTATTCCTAATGGGTTAAGGGTCGAATGAATTCGTTATCAATGGTTTGATTTCTTTGAGAGGAATTATATTATATACTAAAACTCCTACAAGGATGAATAGTACATTGCCAAAAGTACCATACCCCTTCCTCTTTTTTCTTCTTTAGCTTCTTTTGTAATTTCCAATTTTGCTCTGTTTTTTTTTGTTTCCGTTTTTTTTTTTGTTTCCCTTAAGTGCTTACAAGCTACAAACTGATATTTTATATTTGTTTCTTTTATTTTTTTTATTCTCTATTATTAATTGATTATAATGTAAAAAGTATTTGTACTTTTTTTAAAAAAAATAATTAATAAATTTATAATACATAATAATAAATATCACTATATATCAATTAATTATCTAACTATATATCAATTAATTATTTAACCACCTATTTATAATTTTGAACTTCTTTAATTTTTTATTGAATTATTCTCAATTTAAAATTTTAGCCATATATATATATATATACCTAGCTTTAAATTTTACATTTTAAATTTCTTTCACTATCAATATTAATATTTAATATTTTTATGTAGAAAATTTAAAATTCTTTGTTATATTTAACTTTAGTTTTAAGATTTTTAAGAAAATAATCAATGAAAATTTTTTAATATTTATAAAAAATTACTAAATTTGTTATTATTTTACAAAATTAAATGTATGATACTTTTATATTTTATTTTAATTTTTATATTAGTATTCTCTGAAGATTAAAATATTAGATAATTGTTATGTGCTAAATTTTATATTATCTTAATAGAATTTAAATTTATAATCTTATAATTTTTAATTTAATTTAATTTTTGACATTGTATTAATTTCAAAAATAAAACTATAAAATACATGAATATGCGTTGTTAAGAAAAACTAAATTTTCAAATGTCTTTTCAATAAAATTACAATTAATCATGTTATTTAAATTAATTTTATATAAAAATAATGTATTTCATTATTTTTTATATAATTTTATATAAAATATTATTCAATAAATAATATATTTCATAAAAAATAATAATTACAAATAAACATTAAATCTATTTTATAATTTATTTAAATAATTTTTAAAAAATAATTTTATTTTCTACTGTCAAATAAGATTTAATATTTGATTTGCTTTAATACATTAAACATATTTTACTATAAATATTTTTATAATATATAAATATGAAAATTTTAATATTATATCTTACTATTTTGGATAAAGGTTCAATTTAGTCATTATAATATAACAAGAAATTTATTTTGGCCCAATAACTTTTTTTTTTTGCTAAATTGATATTTTTTCTTTCAAAATTTAGTCTAAATTACTCTTTTTTAACGAAATAGTTAAATATATAATGACATGGACTAATTTAGATTAAAATTAAATATTAGAGGGCAAATTAAATCTTTAAAAGTATTAATATAATATTTTTAAAATCTGTTTATTAATTAATATTTTTAATATAAATACTTTATAATATTAATATATATTTTTTATAATTTTATAATTCATAAAATTAATTTCTTTCTAAGAAATTATGAAATTATGGAAAAAATAAAATGATTTAGAAATTATGAATTATAAAATTATAAAAAAATATTTATTAATATTATAAATTATTGATATTAAAATTATTATTTGATAAATAATGTATAATATCAAAAAATTTGATAATTATTAAAAATATGAAATATATTAAAGAATTAAAATTATTAATTATAATACTTTTAATATTAATTATTTATTAATATTAATTTTGTAATATATAATTTATATTATATTAAAAATATTGTAAAAATCTTATATAATACACATTATTATAAAATTATTTAATATTTTTAATTATTTCTTAAATTATATATTATAAATTATTATAAATTATAAAATTATAAAAAATATTTATTGATATTATAAATTATTGATATTAATTTTTAAAAGTTTAATTTAGCCCTTGATATTTAATTTTAGTTTAAATTAACTCATGTCGTCAACTATTTAATAATTCTATTAAAAAATATAATTTAGACTAAATTTAAAAGAAAAATTATTAATTTATTTAAAAAAAATTTAAGGGACAATATAAATTTCACACTATGATACGACGATGAAAATAAATCTTTGTCATATTATTTGTTATATAATAATTATATTAATATATAAATTAGATTTTCATCTAAAATATTATAAAGCGCTGCATAGCGTGGGTTCATTATTTGGCTCATTTATGCTAAATACGTGATTTCATTATAGACTTTCTCATCACACTTTTTTTTTTGCTTGGCCTTCTGACATACTTGATAGAAAAAGCACTTAATATTACAAAAAATTGTAAGCTTCAAAAAAACGTTTTTAAAAAATATTAGATTTTTTAATCAAATAATATCAAATATCAAAAAATGATAAAATGACTTTATGCTGAGTAGATATTGAGTTTATCATATTCAAACTACAGAATTAATAGTTTTTTCATGTACTAAAAATTTATACTAATAATAATATATCATAAAAAAATACATACCGATATATTATACAAATATATAGAGTTTACACTTAGCATATAAATAGTTTATTGAACAAATATCCTTACATGAGCAATTTATATTAATATTACAAAAAATATAAATAATTCATACATCATAATTTATTAATACAACAATATAGTTGCTACAAAAAATAAAAATGTGTCATGTACCCATGACATGGGAGATCAAGAACTAATAGTACGCTAGAATTGATGGCTTCTTCAATCAACCTTTACAATATCAAATCTATAATTGCAGTAACAACAACAGTAGGGAACAAAAGAATATCTAGAGCAGAGAAGAAAAGAAGAAAAGAATAAAGAAGAGAGAAGAGAGAAAGAGAGAAGAACTGACAGCAGAAAGAAGAAGAAGAATAAAGGATAAGAAATTTAGAGACATTATATTTTTCATATTCATTCTTTCTGTTGCATTTCAGTACATGGATATATTGTATGCTGAATAGTCTTTCCTAATAACAATTTAATCATTTGCCAATCATTCTCTTATCATTTTGCACAGTTGTATAATACTCATGCTAACAAACAAAATTACTAACAACTAACTTGTCCTATCTAATCCATCCACTTACCAATAAGTAGCTAGCATCTCATCTCTAGCAAGCACATAATCTTCTTGGGCCATCATACTTGCTCTGCCATGAGCTCCTTCTTTGGACCTTGGTGCTGGTGCCTAGTTTCACTGTGAGCCTTGTTCTGCACTTCTTTAGCTGGGTCATGACAAAATGCTTACTAATATTTTGTGCAAATATATATAGTTTATACTTAGTATATATAGAGTTTGCACTTAGTATATATAAAATTTATACTTAGTTTATAAAGAGTTTACGAAACAAATATCCTTATTTAAATAATTTATATCAATATTAAAAAGGGTATAAATAATTCATATACCATAAACCAACAACAATTGTATTTTCAATTGCCATTTAATAAAATATATATACAAAATACAATATACTCTAAGGGATAAAAGAATAAAAAAATAAATAAAATCAAGACATTTAACACAAAAAAAATAAAATAAAAGCAAGACACTTAACATGCTATAATTTTCAATAAACAACTATTTGTAGACCCTTAATTTTGGCCCTAAGTTAATCTGATCTCAATTAAAGAAGGCCAAGATAAATTTGACTCGATTTTAAAAGTTTAAACCTAGTTTATAGCTTTGAAATAGGTCGGTTCAGTTTTAAAATGCCTAAATTAAGTTGGTTCAATTTTTAAAATCCTAACCTTGTCTGATTGAATTTTTAAAGAACCAAATCAACTCCAATTCAATCTTAAAAACTTGAATTAAATTTGGTCTAATTTTAAAAGTCTGAAAAGTTTGACCAAAACCCAGTTCAACCTTTTAAGCCAGTACATAGCGAAATGGTTTGTCAATTCGCCAAATTGGAGCCCTAAATTCTTCATGAACCAAGGATCATGGCAAAATGAGGGCTTCCAATTCACCATGAGTGGCTCAAGGCGAATTGATGGCGAATTGAGAAGCCTTAATTCGCCATGAAACTTTGGCCCATGGTGAATTAGGCATTCTTAATTAGCTATGGGCCTTTTAATTCAGTTTTAATCGCGGTTTCGAGATAGATTAGGCTTCCTAATTAAGATTGGACTTCGGATGACCTTTGGATATGGAGATGATTAGGGTTTTTAATGAGATGATTTTTGCCTATAAAGATATGATTAAAGCACAGAGGAGAGGCAATGATAATTAACAAGTATTATGCAACAACAAACAGTAGAAAACATACAACAATTTATCAAAAGAACCTAGCCATTAACAAACAATAAGACAACAATCGAGAAGGCAATATACACTGTCTTTAGCTTGCCTTACTCAACCAACACTCTCAGCTTTGGCTGAGCCAATAGGTTTGATCCTTGTATTTTCATAGTGGTTGCTTTTATTATCTTGTTCAGTGATTTATAGTTATTTGAATTTCCCATAGCAGTTTGTATTCTTTCAATTTCTTTTATCATGCAGCATGTTCGTCTCATCTAGTAGCAGTTTATAAATCAACATGTCTCATGTAATATTTATTTGAGTTAATACCCAGTAGCCCCCAAGTTTATAAACATAAATCATAGCAACCAAACCTTAAGCATAAAACCCTAATATTGTATGAGTTTCTTATTGTATTGTTCTAATTACAGTTTACATATTTAGCATTATTTTATCTTCTAAAATCCTAAGTTTACATGTTTTAACCTAGTTTACTTGTTTCAACCCTAAACTTGCATATTTTGATTCAAAACCCTAAGTTTCAAAGATCAAAACCCTAATTTTTACCTTAAAATTCCAGTTTAGGAAAAGCCCTAATTCTACAACAAAACTAATTTTGAAAATTGTTTGTGGGGTCAATATTTATTTGTAGATTGCAATTTGTGATTAACCTTAATTTTCTTTTATTAAACTCTAATTTATTATTATTCTTGTGATAATTAAACTACATGTTTAGATTATTTTATTTTGCTATGAATGGTGAATGGTATTAATTTTATTATTTTGATTTTAAGGATGTAAAAGGCATGTTTCCACTCGTGGATGTCTTATTTATTTAATTTATTTATTTTATACAGTTTAATTTATTTAAAGACTATGAGAGAATTGTAAGGGATACGTTTCCACCAAATGATGGGTGTCCAATTTTATTTAATTATATTTTAGGCATCTGATATTATTGTAAGGGTATATTTCCATCTTGTAAGGTATCCATCTTTTTGATTTATTTATTTGCTTGATTTATAATAATATGATGTTTTATTTCATTAATTACAAGTAGTATAGATGATATTATAATGCTTATGAATTTAATAATATTTAGACCTGAAAAGGTGGCTGGTTCCAGTGAACCAGGTGTTATTGGGGTGTTGAGCCATTTCTCACCTTTCTCACGTGCACCCAACTTTTGAACCCAATATGGGGCTTGTAGACCCTTAAATTTTGTCCGGTTTAAATTTATGAAGCTTAACCTGGTTCGTTATAATTGTAACGAGCCTAAACCTAATTTAAAAAATTGAAATTCAACTAGTCCAATTCATCAAAGCCCAAATTTAATTTGTGAATGATTTTGGGCTGAAAAATTAAAAATTAGGGTTCGGTTTGAGTCGGGATGGGTCCAAGTCAACATGAGCTTAAAGCTCATGTTGACTTGGACACTCCAATTCGACATGAGCAATGGCTCATGTCGACTTGGACACTTCAAGTTGACATAAGTTGGCTTCATGTTGATTTTGACACTCCAAATTGACATGAACCCTAATTCGAAAAGAGTTTGGCCAGAAGTTTTAATTTCTTAATCAAATTGGACTTTGGAATAACCTTCGGATTAACATATTAGTCTTTGGAGGTTAAGCTATTATTTGCCTATAAATATACAATTCAAAATCAACAACGAAGGATTAGTAATTAAGGACTTTGGTAATTGAGTTAATAGCAAAACAAAAGAGTTTAGCTAGAGGTAGTAGCAACACCGAGCAGTTAATACACTTTGCTCAATCAAAAACTTTGGATTGGTGCAGGCAGCAGCTTGGATCAATATATTTAATTTGATGGAGCTTTCAACGTAGGTTTTGATCTCTAAATTTAATTTATTTAAATGTACAGTAGCTATGTTTTTCCTTTAAACATTTTGATTGTCATTGATTGTTATTTTAATCCAGTAATAATCTATACATCCTGGACATATATTTATCTAAATTAATATGCAGTGGCCATAGGTTTATTAAATCATAGTACCTAAATTTTAATTATCATATCCTAATCTCCCTAATTTCTAAACCCCTAACCTTAAAACCCTAACCCTAAATCTGTAAAACAAAGACCTTAATCCCAAATAGCTAATCCTAATTTTTAAAACCTTAATACCTATCCCTAATTTGTAAAAACCTTAATCCTAAAACCCTAGTTTCTAAAACCTTAATCCAAAACCCTAAATCTAAACTTCCAAAAGCCCTAAATCAAAACCTTAATTTCACAAATTTTGAAACCTAGATTCCAAAAACCCCAATTCCTATTTGCTAAAATCAAAAACCCTAATTTCTCCTTAGTTTTCCAAACCAAAACCCTAATTTCCAAACCAAAACCATAGTTTCTAAATTAAAACCCTAAAACCCTAATTTCCAAACCAAAACCCTAGTTTTCCATCCAAAACCTAATTTTGTATTTAAAATCCTATAAGCCCTAATTTAAGATGTAAATCCTAATTTTGTGCATTTAATAATTTATTTAAGATTAAACTCTAGATTTGATTTTTTTATTATTACATGCACTTATGATAAATGATTTATTTTTATTTGATTTATAATGGATGTTTTGCTTTTAATTGTTATGTTTGAATGGTTTAATTTATTTTGTTAATTGTCCTTATTTATTTGGATTTTAAAGTTGTGAAAGGAATGTTTTCACTTTGTGGATGCCTTGTTTACTTAATTTGTTTATTTTAATTTATTTTTGGGAATTAGTGTAAGGGACATGTTTCCACCAATTTGTGGATGTCTTATTTTATTTTACTTGTATTTTGGACATTGGACATTGTAAAGGCATATTTTCATCATTGGATGGGCACCTATTTTGTTTGTTTTATTTTAATAAGATGATGGATATTTATTTCTTTTAGATTGTATGTAATACGAGTGATATTATAATGTTTAAGAATTTAATAATATTTAGACCTAAAAAGGAGGCCAGTTTCAATGAACCAGGCGTTATAGGAGTATTGGGTCATTCTCACCTTCCCCATACGTGCCCAACTTTTCGAACCCATTAGGGGGGGTTGGAGATTCCTTATGAATTAAGTCATCCACCCCTTTCTTTTTTTTGGCCCGTACGGGTGGTGACTCCATTTTCTCTGGGTTTAGGCCCGTGTTCTCTAAGGCCCTGAGCCTAACAATGTCGAAGTCGTATGAACCATTCTACCTGAGAGTGGGAGCGAAAATCCTTGCTCATAGTGGCGACTCCACTGGAGATAAAAGAAGTTGATTCCGTTGGTCTTTGTATTATTTTATTCTTTCTTGTTATGATATTATCCATTGCATCATTTAGTTTGCATTGTATGCTTGAGTTAGGACGCCCGTGTAACCCATGTTATGTTGTGTAAGGGATACCATATTTTCACTCAAGGTATGGAGATCGAGCATGGCATAACCACTTATAGCCTCATACCTTTTGGTATATACTTGCTATGGGAGCCTAAACTTTTCAACCTAAAGACTAAATTCTATGTAGTAGGCCTATTTATTTTCCTTAGGTTTTTATCCAAATGTTTGTTGTTTGACTATGGTTGATATATCTTGGTTTGAACCATGGCTTATTTGGTTTGTTCTTTTCCTAATATGACTTAACTATATTGTAAGCTCAAAATAGTTTTATTCCTTTAAACCCAAAAGACCAAAATTATTTTTAAAACTTTTCAAGATGATCTTTGGACATAAAATCTTTTAAAGATGGGTCAAAAAAAATTCTTTTTCACCTTATAGCCCAAGCTCAAAATCTAAAATCTATTTTTAAACAAATATTTTTACAATGGGCTTTGATTTAAACTATTTTTTTTTCCATTAAAACACTTTTCACTTTATGTTCCAAATTTAGATTTTTTACTAAAGTCTTTTTCTTAAATGGGCTTACAACTAGTTAGGTTAATTATAGAATACTAAAAATCAATTGTAGGCCTAACTTATACCAAGAATTGTTAATCATGGGCTTGTTTTGTGGCATGAATCCTTAGTTGTTTTTCCAAATGGGAAATCTATTTATGATAAATCCTTTAGTTTAGTTTTAATCCATAATATAGCATAAAATCTATTTTCAGTTGATCCAATGGATTAAAACTTAATTAATGAAAATTATCATAGACTGACTTCTAAATTTGAAAATACTACTATTGGTTAAATTGTCCGAGTGAATTGTTCGAAAGTAAGATATTTCATATATACCTAGGAAAGAGTCTCACCATTCGTGTGTGGAAGATATAAAGTTGGAAGGAACATCCTATGTATCTTGGTTTATTTGTTACTTGTGCATCCATGCATACATGCATTACATTACATGGCATTGATCCTTTTTGGCTTACAGACCTAAAGTACAGCAGTTTAAGAGCTTACAACAATTTGACCTATGCCAGTGATGTACAATCTAGTAATGACTTAGTCGGCTTTTTACCAAAAGCAATGGAACCTGAACAGATTTAGAAGATGGTGGAGGACACACTCAACTCCAAGATGGAAGAACTAAAGGGGGCCCTAGCTGAGATCATAAAAAGCTAGCTGGCTGCATTATTGGGAACACCATTGAAGCATCTACCAGTACTAAGAAGCAGAAGGATAAAGGAAAGACTAAGGTTGGTGAGGTAGCCTTTGACGATGACAAGGTTATAATTGATGATGATTACTGGGTCAATATTTTCAAGATCCTCAAGAAAAGAAGGAATAGAAGAAGGCTATGAAGAAAGTAGCAGCAGAGAAAACTGAAACTGGGGATGTGGAGAAAATGATTGACAATTTGGAGAATAAGTTTAAAAAGAAGCTGAAGCTTGAGGAGGTATCAGAAGTAGGCAAGCTATTTGAGCAAGATGAAGAAGTCCCTTACAAGTTCAAAATGCCTTCTTTCGCTAAGTACAATGGTATAGAAAATCCTCACTTGCATGTTAAGTAGTACATCACGACCATGCAGTCCGCTTGAGCTACTAAAGCCCAAACTTTGAGATATTTTATGCTTTCTTTGGACCATGTTGTGCAGAATTAGTTTAATACTTTGGAGGAAAGTACCCAAAAAGACTGGGATATGTTGTACAAAGCCTTCATTCAGTAATATGGATACAATGTTGAATTGGAAGTGACCCTAATAGAGATGGAAACTATCAGACAAAAGAAAGATGAGAATTTTATTGACTATATAAAGAGGTGGAGAAATAAGGCTGCACTACTTAAGAAGAGACCAAATGAGTCCAACCAGTTTTGAATGATATTAAGGGGTGTCTTACCCAGTTTGCGTGAATGGATGTCTCATACTCTCAGAAGGGATTCAAAGATCTCCTCCAAGTTGGCTTACAGATAGATGAATGAGAATGAGAGAAAAACTATTTTTCTAGAAGAAGAAATGAGAAAGAAAAATTATCAGCCTGTCAGTTAGGGTACACAGTGTAACACCCTTATACCTTATATATGTATAATATATAAATTTGGTATATGTAAAATACATATATAGAATATAAAAATATCACATTACGGTCTTTTTCAAAATTTTTTTTTTATAATTTTATGATAACCATTAAAAACACTTAAAATGTATTTTAATAAATAAATAAACCATTAAAAATTTGAAGAGTAAAAAGATATATTAAATAGAAAATCTCTAGAAAAAATTTGCCAAAATTTTGTCTGTATTTCGGATAATCTCAAATTTCAAATATCACAACCTGCAATTAAAATACACTCCCAATTATTTATTCAATATATACATTCCTCCAAAATAGTCCAACGGCTCAATCCACCAACATTTTTCCAAAAACACATCCATATATATATATATATGTAAGTATAAGTCCCATTTTTTTTTTCAATATATATAACACAAAAGGAAAAAACTTATAATTTACACCACATACATGATTATATATATAATGTGTATACTTAAATGTATTTCAAAAAGTTTAAAGTGTATACATGATATGCAAGTAGCACTGTTCTGCGGTAGTTCAAAGATCTTCACACACAAAAATCTAGACCTGGGGGTGGTCTAGCGGCACTCTCTGAATCTCCTGGATCTACTCTGTCACTTGCGCGATGGAATTCAATCGCGCAAAGCATGCCTAGTAGTAAATACTTGAATAAAATTTAGAAATGATGTCATAAATATATAATGCCATGTTTGCAACATGCTATAAATATCAAAATTTTTTTATACATATTAAACAACACACTAAACATCTACATACTACAAAAAAACATGCTATCTGCAACGGACAGAATCCGTCGCAGATCCGTCGCAAATCCATCGCAAATCAAGATTTGCGACCGATCTGCGACGGATACGATCTGTTAATAAAAAAGGCGTCGCAGTTTTCAATTTTGCGACAGGCCGTCGCAGATTGTGACGGATTTGCTACCACTAGGCGGTTGCAAATTTGCCACTCAAATTTTCGCGGGCAAACAGTAACCGTCGCAAATCCGTCGCAGAAACCGTCGCTAATTGGTAGCAAATTTATCTTCCCGCCATTTTCAAGGTCATAGTATTCCATCGCAGATTTCGTCACAGATTCCGTCGCAGATTGTTGTTGCAAATTTTCCGTCACAGATTTTGTCACAAAAGTCGTCACAAATTCGTCACAAAGGCCGTCGTAGATGTTCTGGAGTATATATATGCCGTGGCACCTGTATTTTTTTTAAATTGCCATATCAAAGCATCCGTACCGTATCGTATCAAGCATCCACATTCGTGCCTCATAGTAATAGAGCAAGAGAAATACACGACTAAAGAAAATTGACATCCATAGTTATAGAAAACACAGTTTAGATCATTGATCGTTCATTAAAATTACCAAGGGAGCCATCACAGGAACTCGCAAGTTACACAAAACAAAACTCTTTCTCATTTAAGAATATGATAGTTTGCCATTGATAACCCATATCCCAAACCCAACACTCATCATAAAAAAAAAAAAACAATGAAAACTTAGGAAAACATGCTACCATCTTCTGGACTAATTAGTGATCACCGGGCATGCTCTTAATGATATCAGAATCACCTGAAAAAGAGAGATCCATAAATTTCCATTATCAGAAAAATCACTACATAATATGCACAAAATTAAACAAATAAAAGACTGTCTTTCACCCTTTCTATTACCTGGATCAATAATGCTCAGGCAGCATACTCTGAAATATTTTCCACAGGCAGTGCCCAAGTCTACATTATCTGAAATAATAATCAAGATGCTCAAGCAAGTTTTTGAAAAAAAAAATATTAGGAACCTAAATAATCACAAAACTTTCCACAATGACAATCTCACCCTAATCTCATCAAGTAAAAGCAAATGTAGCAACTGTAAGTAAAAGAAGGAAATGAGAACATTCAAATGTAAATTTAAAAAATCCTCTACAAGCAGAACATAAGAATATAGTTGGAAAAAGAATAAGATCAGATCATTAGAATATGGTTGGCATGATTCCTTAACATCATATAATCAAAGAGCAGCCACACTTGGCATGACAAGTTCAAAGGTTGAGATTTTACTCTATCATTTCGTACGCAGTTATTGACCAGATGGACCACTGATAATGGAAACCGTATCAATTTCACAACCCTTTACAGACATAAGCAGTCAGACTTGTGAACAAAAAAAAAGATGAAAGATTCAACAAAATGCAAAAGATGCATCTAGCAAATTTATACAATCCTAGAAACTAATATGCAGAAATCTACCTAGTATTGCAGAATTTCCAAAAGCTGTTGTTATAAAGTTGATATCTATATACATTAAATCAACTATATCTTAACACATCATTCTAACATAAATTCCTGTAACTGTAACTATGCACAGCTTCCAAACAACAATTACAATCACCACAACATGCTATTTCCTATAAAGTAATGATACAGTCAATGAACTTGTAAAAACAAAAGGGGCCATTCCAAAAAGACAACAAACTCATAACTAGATAAATAGATGCAAAAACGTGTTAAAAATGGTAAGTTTCATTCTGGAAAATGAAATGATCAAGAAAATGCAATTATTTCCTGGGTGTGTTAAAGTCAAATGCCCCATCTCATGAGAATTATATCAATGAACTTACTTCCATTGTAGTGGTGAACTCCAACCTTTGACAACATTGCATAGTACTCTATTTCAGACTTCCTAAGAGGAGGACAGTTGTTGGCAATGATGACAAGCTTCCCTGCAAAAAACAATGCACAATTTTTACTTGATGAGTTAGCTTAATTGAGATAATAACACCCATATCAAAATTACAATTATTATAAAAGAGCATATTAACAACATATTTTAATGTCTCTAACATTGGCATAGGCATAAACCAATTAAATTAGGGTGTTCTTCATCTTCATTTCTCACTAAGAGCAACTAAAAATCACTGATTTGATGATTTTAGAGACAAATTAGTGTGGATAAAAAGAAACACAAATTAGTTTAGAAGGGCAAAAGGCAATAAATAAACAAATGAAAATCAAGAATTACACAAATAGAAATGAAGCTTCAAAAAGGAACAAACAACATATCGAATATATAATCAAAGGGCAATACAAATAAAGACAATAAATCAAGACCCAAAAATCAGATCAACATAAAGTGATTATGATAATTTATTAAAAAAAATATTATTACTAACTAAAGTAATGTAAAATTGCCAAACAAGTGCCATGTCTTAGGAAACAAAAAAAATATAATTTTAAACAGATCCTCAAGTTCAATGGTAAGTTAGTATCAAATTAAATCTAATTAAGTAAATAAAATTTGATTTTTAAATATTGTGATGATTGGACGTTTTTAATAGCATTGAATGTTGAGACAACTTCATAAACAGGAAAACACCATAGCACATTACAAAAAATGCATACAGAATAATGGAAAAATATTTTCTAAACAACTCTTAAATTTAACCATGAATATAAAATATGTAAAAGGGGATGAAGAGTGGGTACTGATTACATTTATTATCGAAAAACATAATATATAAACCAAATTGTTGTTTATACTATACTGTAAACAAGAAGAAGTTCATGAGAAATAACAGAAACATATTGCTTTGCTTTAATAGCTTATTATATAGGTTTTTCTACTATTAAAACAAGTAACAAGAGCCATTGGCCTAACAACAGAGTCTGCATATATTTTTAATATTTTTATATAAGCACACTAAGTTTTGTAACCTAATAGCAAGTGCATATGCCCCAGAACCCAATTTGATTCCCTTCACTCAGTGCTTATTTTTTAAACTACAGATATAAAATCATTATCAATATTTACTTATTTTATTTAGTCCTAAAATAAGAAAAAAAAATTACAGTGAAATTCATATTTTTTTACTTATTTTGTCGAACATTGCGAATAAAATATGTAACCATTTCTCACGAATAACAGCTACAGATTACTAACAATAACAGAACAACGTTTGATTTGATGATTTGAGAAATACAAGTTAGTTTAGAAAGGGAAAAAAAGCAATAAACAAACAAACAAAAATCAAGAATTACACACAGACAGAAACGGACGAAGCTTTAATGTTATTCAAAAAAAAATTAAGACTAGCAATCAATCAGATTTGAAGGGAAATAAAAATCTGAAAACCTTTAGAGTTCCTGAGAGATCTGAGAACAGTCTTGTAACCCAAAGTGTACTTGCCACTCTTCATAACAAGAGCTAGCCTATTGTTAATACTCTCATACGTCTTCTTCTGCAATACATCATCAAAGTCAGAGAGAGTATTAGGATTTCTATTTTTGGATCGGGAAGAAGGAAATAAGGAATTTGAAATCGATAGAGCGAAAGAGACTAGAGACTTATGGTCTTCTTGGCGGCCACCATGGTTGCTACGTGAAGAAGATGAAATGCTCAGCTGTCACAGATAATGCTATTTATAAAGCCCACTCAACAACTAGGGTTTTTGCTTTTCTTTTATCGGGCATGGGAGTTCAATAAAACGGCCGTATTTGTAACTTTATTTTAAACTTTTTTTCTTTGGAATTAATTCAACAAATATAAAAAAATTGCCTTTTGCCTTAATACACAATAAGTATTAGCTACTAAAACTCAAGGATTCAATTGTATTTTTCTCTTTATAGTTTATTCTTATTCAGGATCTTATGAAAATTGAAAATTTTCGCTGAAGATAGAAAACATATATTGCCTATTGTAGAAGTAGAAAGACATTTTCCAAAGCATAAAATATTAAAATATAAACCCAATGGATTTGTATTTCTTTTTACCTTCTGTTATAATCTTCTACAGTGGAAAAAAAGAAGAAGAAAGTTTCTTCTAGAGTATGTAATGTAACAAGTACACAGTTTAATAGATGCTAATTGGTTATACTGAACTTTCTTTCAACTGGGACTGAATCATATATATAGTAAAATATCAGAAACTGGTATATAATTTTCCAGTTTCTTTAATGTATATGTATAGATTGAGAATCTATTAAATTTTCTTTAATAAGTTCAGAATATGAAGAAAACCAGCAGAGACTACCTTCAAATTCAATTAAATTTATTAAATTTTCTTTATTAAATTCTGTCTCTGATATGCTAAGAGCATAAATTTTCTTTATTAAATTTATCCAGTTTCTTTATTAAATTTTCTTTAATAAGTTTATGCTTCAAACTAACTTCTGTCAATTCAAAATCAAAATCAATTTTTACACACTCAACAAGAATAAAATTCAAACTCTGTCTCTGATATGCTAAGAGCCTCAGTTGCAGAATACATTTTTAGTATGGTTTTAAAGAAATATAGGCGCCAACAACAACCATCAACAAGAAATGAAGAATATTATCAATATTAATAAACTTTACAAACACAAAAGTTGCTTCAGTGAGTTCATTCTTCAATTTTTTCGGACAATTACATCTTGAAATTAATTGAATCTTTCTTTTGTTGCATTTATAGAAACAGAATGGAATATAATTACACTACACATTATTCAATCCAAGAGAAGAGACAAAAAGCCAAAAACAAACCATGGAAACTAAAACAAGAAAATAGCATAGCTGTAAGAAATTACCTGAAGCTCGAGCAGCTGTAGCCGAGGACTGGACTGTCGTCGCCTCGTCGGTGCATGTGGAAGGTGGTGTCTGGTGTGTCGGCTTGGCAGTGAGTGATAGAATAGGAGGTGGTGGGTGAGCGTGGATGGTGTCGGATGAAGAAAATGAGAGGGTAGGGAAGAAGAGGATAAAAGAAAGGCGTGACTGCTTAATGAAATTGGAGGAAATTGGAGAGAAAGAGAGATGGAAGAGGCTCATTCATGGAAAAAAAATTAAGAACTCCACTTTGGGTTTTGGAGGTTCTCGGCCAAAATTAGAGATAATAGAATTTGGAGGAATAATTTACAAAGAGTTAGCAGAAAAGTGGTTCACGTGCTTGGCACGTGCAATATTTTTAAACTTAATTTGCGTCTTATCTGCGACTGTGCTGCATTTTTGCGAAGCAAAGTAAGTTCATCGCAAATATCCGTTGCAAAATGAATTTTTTCTTACCGTTTTTGCAACCAATCTGCGACGGATTTAATTTCTGAGAAAATTCCTCGAGCTACCTTCTCTCACCAAGCAGCCGCGCCAAATTTTGCGACGAAAATTTGCGTCGACCAGACAACCGTCGCAGATTTACTACTGATTTGCAACCGATTTGCGACAGCTTCCTCAAAATTCCTTCACTGTGTTTATCCGTCGCAAAACCGTTGCAAATCCGTCGCAAATTTGAAATGGAAAATTTTCGTTGCAGATTTCTGAATATTTTTGTCGTAGATTTTCGTCGCAAATTAGGCCCAAACATCTTATACAATTATCTAGTCCCAGGCTTATTATCTTGGTCTAACACTGGTGTCTCACTCAGGCATAAGCATATCTCTGTGACATCCAGTGTCCCATCCATTTTGGCATATGGTATGCCAACATCCAAACACAATCTTCTAATAACTAGATAGTATATAAGGTGTACACAATATACATTCCTTTTTCAATATGCTTTTACATTCCGACTCATATCATGGTTTCCACAAATCATTATCACATATAATGCAAATATGGTTTACTTCCCCATGTTAGTGCACAACTTGCACTCTACACATTTTATACTAATATTTTATTTATCCATTCTCAAATGGCTTATCATGCCACAATAAACACAAATCAAGCATTATTACTTCAAACAATGCTATACACACATGTTCATAAAAATCAAATATCAACACACATTTAACATATGTAATGTGTTATGCTAAAATTGTGAATAAAGTATGTACTAACCTCTTAAAAGTAATAAATGGAGTTAAAACTCCACTCTACTTCTAACACACCCAAAAATCCTTCACCACTAGGCTGATGAAATAACACTCTATTCAACACCTATTAAAAATGTAAATGAACATAATCAATTAACATCACATTTCTAGGTGTTTAAAGCCTAAAACATAAATTAAGGCATAATTCTACAATTTTCAAGTTTTTTGCCATAATGAACTTTAACTTTAGAAAATCATTCAAACAAATTCCAAATTAAGTTTTAAGCTTAAATATATCTAATAAATTATATTTTAACACCATTTAAAATTAGTTGTTTGGAAGAAAAGAAAATCATCCATGGCTTCCCATGGTGGTCCGGCCAAAGAAGATGAAAAAGAAAAAAGATGAATTAAATTTTTGACTTTTCTTTTTTAAAAACTATCTATTTATATATTATTTAATTATTTATTTAACTATTTTTAATTAACCAATTATAAACATTCATCCAAAAATAAAATTATTTTTGAATTATTTTATTTATTTACTTTTTTAAGTATAATTATCATTTTAGGCTTTATTTTACTATTCCCGTAACACCCTATACCTTATATACGTACCATACATATACCCCGTATACATACAATATGCATATAAAATATAATGATGTCACGTTACAGTATTGTTTAAACATTTACCTTAATTCCATATTAATAATATATTTAATGTAAGAATATTTTATATTATCAAATCTCATTCTTAAGAAGTAACAATTCCAAAATCATTAAACTTTTTATTTAATTATATATATACATTTATACATCGTCTTTCCAAAAATTAACTTATATCAATATATTTATGATTAAAATACAACATAACACATTGATGCACCATCTTCTAGTTGGTCTCTGGCACACCCTCAGTCTTCTCGTGGCATAACTATATGACTTTCAGATTAGTAATCTATTCACCTGCGCGATTCATACAACCGTGCTAAGCTCGAAAGCTTAGTGGTACTTATAAACAACATATACGTACATTACAGAAAATCACATTCACAACACTAACTTAATTTATTATCATATTCTTAATCATTTATCAGTTTACATGCAATACCAATGCACAATGCTTATGTACTTCATGCCACTATATGACCTACTATTTCATTTTAGATGTACTTTATAATCATCTTTCAATTCATATGAAACAAACGCAAGCATGGGCCCAAATATTCTAATATATTATTCAAATCCCAGAGTTACTGTTTTGGTCAATATTGACATCCAGTGTCTAGCCCAAAGGCAAGTGATGCCCAGCGTCTAGTCCGAAGGCAAATCATAGTGATGCCCAACATCTAGCATGAAGGCATGTGAATCCAACGTCTAGCCCGAAGGCAAATCACAGTGATGCCCAACATCTAGCCCGAAGGCAAATAATGAGGATAACCTCATAGGCATGCTGCCAAATACAGAACTCTAAAAATTGAATAACATACTAGCACACAATTATTTCATATTTTCCATTATCCATTTCTTTCACATTTTCTCACATTCAACTAGGCACATTGCCTCTTTTCTCATTATCATTTAGGCAGATTGCCTCTTTCCTCATTATCATTTAGGCACATTGCCTCATTCCTTATTTTTCTCATTCATTTTAATGTCATAAAATTTCATGTCATCATTTTAATGTATCACATTTTATGCAATCTAGCCATTGCCAATGACTTTTCACAATATCTTTAATGCATACACAACAACCCACATTACCCAAACACTTTGGGTTATTTTTACATATTGCACATGTTTCACTTTATACTCAATTTAGCCATTATCAATGACTTCACAATACATTTAATACATATATGACAAATCATATGTCATAGCACATAGTTCAATATATCAAATAACTTAACACATTTCCCATCCAAAATGTATTAAACCCAATGTGATGCAACAAAACTCAAACTCAGGCCAAACTCCTTAAATCTTTACTTTCTCTAACTCTTCATAACTTGATCATCCAATCAAGATATGAATAGTCAAGTTAGTAATAACATCAATCTATATATCTTAATTATACAACTCAAATCCTCTCTTTCCTCCTCAACTCATAACACCTAATTCAATACTCCATACTTTGGAGTTTCTCATTAACTAATATAATAATAAGTTTCCAAACTAACAATAATATCATATTCATCTCATCCTGATCATATTCATTATTCATTAATAATTCACATTTAACATCCAACCACATTTCCCATTTCATATTTCCATCATGAAGGCATAAGCCACACTCACCATATGACTCATCAACATACCAATATTTAGCATAATCAATATATTTTTATCATAAGTCTTCAAGTGACACACTCAAATACAGAAACTTTGACATGCCTAGGGACATGGGCGTGTCACTACCCGTGTCCTTAATTCTGCCTTACAGTAGCTATGACAAGCCCAGAGACATGGGCGTGTCACTGCCCGAGTCTTTATTCCTGTATTATAGTGACTACAATACGCCCATAGACATGGGCGTGTCAATGGGCTTGTTAGGCTAAATCTCTAGGTACACCCATGACATCACAAAAATACTCTTTCATTCTATTTCATCAATACAATACTCACATATCATATAAGCAACTCCAAATCATGTTAAATCAAATATGTTTAACCCTTTGGTTATTCCAAGTTTACTCTTATTTACTTACTCTTGTTAATCTAAACACAAAATCATAATAACAATCATCATATATTTCATTCATACCATCATCCATACATCAATTCACCCAATCCCCAACTCAACTTTACCAAACACTTACTCTTTTCCTCAATTCCAACTACTCATTATTATCCCCAACATCTAACCATATTTACTTCATCTATGTATCAATTCAACATATATATACTTCAATATGTCATTGTCATCATATTATTCAATTAATCATCACTTTCTCTCACTAACTATATCATACATATATATAATCCATAAAATAAGCTCAAGAAGAAAGTACTTACTTGAATTACTTGCCA
The DNA here is from genome assembly GCA_947685225.1 of Garcia nutans. Classification (NCBI taxonomy): domain Eukaryota; kingdom Viridiplantae; phylum Streptophyta; class Magnoliopsida; order Malpighiales; family Euphorbiaceae; genus Garcia; species Garcia nutans. Next base: position 18,390,708 of record CANTUV010000037.1, read on the forward strand.
AATCTTGACTATTTCCTTTAATCCCTATTGAATCTCTTGTAAAAGTTGATATGTAACATAGAAAGTTCACTCTTCCACTCTCTTTCTCAAACTCACGTTGAAGAAGAAGAAGAAGAAGAAGAAGACTTATCTCTACTTTTCTCATCCTTATCTTATATAAGTAAAATATTATAAACAAATCCCACTTTAATTTTTGACCATACATCTTCTTCCTTCTTTGACTTTGTCCTCTTCACTTTATTATTATTATTATTATTATTTGTAATATCCCTATGCATGCCCTAAAAGTTTTGTATGTTGTTGTTGTTGTTGTTGTTGTTGTTGGTTTAAATTGAGAAAAGAAAAGTATATGTATATGTGTTTTGGGAAGAAATAGGGTTTAGAGACAAGTTTATATGTTGTGTATATGGTGATATATATAACATATAAAATGGTCAAAGAGAGAGAGTCAATGCAAGAGGAGATTTTTATATGGCATATGAAATTACTTAATTGGGTTTATAAGAGACAAAAGCTAAGTTAAGTGATGAGGGGTATATGAGTAATTGCTTGAAATGAAATGCATGGTGGAGATTAAAAGAAGAAAAGGTGTTTGACTTGTGCATTTTCTTCTTTCCTTCTTGAAGTGGCCGGCTCTCCAAATAGCAAAGAGAAAGGGAGGTGTTCTTGAGGCAAGAAGTAAATTGAAGAGGCAATCAAAGAGTTTGGTTAGAGATTTGTGAAATTTCTTCATCTAAGGTAAGAAATCTCTTGTTTCCTTTGTTAATTTTGAAGTTATGTTTAAAGTGAAGTGTGATTTGTTGATGTAATGATTTGGTGTATTTGATATGTGTTTGCAAGTGTTAGAATTGATTTAAAGTTAAAAATTGGAATTGGTGTTGGTTTGGTTGTGATTATGGAAAAATAAATGAAGATTGATAGTGGAAAATCAAGAGTAAAGTTTGAGTTAGGGTTTTGAGATGGTTTGTGTTCAAATGTGTTGTTTAAGTGGTTATTGTGATGAATATGTGTTATGACATGAGTTATATCCATTTGAGTGAGTTTGTGTTGGGAATTATATGTTAAAATGCATTTGGAAGAGGGTTGGTTACATTTAGGGTTTTGGTGATGAGTGACACGGCCAAAGGAAAGGAGAGACACGGCCAAGCCAAGGAAATTTGGGCGTGTTTGTTGAGTTTTTGAGAGACACGGCCGTGTCCCTTAGCCGTGTTCACTACTGGATTTTGGTTTTGGGAGACACGGTCACAAGCTTGGCCGTGTCCCTTGCCCGTGTTGCTTACTGTCCAAGTGGGTTGAGTGACACGGCCACAAGCTTGGCTGTGTCCCTCAAGTGGCTGCCCGTGTCCCTCAATTGTATGGGTTGGGGTTTTTATTCTTTATTCTAATTGCATTGTTTTGGTTCTCCAAGGGTAGGTTGGTCCCTAAACCTAACCCTAAACACTTTAAACACACTTGAATCAATGAATGATATAATCAAATGCATGTGTAAGGTCCTAAAGCTATGAATCATATCAATTGTTCTTTGCCCTAATTGCATTGTTGAGATTGAACAATGTTATGTTATGCATTGTGAATGGTAATGTGTTTCATAAGTAATATACATTGAAATGTATATCAAAGATGCAATGATAATTCAAATAAGACATGATATGAGACAATGCCATTGTGTTTGGCTATGATGATGCAATTGAAAGAAATAAGGCATGTTTGCCTAAATGTTGTTGAGAATTGAGAATGAAAATGATAATTGAATAATAAATGAATTGTGTGGCTAATGTGTTATTCCATTTTCAGAGTTGGTTGTTGGTGGCATGCCTAATAAGTGTAACAATCTCTTGAAGTTAGGTTGGATTGAATCCTTGAAGCCTAATTGAGATGTTACCACCCTTGAAGCTAGGTTGGGTTAGTTCTTGAAGCCAAGTTGGGTAGAAGCTTAGCATGCTTTGCTCCCCTTGAAGCTTGGTTGAACTTAATCCTTGAAGCCTAGTTGGGTATATGATATTGATAAATGTGATAACAAAACCAAAGCTTTAACTCTGAAAATTGAATGGCATATTAGTGTGTCTTGGGCCCATGCTTGTCTTTGTTTAGTGTTGATTATGAATGGTTAAATGAATACTAATGAGGTATATGAAAAGATATTGAAATGTGATATGTAATGTGAAAGTATGTTGTTAGTTTTGCATATATGATGTTACATGTATAATATGGATTGAGAAATGACATTGCATTGCACTAAGTCATATCATTAGCATGATTATCTTACTAAGCCGTTGGCTTAGCGCGATAGTGTTTAATCGCGCAGGTAATAGAGTTGAACCCGAGAGTTCATCAAGACCAAGTGAGAGTAGACCTTGAAGAATCCATTTTGGGAGCTTAAAGATCAGAGCAGACTTGCCAATCATGTATACTTCTTTATATTTTGTAAAGAAATGTTTAATATGTAAATATGTACATATTTTATAACTTCCGCTGTGTAATATTTAAATGTATATATATATATATAACTAATATGTTTTGTTTTATAAGTAAATGATCTACTTTTCTATAATGTATAATGATAAGGGTATTGTATCAAATTTAAAGTGTTTTGAATGTTAAGAAAACCGTAGCATCCCTATGTTTGGTGCACTTATGCTACATTGTTGTGGTTGTAGTGTGTGTGCATTGGATATGGGGGTGTTACAATTGTTTTGGTATCAGAGCCTAGGTTTGAGATTCTCAACCTAGGTAAAATGTAATAAAAAGACTATTTTGACTTTAAAAGTGGTTTTTGAATAATATACATGTTTGGGATTGGCAACCTCTGATCTTTAATAAGATGTAGTATGTTGTGTTTGCAGACTTAGGTTGTGATGGATTCTCACTCACGTCAGTCGATTGAGGGTAGTGCCGAGAGTATTGCTCCTGCTGATGGAGCTAGGGTTGATAGTGTTGAGGAGGCACCTGCTTCGGTGTCGGGTAGACCAGCTGGAGAGGAGGTTCCGCCAGCCTGGTTTAGACATGTGATGGAATTTATGAGGCAAGCACCAGTGCAACCAGTGCCACATTCTATGGAAGATCCACCAACCTTGTCATATGCCGATTTTCTGAGGGAATTTGAGTTGAAGTATACTCCTAGGGAGTATAAGGACATGAAGAAGATGGAGTTCTTGAGCTTGAAGCAAGACAGCAAGACTGTTACTGAGTATGAAGTTGAGTTTATTCGATTGAGTCAGTATGCTGGGGGTATCATTGCTGATGAGATTGATAGATGTCGGCGATTTGAGGAGGGATTGAGGCCCTCGATCATGTGCTTAGTGGCTGGATCCAGATATCAGGATTTCTCACAGCTTGTGGCAGCAGCTCGAAGTGTAGAGCGAGCTCAGGGTATTGCGGTTGCTTCAGAAGAAGAGGTTAGGGTTAGAAGACCCCAATTCGAGGCAGGGTCTTCTTCTGCGAAGAGGGGTAGAGGAAGTTTTGTTCCTCGGAGTAGTAGGAGCCAGAGACCAGCGGGTAGGTCAGTGCAGTTACAGAGGCAGAGATTTAGACCTGCAGCTTCAGTGGCGAGTGCTCTGACCCCTATGGTTCAGAGATCCACCTTACCCATCTGCATCCATTGTGGTAGGCCGCATGGTGGTCCTTGTTGGAAGGCTGGTGTTGCAGGGGTATGTTTCAGGTGTGGGTCACCTGATCACTTTGTGAGAGATTGCCCTGAGAGGCAAGAGCAGATGTCAATTGATACAGCAGCTTCTCGACCTAGTGCGAGGGGAGGCCGAGGAGGCAGAGGTGTCAGCCGAGGAGGTAGACCGGGGTACAGTTCTAGAGGAGGTGCTACCTCCAGGGAGAGTAGACCAGAGGAGGTTGGTTCTTCCCAGAGGATGTATGTTATGCAGAGGCAGCCTGATGCATCGGCAGTCATAGCTGGTACTTTTTCTTTATTTAATACTCCAGTACTTGCTTTGATTGATCCGGGTTCCACGCATTCATATATTAGTGCATCTGTTTTGCCTGTGTCTGATGTGCATGCTGAGTCCCTAGGATTTGATGTGTTGGTGACAAATCCGTTAGGGCATAGTGTGATTGTTAGTAAAGTGCACCGGGATAGTGCAGTGAGGGTGCAGGGTGAGGAGTTCCTTGGAGATTTGATTGAGATGCCATTTAAGGAATATGATGTGATCTTAGGTATGGATTGGCTATCTCGACATGGAGCTGTGGTGGATTGTAAAAAGAAAATTGTTTCTTTGAGAACTGTTGATGGTAGAGAGGTGATAGTATCTAATGAGCAGGAACAGCTAGCCTCCTTATTTGTTTCAGCTGTTGCAGCTAGGAGATTGATTAGAAAGGGGTGTGAAGCCTATCTTGCTCATGTGGTGGATACTAGAGTGAAGGGTTCCCCTATTGATAGCATTGCCACAGTTGCTAAGTTCCCGGATGTGTTTCCAGAGGAGTTGCCAGGGTTGCCTCTTGAGAGAGAGGTGGAGTTCGGTATTGAATTGTTGCCTGGTACCACTCCTATCTCTATTACTCCTTATAGAATGGCACCAGCAGAATTGAGGGAGTTGAAAGTGCAATTGCAGGAGTTGTTGGACAAAGGATTTATTCGCCCCAGTGTTTCTCCTTGGGGAGCTCCTGTGCTATTTGTGAAGAAGAAGGATGGTACAATGAGGTTGTGTATCGATTATAGGCAATTGAACAAGGTGACTATTAAAAATAAATATCCTTTGCCTAGAATCGATGATCTCTTTGATCAATTGAAGGGTGCAGCTGTGTTTTCTAAAATTGATTTGAGATCTGGGTACCATCAATTGAGAGTTAAAGCTGAAGACATTTCCAAAACCGCCTTTCGGACCAGGTATGGGCATTATGAATTTTTAGTTATGCCTTTTGGTCTGACGAATGCACCTGCAGCTTTCATGGATTTGATGAATAGGGTGTTTAGGCCCTATTTGGATCAGTTTGTAGTGGTCTTCATCGATGACATTCTGGTGTATTCAAGGAATGAAGAGGAACATGATTTGCATATGCGGATTGTGTTGCTGATTTTGAGAGAAAAGCAGTTATTTGCCAAATTGTCGAAGTGTGAGTTCTGGTTGGATCAAGTAGCTTTTCTCGGACATATTGTTTCTGCAGAAGGCATCAGAGTTGATCCGAGCAAAGTTGAAGCAATTTTGAATTGGAGTCCACCCAAGTCTGTGACAGAGATTAGAAGTTTTCTGGGTTTGGCAGGCTATTACCGGCGGTTTGTGAAAGGGTTTTCTTTGATAGTTACTCCACTCACCAGATTGCTTCGTAAGGGAGTGAGGTTTTTGTGGACAGATCAGTGTCAGGCGAGCTTTGAACAGTTGAGAGAAATGTTAACTCAAGCACTTGTTCTTACTTTACCTGTTGAAGGCAAACCATATGTGATCTACAGTGATGCTTCACATAGAGGTTTGGGGTGTGTATTGATGCAGGAAGGGAAAGTTATAGCTTATGCATCTCGACAGTTGAAACCGCATGAGTTTAACTATCCGACCCATGATTTGGAATTGGCTGCCATTGTGTTTGCATTGAAGATTTGGCGCCACTATCTGTTTGGGGAGAAATGTTTCATCTACACTGATCACAAGAGTTTGAAGTATTTGGGTGTCCAGAAAGAACTCAATCTTCGTCAGAGGAGATGGTTAGAATTGATTAAAGACTATGACTGCTTGATTGACTATCATCCCGGTAAAGCAAATGTTGTTGCTGATGCCTTGAGTCGGAAGTCTTTAGCTGGTTTAACAGTTTACTTGCTCTCGTTGCTTGTTGAGTTGAGAGCATTGCATGCCAGTTTTGTACCTTGTGTTGATGGTGCATTATTGGCACAGTTGCAATTGAAGCCGGTTTTGTTAGATTAGATCAAAGAAGCTCAGTTGGCTGATAAGAAGATACAGAAGATTGTTTCGGATTGTCAGAGTGGAAAGGGTAGAGATTTTATTGTGAAGAGTGATGGGAGTCTCTGGTTCAAGAGCAGATTGTGTGTACCCGATGATGCTGATTTGAAAAGGGTCATTTTGGAAGAAACTCATCAGTCGATGTTTGCTATGCATCCGGGTAATACGAAGATGTATCATGATTTGAGACAGCATTATTGGTGGATTGGGTTAAAGAGAGACATTGCTGAGTTTGTATCGAAATGTCTCACTTGTCAGAAGGTTAAAGCAGAGCATCAAGTTCCAACCGGGTTGCTTCAACCGTTGTCAGTGCCAGAATGGAAGTGGGAAAGAGTGACAATGGATTTTGTGTCTGGATTGCCATTGACACAAAGGAAACATGATGCCATATGGGTGATTGTGGATAGATTGACTAAGATAGCTCATTTCCTTCCGGTGCGGATGGATTACTCTTTGGAGAGATTGGCTGAGCTGTATATCCATGAGATTGTGAAACTGCATGGTGTTCCAACTTCTTTAGTGTCTGATCGAGATCCCATGTTTACTTCAAGATTTTGGAAGAGTTTGCATAGTGCTTTGGGTTCTCGACTGCACTTCAGCACTGCTTTTCATCCACAGACAGATGGACAGTCAGAGAGGGTGATATAGATTCTTGAAGATATGTTGAGAAGCTGTGTCATCGATTTCTCTGGAAGTTGGGATAGGTTTTTACCTCTTGTGGAGTTTGCTTACAACAACAGTCACCAATCCAGCATTGGTATGGCACCGTTTGAAGCATTGTATGGCAGACGGTGTAGGACACCTCTTTGTTGGAGTGAACTTAGGGAAGGTAAGTTAATTGGGCCTGATTTGATTCAAGAAACTGAAGAAAAAGTAAAGTTGATTCGAGGCAGGTTAAAAGTAGCTTCAGACCGACAGAAGTCTTATGCAGATCTGAAAAGGAGAGACATAGAGTTTGATGTTGGAGATAAGGTATTTCTGAAAGTGTCTCCTTGGAAGAAGATTTTGAGGTTCGGTCGGAAAGGAAAATTGAGTCCTCGTTTCATTGGGCCGTATGAAGTGTTAGAAAGAGTTGGGCCAGTGGCGTATCGACTTGCTTTGCCACCTGAGTTGGATCGTATTCATAATGTATTCCATGTTTCTATGTTGAGGAGATATAGGTCAGATCCATCTCATGTGTTGCCATTTGAATCTATTGAAGTGAGCCCAGACTTGACATTTGAAGAGGAACCAGTTGCTATTTTGGCACGTGATGTGAAAGAGTTGAGAAATAAGAGAGTGCCATTGGTGAAGATTCTTTGGAAGAATCATGCAAAAGAAGAAGCAACTTGGGAAAGTGAACAATCCATGCAAGAACAATATCCGCAGTTGTTTCAGCTTTGATATCAGGTAATTTCGAGGACGAAATTTTCTTTTTAGAGGGGGAGAATTGTAATATCCCTATGCATGCCCTAAAAGTTTTGTATGTTGTTGTTGTTGTTGTTGTTGTTGTTGTTGTTGGTTTAAATTGAGAAAAGAAAAGTATATGTATATGTGTTTTGGGAAGAAATAGGGTTTAGAGACAAGTTTATATGTTGTGTATATGGTGATATATATAACATATAAAATGGTCAAAGAGAGAGAGTCAATGCAAGAGGAGATTTTTATATGGCATATGAAATTACTTAATTGGGTTTATAAGAGACAAAAGCTAAGTTAAGTGATGAGGGGTATATGAGTAATTGCTTGAAATGAAATGCATGGTGGAGATTAAAAGAAGAAAAGGTGTTTGACTTGTGCATTTTCTTCTTTCCTTCTTGAAGTGGCCGGCTCTCCAAATAGCAAAGAGAAAGGGAGGTGTTCTTGAGGCAAGAAGTAAATTGAAGAGGCAATCAAAGAGTTTGGTTAGAGATTTGTGAAATTTCTTCATCTAAGGTAAGAAATCTCTTGTTTCCTTTGTTAATTTTGAAGTTATGTTTAAAGTGAAGTGTGATTTGTTGATGTAATGATTTGGTGTATTTGATATGTGTTTGCAAGTGTTAGAATTGATTTAAAGTTAAAAATTGGAATTGGTGTTGGTTTGGTTGTGATTATGGAAAAATAAATGAAGATTGATAGTGGAAAATCAAGAGTAAAGTTTGAGTTAGGGTTTTGAGATGGTTTGTGTTCAAATGTGTTGTTTAAGTGGTTATTGTGATGAATATGTGTTATGACATGAGTTATATCCATTTGAGTGAGTTTGTGTTGGGAATTATATGTTAAAATGCATTTGGAAGAGGGTTGGTTACATTTAGGGTTTTGGTGATGAGTGACACGGCCAAAGGAAAGGAGAGACACGGCCAAGCCAAGGAAATTTGGGCGTGTTGGTTGAGTTTTTGAGAGACACGGCCGTGTCCCTTAGCCGTGTTCACTACTAGATTTTGGTTTTGGGAGACACGGTCACAAGCTTGGCCGTGTCCCTTGCCCGTGTTGCTTACTGTCCAAGTGGGTTGAGTGACACGGCCACAAGCTTGGCCATGTCCCTCAAGTGGCTGCCTGTGTCCCTCAATTGTATGGGTTGGGGTTTTTATTCTTTGTTCTAATTGCATTGTTTTGGTTCTCCAAGGGTAGGTTGGTCCCTAAACCTAACCCTAAACACTTTAAACACACTTGAATCAATGAATGATATAATCAAATGCATGTGTAAGGTCCTAAAGCTATGAATCATATCAATTGTTCTTTGCCCTAATTGCATTGTTGAGATTGAACAATGTTATGTTATGCATTGTGAATGGTAATGTGTTTCATAAGTAATATACATTGAAATGTATATCAAAGATGCAATGATAATTCAAATAAGACATGATATGAGACAATGCCATTGTGTTTGGCTATGATGATGCAATTGAAAGAAATAAGGCATGTTTGCCTAAATGTTGTTGAGAATTGAGAATGAAAATGATAATTGAATAATAAATGAATTGTGTGGCTAATGTGTTATTCCATTTTCAGAGTTGGTTGTTGGTGGCATGCCTAATAAGTGTAACAATCTCTTAAAGTTAGGTTGGATTGAATCCTTGAAGCCTAATTGAGATGTTACCACCCTTGAAGCTAGGTTGGGTTAGTTCTTGAAGCCAAGTTGGGTAGAAGCTTAGCATGCTTTGCTCCCCTTGAAGCTTGGTTGAACTTAATCCTTGAAGCCTAGTTGGGTATATGATATTGATAAATGTGATAACAAAACCAAAGCTTTAACTCTGAAAATTGAATGGCATATTAGTGTGTCTTGGGCCCATGCTTGTCTTTGTTTAGTGTTGATTATGAATGGTTAAATGAATACTAATGAGGTATATGAAAAGATATTGAAATGTGATATGTAATGTGAAAGTATATTGTTAGTTTTGCATATATGATGTTACATGTATAATATGGATTGAGAAATGACATTGCATTGCACTAAGTCATATCATTAGCATGATTATCTTACTAAGCCGTTGGCTTAGCGCGATAGTGTTTAATCGCGCAGGTAATAGAGTTGAACCCGAGAGTTCATCAAGACCAAGTGAGAGTAGACCTTGAAGAATCCATTTTGGGAGCTTAAAGATCAGAGCAGACTTGCCAATCATGTATACTTCTTTATATTTTGTAAAGAAATGTTTAATATGTAAATATGTACATATTTTATAACTTCTGCTGTGTAATATTTAAATGTATATATATATATATAACTAATATGTTTTGTTTTATAAGTAAATGATCTACTTTTCTATAATGTATAATGATAAGGGTATTGTATCAAATTTAAAGTGTTTTGAATGTTAAGAAAACCGTAGCATCCCTATGTTTGGTGCACTTATGCTACATTGTTGTGGTTGTAGTGTGTGTGCATTGGATATGGGGGTGTTACAATTGTTTAGCAGAAATGGTACTGGATGGTTCTCGCTGGCTCTCTTAAGTGGGAGGTCAGGGGTTCGATCCAGGGAGGCGACTTAATTCCAAGGAATTAAGCCAAATTAACAAATCCTGCTGGGTGGGCCACGAGGGCTGTCTAGTACTGTAGCGATCGCTTGCCTCCTGCGGACTCCGTGCCCAGGTGGTGAAATGGCCGGGCCGTAAGCCACTAGTGGGCCGGGCAGCCGACCTGGTCGGGGAGGGTCGTTACATTATTATTATTATTATTATTATTATTATTATTATTATTATTATTTAATTAAAATCAACTTTTCCTACAACCAATTATACCTCATGTATATGTGGTGTATATGTTGGATATATGTATATTTCTTATATATGTCATGTTTATTTTAAATATATATAACATATACATATATATTACATCTATCATACATATTTATCTTATATTTCCTTTATCCATCACAACTATTTACTCTCCCATATTTACTATTCCAAAATACATAAAAATCAAGGTAATATAATTCATCTGTTGACTTTTTCTAACTCATGTTTGACTTTATATGTAATGTTTATTTCTCTTATATTTCACATATACATTACCTATTTCTCACTTCTAACTCATCATTTCTTCCTTAAATTATTTTTTTAAATTAATTTAAATTAAATCTTAGCAATTAAGCCGATGCTACAACTCTTTCCCCTTTAAGTAACTTTGTCCTCGAAATTACCTGGCATCATCTTTAAAATAATTGAGGATACTGGCTCCGTATCGTCTGCTCACTCTCCCATATCGCCTCTTTAGTGGAATGATTCCTCCAAAGGACTTTAACCAAAGGTACCTTCTTATTTCTTAGCTCTTTCACTTCATGTTCTAGGATCGCCACTGGTTCCTATTCATAGGTTAAATCTGGATTAACCTCGATGAACTCCACTGATAAAATATGAGATGAATCTGATCTATAACTTCGAAGCATAGAGACATGATAGACATTGTGGATCTTTTCCAATTCAGGTGGCAAAGCCAATTTGTAGGCCACTGGTGCTACTCTCTCCAGTATCTTATACAGCCCGATGAATTGAGGACTCAATTTTCCTTTTTAATCAAATCTCAAAATCTTCTTCTAAAAAGAAACCTTCAAAAACACCTTATTACCCACACTAAACTCTATGTCTTTTCTCTTCAAATTCGAATAGGATTTCTGTTTGTCTGAAGCTATTTTTAATCTATTTCGAATTACTTTAACTTTTTCTTCTGTTTTCTTAATCAAATCGGGACCCACATGCTTCCCTTCTCCAATATCATCCCAACACAATGATGTCCTTCACTTCCTGCCATACAAAGCATCATAAGGTGCCATCCCTATACTAGACTGAAAGCTATTATTATATGTAAATTCAACCAAAAGTTAAATGTTTATCCCAGCTCCCAGTAAACTCAATAACACAGCTCCTTAACATGTCCTCTAGTGCCTGTATCACCCTCTTAGACTATCCATTTGTCTGTGGATGGAAAGTAATACTAAAATGCAACCGACTACCCAAAGCATCTTGCAAACTTTTCTAAAATCTCAATGTAAATCTTGGATCTTGATTTGAAACTATTGAAACTGGGAGCCCATATAACCTCACTACCTCACTGATATACAACTCAACCAGCCTATCCAGAGAGTAGTCCATCATGACCGAAAGGAAATGAGTTGACTTCGTTAATCTATCCACAATCACCCAGATTGCATATGCTTTCTTTGGGTCAAAGGCAATCCAGCCACAAAATCTATAGTTACATGCTCCCATTTTCATTCAAGTACTAATAAAGGCTGCAATAATCCTGAAGGAACCTGATGTTCAACCTTTACTCTCTGACAGGTGAGACATATGGAAATGAACTCTACTATGTCCCTCTTCATACCAGACCACCAATAATGATATTTCAAATTCTGATACATCTTGATACTTCTAGGGTGCATAGCATATGAAGACTGATGTGCTTCTTCCAAAATTCTCTTTCTCAAATCCACATCCTCAGGAACACAAAATCTGCCTCTGCACCATACACCACTATTATAACACCCTTATACCCTAGATATATATAATACGTATAACCCATATATGTATCTAGAACATAAGAATACTATATTGATTACATTTAGAAACCCTCACTTGAATTTTAAAAATAATTTATAAATTATAAAAGAAAATTATTTGAAAAAATTCGCTAGAGTTTTGTTTATAATTCTAATAAATCACAATTTATCAACATTTCACCCTACATAGAAATAAACAATCCCAATATTTCCTAAATCTACAACTCCAATACTTCATTCAACCTCATCAAATATTCCAAATATATATATATAACATAACTTAACTACATTTACCAAACTATAATACCATAATCAGGTATACATATAGACAAATTATTATTATGTACATATCCATACAGTACTTTGAACAAAATTCATTTTCATGCCATGCACTATGAAATGCCAATTATGCTAGTCTCATGACAAAACTCTACCTTCAAAGATAGTCACGAAACTCATGCTCTACACTTCTATTACCTGCGCGATACATTCAATTGCGCTAAGCTCAAAAGCTTAGTGGTACATAATATGATAATAATAAACATTTGAAACATGTTATTTAAATAAACCTTCTTAAATCTATAACATTCACCAATATATCACAATCGCCATATTGGCCTGAAATATATTTTGATGGCATCTAACACATTATGCCACCTCACAATCCACTATACATTTACTCAACTGTATATGTGACCCTCAATAATTCTCATGGTTTTATAAACCATAGAAACACAGCAGACCATGATAACACACACATATTCACACACATATCCACATGTTGGGCCCAACCAATTCTTGCACAATACCTAAGTTTCAGAAATATCAATTTAATTCATCTTGACACAGGGGCAAGTGTCACATAAATCACCCAAAGGCCACCCCTATGGACACCAAGGCTAGCTTCATATAATCACCCGTAGGCAGGAAAGTGTCATATAAATCACCCGTAGGCCGCTCTCTCACGACATTGAGGGCAAGTGTCATATAAATCACCCAAAGGCCGCCCTCTTTTGACACCGGAGGCAAGTGTCACATAAATCAATCGAAGGTCGCCTCCTCAATATAGTACCATTTTTGATATTCTGGAACATAACATTGTGCAAGAAATGCACATAATACACATCGCATCACATCATACCATTTTTGATATTTTGGAACACAATTTTTTCACAGTTCTCATATCTTATCAATTTTTCATTATTTTTATTCTTTTTCCCTGATTTTCCATATTTTTAGATCATCAAATTTACAAATCCATAAGTCACATTCATAATGTGACTCATGTTCCACAATTCATTACAAGTCACAAATATGTCCATATGGGACATCATATCACATAGCATAAATATATCTCACATATATCATACACAAACATCAATCTACATTGGACTATTATCCAATGTGACACTCAACACATAATTACGCCACAATGCATAGATTATGTGCATATCCATATTTTAAAATAGCATTATACATACATAATGGCCACTTATATTTAATACAAATATAAGTTTTGGAAATATGCTCTAACCTCTTTCTTTTTCCCAAATCAAACCTTAAACTTCACCTCTCTTATTACTTTAACGTACACATATATAGTTCAATAATAAACAACGTTATCTATTTAAAGTCACTTACATACTCATTGTATATTAAAATACCATTATATATACAATTCTCATCAAAACCCCATTAAATGATCTAAATTCACCACTTACTACCTTATTCAAACTTCATTTTACCAACCTCATTTTCAACATTTAACCTTAAAATCATTACTTACATACAAAAACAACAACAATCAACTCATTTCCATAATTATCTCAACTTTCATGCAAAATCCAAATTTACATGATGTAACTATTAACATTAACTTCACCAAAGCCTACTCATATCACATTTTCAATCTTAAAATAATAACATTTACTTTAAAACAATACTAATTCATCTCATTAAAATAATTATCAACATCCATATTAGAAACCCTAATTTCACGTAATAGGTCCATAACCCTAAATTTAACCAAACTCTCTCATAATAAATTTCTAATCATAAAATCATTGTATACATATTAAAACAGCATTAAATTATTCCATTTCAATAATTATAACCATCCATACCAAAACCCAAATTTACACATATTCACCCATAACCCTAAATTTACCAATCATGCCCTTTTCAATCATCCAACCAACAAATCACTATATAATCATCATTCTAACTTCATTTCTATCTATTTTAATAATTTAAACACGCTTTCTCTATAAGCCAAACTGACATAATCATAAAACCAAGAAAATAAAGCTTAAAATAAAAGATACTTGATTTCTTTGATAATCCTTCAAAATCACTTTAAATCCTCTTGAAATCTCTTGTAAAATTTAGTATTTGGAAAAATTTGTGCTATTCTCTCTCTCTCTGTCTCTCAACCTCCCCTTGAAGAAGGAAAAGAAGAAGAAGATAAATAATGGTCTTCCCATTCTCATCTCTTAATATATATAAAATAATTAAATAACTTTGCACCAATCACATTTCTTCCTTTTTTGACTTTTCTTTCTTCTCTTATTATTATTATTATTATTATTATTATTATTATTATTATTATTATTATTATTATTATTATTATTATTATTATTATTATAAACTTTATCATCAACTTTTCCAACACCAATTTATACTTTATTTATATGTATTGTATATTCCATATATATTTATATGTCTTATATATGTTACTTATATACCATTATGTACATCATACTTATATTTTACATATACTATTATTTACATATTTATATAATGTATATTTAATGTATATTTAATGAATATAACTACCCATATGCACAAATAATGTGTATCCTATATATATATCCAATATACCTTATATCTGTATTAAATATAACAATTATGTAATATATATATCTAACATATATAATTAATATACAATATGTATATGTTGTGTATACACTAGGTATACATTGGGTATATACAACTTTTATACCTCTAAATACTCATTTAACTTCTCCAAAATTACGGATATGACAACCATCATCTCTCACAAGAAAATTCCTACTCTCCCCTTTTTTGCAATCCTCCACAATCTTCTGGAGTTTCATATATGATGTCTGCACTTCTTTAATATGAACAATTAGCAAAGGCCTCACCTGCAATTGAGCCATAAGAGCACCATCATCACAATCCTCAAATATGACATGCAATGTTCTTAACTCAACAAGCAACACAAGAGCATAGGTAGTCAACCCTGTCACTGACTTTCGACTTAAGACATCTGCAACTATATTTGCCTTGCTAGGGTGATAATCAATCAGACAGTCATAATCCTTTATCAATTCTAACCACCACCTCTGTCGAAGATTCAACTCCTTCTGTACACCCAAATACTTTAAACTCTTATGATCAATGTAAATAAAACATTTCTCTCCATATAAGTGATGTCTCCAAATCTTCAATGCAAATACAATGGCTGCTAACTCCAAATTATGAGTTGGATAATTCAACTCATGAGGCTTTAACTATCTTAAAGCATATGTAATAACTCTACCTCCTTGCATTAACACACAACCTAAACCATTATGTGATGCATCACTATATATCACATATGGTTTACCTTCTACAGGTAGAGTAAGAACTAGAGCTTGAGTCAACATATCTCTCAACTACTCAAAACTCATCTGACATCGGTCAGTCCACACAAATTTCACATCTTTTCGAAGTGGTATGGTGAGTGGCAAAGCTACCATGGAAAATCCCTTCACAAATCGATAGTAATAACTACCCAATCCCAGAAAAATTCTAATTTCAGTTACATTATTTGGTGGACTCTAATTCAAGATTGCTTTAACTTTATTCAGATTAACTTTTATACCCTCTGACAAAACAATGTGCCCGAGGAAAGTCACTTTATCCAACTAGAATTCACACTTGGACAACTTGGCATACAACTATTTTAGCCTTAAGGTTTACAACACAATCCGCAAATGTCTGTCATGCTCTTCTTTACTATGAGAGTATACTAGGATATAATCAATGAACACTATCACAAACTGATCCAAGTATAGCCTAAACACCCGATTTAGTAAATCCATAAATGCAGCTGGTGCATTCGTCAGCCCAAAAGGCATCACTAAGAACTCATAATGCCATACCTTGTATGGAATGTGTGAGAGGGGATTTTCGCCCCCACTCCTGGTGGAATGGTTATTGCGACTTCGGCACTGTTAGGCTCAGGACCTTAGAGAATACGGGCCTAAGATCGGAGAAAATGGAGTCACCACCCGGATGGCTGGGAAAAAGAAAGGGGTTGATGACTCGATTCCTAAGAAAATTTCAACCCCCTAATGGGTTCAAAAAGTTGGATACGTGTGGAGAAGGTAAGAAATGGCTTAGCACCCCCACAATGCCCGGTTCATTGGAACCGCCTTCCTTTTCAGGTCTTAATATTATAGAATTCTTAAATATAATGATATTATCCATACTACATGCAATAATTACAATAAAAGCATCATTATATTAAAATCAAAGCAATGTTCAAATAAAATAAATAAATGGACACCTATCCGAGGATGAAAATGTGTTCTTACATCATCCAATGTGTAAAACTAAATAGGATTGTGAGCGGGAATTTTCGCCTCCACTCCCGGTGGAATGGTTCTTGCGACTTTGGCATTGTTAGGCTCAGAGCGTTAGAGAACATGGGCCTAAGCCCAGAGAAAATGGAGTCACCACCTGGACGGGCCAGAAAAATAAAGGGTGGATGACTCAATTCCTAAGGAATTCCCAACCCCTTAATGGTCGAAAAGTTAGGTACATGTGGGGAAGGTGAGAAATGACCCAGTACCCCCACAACGCCCGGTTCATTAGAATCGGCCTCTTTTTTAGGTCTTAATATTATAAAATTCTTAAATATAATGATATTATCCATACTACATGAGATCATAAGAATAAATAAATACTTTATTAAAATCACAATAATGTCCAAACAAAACAAATAAATGGACACCCATTCGAGGATGGAAATATGTCCTTACATAGTTTAATATCTAAAACTAAATAGGACACCCACCAAAAGGTGGAAATGTGTCCTTTACATTGATTCAAAAACTTTAAAATAAATTAAATTACTTGATGCTCATGATATGAGGTACCCAAAATATGAAAACATACCTCTTACAATGCTTTGAAACCAAACCAAATCAATAAAAGTAACCAACCGTTCATCATAAGTAAAATATTCATCTAGGACATAAAACATCAATCAAAATACATAATAAACATTCATCTAATTTAAATTAAATGATAAGTATATAAATTTAGGGTTTATGCATCATTTAGGATTTCTTGAATGAAATTAGGATTTTGTAGGTTTTATGTTTAGCAATTAGGGTTTTGTATTTACTGGACTAGTAAACTAAGAAATATTTAATATGAAAGAAATAATATAACTACTGGATGTTTGAATTAAATATTAGGGTTGAAATAAATTAGGGTTTGAATCTAAAGAATGGATGTTTTGGATTTATGGTTTCGAAAGTTGTATGAAACTAATATTAAGGTTTAGGGTTTAAGTAAATAAAATTGAAGCTTGTGAAAACAGGATTAAAAGTTAGGTATTTGCAAAGAATAGGCTACTGTGAATATTAGAAAAATAGAATTGATTACAATTTTGAGAAAACAGATTATTGTTTTGTGGTATTAGAAAGATGCAACTAGGGTTTTAGGCTTCAAAAATTAGTTTAACTGGTATTAACATATTAGGGTTTTGAAAAATAATTTTTAGGGTTTTAAATAGAAACTAGATGATAAATAGAACAATTGATCAACATGTTTTAAATAAAAATTTATCCATTGCATGCTTAAACAATTAATCAAATTGAATAATGAGGCTCCTGAAAATATAAAAAAGTTAATAGAAACTCAAACCTCCCTTGTTGGTTTCATCATAATTTTAATTCTGGTTGAATAATAACAAAGATAGTGTGTGCTATCTTTTATGGATTGTTTTGTTGTTTGCTCCCTCTTGATCCTTCAAGTTTGAGGTTATGAATAAATTATCAAAAGAATTTGAATAGTTCTTGAATAAAATTCTGATCCCAAAGTCCCAATCCCATCCAATCATTTTCCGTGTGTTTTAATGTGGTATTTATAGGTAATAAAAAATAAAAAACCTAGTATGTTAAGGAAATTAAAAATTATTTTGGAAATAAATTCAAAAACCAAATAAAATAAGGTTACTGCGCATGGGCCCGGGCAAAATTGGAGATGGGCGAGCTTGGAGCAAGCTACGGGCTGGACGAGGGCAAAACTGCACGCGAGGCATAGTTTCGTCTTAGGTTTTGCCTGCGACAAATTGGCCCATGGCCAATTCATCGCAGGCAAAACCTGAGGCAAATTGGCCTGTGGCCAATTTGCCACAAGTTTTACGTGCAGCGAATTGTCTTGTGGCCAATTCATCGCCAGCGACTTTCGTCTTCGATTCTGCCGTCGCCGATTTTTTTATTTTTTATTTTATCTTTTTTGATATTTTTATTGTTATTAAAAATAACTATTAAATTTTATAAAAATAAAATAAATATTATAAGTAATAAATATTATTAAAAATAAATTTTATTAAATTAAATAATAAATATTAAAATACCATAAAAATTATTTTAGACTGTTTTAAAATCTTTGGACTGGATTGGGTCAAAAATTAAGGGTCTACAGTTTGTCCCCTGCTTGAACGATCTGAGACTTTTAATAGAAGAGAGTGAAAAGCAACATAATTAGGATGGGTTCTTGACCTGAAAAGAGTTATGGATTCGAGACTGGGTACTTGGACTAAAAAAAGATTTGGGCACTTAGATCCGAAATTGGGTACTTAGACCCGAGATTGAATTGGGTGCTTGGACCCGAGATTGAATTGGATTTGACTAACTTTTTATCAGATGAGAATTCTGGTTGTTCCATTCTTTAATGGATTGTGGGTCTTCACCCTCAAAATGGATCTTCATCCTTGGACCTTGGATCTTCATCTTTGGCATAGGGTCTTCACCCTTGAAAATGGATCTTTATCATTGGCATTGGGTCTTCACCCTTGAAAATGGATCTTCATCCTTTAGATTTTTGGTCTTCACCCTTCAAAGTGGATCTTCATCCTCGGCATCAGGTCTTCACCCTTGAAAATGAATCTTCACCCTTGGAAATCGAGTCTTCACCCTTGAAATTGGATCTTCATCTTTTAAGCTTCGGGTCTTCACCCTTCAAAGTGGATCTTCATCCTCGACATCAGGTCTTCACCCTTGAAAATGGATCTTCATCCTTGAAAATCGGGTCTTCACCCTTGAAATTGGATCTTTATCCTTTAAGCTGGATCTTCATCCCTGGAATCGGGTCTTGACCCTTTAAAGTTAGATCTTTATCCTTGGCATCGGGTCTTCACCCTTGAAGTTGGATCTTTATCCTTGGAGATCGGGTCTTCACCCTTGAAAGTGGATCTTCATCCTTGGCATTGGGTCTTCACCCTTGAAAGTGGATCTTCATCCTTGGCATCGGGTCTTCACCCTTGAAAATGGATCTTCAACCTTGGAAATCGGGTCTTCACCCTTGAAAGTGGATCTTCATCCTTTAAGCTTCTAGTCTTCACCCTTAAAAGCGGATCTTCATGCTTTAAGCTGAATCTTCGTCCTTGGTAGGGTCTTCACCCTTGAAAATAGATCTTCATCCTTTAGACTTCGGGTCTTCACCCTTGAAATGGATCTTCATCCTTTAGACGTTTGTCCTATATTGGCTTCAGCTCTTCTAGCTGGACTAATCTTTTGAGTTTTGCATCTTCATTCTTTTGATACTTTTAGTGTTCCATTCTTTTGCAATTTTTAAAAAAATTCAGCCATTTTTTAGTTGGCCCCTTATATCTTCTCCTTGCCCCCAATGATTTTTCTCATGCAGGCTCTGATTGATATTTGTGTTGTTCTGATTGATGTTTGTGTTGTCTAGTTCTTCGCACAAGCATGCATCTCTTCTTTCTTTTGAAAAATGACTAGAGCTTCCTCAAGCAATGAGCCTTCCATACCCTATGATTTCATATATTCTTTTGATTCTTTAGTTCATAGGGTGTTTGCTGTTCACTTTGACAAAGAATATACAATACAATACAAGAAAATGCAATGTGATATGCTCATGTATGCATGATATGTATGAATAACACTTACAATGGTTCTATCGACTCATAGACAGAGATGATAAGATGAAGTGTTCTCATTGGTTCTTTTCAGATGCTTATTTAGGTCTTTCATTGAAATGACAGAAGGCTTCGCTTTTATCTTTGAGATATTGAAAACATGAATAATGGAGGCCCCAAGTAGCAGAGATACATCCATTTCAAATTATGATTCGGTATGTCAATTGGTAGCTTCTTCATAACCTCGCCAACAATCATTTACTTTGTCCAATGTGTCCTTCGAGGTTCAATGATTTGACATACTTCCCTTAACTTGAAGGCTTTAATTTTTTTTGAATTTTATTTTGAAATCAAATATTGGCTTTGCCAAATCAATGTCAATTTACCTCAGGACTCAATTTTTAGAATTAACATATCTATAACATGATAACCCTAGTTACAGTACTAAACTCGGGAATCATTTCTATTTGAGCAAGAATTATTGCACTTCAGATAGGTACATACACATTAATTGGTCAAAGGTCTCATTGAGTTTGAATATTGTCTATCACATATGAATGCTTATTCAAACTATCTCCACTAATAGACTCTACCTACCAAGAGAGATCAACAAGTCTTTAATAAGCTTGAAATGGGTCTATAAGGGAAATGGGTTAAATGAAAGCCATTTTGAGTTCAGAGCTGATGTGACACTGTTGACAAACCTTCACACTATGATTTTCTATTGGAACTTTAGACAGTTGGGAGCATAAAAAGATGGAGCTTTGAATGTTCCCCCATCTTCTTGGCATTAATCTGGATCTTGATTGGGATAGTCTTTGCCTTTGCAAAAAGTTTGGTACCCATATTCATTTCTTTTTTTACCTTTTCTTTATCTTTCTTTTTCTTAATCTTCCCTTTCTTTGAGCATTTTATCATTTTGTCCTTCTTTCCTGTAGGACTGTCAAGTACAAGACTTTCAAGAACTGTATGACCTTTTTTCTATTTCTCTAATTTTAATTGAATCTTTGGTTGGGTTGGACCAATTCAAGTCAAACTATCCTTATGGAAGTCTTTTGCTGCTTTAGGTAAAAGAAAACTTGGTTGGCTTTCTTAATAGTTTTGGGTTTTATTTTATTTTATTTTCTTTTTCTTTTTTTCCTTTTATTTTATTTCCTTTTTTTCTTCTTCTTTTCTTTTTTTTTTGGTTCTAGCTCTAAAAGAGTTGTCTTGCTTGTACCAACTTGGGTTTCTAATAATGGATGAGTTGAGTGACATAAATCTTCTTTAACAGGGATAAATCATTTGTTACTCTGATGTTATCTTGATAGATTGGAGATATTAGGTGAACTTCAACTGCCCTTATGGTCTTGAGAACATCAATTGTCCTTATGATTTTGGCTATGTATTCCATTCTTTGATCTTCTTGCCTCTCCACTTTAGTGATCATAAGACTTGTCAAAAGTGTAACAACAACTTAGGGTAGGTCATCGGGCTTATAAGTCAATGAAAAGAAAGCTAAAATTTTATGAAGGCTCAAAGGGACAACTAGGGATTGATATTTAATTGGGTAGATACTAGCTGTTGGCTAACCAAACAATGCCTAGATCATCTCTCCCTTAAATAAGCAGAGTTCAATTTCGCCTCAAAAGTTTTCAAAGCATGTTCTAAGACTGACTAGGACCTAGACAAAGATCATTATGCAGGAGCCCTCTCTAAGTAAGCATACATAACTCAATGCTATAAAAAAATTTTCTCACCTAGTAAAGTCATTCAAGTCATGATGCATAAATATATTAATTCATGAATTATCAAGCTAGATTCCTCATTGGTTGAGCATCAAAATGAACAAAGACCATGAAAAATTTGATGAAAATAATTTATTCAAACAAACATAATTTGGAAAATATAATTGTTTCAAATAAGTACTAAAGAAAGCGAAATAAAATAAAAAGAGCAACACTTCAAGCTAAGGGAGGTTCGTTGAGTTGGAGTCGAAGATATTTCATTTATTTAAACATATCAAGGGCAAGGATTTTTTCCATCATCAAGGATCATTGCTTCATCATCCACAGTTAGTCCAAGCTTGCTATGTAGCACATCATCTTTAGCAGCTTCTCTATCCATATCATCACAGGATGACAAAAGAAAACTCTTCATGAAGGTTGTAAGCGGTGGCGCCCTTCCAAATTTAGGCAGAAGATTATTCTTAGTGTTAGGCTTATCAGGCTCAGACAACTTTCCACTATCAATTAAATTTTGGATCTCATGCCTCAACTTCATACAGTTGTCCAGTTTGTGTCCAAGCCTTTGATGGAATTGGCAAAATGCCTTAATATCAAAGTGAGGTGGAAGAGGATTAGGCAAAGGACGAGGAGTCAAAGGTTGTAACAATCCCTTCTTTTGTAGCTTATTGAGAATCCAAGATAGCGGCTTTCCTAATTCTGAAAACTACCTCATTCCTCCTTGACCAGTGGCATTAACATCAGCTTCCTTTTGTGTATTTTGATTGCTAGGCTGATAATTTCATTTTTCAGAAAAATGGTTCTTCTCTCTTTCCCTTTGACTTTGCCCACTGGGGTGATAACTGCCTTTATTGCTCCACTTAGATAGCACATAATTCGGCTAGTCTCGTAGAATAGGGATTAATCCCTCATTTTTCATTCGATCTCTATTAGTGAACATGTTCCCCGTTGATATTACCTTTCCCTTTTTTCTTATGTCAATGTGAGATGCCTCATTAGCATTGTTGATGAGCTCCAGAATTTCAATCAATTGGGTCTTCATAACTTCAACCAATTGATCTCGTAGCTCAGCCATCCTAGCTTTGCCGTACTCCAGGTCTATGAGTCAGAAAGGATTAATGATATGTCATGTAATGCGTGTATGCATGTACACACAAATAATAAACAAACAAGGATAAATAGGATGTTCCTTCCAATATTATAACATCCACACACGAATGGCAAGTCTCTTTTCCTAGGTTTATGGTCAACAAAATACCAACATGGGATATTTTATTTTCAAAAAGTTCCCTCAGATGGTTTAATCAATAGTTACATTTTAAAAATGGAAATCAATTCATGATAATTCCTATTAATTAGGTTTAAATCTATTCAACCAACTATATTATCTTTTATGTTATATTGAATTAAAACTAAATTAAAAGGCTTATTATAAATAGATTTCTCACTTGAAAAAGTAACTAATGATTCATGCCAAAAAATAAGCCCATGGTGAATAATTCTTAGCATAAACTAGGCTCACAATTGATTTTTGGTATTTCGTAATTGACCTAAAGAATTTACAAGCTCTTTGTAAGAAAAGGTTGGATGAAATGCAAAAATTGTTAAAAAAGATTTTTAGAAAAAATGGATTTTTGACTTTGTATTTGAGTCATGAGAAAAGAATTTTTTTTGATTTATTTTTATAAAAGTTTTATGTCCAAAGACCATTTTGAAAAGTTTTGAAAATAGCTTTGGTCTTTTTGATTTAGAGGAAAACATTATTTAAGTCCACAATATAATTAGTTCATATTAGAAAAGGAACAAAACAAATAAGTCATGATTTAAGCCAAGATAAATTAACCACAGTCAAACAACAAGTATTTGGGATAAAAACCTAAGGAAAGTAACTAGGCCAATTACATGAGCTTTAGTCTTTAGGTTAAAAGGCTGAGGTTCCTATAGCAAGTATATACCAAAAGGTACAAGGCTATGAGTGGTTATGTCATGCTCGATCTTCATACCTTGAGTGAAAGTATGGTATCCCTTACATAATACAACACGGGTAACACGACATCCTAACTCACGCACACGATGCAATCTAATATGATGCAATGGATAATATCATGATAAGAAAGAATATAATAATATAAAGACCAACATAATCAAATTCTCTTATCCCCAGTGGAGTAGCCACTGTGAGCGGGGATTTTTGCCCCCACTCCTGGTGGAATGGTTCTTGCGACTTCGGCACTGTTAAGCTCAAGACCTTAGAGAACACGAGTCTAAGCCCAGAGAAAATGGAGTTGCCACTTGGACGGGCTGGGAAAAAGAAAGGGATGGATGACTCGATTCCTAAGGAATTCCCAACCCTTTAATGGGTTTGAAAAGTTGGGTATGTGTGGGAAAGGTGAAAAATGACTCAGCACCCCCACAACGCCCGGTTTATTAGAACCGGCCTCCTTTTCAGGTCTTAATATTATAAATTTTTTAAATATAATGATACTATCCAAACTACATACGATCATAAGAATAAATAAATAATTTATTAAAATTACAACAATGTCCAAACAAAATAAATAAATGGACACGCATCCGAGGATGGAAATATGTCCTTACATCATCTAATATCTAAAACTAAATAGGACACCCACCGAAAGGTGGAAATGTGTCCTTTACATTGATCCAAAAACTTTAAAATAAATTAAATTACATGATGGTCATGATATGAGGTAGCTAAAACATGAAAACATACCTCTTACAATGTTTTGAAACTAAAGCAAATCAATAAAAGTAACCAACCATTCATCATAAGTAAAATATTCATCCAGGACATGAAACATCAATCAAAATGCATAATAAACATTCATCTAATTTAAATAAAATGGTAAGTATATAAATTTAGGGTTTATGCATCATTTAGGGTTTCTTGAATGAAATTAGGATTTTATAGGTTTTATGTTTAACAATTAGGGTTTTATATTTACTGGACTAGTAAACTAAAAAATATTTAATATGAAAGAAATAATATGGCTACTGGATGTTTGAATTAAAGATTAGGTTTGAAATAAATTTGGATTTGAATATAAAGAATGGATGTTTTGGATTTAGGATTTCGAAAGTTGTATGAAGCTAATATTAAGGTTTAGGGTTTAAGTAAATAAAATTGAAGCTCATGAAAATAGAATTAAAAGTTAGGTATTTGGAAAGAATAGGCTACTCTAAATTTTAGAAAAATAGAATTGATTATAATTTTGAGAAAACAGATTATTGTTTTGTGGTATTAGAAAGATGCAACTAGGGTTTTAAGCTTCAAAAATTAGTTTAACGGGTATTAAGATATTAGGGTTTTGAAAAATAATTTTTAGGGTTTTAAATAGAAGCTAGATGATAAATAGAATAATTGATCAACGTGTTTTAAATAAAAATTCATCCATTGAATGCTTAAACAATTGATCAAATTAAATAATGAGGCTACTGGAAATATAAAAAAGTTAATAGAAACTCAAACCTTCACTGTTGGTTCCACCATAATTTTAATTATGGTTGAACAATAACAAAGACAGTGTGTGCTGCCTTTTATAGATTGTTTTGTTGTTTTTTCCCTCTTGATCCTTCAAGTCCGAGGTTATGAATAAATTGCCAAAAGAATTCGAATAGTTTTTGAATAAAATTTCGATCCCAAAGTCCCAATCCCATCCAATCCTTTTCTATGTGTTTTAATGTGGTATTTATAGATAATAAAAATAAAAAACCTAGCATGTTAAGAAAATTAAAAATAGTTTTGGAAATAAAATAAAAAACCAAGTAAAACAAGGTTTTGGCGTGAACTGCATACATGCCCGAGCAAAATTGGCGATGGGCGAGCTGGACGCGAGCAAAACTGCGTATTACATGAGAATTAATTAATAAGGTACCCAATCATGGAAACATACCTCTTACAATTTTAATAAGCAAATAATAATTGAAAAATATTCATCCATGATAAATTAAATAAACCAAACATCAAAATTAAATAAATCAATCATCAAAACATATAATAAGCTACATAATTAAATCTAAAATTAAATGAAGCAATAAATATATAAATTTAGGATTTATATCTTAAATTAGGATTTTTAGAATAACTAAATTAGGGTTTAAAATAAAGGAAGTTAAAAACAAAGACTTATAATACACAAATAAATATTGACCTTCGATGAGTCCATATGGCAGGAGTCAAGGGGCAGCGCCCCTGAAAATTTTAAAAATCGGCTTTTAGAGTTATAGGTTTTGGTGTTGAAAATTAAGATTTTAGGGTTTAAGATTTAGAAAATAGGGTTTTGGGAAAACAGTTTAGGATTTTTTAAAGTTATGACACTAATTGGGGTTTGAAAACTAAATTAATATTTAAATGGTCATATTATTTATTAATGATTTTAGCTACTGTTCGAACTAAAAAGAAAAAGGAATTTGACTATATAAATAGTGTGATGGAAGTTTGAAACGTGAAGATAATTATTTATTTAATAAACTGAATTTAAAGAACTTACCTACGTTTGAAGGCTCCACTAAAATTAATTGAACGAGATTCTGGATGAGCTAACACTAAGACAGAAGACCAGCTTGCTGCCTTGATTAAGGATTGTCTTTCATTTTTACTACTTTGTTGCTAGCTATTTCAAGTTACAGTCCAAAAGTCTGCTCCAGTTCTCAGTTGAAAGTCCTCTTGCTGAAGGTTGCTAGAGTTCAAAAGTCTGTTCAAGTTAAAAGTCCATGAAGGCTTCTCTCTACTGAAAGTTCCTGATTGTTGCTGCCTCTTTCTCAGTTTAAAGTTTGTATTTATAACAACGTGCATGCTTTAGGTTAAAAAGTCATCGGAGTTTTCCATTTTTAAAATAGATCCTCTCTGATTCATATCAATTTAAAACCACGTAGTACACTGAGACCATATTGGACTCAAACCAAGCAAACCCATCAAAACATAAGTCCATATCGAATTGGGAAGGCTCCAATTTGATATGGAGCCTATCCCATATTGAATTGCACTTCCAATTCGATATGGGGACCTTTAATTAAGGTCCCATATCGAATTGGAAGTCCAATTCGATATGGGACCTATCCCTTATCGAATTGGGACTTTCAATTCGATATGGGACCTTAAATTATGGTGCCATATTGAATTGGGAGAGTCCCAATTTTATATGGGACACTCCCATATCAAATTGGGGCATCCCACTTCGATATGGGCTGTCCCATATTGAATTGGAGAGGCCTATTTAACTCCAACACACCCCCAAATGCCCTAACATCAAATTAGATCCAATTAAATCTTCAAATAGGGTTTTAAAGATTCTACCATTGTACCATATAATCAAAAGGTTTATAACTCAGGCAACGGACAAGTCAGAACCAAAATCAAGGGTCTATAGAATGCAGTCTTAGGTACAATTACATTCTTAACCCTCAGTTGATGATACTCCAATTTCAAATCAATCTTAGAAAACACTGCAGCCCCCTTTAACTGATCAAAGAGATCATCAATGCGAAGCAATGAGCATTTATTCTTGATGGTCACTTTATTCAATTGCCGATAATCAATGTACAACCTTAAAGTGCCATCCTTATTTTTTACAAACAACACTGGTGCTTCCCCCGGTGATACACTAGGGCGGATAAACCCTTTATCAAGCAAATCCTGTAACTGTACCTTCAATTCCTTTAATTCAACAGGTGCCATCCTGTAAGGAGTAATAGAGATAGAACTGGTACCAGGCATCAAATCAATACCAAACTCCACCTCTCTCTCTGGAGGTAACCCCAGCAAATAATCAGGAAACACATCCGGGAACTCTGCTACTATAGGTATACTGTCCAGCTGAGACCTCACTATCTTGGTACCTATAACATGAGCCAAATATGCCTCACACCCCTTCTGAATAATCCTCCTAGCTGACATAACTGAAGCAAACATGGATGCAAGGTGTCTCTGCTCATCAGATACCACACCGTCTTTCCCATCACATGTTTTCAAAGTAACTTACTTCCACCAATAGTCTACCACAACCCCATGTCTTCGTAGCATCTTTATACTCCCGAGGAGTATATTTCTTATCAAACTCCTATAGAAAATCATCATATGTCAATACCAGAGGATCTTTCATAGCATGAGGAACTGTATTCCACCATTCATAAGCGTCTCCATGTGTAAGAGACCTGACATAATCAAACTTCTCTTCTGCACTAGCATGTAGCTGGATAAATACCCTTTGAACTCTATCCAACCACTGCTCTGCTATAGCTGGATATGTAGTGCCAAAGAAATATGTAGCTCTGAATTTTCTTAGCTTG
Source organism: Garcia nutans (assembly GCA_947685225.1). Taxonomy (NCBI): domain Eukaryota; kingdom Viridiplantae; phylum Streptophyta; class Magnoliopsida; order Malpighiales; family Euphorbiaceae; genus Garcia; species Garcia nutans. The sequence goes on from CANTUV010000037.1 coordinate 18,418,768, forward strand.
TCATACTTTCTGGTTAGCAACTGCTGTTGTGGTGGTGGTTGCGGCTACACCAGAGCATGCCGTAATAATTTCACCATATGTCAAACCCACCCTGGCTGAACCTCCTCAACTACTGGTCTAATTGACACTGACACCTCCCCAGTTATCTCTACACCAGATCTAACATATTTCTCTCCAGGAGCAACACTCTCAGCTCTCTCCTCACCAGACTTATGTGTTCACTACTATCTGTAAATACAGAAAGAACTGCCACATCAGGGACCGGATAAAATGCAAGTACAATGTATATATGACATGTTAAAATCAAATTTAAAATTCCATTTTCTCTTTCCAAAAACCCACATAGGTCGAGAACATTAAACCTAGGCTCTGATACAAAAATAAATGTAACACCCTTATACCTTATATACGTATAATATATACACTCATTATATGTAAAATACATATATAGAATATACAAATGTCGCATTATGGTCTTTTAAAAAATTCTCATAATTTTATGATAACCATTGAAAAATACTTAAAATGTATTTTAATAAATAAATAAAAGTAACTATTAATAATTTGAAGAGTAAAAGGATATATTAAATAGAAAATCTCTGAAAAAAATTTATTAGAGTTTTGTCTGTATTTCAAATAATCCCAAATTTTAAATATCACAACTTGCAATTAAAATATGCTCCCAATTGTTTATTCAATACATACATGCCTCCAAAATAGCCCAACGGATCAATCCACTAATATTTTTCCAAAACACATCGATATATATATAAGTCCTATTTTTTTTTTCAAAATATATTACACAAAAGGAAAAACTTAAAATTAACACCACATACATGATTATATATATAATGTACGTACTTAAATATATTTCAAAAATTTTAATGTGTATACATTATATGAAAGTGGCACTAGTCTGTGGTAGCTTAAAGATCTTCACACATAAAAACCTAGACCTAGGGTGGTCTAGCAGCACTCTCCGAATCTCTAGGATCTACTCTGTCACTTGTGCGATGGAATTCAATCATGCTAAGCATATTTTCTTGTAGTACATAGTTAAATAAAATGTAGAAATGATGTCATACATATATAATGCCATGTTTGTATCGCGTTATAAATGTCAAACATTGTTTATACACATTAAACAACACACTAAACATCCACATATATTGGGCCCAAACAACTTATACAATTATCTAGTCCCAGGCTCGTTGCCCTTGTCTAATATTGGTGTCTCACTCGGGCATAGGCATATCTCCGTGATACCTAGTGTCTCATCCATTTTAGCGTATGGTATGCCAACATCCAAGTGCAATCTTCTCATAACTAGATAGTACATAAAGTACACACAATGCACATTCCTTTTTCAATGTGCTTTTACATCCTGACTCATATCATAATTTTCACAAATCATTATCATATATAATGCAGATGTGGTTTACTTCCCCATGTTAGTGCACAACTTACACTCTTTACATTTTACAAAATATTTTATTTAGCCATTCTCAAATAGCTTATCATGCCACAATCAACACAAATCAAGCATTGTTACTTCAAACAATGCTATACACACATGTTCATAAAAATCAAACATCAACACACATTTAACATCATAAAAATCAAACATCAACACACATTTAACATATGTAATGTGTTATGCTAAAATTCAATACAATCACACACATTGTGAATAAAGTATGTACTAACCTCTTAAAAGCAATAAATAGAGTTAAAACTCCACTCCACTTCTAATACACCCAAAAATCCTTCACCACTAGGTTGATGAAACAATACCCTATTCAACACCTACTAAAAATCTGAATGAACATAATCAATTAACATCACATTTCTAGGTGTTTAAAGCCTAAAACATAAATTAAGGCATAATTCTACAATTTTCTAAGTTTTTGCCATAATGCACTTTAACTTTGGAAAATCATTCCAACAAATTTCAAATTGAGTTTTAAACTTAAATATATCTAATACATTATATTTTAACACATTTTAAGCATTAAAAATACAATGTATCACATTTTCTTTAAAATTCCAAAATTTTGCCCTAAGCCATTTTAATTTTAGTTCTTCATTTTAATCAATTCCAAATATCAATTTAAGTTCATTTTCATAATTAAAATCATATTAGAACATGATTTAAATGATAAAATCCAATTGAACAAGCATTCTTTAAAAATTCCTTTTCTAAACCCTAAAATCACTTACTACCTCATCCAACCTCTAACTAATTCCAACCTTTTCTTAAGTTTAACCTTAAAATCATCATATATACATTAAAATAACATCACCCAACATCATTTAAATAATTAAAATCAGCCCTTCACAATTCATAATTTTACATAATTCAAAATTTCCATAAAACTTAGAAATTAATGAAGAAAACTTACTAGTTATTTGAAAATCACCAAATCTCCTACTAATTCTTGAAAATATACTCAAAATTAGTTATTTGGAAGAAAAGAAAATTATCCATGGCTTCCCATGGTGGTTCGGCGAAATAAGATGAATTAAATTTTTGACTTTTCTTTTCTTTCTTTTTTTTAAAATATCAATTTATATATTATTTAATTATTTTTATTTATTTATTTCTAATTCACTAATTTTCTACATCCATCCAAAAATAAAATAAAATTTTAATTATTTTATTTATTTACTTTTTTAAGTATAATTACCAGTTTACCCTTAATTTTACTATCCATCTATTAACTTTTCTAACTCGTGTTCGACTTTATATGTCATATAAATTTCTTTTATATTTCATATATACATTACCTATTTCACACTTCTAACTCATCATTTCTCCCTTAAATTATTTTTTAATTAATTTAAATTAAATCTTAGCAATTATACGGATGCTGCACACAGAAATCAGTGGATGTCAATGCAACAACTGGTAAAGCAAATAGAAGACAGTTTTCAGAATTGAAAAAATCTCTTTCTTGGGTTTTCAACAAGTTATAGAAAAATGGGCTATTACAGCCATTGGCTCCCCGACCTTTGCTAAATTATCTACTATCAAGCTTAGATGCTACGGCCTTCTATTAATTCCGTCAAGTGAAAGGACATGAGACAGATAGATGTATTCACTTAAGGCAAGATATCCAAGATTTGATTGACAGTGGCAAGCTACCTAAGCCCGATAAACCCAATACTAAAAGCAATCCATTGCCTAAGTTTAGAAGAGTGCCACCACCAGCGACTTTCATGATAAAAAGAGGATTGATGAAAAGTTTTGTCTTGTCATATTTTCAAGATATAGATGGAGAAACTGCTGAGGAAGGGGTTGCTAGTTTTGGCCCTTGTCCTGATATGTCCAAGTAGAGAAAGCTCTTTCAACTTCAAATCAATAAAACTTCCCCTAGCTTGTTTGGTTTTTATTTCATTTTTTGGTGTTTTCTGGAATAATTATTTTTTTTTAAATTAAGATTTTTTGGATAAATTTTTTTCATTAAATTTATGTTGGTCTTTATTCATTTTTGTGTTCAACCAATGGCGAATTTAACCTGATTTTCATAAATTAGTATATCTATGCATTATAATTCGAATGACTTTACTAGGCGAGAGAGTTGTTCTATAGCATTGAGTTGTGTATGCTTACTTAGAGAGGGCTCCTATATAATTACCTTTTTCTAGGTCCTAGTCGATCTTAAAACATAATTTGATGAACTTTCGAGGCAAAATTGAACTCTGCTTATTTAAAAGAGAAATGATTTAGGCATTGTTTACTTAGCCAACAACTATTATCCATCATTGTTAACATCAATCCCTAGCTTATCCCTTTGAGCTTTCATAAGATTTTAGCTTGCTTTTTATTTACTTCTAAACCTCGATAACCTGCCCTGAGCTGTTGTGGCATTTATGACAAGTATGATGATCACTGAAATACTAAGGGTCAAAGAAGATCAAGGAAAAGGATGCATAGTCAAGAATATAGGGATAATTGAAGGTCACCTAAATTAGATATAATATCATAGACTTATTGAGATGACATCAGGGCAACAAAGGATTCATCATTGTTGAAGCAAACTTACTCTACTTTGCTCATCCATAGTTAGAAGCATAAGATTATACAAACAAGACAACTTTCTTAGAGCTAAGACAAAAAAAAGAAAGAAAAGAAAAAAATAAAAAGGAAGAAAAATAAACAAGGAAAGAAAAAGAAAAGAGAAAAGAGAAAAGAGGAAGAAACAAGAAGGAGAAAAAGGAAAGAAAATAAAACCCAACAAAGGTAGTTCAAGAAGCTAATAGAGTTCTTTTTACTTGAAGCAGCAAAAGACTTCCACTCAGTTTATGAGAATAAATTGACTTGAATTGGTCCAACCCAGCCAAAGACTTAAACAAAACCAAAAAAATAGGGAAAAGACTATCTTTCATCCCACACTACTCCAAATATGAAATTTTAAAAGTCTTAGATTTGATATTCCAAAAAGAGAAAAGGGCAGAATGATGGTCCTGAGTTTCTGTAAAAGAGAGAGATCGAGATTATACTAATTAAATCTAGATTTCTACCAAGAAGATAAGCTCTATCTTTTCATGAAGCAGGATTTCAAGTTTTTTCTTTCCATGAAGCAAGATAACAAGGTGCCTGAAAGGTGAAAATGAAGTCTAGAGTTTAATGTTTCCAACTATCTACAGTTCCAACAGGAAGTTTATAACATGAAGGTTTGTCTATAGTGTTACATTAGCTCCAATCTAAAGATAGCCTTCACTTAACCCATATCCTTTATAGACCGTATTTCAAACCTAATAAAGACTTGTTGATTTCTCTTGGTAGATAGAGTGTATTAGTGGAGATTATTTGAATAAGCATACATATGATATATACAATATTTAAACTCAATGAGACCTATGGCCAAAGTGTAACAATTCTTGCTCAAATGGAAATAATTCCCATGTTTAGTATGGTAACTAGGGTTCTCATGTATATAGATATGTTAATTTGGAAAGATCGAGTCCTAAAGGAATAATGATACCAATTCGACAAAGCCAAAATGTGATTTTAAAATTAAAAAAAAGTGTGTTTTTTTTTTATTATAACAATCCTCCAAGTTTATGGAAGTGTGTTATACTTTGGAACCTCAAAAGATATATTGGGAAAAATTGGGCTAACAAAAGGATCATTTGCAAGGTTATGAAGAAGCCACCAACCAATGTGTTGAATCATCAGTTGAAACGAGCATCTCTTATGTCTCTGATTATACTTCTTAGGCCCCCACTACTTATGCTTCCTATACCTTGAAGATAAAGACATGGATGCAATATCTTCTTCTATCCTAATACAAGGCCTAAATAGACATCTAGAAGGAACAAATCAAAGCACTTCTGCTTATCACCTTTATTTGTGAGTCAATGGAACCACTGTAAATATCGCTCATGCATATCATGCATACACGCATACATGAGCATATCACATTGCATTTTGTTGTCTTGTGTGAGCGGTGTTTTTCACCCCAACTCCCATGTGGAATGGTTCTTGTGACTTTGGCACTGTTAGGCTTAGGGTCTTAGAGAACACGAGCCTAAACCCAAAAAAAATAAAGTCGCCACCCGGATGATCCAGGAAAAAGAAATGGGTGGATGACTGGATTCCTAAGGAATCCCCAACCCCTTATGGGTTTGAAAAGTTAGGTATGTATGGGGAAGGTAAGAATGACCCAGCACCCCCATAACGCCCAGGACATTGGAACCGGCCTCCTTTTTAGGTCTAAATATTATAAAATTCTTAAATATTATGATATTATATATATTACATGCAATTTAAAAGGAATAAACACTCATCATTTTATTAAAATAAAACAAAGAAAATAAACACCCATCGAAGGATGGAAACATGCCTTTATAATGTCCAAAGACTAAAATACAAATAAAACAAATTAGAACACCCACCAATTGGTGAAAGTCCCTTACATTATTAAGCATTAAGAATAAAATAAAAGAAAGAAATTAAATAAACAAGGCACCTACAAAGTGGAAATATGCCTTTTACAATTCCAAATAAATAATTAATGAAATAAATTAAACCATCCAATATAAACCAAGTAAGATAAGTCATCTATCATAAAAGCGTATAGCAAACTGAATAATCAAAACTAAGGTTTAAAGCATTAAGTATACAAATTTAGTGTTCACATACTAATCTTAGGGTTTGTAAGGTTAAAAATATCGTTTTAGGGTTTTGGAAAAAAATTGGGGGTTTAGTTTGGAAATTATGGTAGGCTTCTGAGTATGAAAATTGGAGGTTTTAGGGTTTTAACTTGGAGATACTGGCTTTGGCTAATGGATGAGGTTTAGGGAACTAGAGTTATAGCTACTGGATGAAGTTTAGGGTTTTCAAATTTAATTTTTTTGGAATTAGGGTTTTAAGAATTAAGGTTCTAGAATTAGGGTTTTGTGAGTTAAGGATGTTGGTGTTTATAAACAATATTATGGTTTTAGCTAAAGGCCAAGGTTTATGTTGGTTACTGTGATGAACAAAATTATTTTGGAAAAAAAAACATTACTACTAGATTGTTTAATATTTTACAAACTACTGCATGAGATAATAATAAAGTAATTATTGTAATTTGAATGAATTAAACACAAGAAACAAATATTCATTTATTGGCTCCACCAAATTGAAAGAATTGAACCAAGCTTGACATTTGCTACTTCCTGAATCAACCTAGTTCTCTGGTTAAGCTTTTACAATTTGGCAATTTCCTAGACACTGCCTTAGTTGTGGTTACTGATTTCTTTTTGCTTTGATCTTTGTAACTGCCTGTTTGATTCTTGCTGCTAATTATGACCCCTTATTTTTTTTACGTTTATGTATTTATAAGCACAATTATGGCAAACTGTTCCCAGATTCCCTCTCCTTATCCATGCCTTATTAGGACTCTAGATGCACACTGCCTGATTAAAGACTTAAATTTGTCTGACTAAGGACTCATGGTTAATTGGGATATCCAATTTACCATGGGCCTTACCCCATGCTCCTTTGGTGAATTGGCTATGCCAATTCACCCCAGGCATGGCCTGTGTTAAAAATAGAAAGGCCAATTCACCCCAGGCATGGTCTGGGATGAATTGGCAAGGCCAATTCGCCCTAGGCAAGGCCTTTGGCGAGTTGGCAAGGCCAATTTACCATGGCCAGCCTGGTAGTGAATTGGCTAAGCCAATTTTAGGCTTGACCAAATTGCTTTAGGATTTTAATATCGGATCAGACTATTTTAGGGCTTTAAAGGTTGTACCAGCTTATTTTAGGCCTTTTAAAATTAGTTTGACCTAAATCAAAGCTATAAACTAGGTTTAAGCTTTTAAAATTGGACCGAATTTGGCTTGGACTTCTTTAATTGGGATCGGACAAGCTTAGGGCTAAAATTAAGGATCTACAGTTTTTCTCCTACTCGAACAATCTGAGACTTCAGTAGAATATAGTAAAAAATAATGATACAACTTTTAAATTTTGGCGCCAAGCATGTGCAAAGCAAAACACATAGACATGATAACAAAAATCCAAAGGATGGATACCCTAGCATAAGGAACCATTGAATATCGACATATGACCATTGAACAATTCTAATATCTTAATGGGTAATTGGGTAACTCTAATATCCCAATGAAAACCACCAAGCAATTGTAATATCTTGGTTTTGATGAATCTTGAATTGGTTTGGGTTCTGGACCTGAGACTAGCTTAGGGTTATGGACCTGAGACTAGATCTGGGTTCAGAACCTGAGACTGGATTTAGGTTTAGGACCCGAGATTAGTTTGGGTTTTGGACTCTAGTTGGCTTGGGTTTTGGACACAAATTGAGTTATGGACTTGAAAATGGTTTGGGTTCTAGACTCAAGTTGAGTTATGGACTTAAAAATGGTTTGGGTTCTAGACCCATATTAAGTTCTGGACCTGATGGCGAATCTGTGCTATCGCAGTGTTACCACAAGTGCATGGGTCGCGCAAGTAATAAAGTAGTGAGTGAGATATCATTCCAATGGGGACAAGGTCTAGTACTAGTGCAAATTTCAACTGTTGTTTAGCAAATCAATAGTTTTTGTGATGATTAAAATAAAAAACAAATTACTTAATAAATCAAAGTAAAGATAAATTGAATATTGTGCAAAAAGAGTTGATGACGAAAATACTATCCAGGTATTGAATCTCCCGAGCCATAAAAATATTTATGAATATCAATTCAATTAAATCAAATTATAGATCTAAATTAGCAATCCTCTAAATTAGATCAAAACCTCTCTTGAGTGAATTAATCCTTAATCACTAAGTATAATGCTAGGAATCTCTTCTCAAGCATAATTAAATAGATCTTGCAATAAGAACAATAAAATTTGAACCAAAGGGTATTGTAAGTCTATCTCTAGCACTCCAATCAGCCCTCAATCCTAATAAAAATTCTATTCATATTAAGCTTTCTCAAGTCAATAATATGAAAATTGCAACCAATCAATAGGCATGCTATTTTCAATTGAAAATAAGAAATTAAGAATCAAAAGGATAAAATAATTCAATCAAATGATTTAATTTAATAAGAACTATTCAATCCATATAACAAGGCTAGGGTTCATCAATATCTAAATAGAAACACTTTAGCTCATGTTCATAACCAGAAAACCAAAATAAAAGAAATAAGTAAAAGAATTTAAACAATCCATAATGAATGATTTGTGTTTCTTCACTTCAATCCTTGAATCTTTATTTAAATCTCGCATGAATTGTATCTTCACCTTTACTCTCAGCTACCAAAAACTCTTTTTTTCTCAGAAAGTTGAATCTAATAATAAAAACTAAATTCCTAATTCACACTTTAGCTCAGATTTTATAGCCCAGAAATTTTGCCTGACATGCCCATTAACACGTGCATGTCTATGGGCGTGTCAACGATGCTATTTTGAACTTTAATGACATGGGCAGTGACACACCCATGTCCTTGGGTGTGTCATTGCTACTATAATGCTGAGTTAGGGATATGGTCAGAGACATGCCCATGTTTGTGGGCGTGTCATAGCTTCTATAAGGTAGGATCAATGGCACGTTCAGTGACACGCCCATGTCTCCGGGCTTGTCGAAGCTTCTGTAAAGTAGTTGAATGACACGGTCAGTGATACAACCATGCACTAGGTATGTCAATTGAAGAATTTGCCCAAAATAGCTCCTTTCCTTATCTTTATCTGTGATTCCAGCCTAAATAGCCTTAAGGTCCCAACGTGTCAAAGGTTCCTAGAATCAACCCTAATAAACACTTGAACAGACAAATAAAACTCAATTTGATAATAAATATATTAAGAAATAGAGGCAAAATATCATCAACTATACACTTATCAAATTCCCCCACACTTGAGTTTTTGCTTGTTCTCAAGCAAACCAAATCACTATAATAGGCAGAAATAAAGGATCCCTCTATATCCAAAGAAAATAAAAGTTTTACAATACTTGAATTAGAAAACCCAACATTCTCAACCAAAAATTAAATCTCAAACATGATAGCTGAATTAAGAAGTTTCAAAACAAAAATCTAATAGATCTAGTATCTAAAAATTTAGAGTTAAAAGATCGAGCATAAAATTCCAAGAACTCAAAAGTCATGAACAAAGTAAGAAAGTGTAAATTTTCTCTTAAGCTCTTTGACCACTTCGTAAAATGTATTGCGTGAAATATTTTTTTTTTCAAAAGGAGCCCGACTTGTTTGAATAGATACTAACTTTTTGACGCAAAGGTAAACTTTGTGATGCCGATCCCCAGTTACTCAGTTAGAATCACCATTCAAATGGCTATTAGCACTATTTATGATTCCAACTTATTCGTTTCAATTCAAGAGTTAAAATCAGCGAAACAGGGATAAATTTTCAAAGCTCCTAAAAAATTATTTTAATTTATTATATTTATTTATTTATTTTTTCAAGTAAAGTGGTCAGGTCCTTAAGATAATAAAGATGTCATACTAAGTTTGACTCAAGTATCTAAGGAATTGGGACATGCAAAAAAATATAACTGAGGTTTTAAAATTTAGATGTGCAACTCTCATCAATCAACTACCTAATTCAAACTATCACATTTAGTCTTTAGCAATCGATTAAGAAAACTGAGTCAACCTCAACAAGATATTGTCGTTCATTAAATCAACCATTAATTTAATAAAAAGAGGAACCATTTCACTTCATATTATTATAGCAATCTAGTTTACTTGAACCCATAAATAAACTTAAAGAAACTAAATGAGAGAAATGCATCAAATGGCAAGAATGAAAACAAAAGCTCAATCTAGAAAATATACCTCCCCCATACTTAAGACGCACATTATCCTCAATGTGTGTAAAATAAGAAAAAGAACAAAAGAGAGAGAGAGAACTGCCTTGACATGTCCATGAATCGACATATATGAATATAGTTCCAAAAGCATTGCGAAGTCGAATGAGCTATATGACAAAAACTAACTTGAAAAATGGTGAAGATTCATTTATATATAAAAAGATAGAAAGAAATAAATATCAAAATAACATAATAAAAACAAAAGAAAAAAAAACAAAAACAAATGTACAAAACTCGTGAAAAGTAGAACCATCCATACTCAAGGTGATACAAAAGGGTCTTGAGTTCAAAGTTGGGTGGATCAATCACAGATGGTTGCAACTTCTGTTCTTTTGGAATTTCAATGGTTTCATATGCCCGACTCTTAAATTGTTTGCTTGCTTCAAGATAAGCAAGCTGCTCCAGTGCTTCCTGATCCTCAAAATTATCCTGCAATAATCACAACTCAAGGGGATCCATGGAAACAATGTTAGTAACAAGATTTATAGTTTCATGCTTAATAATATCATTGCATAAATCCACCTCATTGAGTGTAAGTGGGTGCTTCATAACATAATGCATATGAAAAATAATTTTCTCACTTCCCACTCTTAAGGTCAATGTGCCATCATAGACATCGATAAGGGCACTGGCTGTATTAAAAAATAGCTTACCAAGGATAAGCAAAACATCCATGTCCTCATCTACATCAATGACAATAAAATCATTGGGAAAAATAAAATCCTTGACCTTTATCAACACATCCTCTATAATACTACGAGGGTGGGTTATTGATTTATCAGCAAGTTGAATAGTCATGAGTGTTGGTTTAGGTTCTTCGACACCTAACTCTTTAAACATCTTCTAGGGAATAACACTTATGCTAGCTCTCAAATCATCCAATACACTTTGAACTTCAAGATTACCTATCAAACATGGGATAGTAAAACTACTAGAATCTTTTAATTTTATAAGCAACCCCTTTTGTAAAATTGCTAAACTCTTTTCCGACAATTGCACTAAAGATACTTCATCAAGTTTCCTTTTGTTAGAAAGGAGATCTTTCAAAAATTTAGAATATTTGGGCATCTGCGATAAAACTTTAGCAAATGGAATATTAGAAGGTGTTTCTCAAAACTGGAGCTTTTCAGCTTATTGTGAATAAGTGATTTTTAGATTATAATCAGATTAAAAATAAGCAGTTAAGCGTTTCTGTAAACTAGTTAATAATCAGCTGATAATCAGTTTATAATCAGTTAAGTGTTTCTGTAAAATCAGCTTATAATCAGTTTTTAATTGCAGAAATTGTCAAAATGACTAAACTGTCCCTGAATTTATTTATTATATAAAAATAATTTTTTAAATGTCAATTCAAAATTTATTTTGTAATAATAATAATAATAATAATAATAATAATAATAATAATAATTTATTTAAGAAGAAATGTAAAAGAATTTTGATGGAAACTAAAATGTATAGGGTGGGCAAATTTGAAATATTGAAGATTAGGCAGGGATAGTATGGTCTTTTACTTGGTCAAAACTGCTTAAAAAATAAGTGCTTAAAAAAAAGTAGCAAAACTTAACTTTTAAAAAACTGATTAAAATCAGATTATAATCTACTATTTAAGTTTTCAGAAACACTTAAATAAACAACTTATAATCTAAAAACTGCTTATAATCAGTTTTGACCAACTTTTAAGTTTTGAGAAACACCCTCTTAATGTGCAGTTGTTTAAAGAGTTCAAGAAACTTACCAAACTGAGCATCCATCTTATCCTTGTTCAACCTTGTTGGATATGGCACTCGAGGTCGGTATTCCTTCACTACTGGACTAGGCTCTTGTGGTTGATTCCCTTTCTCATTTTCCACTGCAGTCTTCTCACCCGAAGCGACAGTAGGGTTATCTTCTTTTTCTTGTGCCTTAACCTCTTTCTTAACCACACCATGCTTAATTTCCTTTCCACTCCTTAGAGTATTTGCCTTCAGCTGCTCCTTCGGGTTTGCCTCAATATTGCTAGGTAAGCTCCCTTGTGGTTGCTCATTGAGTAACTTGGCAATTTGCCCCACCTGATTTTCCAAATTGTGAATGGAGGCTTGCTGATTTCTAAGGATGGTTTCTGTTGATTGAAATCTAGTTTCTGAAGTTGCTACAAACTTCTCCATCATGTCCTCCAAATTGCTCTTTCTTGGAGGGGCAACTTGTTGATGTTGAGGCTGTTGAAATTTAGGGGGAGGCCTTGGATTATTCTGATTACTCCTAGAGAAATTAAGATGATTTCTCCACCCTGGATTATATGTGTTGCTGTGAAGGGTTGTTCTCCTGTTGCCTTGGCATATTCCCAAAAAAATCCATTTGCTTTTTATCTAGCAAACATATTACCGCTTTGACAATCTTGACTTTGATGTCCACCCCCGCACCATTCATAAGACATCACCAGTATTGATTTTCCCGAAGATGAAGCTAAAGAATCAATATTTTTATTTATTGCTTCCAATTGTGTTGTCAAAGCCATCACATGATCCAATTGATGTGAACTAGTGGCCCTCAGTTTTTCTTGTTCCCTTGGAGTTTGCCACTGATAATTGGTAAGGGCCATATCTTCAATCAAATCCCTTGCTTGTTCAGGTGTCTTGTTATTTATGGTACCCCCGCCAGCTGCATTAATGGATTGCTTGCTTGCATAATTTAATCCATTATAGAAAGTTTGAATCTGGATCCACAATAGAAACCCATGATGAGGACACCTTCTCAATAAATCTTTAAACCTCTCCCAAGCATCATAAAGGGTCTCACCATCTTGCTGGAGAAAAGATGAAATATCATTCCTCAACTTGGCAGCCTTGGACGGTGGGAAGTATTCTTCTAAGAACTTTTCTGCCAACTAACCCCATGTGGTGAAAGTGAAAGATTTCAGCCATTTCTTCGGTCGATCTCTAAGTGTGAATGGGAATAACCTCAGTCTAATTGCATCTTCGGAGATATTCTGTATCTTGAACGTATCACATATTTCTAGAAAAGTCTCAATATGTGCATTAGGATCTTCATTTGGAAACCCATCAAACTGGCAAGTCTGCTGCACCATTTGAATAACATTTGTCTTTATCTCAAACTTGTTTGCAGCAACTGCCGGCCTCCATATGCTTGAATCAGCCCCATTGATAGTGGGCTTAGCAAATTCTTGCATTGTCCTTGGCTCATTTCCTGCCATCACTTCAAGTTCTTCTTTCGAGCTTGAATCTTCCAAGTTTGGTTCCTTTTCTGCTAGAACTGCTTTCATTTCTTCCTTTCACTTTCTCCTTAATGTTCTCTCTAGCTTTGGATCTAATTCTAATTCAAGTAATTGGGAAGAGCTTGCTCGGGTCATACGGGAAGAAGTACCTAAAATGACAATCAACAAGCAAGAACCAATGTTAAAACAAATAAAAATAGAAACTAAATCAACATTCTTAATTATATTACTAATATTGAAATCCGTCGTCCTCAGCAACGGTGCCAAAAATTTGATGATGAATCTGTGTTGTCGCAGTGTTACCGCAAGTGCACTGGTCGCGCAAGTAATAAAGTAGTGAGTAAGATATCATTCCATTGGGGACAAGGTCAAGTACTAGTGCGAATTTCAATTGTTTTTTAGCAAATCAATAGTTTTTGTGATAATTAAAATAAAAGATGAATTACTTAATAAATTAAAGTAAAGAAAAATTAAATATTGTGCAAAAAGAGTTGACGAAAAAAAATACTATCTAGCTATTGAATCCCCATAGCCATAAAAATATATATGAATATCAATTCAATTAAATCAAATAATAAAGCTGAATTGGCATTCCTCTAAATTAGATCAAAACCTCTCTTGAGTGAATTAATCCTTAATCACTAAGTAGAATGCTAAGAATCTCTTCTCAAGCATAATTAAATAGGTCTTGCAGTAAGAATAAGGAAATTTGAACCAAAGGGTCTTGTAAGTCTATCTCTAGAACTTCAATCAACCCTTAATCCTAATGAAAATTTGATTCATATCAAGCTTTCTCAAGTCAATAAAATGAAAATTACAACTACTCAATAAGCATGCTATTATCAATTGGAAATAAGAAATTAAGAATCAAAAGGATAAAACAACTCAATGAAATGATTTAATTTAATAAGAACTATTCAATCCATACAATAAGGCTAGGGTTCATCAATATCTAGATAGAAACACTTTAGCTTATGCTCATAACCAGAAAACCAAAATAAAAGAAATAAGTAAAAGAATTCAAACAATCCATAATGAATGATTTGTGTTTCTTCACTTCAATCCTTGAATCTTGATTTAAATCTCGCATGAATTGGATCTTCACCTTCACTCTCAGCTGCCAAAAACTCTCTTTTTCTCAGGAAGTCAGCTCTAATAATAAAAACTGGATCCATAATTCACACTTTAATTCAGATTTTATAGCCTAGAAATTTTGCCTGACACGTGCGTGTTTGTGGGCGTGTCAATGGTGATGTTTTGAACTTTAATGACATGGGCAGTGACATGCCTATGTCCTTAGGTGTGTCATTGCTACTGCAATGCTCAGTTAGGAACACGGTCAGAGACACGCTCATGTTTTTGGGCGTGTCACAGCTTCTGTAAGATATGATCAATGGCATGTTCAGTGACACGCCCATGTCTCCAGGCGTGTCGAAGCTTATGTAAAGTAGTTGAATAACACGGCTAGTGACACGCCTATGTCACTGGGCATGTCAATTGAAGAATTTGCCCAAAATATCTCATTTCCTTATCTTTCATCCATGATTCCAGCCTAAATAACCTTAAGGTCCCAATGTAACAAAGGTTCCTAGAATCAACCCTATATTAAGAAATAGGGAAAAAATATCATCAACTATACACTTATCAGGACTCGAGTTGGTTTGGGTTCTGGACCCCAATTGGGTTATGGACTAAAAAATAGTTTGGATTCTGAACCCGAGTTGGTTTAAGTTCTGGACCCGGATTGGATTCTAGACTTGAAATGGTTTGGGTACTGGACTCGAGTTGGATTAGGGTGCTCGACCGAAAATTGGATTAAAATTCTCAACCCAAAATTGGATTAGGGTGCTCAACCTAAGACTTAATTAGGGTGCTCAACCTGAAACTGAATTAGGGTTGTTGACCCAAGACTGGATTAGGGTGCTTAACCCGAGACTAGATTAGGGTGCTTGACCCGAGACTGGATTAGGGTGCTCAACCCAAGACTGGATTATGGTTCTGAACTTAAGACTTGATTATGGTGCTTAACTCAAAACTGGATATTTCTATCTTGATTGTCCTTTTGTCGTTTGAGAATTCTGGCTTTTCTTCTAGCCAAATAATTTCAGCTCTTCTAGCTAGACTGACTTTCTGTCAGTTGAGGGTTATGACTTTATTCTTGCCAAACAATTTCAGCTCTTCTAGCTGGACTGACCTTCTGTAAATTGAGGGTTTTGGCTTTCTTCTAGCCGATTATTTTATTCTTCAATGGATTATGCCGACCTTCTGTCACTTGGGAATTTTGGCTTTCTTCTAGCCATCAACTTCATGTCTTCTTCTTTGAAAATGAATCTTCAAATATTGAGTCTTCACACTTCATAATTGATCTTCATCATTTGTCATGCATTGACTTCAGCTCTTCTAACTGGACTGATCTTTTATCTTTTACATTTTCATTCTTTTGGGAGTTCTTACTTTCTTCTAGTTCTAATCTTTTAATTCCTCCTTTTGCAAAAAAATTAGTTATTTTTAGCTAGCTAGACCTCATATCCTCTCTTTGCCCCCCTGCATGGTAAAATATTAAAGTTTTAAAAATGTTTTATATATGCATAAATTCAAAAATTGAAAAGGTGAGGTTTTGCCCCTGTGTAGGCTCAAACCAATGATTTTGTTCCCATGCAGGCTCTGATTGATGTTTGTCCTCTGTGTAGGGGAGCTATTGGTTTGAGCCTACACAGAGGGCAAAACTTTCTCTCTTCAATTCTTGATTTTATTCATGTATAAAATATATTCAGACTCACTTTCAATATTTTGCCATGTAGGGGGCAAAGAGAGGATATGAGGGCTAGCTAAAAAATAGTTGAATTTTTTTACAAAAGGAAGAACAAAAGAAGAAAGTAGGAGTCCTAAAAGAATGAATATACAAAAGACAAAAGATCAGTCTAGCTAGAAGAGCTGAAACCAATGTAGGCCAATGTCTAAATGATGAAGATCTATTTTGAAGGGTGAAGACCCACTGTCCACAGGATGAAGATCCATTTTGAAGGGCGAAGGCCCAATGTCCAAGGATGAAGATCCATTATGAAAAGTGAAAACCTAAAGCAACTAGCTAGAAGAAAGCCAAAACTCTTAAATGACATGAGGTCAGTCTAGCTGGAAGAGTTGAGTCAATCCATTGAAGAATAGAGCCTATTGGCTAGAAAAAAGCCAAAATTCTCAAATGACCAAGGGACGGTCAAGCTAGAAGAGCTAAAACCCAACCTATATTGGATTTGTTAATGTATCATGATGGCCTAATTTTTCTTGATATGATATTCAAGCTTGTTTCTAGTGAGATATTAGAATCATTCACTATCCTACCAAGATATCAGAGTCGCTTGGCGGTTTTCATCGGGATATTAAAGTCGCTCAATGACTATTTTGATTTGCCAAGATATTAAAGCCTCTTGATGGTTTTTATCAGGATATTAGAGTTATCTATTGACCTATTGAGATATTAGAGTCGCTCAATAGTTTTGTTGCTTGGTCATCAAGTTATTAGAGTCACCCGAAGAACCCATTGGGATATTAAAAATGCCTAATGACCTATCGAGATATTAGAGTCGCTCAATGGTTTTTTGTCACTTGGTTGATTTCATTAGGATATTAAAGTCACCCAATAATCCATTGAAGCAACCAATCCAGTCTCGGGTCCATAATCAAACCAATTCAATCTCGAGTCCAGAACCCATTCCAATCTCGAGCCTAAAACCCAATCCAATCTCGGGTCCACAACCTAAACCAGTATTGGGTCAAGAACCCAACCAATCCAATCTCAATTTTAAAACCTAATACAGTCTCGGGCCTAGAACCCAAACTAGTCTCAGGTCTAGAACCCAATCTAGTCTCAGGTCTAGAACCCAAACCAGTCTTGGGTCCAGAACTCAATCCAGTCTCAGGTCCATAACCCCACCAAACCAATCTCGTGTCCAAAATCCAAATTCAGCCTCAATTCTAGAACCCAAACTGATCTCAAGTCCAGAATCTAGAACCCAACCAATCTAATCTTGGGTCCAGAACCCAATCCAGTCTTGAGTCCAAAACCCAATCTAGTATCGAGTTCAGAACCCAATCCAATCTCCGGTCCAAAACCTATTCCAGTCTCGGGTTCAGAAATCAAACTAGTCTTGGGTCTAGAACCCAATCTTATCATAGGTCCAGAATCCAACCAATCCAGTCTTAGGTCCAGAATCCATTCCAATCTTGGATCCAGAACCTAATCCAATCTCGGGTCCAGAACCCAATCCAGTCTTGGGTCCAGAACTCAATCTATTCTCGGGCCCAGAACCTAATCATTCCATCCTTGGGTTCAAAACCTAAATCAATCTAGGGTTAGATCAAAGTCATGTTGCTTTTTGCTCTCTTCTATTGAAGTCTCAGATCGCTCAAGTAGGAGGCAAATTATAGACCCTTAAATTTAGTCCGGTTTAAATTTATAAAGCTTGACCTGGTCCGTTATAATTTTAAAGAGCCTAAACCTAATTTAAAAGCTTGAAATTCAACTAGTCCAATTCATAAAAGCCTGAATTTAATTCGTGAAGTGTTTTAGGCAAAAAATTTAAAATTAGGGTTCGGTTTGAGTCTGGATGGGTCCAAGTAAACATAAGCTTAATGCTTGTGTTGACTTGGACAGTCCAAGTCAACATGAGCAATGGCTCATGTTGACTTGGACAGTCCAAGTTGACATGAGCTGGCTCTATATCGATTTGGACACTGCAAATTGACATGAACCCTAATTCAGAAAGAGTTTGGCCAGTAGTTTTAATTTACTAATCAAATTAGACTTTGGAATAACCCTCGGATTAGCATATTAGGGTTTGGAGGTTAAGCTATTATTTTCCTATAAATATACAATTAAAAATTAGCAGCGAAGGATTAGGAATTATGGACTTTGGTAACTAAGTTAATAGGAAAAAAAAAGAGTTCAGGTAGAGGCAGTAGCAACACTAAGTAGTTAATACACTTTGCTTAAGTAAAAACTTTGGTTTGGTGCAAGTAGCAGCTTGGATCAACATATTTAATTTGGTGGAGCTTTCAATGCAGGTTTTGTTCTCTAAATTTAAATTATTTAAACATACAGCAGCTATATTTTTCCTTTAAACATTTTAATTGTCGTTGATTATTATTTTAATCTAATAATAATTTATATAACCATACATATATTTATCTAAATTCATATGCAGTGGCCATAGGTTCATATAATCACAGTACCTAAATTTTAATCATCATATCCTAATCTTCAAACCCTGATTATCAAGAACCCTAATTTCTAAAACCCTAACCTTAAAACTCTAACCTTAAATTTGTAAAAATAAGACCTTAATCCCAAATGCCTAATTCGAATTTGTAAAACCCTAATACTTATCCCCAATATGTAAAAATCGAATCCCAAATACCAAACCCTAATCCTAAAACCCTAGTTTCTAAAACCATAATCCAAAACCCTAAATCTGAACTTCCAAAAGTCATAAATCAAAACCTTAATTTCATAGATTTTGAGATTCTAAAACCCTAATTCCCTATTTGCTAAAGTAAAAAACCCTAATTTCTTAATCTACCAAAACCTTAGTTTTCCAAACCAAACCCCTAGTTTCTAAATTAAAACCCTAAAACCCTAATTTCCAAACCAAAACCCTAGTTTTCCATCCAAAACCCTACTTTTGTATTTAAAATCTTATAAGCCCTAATTTAAGATGTAAACCCTAATTTGTAGATTTAATAATTTATTTAAGATTAAACTCTAAGTTCGACTATTTATTATTACATGCTCTTCTGATGGATGATTTATTTTATTTGGGTTACAATGGATGTTTTGCTTTTAATTGTTATGTTTGAATGGTTTAATTTATTTGGTTAATTATTCTTATTTATTTGGATTTTAAAGTTGTGAAATGCATGTTTCCACTTTGTGGGTGCCTTATTTACTTAATTTGTTTATTTTATTTTATTTTATTTTTGGCAATTAGTGTAAGGGACATGTTTCTACCAATTGGTGGATGTCCTATTTTGTTTTACTTGTATTTTGGACATCGGACATTTTAAAGGCATGTTTCCATCCTTAGATGGGTGCCTATGTTGTTTATTTTATTTTAATAAGATGATGGATGTTCATTTCTTTTAGATTGTATGTAATATGGATGATATTATAATGTTTAAGAATTTAATAATATTTAGAATTGAAAAGGAGGCTAACTCCAATAAACCGAGCATTATGGGAGTACTGGGTCATTCTCACCTTTTCCATACGTATCCAACTTTTTGAGCCCATTAGGGGGTTGGGGATTCCTTAAGAATCGAGTCATCCACCCCTTTCTTTTTCTTGGCCTGTCTGGGTGGCGACTCTATTTTATCCGAGTTTAGGTCTGCGTTCTCTAAGGCCCTAAGCTAACAATACCAAAGTCACAAGAACCATTCCACATGGGAGTGGGGAAAAAATCAAGGATTCCTTTGGAATCGAGTCATCGACCCCTTTCTTTTTCTTGACTCGTCCGAGTGGTGACTTCATTTTCTCTGAATTTAGGCTCGTGTTCTTTAAGTCCCTGATTTTAACAGTGCCAAAGTGGCAAGAATCATTTTCATATGGGAGTTGGGGAAAAAATCACCGCTCATACTATTTAATTGACCGACAACATTGCAGCCCCATGGCCATCTTCTTCCTCCATGTCATCCTTATCTCTTTATGCTACAGAGATGTCCTTGACTGCATTGCCAAAATCAGAGATGAGAATACAAAAACAACAATAGGTGTATAAAATTTCAAACAAAATGTGCGTGGAGTAGGAAACCAAATGAAAAAAATAAAAACAAAATAAAACTGCAAGGATAAATCTTATGAAAGATAAATACCAAATCTAACTCACATACATTGCTGAAGAAATGATCCAACATTTCTACAAATACATGGATGCACACTAAATTAATATGCCAATTCATTATCAACACATAGTGAGAAAAGGCAAAATTATTAAAATTATCATGCAAAATAATGAGAGAACATGGGTTTTAAATTGTTCAAACCAGACAACAATATCTTCACATTTAGCTTACGATGAAACATTCAACATTACCTTTTCAAGTTGAATTAGACAAAAATAAACTCTCAACAATACCTTTTCAAGTTGAATTAGAAAAAATTCCAAGCACAAATCAACATTTTCTTGAATTGAATTAAACAAAAATGAATCTAATAACAGGAACAAGAAAACTATGAATTAGGAGATAATTCATAGTGATTAGAAACAAAGTATAGGATAAAGAGAGGGATAGAAAAAGACCTTGTCGTATTTCTCAAATAATTGACTAACTCCATCGGCGATTTTAAATCTGATGAAGGGCAAAACCAGTTGGATTTTGGAGAGACATAAAGAAAACTGGAAAATAATGAAGTAATTTTGAAAAACGATGGAATCTGGTGGAAATAGTGAAATAAATAGCACTATTGTAAAATGACAAAAAAAAATTTGGTAAAAAAGAAATTTTATTAAAAAATTGGCAAGGGTGTAATTTCTCCTTTTTTCATTGCTTATGATTTGTACTTCTTTTTTAAGTTTTACTAAAAAAGACTATATTTTTTAACTTTTTTCTATTTATTTTTTCCCATTTTATGTCTTTTTATTCAGAAATAGTTTTTTTGATGTCATAATCTCACAAACATATAACATCTACTAAATATCTACAATATCTATCAAATATACATAGAACATCTACCAAACATCTACATAATTTATTTAATATTTTTTAACTTTATTTTTTGGCCTAATATATCAATTCCTCCTAAACTTGGCAACTTTAGTCATTTTGCCCCATATACTGATACATTTGCCAGATTGTTCCGTATACTTGTCTATTTTGTTCTAATATATACTTATATAATTACACATTGATTACTTTGTTCTTTGTATTTATCTATTTCATACTCCATAGATGCCCAGACAAAGATAATGTTGCAGGTACATGTAAGTATCTATTTGATACAAAATATATAAGTACAAGGAGAAAATTAATTAATTTGTGATTATATAAGTGTTTATTAGAACAAAATAGACATGTACAAGAAGCAATCTGATAAATACAATTTTAAAATAATTAAAAATAATTGTACAAGAGACAAGTACAATGACCCTAAATGGTGTCACCCTTCATCAAATAATTTTTAAAATAACTGAAACTTTGGTTATTACAATTTTGATCTTCTCAAATCCATCCTTAACAAGTTTGCTATCAATTTCATCTTCAAGGATCATACTAGTGACAGTGCCATGTGCATTTAATCTCGTTTTTAACTAACAAAAAATTCCCTTATGTATCTATTTAGCATAAAATATATAAATATAAGGGACAAAGTAACCTGTATTAATTAATATAAGTGTATTAGTAAGAAATAGATAAGTATAAGGGGTAAAATGGTTAAAATAAAAGTTCTGGGGGGACAAAGTGACTACAAGTTCAGGGGGCCACATATGTATTTGGTCAACATTTTAGTGGAAAAGTTATCATATATCATTATTTTGAGCTCTTTTATTGCATCACTATAATCTTCAACATTCTTCTATTTCTTTAAAACCTTGCAAAGTATGTGCCAAGTACAAAATTTGTGAATTGCATCTCAGAAAACTTCTTAAATTGCTTTTCTCACTCTTAAATCAATTGGTCATTATTGCTAATGATGGTCTCTAAAAGCAACAAGTTAAGTGCTATGTACCCATGTAAAGGTGTCATTATTATCATATGGTACAAATGCACTTCCTAATGAAATTAACTAAAAATAATTGCTAACATCCACAAACCTTGCAAACGGCATTTTATATTGATTAACCAAGTACATATTGTCAACACTAACATCACTAAATTATTCATAGGCTACTCTATTGCATGGATGCAGCTAAACCACATTGACCAACCTCCCTTCTACATCAATATCAATTAAAAAATTCTCTATTCTTTTATTGTTCTAAGGGATCATGAGGGGAATTTTGTGGCTGCAAAAGCAAGCAAGCATGTTAGCAATCTCCATGGCAGCACAACTGAGGTTTTTACAATTAAGGAAGCACTTGAAAAAGGTTGGCAGAGAGTAACAATTGAATCTAATTATTTGGTTATTATAAATTACTTGAAAAATAACGTTAGTCTTAATTCTAACATAGGTCTAGTACTAGATGATTGTTATTCATTTATTTCTTAGATTGGAGATATTAGTTTTAGTTATGTTAGCCGTTATATGAATGTTGTGGCTCATTGTTTAGCTCGGGCTGCACTTTCTAAGCTAGAATGTGGGGTATGACTAGATAAGCCTCCATAATGATTTCATATGTTTTTCAAAAAAAAAAATATCATTGTTTGTGTATTCAATATCTGCCTACCTAATCCTTTGCCTTCCTTTTTTATCAATATAATTTTTTATAATCACTCGGTAAGTAGGTCATGCTTTTAGGCCCTCTAACTTGTATTTCTAACAATTTCACATGTTTACAAGTCTTTATGCCCCATTATTTAAGCTCCTATGTTGAAGCATGAACTTAGATATATCCAGATCTAACTCATGATTATGTTTCTTCTCCAATTTTGATACTTGCCACATACCATTATCAATTAGAATAATTTAAATGCGCTATATAATCATTCCTTTTATGATATTGTCAACATTAAAATTTCTTTAGCCATCACACATTACTGTTTGATATTTTATAATTATGCACTTGCCTTTTGATCATGGTTTTAAATACCGGCCGTTTCGTATCGAAACAATTGATAGTTAATGGATTTCAAGAGTCCCAATCTGATTTTGACCGATTTGGGGATGAAATTTTCTAAACCTCGTAAATCACTAAGAATCACTGAGTCAGCAAATCTGTCGATTCTCAATGATTTGCTTATGGTTGAATCAATTGTGGAAGGAAGATTGGAAGATGAAGATATTTTGATGTGGTAGTTTGGTTAATTGGTTTTGCAAAATTAAAAGAGGAACAATTGAAAAAGAAGAAGAGAGAGGGTGGTTTTGGTTTTGCAGGAAAAGCAAAATAACGAGATTGAAAATTTGAGTTTGGGGTTGGGCAAAACTTTGAAGTTGCAGAAGAAGAAATTCAAAGAAGAAGAACAAAAAAAGGGACCAATTAATAAATAATAAAAATATTTAAAAATAGAAATAAAGAAAAATAATAATTATTATTAAAAATAAAAAATAATATTAAAAAATAAATAATTAATAAATAATAAAAATATATTTTTGAAAAAATTAAATAATACAAATAATTTAAAAATAGAAATAAATTAAAATAAAGTAGAAAAAGAAAAAAGTTTGAAACAAATAGTAGTTCAAACTTGGGACATTTGGTGAGAGCATGAGTGCCTTTTACCATTAGGCTTACTGCCTATGCATGTTCTAATATTTCTTTAAAATTATATAAATTAAAAAAGTAATAAATGTATATAAAAACCATATGACTAATCAGTAGAGAGAAAGAAAAAGGTTTGTGCCTTTTACCATTAGGCTTACTGCCTATGCATGTTCTAATATTTCTTTAAAATTATATAAATTAAAAAAGTAATAAATATATATAAAAACCATATGACTAATCAGTAGAGAGAAAGAAAAAGGTTTGACCAATCACTATCAAAGGCCAATTTGAGAGCAAAACCAAAAAGTGTCTTCACCCATTCTTAGATCCACCCGCTTTAAGTGACCGGATAGTGACATTATTTTGATTAAGTTGATTGTGCCGTCGACAGATATTCTTGGGACAGTTGAACCGTCGCCAAAAGAAACCAAAGTAGGGCGGACGTGCCATTCGATTTAGACCACCGATGACACTTTTTGATCAATTTTCCTACTTATTCCGGCCCTTTTTTCTTGTGAGACAGGTATCATTGGGTCTATTTTTTTATGAGCTTCAATTTGCTATCATATCTACAATTTTTAAGTTAACTTAAAAAAATTTGACCATAAATCCATTAGTTGCGACATTTTTCCTAGTTTATTTGTTTGGTTTGCTACTCGAAGGTAAAAAAAGTTTTTAAAGAAAAGTTTTGTTATTTAGTTAATAAAATATCAAAAGGCTTTGAAGTAATCATAAGTCATAAGTGAGTTTATTTATGTGGAACACATAATAACTATTTTTATTATTATTTTGATCAAGTTATTGTTTTTTTTTCACTAGTTGATCAAGTTATTGTTACTTACCAATTATTATTATTATTATTATTATTATTATTATTATTTGTTAAATATTATTTATTGCAAACTAAGAAAGTTAAATTATATAATTTCTGATTTTATTTGTAAGATATTTGGGAAAATAAATTTTTAGAATTATTTTTAATATAATTATAAAATATTAATTAATTTAAATAATTATTCATGATTAATTAAATGATATGGACTTAATTAATTAATTTTAGAATTATTTTTAGTATTATATGCATGACATGTAACATCCCTAATTTTTAAAAATTAAATAAAATAGATTAAAATTAAATTGAATAAATTAAAGAAATTATTTAAATAAAAAATTAAAGGTTTAGAAATGAGAATAAGGAATGTATATTTGAAATATACATAATATATATAAAGTCAACACTTTAAAAGTCAAATGTCAAATGTCAAATGGTATTTTTGTAAATATACTTTGAAAATTAAAATTATTTAAAACATTCAAAATTAATTTATTTTTATATGGAAGAAGAAAATTATTATTTTTCTAAATAAAGTAATAATTAATTAATTAAAAATATAATAAAATAATAATAATAATATATAAGGACAAAAATGAAAGTGGAAAGAAAGAGAAATTGAAATTTGGTCTTCTTCTTCTTATTCTTCCTTAGTGTGCCGATTTTCTGTAGCCAAGAACCCATGCTTTTTTCTTCTCTCATGCTCCATTAATTGAAGGATTTCAAGGTTTCAAGTGGAATTTTTAGTGATTTCCACCATAAAAAGTAAGTTCTCTAACTTTTTCTTTGGAAATCCATGATTATTTGAATATGTTGAGATTGAGTTTTTGGAATAGCATGATTTAATTATTTGATTGGGTATGAATGAAGTTATTTTGAGTAGTTAACAACAATTTTTAAGTTGAATTGAAGAAATGGTTAAGTTTGAGATGAGTTGGTTGAAGAGAGAGAATTTAGGGTTATGAAACTTTTGGATTTTTGAATTCATATGATTTAATTGTATAATTTAGTTCTAAATGTGTTATTTTGATGCATAAATAAGTATTTTAAAGTCAAATGATGTATTTGGTTAAGTTTGGTTAGAGTTTGAAAATGGTAGTGTTGAATTTAGGGTTTTGGAAAGGGAATTCTCAAAGATTGGTCAATTGTTTGATTTTAATTTTGGAAGCATGTTATTTAGTAATATAAGTGATGGAAATAAGATTAGTTTGATAATTGGATTGAGTTGGAATGAAGAACCTTCATTGGTGAAGGTTATGTCATTTTAGGATTTTGAACAAAAGTATGTGTTTATTTAATGTAATTGGTTTAAGCATGTTAAAATATGTTTGTAATGATATAAATAAACTTAAAACACCAATTTGAATGGTTTAATATGGTTTTTCTAAGTTAAAGTAAGGAAAGGCTATATTTTGAGATTTTGATTAGAGTGATATTTAATTGAGGTTTAATGCTTGTAATGACTTAAAATGTGATATTAAATGAATGTATTTGATCATATTTGGTATAGGCATTAAGGAGAGGTGATTTGCCTAACCTTAGTGTTGAAGGGAAACTTAGAAGTGAAGGTTTGTGGGAGATTTTAAGCTTACTTTGGAGTGCTTATTAAGGTAAGTACAAACTTTTGATGAACTAGATATGTTGGCAATAAATTGGGCTTAATACATTTTGGATGAAAAATGTGTTAAGCTACTTGATACAGTGATCATTCATGAACATTGTTATGAATGATATGTGATTTGTTATGTATGCACTAAATGCATTGTGAAAAGCCATTGTTAATGGCTAAAATGAATGAAATGTGATTTATGTGCATTATGTGAGAATGACCCAAAAATATTTGGATAATATGATAGTAATGTGAAATGTCATACATTGTGATAAAGTGGTAAAATATGATGAATATGACGTTAAGCCATTAAATCATGGCTTATGTTTCAGATGTGTAAAAATTATGAAATAAAGTAAAGTTATGAAAAGTGCAAGTTATGCACTAAAATGTGGAAGTGAGCCACATTTACATTATATATGATGATAATTTGTGGAAATCATAATATGAGTTGAAAATGTGGAAATATGATAAGATTGAAAATGATGAGATAAATAATATATATATGTTGTGATATGAATGAGAAAAATGAGGAAATGAGGTAATATGCCTAATTAATAATGAGAAAAGAGGTAATGTGCCTAGTTGATTATGGGAAAATGAGAAAGAAAATTGATAGTGGAACATAAGCCATTATTCAATTTTTAGAGTTCTGTGTTTGATGGCATGCCTATGAGGTTATCCTCACTATTTGTCTTCGGGGTTAGACGCTTGGCGTCACTGTGATATAATTTGCCTTCGGGGCTAGACACTTAGCATCACTGTTATATGTTTTGCCTTTGGGCTAGACGCTTGGTGTCATTGTGATATGATTTACTTTTGGGGCTAGCTTTTAAGCATTACTTTGATTTTCCTTCGGGGCTAGACACTTGGTGTCAATTTGGACCAAAATAGTAACTTTGGGATTTGAATAGCATATTAGATCCTTTGGGACTATGTTTGTGTTTGTTCTTATGTGAATTGTAAAATGATTAAAGGATATGTTTTAAAGTGAAATTGAGTGCTACATTGTGAAACATCATGTAAAAGCATTTTGCATTGGCATTGTCTAATAGTTTTATTGTTATCAAAGTTTGTGCCGCTAAGCTTTTAGTTTAGCCCGATTGTAATTCATCGTACAGGTGACATGGGCGATCATGTAGAGCCAGAGAGTTCTACTAGACCTGGTAGGGTGCATCAAGATCATAGCCATTTGCCAACATGTACATATTTGATATTATAATACATTTTGATATTGTGTATATTATGTCATGATTTTAAAGTATGTATGGATATTGTAAATTACAAAGACTCCTTAAATAAATTGTATAATATGGGTTGTTTATATATGTTATAATATATATATATATATACATGTATATATATAAATATTATGAGAAAATATGAAGAAATTGAGAAGTTGAGGTGAAAATGTATGATTTATTTTGTTGGGAGTGTATCTTATGCAGGTTGGGTAATTGTTGAAAATTTGAGATGTCCAAATTACAGATAAAACTCTGACGAATTTTTTCCAATGATTTTTTTTTAAAAAATGCTTATTTTGAAACCTTTAATTAAAAAGGAATATTTTATTACTATTTAAATATACATTTTTTATGTGGAATCCTAAATTTGAAATGTGAAAATTTTTATTTTTACTGGATTGTAATATTTTTATATCGTATCTATATATTTTATATATACTTGATGCATATATTATACGTATATAGGGTATAAAGGTATTGCATAATATCTTCTAAAAATAATTTTTTAGAATTATTTTTTATATAAGTAGAATATATGTTTAAATTTAAATAATTACTAGAATAAGGTATGCGGGGTTACATTAGAACTTGTATGCGGAGCAAAATAAAAAAATAAAAAGAAATAGTAATTGGTCGACAGAAACTACGTGCTCTATGCATCACTTATCACTATATATTAAGTGATAATTACCCAATTAACATGTATAATAATATTTATCACATGATTATTTTTTAAACTATTATTTAATATGTATAGATAATTTAATTTAATATTAATAATATATATCTTTATTATCAAAGAAATCTAATTTAATTTTAAAATTATCCAAAAAAATAAATTTAATTTGAACCTTATTTAAAGGAATTTAATTTAATATTATTAATTATACAATATGATTTAAAAGGCAATACAATTATTAAGGCTACGAATTTTAAAATAAATTTATTTTAAAAAATTTTGTATTTTTTATTTGTTTATGTAATACATATTGGAAGCTGAGTAATGATGTTGATTGGAGAATTGTTAGTCCCATTGAACAATCTAGATCAAAATTAATTGCAGATTTTTTGGACAATTGGTGATTGGTGGGATAACACATTTTAAGTAATACTTAGCTAAGATATTAGATGATATTTCAGCTTGTAATAAAGTGTCAAAAGAAATTAGGATAGATATGAAAAAATTGCTAATAGACTTTGGAAAAAAAAAATTAACAAAGCACAAAAATAAGCCTTAGAAGAGGAAATAATGCACTTGAATGTTGGGGACATTGATGATGATGATGACTCTGAATTTGGATATGCAGTATAAGAAAGTATGTGATAACTTGAAATGGATTCATATAATAGTAAAGGCAATAATTATGATACATATGGTTCTAGTACAAAAAGAAATTTAGAACCTTCAATGAGGTGCTCTGCATCTATAAGAGTTGAGGGATTGGCAAAAAAAAAAAATAATTATTTTGATTTGTCTATACCAACAGAAAGGTTAAGAGCTGTTGAGAATAATTTGGAGGCAAAAAAAGACAGAAAGAAACAATCTATAATAAAAATAGGTTGGTTCAAGAAAAATAAAGAGAAACTAACTAATACAATGAGCCGTTTTATTGTTCACAATAGATTGCCTTATGTTGTAGCATTTCCTTGGATGGCACCATTATTACGAACTGCATATGAGATGACCCTTAATATTCTGCCACCAAACCCATATGAAATTTCAAGAAAGAGTACATTTTAATGAAGGAGTACATTGCTTCATCTGATGGAATATGGAAAGAGAGAGGTGTATGCATATTATGTGATGCTTGAATAAGGCTTACAAGAATGCACATCATTAACTTTCTCATATATTCAAATTTTGGCACTATTTTCCAGAAGACAGTTAATGCATTTGATGTGCTGAAGAAGGATACACATTATTATTTTAAATTGATGAAGAAAGTAATAGAAGAAGTTGGTGAGGATAGGGTTGTCCAAATTGTGACTGACAGTGATGCTATAATTAAATGTGCTGAAAAATTGATTATGGGAGTATACAAATATTTATATTGGATAGCTCATAGCACTCGCTGCATTGATTTGATTTTGGAGGATATTGGAAAGAGAAGTATGGAAAGTGAAGTTATTGAGCAGGCAAAGCAAATCACCTAGTTTATATACAATTATAATTGGGTAGCAAATTATATGAAAATATTCACTGATGGAAGAGAAATTCTCAGTCCCAGCATTAATATTTGCAACAAATTTCATTGCATTAGAGAGCATTCAAAAAATAAATTTGAAGTGTATGTTTGAATTGAAAGCTTGGGTAAATTCTAGATATGGGAGGATGACTGATAGAATTGCCACCGATGTTCGGGATATAATTTTAGGCGAAAATAGAGAGAGGAGAAAATTTTGGTCTAATGTAAATGAAATATTTAAAGTTTGAGAGTCCCTTTTAAAAGTTCTGAGTTTGGTTGACGGGGATGACAAGCCAATGACATATTTTATTTATGAGGCAGTTGATCGAGCTAAACTTGCAATTAAAGAAAATTACAGGTGTTAGAGAAATTATTGGAAAATTATTGATTCAAGATGGAATTTGAAATTACATCATGATTTACACACCACCGGTAAGTGATTTTACATATATCAATGAATTTTGTACATTTGTTAGTATATATTACATTAGTTGTAAATTTTCATTAAATAAATCTAACTTCTTTTGAAAAAAATTATTTGAGGTTATTACTTCAGTTCCCAATATCAATATAATCGTCAATATCATTTTACAGAATATGTTGATGTATTGATGAAAGTTTTAAAAGTAATTAAAAAATTAGAGCCCAATGAAGAAGCATAAGCCAAAGCTCTCCTATAAGCAAAATTAATTATTTGAGATTGCATTAAATATTCATTTTTTATTGCTAGTTACCAATAAACTAATAATTATTATTCGTTGATATGTAGATGTTTACATTTCAAGATAAGAAGTGATCTTTTGGTACCTTGCTTGTGCAAAAGGCAATCGCCCTTTCACCTATAGATTAAATAATCAAAATTTATTTCATGAATCTAAATATGTTCAGTTAATATAATAAAATAATTCTTTTTTTCATTTGATATTCCAATGCAACTAAATGGTAGATACATTATGGGGAATGTGTTCTGAAATTGCAAAAGATTACTATTCGAGTTTTAAGTCAAACCACATCATCATCGAATTGTGAATGCAATTGGAGCACTTTTAGTTTGATTCACACAAAGACCAGGAATAGATTGAAGTATAAAAAACTACATTCCTTAGTCTATGTGCATTATAATATGAAGATGAAATTGAGAAATACAATGAGGAAGTCCCGGGAAGATATAATGGAAAATTATAATCCAATAATTTTAGATTATATTTTTGAGAAATTAGATCCATTGTCTCCATGGTTGCAGCAAACAGAAGCTCCAGTTCTTGATAATGATGACATTAATTGGCTTAATGATGAAGATGATGAGGACAAGAAGTCAATCTTACTTCTGCCAAGGTTCCAAGTGGGGTTTCACACCTTTTTAACTATAACACTAATGAAGGCCATCATAAAAAAAGAAGAGGTTATAGTAATATTGGTAGATGCAAAGAGGAAGACAATGATAAGGAGAAAGAGGAAGACAATGAGAATGAGGAAGATGAAGAGGAAGATAATGACAGTTATGAAGATGATGACAATGACAACGGTAGTGATAGTACTGATCAAGGTGGTAATTTAGGTGGAACTGCATATGTTGTTATAATGAATTAAGAAAATCATATAAAAATTATCGATCCAGTCATGGTGATAAATATGGTCAACATAATAGTTCTCATTCTCATTCTCATTCTCTTAATCCAATTTATCCTCCAGTCAGCTTTCATAAATATAAGCTCTATGATAATGAATCCAATGGACCAGAACATACCTCTATGTGGAATTATGGGGAGACGGGTATGGTAGCTCAACATACGGTGATACTTTAATCAAATAGAATCTATTTCAGGTGTTGCGCTCGAATTAAGTACTACTACAAGCGTCACTCGCAAGTATATGAGGTAGTTGTAGCAAAGGTGATCTCCCCAAGGTCGTTTCCCCAAGAAGGTGTAGTTCGTAATAGTTTGATTAGCAAGTAATTTAAATGAATGAGAGTTTGTTGTTCGAAATTGTGAAGGACACTTTAAACCTAAAAGTAACGAGTAGGGTTAATGTGTGATGGGTGTACAAGATTAAATCGATTCTTGGGAAGGTGCCTAGGGGTATAGGTCCTTTCAATCAAAGCTCAATTCTCAATTATCCATTAACATAACCTTGTAAATTAATTTGTTCCTTAAGATTAATTAGTCAATTACTAATTCATTAGTTCTCACATTCATGAAATAGCAATAACCAATTGTTTCACATTATCAAATTAATGAAACCTTAGAACTTATATTTCTAATTCATTCATAGGGTAGTCGATTGCATAATTCCGATATCAAATTTCATCTCTCGGCCCTTCATTCAATATCTAAAGATCAATAGGTAGCTAATCTATCAACCTAGCATACAATTCAATGCAATCAACCAACACAAGGTACATCAATGGAAATATCAAATCAAAGCATTCAATCAAATATACTACAAACCCTAGGCATGGGTATTTAGCTCAACATCATCAATTTAAAACATTCATTCAACTCAATATAAATCAAATACAACTTGCTCATTGCAATATCAATTCTCTTAATACAACAAAAACAATATTGAAATGAATTAAAAGAGAGAATAGAAAAACCTCTTGTGAAGATGCCAAGAGTAGGATTACTAGTCTTCCTTTTAGCTCCACTTTGATATTTGATGAAGAACTCAAGCCCTCTTAAATTGTTGATTCCCCATTGCAATATGGAATGGAGCTTTCTCAAGTCACCAAAACTTCAATTGATTATGCCTTTGAGAGATGGAATGGAGCTTTCTCAAGTCACCAAACCTTTCAATGAAGCTTCTTCAACCTTTAAGAGCTTGTTAACCCACTTGATCCCAAAGAACCTCAAAGATCTTGTCAATGGAAGATGGAGAAGATGAAGATGGAGGATGAAGATGAAGGGACAAGGAGAGTGTCACTCTCTCCTCATCCCAAATCGTGTTTGCCCTCTCCTTCTCTTTTCTTTTCTCTCTCTCCTCAAACCCTAGCCGTCTCCCCCCTTTTCTTTGTTGTGCGAAAGAATTTAAATAGATATTAAAGGTGACACAGCCAAGCTTGATTTGGCTTGGTCGTATCTCTCATTTTTCTTTGGGACACGGCCAAGCTTGCTGGCCGTGTCCTTCACTTCCCTTTTTTCTTTCTTTCTTTTTCTTTCTTTTCTTTTGGTCTCAAGGAGGTGACACGGCCAAGCTTGTGGCCGTGTCATGTGACACGGCCACTAGCTTGGCAGTGTCATGTGGGTGTGTCCCTTTTTGTTCCTTTTCTTTCCTTCTTTGCTTGCTCTCTTGTTCTTAGGCATGAAATGGGACACAGCCAAGCTTGCTGTCCCAGTGGCTTGGCCGTGTCATTGAGTGTGTCTTCTTCTGTTTGCTCCTTGCTCCTCTTTGTTTTTTGGAGATGAGAGTGACACGGCCAAGCTTGTTGGCCGTGTCACTTGCTGCCATTTCTTTCCTTTGAGGTGACACGGCCAAGCTTCATTTGGCTTGGCCATGTCATGCTTGATTCATGCTCTTCTTTCTTTGTTTTGATCTTCCAAGGGTGTTTTTGCACTTAAACCTAAAACAAACACTTTAAGCAAACTTAAAACAAAAATCAATCAAAACATTAACTAAAAAAATCATACTAAAAACACACTTAATTCCTTGCTTGTCCCCAAGCAAGGCTAAAATCAAAACACACTAACTAGATGAATTTTGTTAAGTTCAAGAGTTATAAAGATGCATCAAGACTTCCTTATCCCTAAATCCGTAATCAATATCGAATCAAACAAAATAAACACCAATGCAATTAAGTGGGTTTCCATGCATAACCAATGTTGTCACTCCCTCACCAACTCTTACAAGTGTTTGATCATGGTGGTGTTTACACTCATAATAATCAATGAAAGATTATTGCCATAGGCTTGCTTATCAATCAAATTTCCACCACAAAACAACAATCAAGCATCAATCAAAAGGTCTTTATTGGGTTGTAATGGGGCTAAGGTAAAGGCATGATATTTAGGAAATGTGAGCTTGATCATTAAGTTCAAGAGCACTTTAAGAATGAAGTACCCGATCATATATATAACCCAACAATCCCAAAATACCTTCCTCTCATCTACCCCTTGACATTAAAGAGTTTTTCAAGGGAACTCACTTATTAAATCTTGTAATGATACATTCCAACCTTTCAACAAGAACAACAATTATTCTTATTATATATATATATATTTTTTCTTTTTATTATTTTGCTTTGCAATCTTAAACCTACTAAATTTAACCCCACACTTAATTCAACACAACACTCGGTCATAAACGGTCTTAAAATGCTCTTGACCTAATGAAAGGGTAAGAGTTAAACAAAAAAGTCCAAGCTAATGGTGTTGTGAAAAAGAAAGAAAAGGAAAAATAAAATAAGCTCAAAATTGGCTAACTAAGGTTAAAAATACGGTTGGTCTTTTTAAGCTCAAGTGGGTTCACCTAATTGCCTTAATCATCTTGATGCCTAATTGAAATTTTTATGTAATCTTAAAATGCATGTCAAAGCAAGTTCTAGCAATTCATCAATCAAAGATGTTCACCTACAACAATAATGATAATTTGATGGCTCAATTCCTCACTAGGTTAATGGCAATGCAAGGAAAAACCAACAAAATTGACAATAAGCACCAATTCTACTCAATTCTCAAATTCACGCTTCAAAAATTCAAAAGTCATCTATCAACAATTTTTATAACAATTGAACTTTCTAAAACTCATTTATTCAAGGTAAAACATTATTAAACTTAAAAAGTAAAAACACAAAATGCACTACCCCACACTTAAAGATTCACTTTGTCCTCAATGTGAGCATGCATAAACAAAAAGAGAGTTTAGATGATACCTGATTTCCATCATTCCCATATACGATGTGTAGGGCTCCTTCCACCCATAATGCAATTGGAGCCCATGTGTGAGAGGATGAACAACATGCAACTTTGAAATGTGCCCAATGTATTGAAAAGCCTAGGTAGCATCCTTGGAAGAGCAATTGTCCAAAAAGAACATGTGAGGGTTGTCTTAACTTGATCCTCTAATGCTATAGGGACGCGGTAAGAACTTTTTTCAGTTTGCAACATGGTTATATATAGTTTTTGCTCGTTCTCACCACCAAGGGTGGGAGAGATGATAATTTGTTGCATATTGTACTCCCCAACCAAAACATCTTTCAAAATTCTTGGGGTCTTTTTAAGTTCAACCAAGTTTGGTTGAACCATTTCTTCATCCTCTTTACCAATTTGAAGCTCCCCCTCAACAATCTCATTATTTAATAGTAAATTGCTCTCCTCAATTTCTAAATAGGAAAAAATTAGGCTCTACTCCTAAGGTCATGGCTACCTCAAGCTTATCTTCACTATCTTCTGTAATATCCCAAAATATACCCTAAAAGTTTTAGAGTTATTGTTGTATTTGGATTAAATGTATATGTTTGATGAAAAGAGAAAAGAAATGAAGAGGTAGATGTATTTGAGGGATGAGATGTATATTTGGTATTTGGAAAATATATGGGAAATATAAAAGGAATATACATATACCTACATATACACCACATATACATAATGTATAAAGTGGTGTAGGAAAAGTGAATATATATATATATAATATTAATTAATTAATAATAATGATAATAATATTTATAAAAGAGAAAGAAGAAAAGAAAGTCAAAGGGTTGAATGAAGGTTGTGGTGGAGAATTTTTAGAAATAATTAATATTATTATTATTATATATATATATATATAGGATAAGTATGAAGAAAAGAAGAAAAATCTTCTTGTCTCCTTCTTCTTCTTCTTCTTACGAGAGAGAGAGAGAGAGAGAAAGAGAGAAAGGAGATTTTAATTATGCACATCAAAATTTTTTAAGGGCTTAAAGAGAATTGAAGTGAAGATTGAAGATTTGGCAAAGACTACTCAAGTAAGTATTCATTTCTTTGAATTGATTTCCATTTATTGTGTTGATATGGGATGTAGTTAGTATGTTAAGATGATAATAGTGAAAGATTGAAAGATATGTGTAGATTTAAATGGTTATTTGTGAGGATGATGATGGATTATTAAATTGGTTAGTAAGGGTTTGATATATATATGAGTTGGAAAATGGAATAATTGATGTATGTTTGTGTTTAGTGAAATTGTTTCTGTTTTACAATTAGTAAAGGCTGTGATTTGTATGATTTTTAATTAATTATAGAAAAATGTTCTTGAAGTGAATTTTTGATATGTTGTGCCTCTATGAGTCTAGAATGACTGAAAAATATGTTGATTCGATTTTGGATAGGTTATGAGTTTAGAAGGATTATTTTTATTAGATCTGTTCCAGCAGGTACCTTAACTGAGACAGCTATATTTCGGGATTTTTAATAAAATGTAGAAAAATTATATTCAATTGAATTTTGGATATGTTGTTGCTTAATGAGTCTAGTATTTGAGAAAAATAATTTGGAACCAAGTTGATTGAATTTAATTTATGGAATTCACAAAGTTTAGAACTGCTGCCAGGATGCAGGGCAATTGGGGCAGTCTGTTTGGGTGAATTATTTGACCAAGATTTTGTGTTCAGTTTGATCTGAAATTTTAAAAGAATGATTTTAAGATGTAAAATTAAGTTCTGTAAAAATTTTAGAGTTTTTAGTCAAGTATATTATTTTATACAAATTTTCAAAATAAGGATAAAATTTAGTCTAAAACCAGAATTTACTATTCATATGGTCATTTTGCTAATATTCCTTTTGGATTAGGTTGTGAAGAGGTTGAATTGCCCTAATCTAAGTGTTGAGGATTCTTGGAAGAGTAGGTGTATAGAGTGGTGTAAGTTGGTTTTAAGGTAAGTACAAAGTTTATATGATTGCACTTATTTACATGAATTAAGACTTAACACATTTGTTTGTAAATGTGTTAAGTGAATTACTATATTGTCAATATAATTTGATTAAGGTTATGATTGGATGATGTGAAAGATATGAAGATCATTCAAATAGGTAAGTACAATGCAATTTGTTATGATAAATATTGTAATGATGAATTGTGCTAATGTGTTTTGAGAAATGATGAAATGTATTGTAATTGTGGTTGGTAATAATGATTGAAATGAAATAAATAGACATGTTGATTATATGATGATGAATTTAAGATATATGCTCAATATAATTGTTTATGTATACTTGAATGATGAAGTGCTATAACGTGAATTGAAATATGATAAGAGGTGAAGCCATTGAGATTGGCTATGATGAATCAAATGAGATGTGAAGCCATTGTGTTGGCTACGAGAATGTAAATGAATTATAATTGAGGCATGGTTGCCTGTTTTGAAAATGAAATGAATTGAGAAAGAAATGTACAAAGATATAAATGAAAAGAGTTGTGTCTAATATGTTAATTCAACTTTCAGAGTTCTGGATTTGACGGCATGCCTATAACATATGAAATGTAACAGTCTAGCCGGGTTGAGGATCTCCTCAAGTTGTTGAGTTGATGGTCCAAGAGACTGGGTCTGTTACACTATATGAATTATAAATGTGAAATATATGAAAAGTAACAGTCTTGCCGGGTTGAGGATCTTCTCGATTAGTCGGGTGGATGGTCCAAGAGACTGGGTCTGTTACACTCTCCATGGATAGAGATATGATATATGTTGCCTACGGGCTTGATTATTGTGATTATGGATCAAAGCAGTAACTCTGAACTTTGAATAACATATTAGTGTTTTGGGCCCGAGTCTGTCTTTATTGTCAATGTGAAATGCAAGTATTGAAATATTGATTGTGAGTATTAATAATGAATTATGCTTGGTGGATTGTGAATAATATAATGTTATTAAGTATAATAGGAAAATGAATTGTGGTTGATGATAAAGGTTGTCTTTATTGGAAATATGATTTATGATTTATATGATATGTAGATTGTGTATTGCAATAATGAGTAATATGATGTGTAATGTGTGTATTGCAATAATGGTTGGTATGGTATATATATAATGTAGGGGTATTAATATATTGGTTTTGAGTATTGGTGATGCATTGGGGTTGGTGATAATATTATATATATATATACATCTTATATGAAATTAGCTAGGATATATTAAAGATAAAGTTAAAAAGAAAAGAAGATATGATAAGAACTAATTATATATTGAATCGATGTATCATTACATATCAATACTTCTATACTATATGTTTATATTTTATATTTGGACTACTAAGCTCTCGGGCTTAGCGCGGGTGTTTATTCGCGCAGGTTTTTAGATGGAAGATATGAAGTCTTTTGTTATGCCACAAGAAGAGTAAAGTTTGTCGAGACCAACTAGAGGGTTATGCATACATGTATAAATTTTAATTATGATGTATTTCTGACGAGAGAGTATTTATATGTATAAATCTAGTAATGTATAATAACTGTATGGTTTTAAATTGAGTTGGATTGTGAATATAGAAGTGTGAATTCTTCTTGCAGGATTGTAGTTGAGGTTATAAGGGTGGATTATTGGGAGTGTATTTGAGTTGAATTGTGAAACAAAATGTTTTTCAAATATAAGAAAAATCAATTTTGTCGACACTTGGGACCTAGAATTTTAAGGGAGACTCCGTCAAAAATTTTTTTTTTTTTTTTTGAAAAATTTTTTTATAAGGAACATTAAGTAAGCTGAAATAACCAGAGCTTGTATCTTGATGTAGCATTCCTCCTCGGCTTATTATAGGTCGGGAAGGGGTGTTACAATTGTTTTGGTATCAGAGCTTAGGTTCGAGATTCTCGGCCTAAGTAAATTTAAAAAGAAAATGTTTTAAAAAGAAAAATGATGATGAATGAAAATGAAAAGAATGAAATTTTTGATACATGCATATGCATTAACATCTAGGTTGGTCTCGAATGTGGTATTATATGAATTGAAATGTATTGAATTGTATGAAATGGATAATAATGTGTGGATGAAGTTCTATATGAATGGAAATTTAAAGAAAGCAATGAGATGGAAAAATTTATGTAAGTTTAAGTGATAAATTAAAGAATGGTAGTTTCCTTGAGGAAAGAAAATGTGAAATATGATTATAATATAAAGAAATGATCAGGAAAATAAAGTTAAAAAAAATGAATTAAAAACAAAATCAAAATCAAAGTATGTAATCTTTCCTCTACTATTTGAATCTCTTTCTAATAAAGCTTATGTTTGGATTGCAAGGGAGAGGAAATATTGTTGATGGATAATATGGATGGATATGTAATTATAATGAAGAGAATATGGTGGAATATTGAATGAGTTGATTGATATAGACAAAGTGTGATAACTTAAGGTTTGAATATGTAAAGTTAAGATTAAAAAAAAAATGATAGGGGTTAAGCAAGGAGATAAAATGGTGTTGTTAGTATTGTTAATTTAATGTAAACATTGTGGTTTGAATGGTAGGAATATAATATGCTTGAGTATTGTTAGAGCTCATGTTAATGGTGATAATGTGTAATATTTGGATTTTTGAAATGAGCTTTAATGATTGTAAAAAGGATATATTTTGATGTTGCTTTGTAGTATGTATATATAAGATGTTTACTTAAGTTTATATTAATAAAACGAGATGAGTAAATTGAAGTTTAAGCAAAGTAGTAAGAGGAGAATTTATAATGTTAACGGAATTTGGATAAAGATTATTTAAATATCGAAAATTTAATGTATAGTACGTATATGAGTTAAGTGGAATGAAAATTTTTGCATATTAAGAATGACTTACAGATATGTAATTTGATGAACTAAAAGTTGGCAAGTGATGAAGTAATCATGATAAGGTTGACTACTTGGAAGGTGATAATGGGATGTAAGATGCTAGTGATCAAGGATTGAGTTGATCACTTGAAAGTGTAATGTACGCATAGTATTGCGTGTTTGTAACCTATACAACTACATATCTATTAGTGTTGAGAATGAGTACTCTTGCATTGATAAACTTGTGCAAAGTTAGGTCATGTGATAATATTAATAGTGAGAATTGGATTGAGCAATGTTAGTTCAAGAAATTGAGATTTGTGATAACGAAATTTGGAAATTTTATAGGGATTAATGGGCGATGTGTATATGATTGGATGTAAGGGACATATGTATAAATATGTGAGATATATATAAATAATTTAAGTCATGTAAAAAAAAAAAAAAAAAAAGAAGAAGAAGAAGATGAAAATGGTGTTGTTCAATGAAAAATAATAAATGTTAAATGTGTATTGATGGTATGAAAAAGAGGAATTAAATATAATTGTAAAGTGTAAGAAATATGAAAGCAAGTCACATTGTGAACGTGACCTATGTATGTGAATGTGGTATAATTATTTGTATAGTGGTATGAAGAATGATATGGCATGTATTAGTGGATCTATGAGAAATTAAGTTTTGATTTATGAAGAGTTAGACTATGGATTGTAATGGAAAGTGAAAAAGGACTCGAGTAACAATGGACGATGAAATTGTTATGATAATAACTAAGCTAGACTATCATATAATGCTTTCTGCTTGAAGGATTATGCTTGTGGAAATATATTATATGTATATGTGTTTAATAAAGATGGAAAGTATAATGTATGAAAAGTTTTATAAGAGATAGGTTAGAAATGGAAGTTGTATAAAGTTTGTATATGATTGAATGTTGTACACATAAGTGTTATAAGTAATATTGTTGATGTGAGTTAGGCTAATGATAATCATATGATCAAGAACAAATTGTTTTGGAGACAAAGTTGAATTATGTTAACTTTTGAGATAGTTGGAAATGTTTGAAGAAGAATAATAGAGGAACAATATTGATTTATAAACTACATATGTGACTATTAATATACTCTGGCTATATAATTTGTTTAGTGTAATTGGCTGGTTAAGTTTGTTATCAGCAGATTTGGGCCTAAGGTGATATGATTGTAGTATTATGTGGGTGAGATTGATAATTTTGTTTCAAGAAATATGGTTAGGAGTTGTGATTGGTAAAGTGGTATCTTATCAATTCTATGTTAGAAATTTGTTTATAATTATGAAAAATATGAATAGAGAAGAGAACCGTGTAAATGTCTTGAATTGTGAAGAATGAATAAAAAGTGATTATGTAATCATAGTAATGGTATGATAATATGAGAATATGATAAATGGGAGAAATTTATGAAATGTGATTGAAAATGATACTGAATATATTTTTGTTATAAGATGAATTAATTGATGGAAACAATGTTAAGTGAATGAACTATGGGTAATAATTATAGTATGAGAAAAATTATGAGAATTATGGGAGATTGCACTGCTATTATTGAAAGCAGAAGATATATATGAATATTGAAAGATAATTTGAAGTAATTTGTTAGTAAGGAGTCGAACAGATGGATCCTAAGGGATTAGAAGTTGAGAATGAGTTTGACCTAATAGAATTGTGTTATGTATATTGATATGTGATGATAAACTTAAATAAGTTAATGGTTGGTTTGAATGGAATAAGATTGAAATGTTGTTATTTTATGACAGCTAGATCAATTGATCTAGAATTCATTAAGATTGTGAATTATTATCGAGATTTAATATGTATAGTTATGCTAAGAGTATAAGATATATATGATAATGTATATATGAAGTGATATGCTGATACATGAATGAATTATGATATATCAGTTATTAAAGATAATGAAAGGAAAAAGGTTGATTATCTGTAAAGTAAATTTATAAAGATTGTATCGATATTAATATTAAGTGAAAAACATGGTAAAGAGGGATTTAAGTATAAGAAATGAAAATATTGTTATCAATCAAGGTTTGATAAGTGGTTATTTTCAAAAGTGATTGTAATAACAGGATAATCTATAGTAAGATTTAATTCAATAATTTCCAAGATTAAAGTTAAAAGATTGCCTACAAAAAAATGAAGTGATAAATATCTTGAATGTAATAGATGAATGGTATATTTATAGATTATAAGATGATTTGATTATTGTATAAAAGAAAATTTCTTTGAAATGTAATGAGTTATTTTGGGTGTTTTGTTGAAAAAGTAATAAGATAAATATAGCTATATAATGATGAGTTGTGAATTGGGAAAAGATGATTGACTAAAGGTGGAAGAGTAAAAGTTATTTAATTTGATGAAATCATAATATAAGAATACGATTACCTTCATATGAATTAAGATGGTGTTTTATTATAAATGAATTGTTATTGTGCTGGATAATTTCGAGGACGAAATTATTTAAGGGGGAGAGAATTGTAATATCCCAAAATATACCCTAAAAGTTTTAGAGTTATTGTTGTATTTGGATTAAATGTATATGTTTGATGAAAAGAGAAAAGAAATGAAGAGGTAGATGTATTTGAGGGATGAGATGTATATTTGGTATTTGGAAAATATATGGGAAATATAAAAGGAATATACATATACCTACATATACACCACATATACATAATGTATAAAGTGGTGTAGGAAAAGTGAATATATATATATAATATTAATTAATTAATAATAATGATAATAATATTTATAAAAGAGAAAGAAGAAAAGAAAGTCAAAGGGTTGAATGAAGGTTGTGGTGGAGAATTTTTAGAAATAATTAATATTATTATTATTATATATATATATAGGATAAGTATGAAGAAAAGAAGAAAAATCTTCTTGTCTCCTTCTTCTTCTTCTTCTTACGAGAGAGAGAGAGAGAGAGAAAGAGAGAAAGGAGATTTTAATTATGCACATCAAAATTTTTTAAGGGCTTAAAGAGAATTGAAGTGAAGATTGAAGATTTGGCAAAGACTACTCAAGTAAGTATTCATTTCTTTGAATTGATTTCCATTGATTGTGTTGATATGGGATGTAGTTAGTATGTTAAGATGATAATAGTGAAAGATTGAAAGATATGTGTAGATTTAAATGGTTATTTGTGAGGATGATGATGGATTATTAAATTGGTTAGTAAGGGTTTGATATATATATGAGTTGGAAAATGGAATAATTGATGTATGTTTGTGTTTAGTGAAATTGTTTCTGTTTTACAATTAGTAAAGGCTGTGATTTGTATGATTTTTAATTAATTATAGAAAAATGTTCTTGAAGTGAATTTTTGATATGTTGTGCCTCTATGAGTCTAGAATGACTGAAAAATATGTTGATTCGATTTTGGATAGGTTATGAGTTTAGAAAGATTATTTTTATTAGATCTGTTCCAGCAGGTACCTTAACTGAGACAGCTATATTTCGGGATTTTTAATAAAATGTAGAAAAATTATATTCAATTGAATTTTGGATATGTTGTTGCTTAATGAGTCTAGTATTTGAGAAAAATAATTTGGAACCAAGTTGATTGAATTTAATTTATGGAATTCACAAAGTTTAGAACTGCTGCCAGGATGCAGGGCAATTGGGGCAGTCTGTTTGGGTGAATTATTTGACCAAGATTTTGTGTTCAGTTTGATCTGAAATTTTAAAAGAATGATTTTAAGATGTAAAATTAAGTTCTGTAAAAATTTTAGAGTTTTTAGTCAAGTATATTATTTTATACAAATTTTCAAAATAAGGATAAAATTTAGTCTAAAACCAGAATTTACTATTCATATGGTCATTTTGCTAATATTCCTTTTGGATTAGGTTGTGAAGAGGTTGAATTGCCCTAATCTAAGTGTTGAGGATTCTTGGAAGAGTAGGTGTATAGAGTGGTGTAAGTTGGTTTTAAGGTAAGTACAAAGTTTATATGATTGCACTTATTTACATGAATTAAGACTTAACACATTTGTTTGTAAATGTGTTAAGTGAATTACTATATTGTCAATATAATTTGATTAAGGTTATGATTGGATGATGTGAAAGATATGAAGATCATTCAAATAGGTAAGTACAATGCAATTTGTTATGATAAATATTGTAATGATGAATTGTGCTAATGTGTTTTGAGAAATGATGAAATGTATTGTAATTGTGGTTGGTAATAATGATTGAAATGAAATAAATAGACATGTTGATTATATGATGATGAATTTAAGATATATGCTCAATATAATTGTTTATGTATACTTGAATGATGAAGTGCTATAACGTGAATTGAAATATGATAAGAGGTGAAGCCATTGAGATTGGCTATGATGAATCAAATGAGATGTGAAGCCATTGTGTTGGCTACGAGAATGTAAATGAATTATAATTGAGGCATGGTTGCCTGTTTTGAAAATGAAATGAATTGAGAAAGAAATGTACAAAGATATAAATGAAAAGAGTTGTGTCTAATATGTTAATTCAACTTTCAGAGT
This sequence comes from Garcia nutans, assembly GCA_947685225.1. Lineage (NCBI taxonomy): Eukaryota > Viridiplantae > Streptophyta > Magnoliopsida > Malpighiales > Euphorbiaceae > Garcia > Garcia nutans. The sequence continues at coordinate 18,462,783 of CANTUV010000037.1, forward strand.
TCTGGATTTGACGGCATGCCTATAACATATGAAATGTAACAGTCTAGCCAGGTTGAGGATCTCCTCAAGTTGTTGAGTTGATGGTCCAAGAGACTGGGTCTGTTACACTATATGAATTATAAATGTGAAATATATGAAAAGTAACAGTCTTGCCGGGTTGAGGATCTTCTCGATTAGTCGGGTGGATGGTCCAAGAGACTGGGTCTGTTACACTCTCCATGGATAGAGATATGATATATGTTGCCTACGGGCTTGATTATTGTGATTATGGATCAAAGCAGTAACTCTGAACTTTGAATAACATATTAGTGTTTTGGGCCCGAGTCTGTCTTTATTGTCAATGTGAAATGCAAGTATTGAAATATTGATTGTGAGTATTAATAATGAATTATGCTTGGTGGATTGTGAATAATATAATGTTATTAAGTATAATAGGAAAATGAATTGTGGTTGATGATAAAGGTTGTCTTTATTGGAAATATGATTTATGATTTATATGATATGTAGATTGTGTATTGCAATAATGAGTAATATGATGTGTAATGTGTGTATTGCAATAATGGTTGGTATGGTATATATATAATGTAGGGGTATTAATATATTGGTTTTGAGTATTGGTGATGCATTGGGGTTGGTGATAATATTATATATATATATACATCTTATATGAAATTAGCTAGGATATATTAAAGATAAAGTTAAAAAGAAAAGAAGATATGATAAGAACTAATTATATATTGAATCGATGTATCATTACATATCAATACTTCTATACTATATGTTTATATTTTATATTTGGACTACTAAGCTCTCGGGCTTAGCGCGGGTGTTTATTCGCGCAGGTTTTTAGATGGAAGATATGAAGTCTTTTGTTATGCCACAAGAAGAGTAAAGTTTGTCGAGACCAACTAGAGGGTTATGCATACATGTATAAATTTTAATTATGATGTATTTCTGACGAGAGAGTATTTATATGTATAAATCTAGTAATGTATAATAACTGTATGGTTTTAAATTGAGTTGGATTGTGAATATAGAAGTGTGAATTCTTCTTGCAGGATTGTAGTTGAGGTTATAAGGGTGGATTATTGGGAGTGTATTTGAGTTGAATTGTGAAACAAAATGTTTTTCAAATATAAGAAAAATCAATTTTGTCGACACTTGGGACCTAGAATTTTAAGGGAGACTCCGTCAAAATTTTTTTTTTTTTTTTTGAAAAATTTTTTTATAAGGAACATTAAGTAAGCTGAAATAACCAGAGCTTGTATCTTGATGTAGCATTCCTCCTCGGCTTATTATAGGTCGGGAAGGGGTGTTACATCTTCCCTATAGGGCATGTCATAAAGTTTAGAAAGTTGCATACCTTATTTCTCTTCATTCAGCCTGCTTGGGAATGGGATTGGTGGCATACAAGGATTTGGAGGTTCATGCAATTTTGTGGAAGTTGATGTTCCAAATTCTCCTCCTCCTTTAATTGAATTAACTTCTCTATGTATGGTTGTATTTCCTCACCATCTTTTTCTTGATTAGTTCCTGCATCAAAGGAATCACAAAATTGTTATATCACCTGTTCACTCCTCAAATTTGTGATTACCTTGACTTGCTCCAGTTGGCTAGGAAATTCCTCTTCTTGGTGTGCTTGGAGTTGATGTGCCAGTTGCCCAACTTGAGTTTCCACCCTCTTCAATGGTTCTTCCAAAGAATCAAATCTCTCATTGCTCCCTTCTTGATTTTGTGTGCTAATTTGAAGGTAAGCATTCAAATCATCTTCCACTGTGGATTTCTCGAATTGATCTTGATTTTGTGCGCTAATTTGAATGAAGGCATTCAAACTATCCTCCAATGTGGGTTTCTTAAGGTGATCTTGATTTGAATATTGTTCTTGAGAGTAAGGATTTCTTTGGTAAGGTTGAAAAAAATTTTGAGGTGGAATTTGCTGTTGGTTTTCCCAAGAAAAATTTGGGTGGCTTCCCCAGCTTGAATTATAAGGTCTGGGATACGGGTCATTTCCACCCATGTGCTGGAAACTTTCATAGGCATATTCTTCCTCTTGCCTCTCTTGATATTGTCCATAACCAAATGAACACATGTTTGCGCTATGTCTTGCAATGCCATATGCTGAACATACTTTACGAGTAGGCATATGTGTTCTTCCTCTTGCATTTAGCATCTTAAGTTGGTTCATTAATTCTGCTAATTGCCATGCCATTTCAGAGTCAGGGTTATCATCATAAACCCCTACGTACCTTGAAAATTGCATATTTACAAAAGGTACTCAGCAATTTAATGAAAACAAATAACAAAAAATTCAAACAAAACAAATAAACAATTAAAAGAAAATAAACAAAGAATTAAATTGTAAAGAAAAATCAAACTATTACTACTTAAACAGCCTTCCCCGGCAACGGCGCCAAAAACTTGTTGCGCTCGAATTAAGTACTACTACAAGCTTCACTCGCAAGTATACGAGGTAGTTGTAGCAAAGGTGATCGCCCCAAGGTCGTTTCCTCAAGAAGGTGTAGTTCGTAATAGTTTGATTAGCAAGTAATTTAAATGAATGAGAGTTTGTTGTTCGAAATTGTGAAGGACACTTTAAACCTAAAAGTAACGAGTACGGTTGACATGTGATGGGTGTACAAGATCAAATCGATTCTTGGGAAGGTGCCTAGAGGTATAGGTCCATTCAATCAAAGCTCAATTCTCAATTATCCATTAACATAACCTTGTAAATTAATTTGTTCCTTAAGATTAATTAGTCAATTACCAATTCATTAGTTCTCACATTCATGAAATAGCAATAACCAATTGTTTCACACTATCAAATTAATGAAACCCTAGAACTTATATTTCTAATTCATTCATAGGGTAGTCGATTGCATAATTCCAATATCAAATTTCACCTCTCGGCCCTTCATTCAATATCTAAAGATCAATAGGTAGCTAATCTATCAACCTAGCATACAATTCAATGCAATCAACCAACACAAGGTACTTCAATGGAAATATCAAATCAAAGCATTCAATCAAATATACTACAAACCCTAGGCATGGGTATTTAGCTCAACATCATCAATTTAAAACATTCATTCAACTCAAAATAAATCAAATACAAATTGTTCATTGCAATATCAATTCTCTTAATACAACAAAAATAATATTGAAATGAATTAAAAGAGAGAATAGAAAAACCCCTTGTGAAGATGCCAAGAGTAAGATTACTAGTCTTCCTCCTAGCTCCACTTTGATATTTGATGAAGAACTCAAGCCCTCTTCAATGGTTGATTCCCCATTGCAATATGGAATGGAGCTTTCTCAAGTCACCAAACCTTCAATTGATTATGCCTTTGAGAGATGGAATGGAGCTTTCTCAAGTCACCAAACCTTTCAATGAAGCTTCTTCAACCTTTAAGAGCTTGTTAACCCACTTGATCACAAAGAACCTCAAAGATTTTGTCAATGGAAGATGGAGAAGATGAAGATGGAGGATGAAGATGAAGGGACAAGGAGAGTGTCACTCTCTCCTCATCCCAAATCGTGTTTGCCCCCTCCTTCTCTTTTCTTTTCTGTCTCTCCTCAAACCCTAGCCGTCTCCCCCCTTTTCTTTGTCATGCGAAAGAATTTAAATAGATATTAAAGGTGACACGGCCAAGCTTGATTTGGCTTTGCCGTGTCTCTCATTTTTCTTTGGGACACGGCCAAGCTTACTGGCCGTGTCCTTCACTGCCCTTTTTTCTTTCTTTCTTTTTTTTTCTTTTCTTTTGGTCTCAAGGAGGTGACATGGCCAAGCTTGTGGCCGTGTCATGTGACACGGCCACTAGCTTGGCCGTGTCATGTGAGTGTGTCCCTTTCTGTTCCTTTTCTTTTCTTCTTTGCTTGCTCTCTTATTCTTTGGCATGAAATAGGACATGGCCAGTGGCTTGGCCGTGTCATTGAGTGTGTCTTCTTTTGTTTTGCTCCTTGCTCCTCTTTGTTCTTTGGAGATGAGAGTGACACGGCCAAGCTTGTTGGTCGTGTCACTTGCTGCCATTTCTTTCCTTTGAGGTGACACGGCCAAGCTTCATTTGGCTTGGCCATGTCATGCTTGATCCATGCTCTTCTTTCTTTGTTTTGATCTTCCAAGGGTGTTTTTGCACTTAAACCTAAAACAAACACTTTAAACAAACTTAAAACAAAAATCAATCAAAACATTAACTAAAAACACATAAAAATCATACTAAAAACAAGTACAAAAATGATCTAAACATCAGGCCCATATAATCCGTCATCATATATAATCGGTCGAGTGATTATTAGAGTCAGCACCCTCAGGGATGGGCTGGAGATTTTCTAGGTGAATGCTATTCTAAAAGTAGCACATTTTAGTCTAATTATCCAAGTGACAATTTTGGTGAAACTCAAAATATTTCAAACCCACAAGGTAATGCAACTTAAAAATTCAGTAAATTATTTTGATGCGTTCTCATATGTATTTCAACAACCAGACTCATATCATACAAGGTGGAATAACCATAATCAAAATTATGATGACAATGAGCAAAATAATCAAGATCCTTCTCGGCATTCTTTTTGCTGATAAATTAGTTTGTTTAATTTAATTTTAAGTGGTTAATATTTTTGTTATATAGTATATACTTTTGAATTGGATTATTTTTTTATTTTAATTGTTAAGTGAACAATTATTATTATTATTATTATTATTATTATTATTATTATTATTATTTCTAATTTATTAATTTTATTCCATAAAAAATTGGAACATGTGTTTAATTATTATTAAAAACTATTTAATTATTTTCATATTGTTACTTTTAAATAACTTTTGATAACAATTTGATCTTTATTATTATTATAAATCAATCTTAATGTATGTTACTAATTTACATATTGTAAAAAACATTTATTTTTTATTTTATTACGGTCCGATTCATTCAATTTTAGTGATTTCTTTACTTGTTTCGTTAGATCCATGATTTCTGCTACATTCATGGGATTGGTAGTCGATTTAAGCTATTTTATACTAATTCAGCCTAATTCCTTTTCATCGCAACCAATTCTGATTCCACAATTTAAAATCATGCTTTTGATACAAAGATTTTTTGGCACATAAAAATCTTTGCTCTAGCATAAAAATCATATGCTTTATTTGAGACTTTGATGTTAGAATCATATACTCCAATCTTAGGACGTCCATCATCTTGTGGACTCTGCTAATTATATTCTTCTTTATCAACTATTTGAAATTCAAAGTCCATTTTTCCTGGTATTAAAACAAAGAGAGCAAATCAAAATTAAAGGAAACAAAGGAAAACATAAAAAAAGAGATGCAATATTTTATTAATTACCTAGCATATAAATAAAAATCTCAATACATATTTTGACATGTAAATATTGTTTTATAATGCTTGTGCTCAACCTATTGGTTGTTCAACTAATTAAAAAAATTTAAACAAGCTTTAGCACATACTTTTACAATAAAATAAAAATAAAGCTAATTATGTAGTACAAAAAATTAGCTTCCTATTGCGGCAAAAATGTGACCAACTTTGTCATTCCTCCTTCTCATTTTTGTTGGAAAAACCAAGCTCTTTTCTTAGTGTTTCAAACTTTTTCTTAGGCAAATTAGTTAGTATATTAGCAGGTTGATAGTTTGAGTTGCAATGAACCATTTTAATATCTTCATATTTTCTAATTCCCTAATAAAATGGTATTTAATTGTAACATGCTTGCTCTTCACATGAAAAAAAGGATTCTTTGCTATAGCTTTAGCTAACTGATTATTAAAAAAATGACAGTAGAATCATCTTGCTCTTCATTCAAGTCCTTCATGATCTTCATGAATCAGATTACTGGGTTCATAGTAGCAACAATAGGGATATATTCTGCTTCAGCTATTAATTGAGTTATGATCTCTTACTTTCTTGAGTAACAAATAATCACGTTTAGCCTATAGAAAATACAAAGACTTGAAGTTCTTCTCATATTCATCCACTCAATCTACCTAATCATTGTCTACATAGCTAATTAGCTTCACCCTTTTACCATTATGAGCATATTGAATGGAGTCGTCACTTAATGCTGACCGAGAATCATTCATAAGGATTGGCATAAATGTTTTAACTTCAAATTAAGGACTAAGCAATTGTTATCTAGAGTCTAGATTTGATGATGGAAAACTACTAATGTTATAGCCAAGTAATCTAAAGTGTTCTTTGCATTATCGAAAAGCCAATATGGTGTTCTTTTCATTGTCAAAAAGCCAAAAATATATGCAAACTAATCTAGTACTTTAAACAAATAAAGGCATAGTAACAAAAATAAACAATATATAAATTAAATATATATCAAATACATGCAAACAAAAAAATGAGAAGGAATTAAAAGATAACTATTGTTGAACTTGGGCCTTTCCTTCACCATGAATAAACATGTTAGTTCAACTATGTAATAGCATTATCCCAAGTTAAAAACATCATTTAATTATACAAATAAACTTATAAAGATCAAAATGACTAATTCAAAATGAACAAAATAAGAACTTGAAAGGAAAAGTGATTCCATTTTTCTCTCTTACGGTTTTACCAAATGTGTTGTTGATTCGATTTGACAAACTTTTTCCATATAAAACACCAAAATGTAGATTCTTAGGCTTCAATACCAATCAACTGGACCTTCTAAATGATGAAAACAGTAGAACTTAGTTGACTGATGTTGGAAATTTGGATGGGAGTAGTTCCTTCTTGATTTCTTACTCAAAAGCACAATTAAAATTGGAAATTAACTACTAAACCCATAAGAATGTTTGAGAGGTGTTTCATAGAGGAAATTAAAGAGGTTTGTGACAATATAAGAGAGAGGTATAGTTATTTATAAAGTGAAAACGATGAAGGATAAGGGTTAGAAGTGATAGATCTTAGGGAGTAAATTCTATCACAATTGATGGATAAAAATCAATATGAATAGTTGGGTATGAAGATAACAAATGACAATTATTATTTTTCAATTATAGAACATATTTAGGTTTAGAGTACTTGAGACCACCACATGGTGGTATAAAACCATCAAATGGCGATCATAGATAGCAATGCAGTTGTCTATAAATATACCTAATGTTTGTTTTGGGTGATCTATATGGTTCTTTCAAAGATCCACATGGATGGTTTGGGTTATAGATAGAAAAAGTGTCCAAGTCAAGCCCATAAAGTCTAGATCCAATCCATTTGACATAGTATTTTTCCATAGGCCTAAAATAGGCCCAAACCATACTTCAGGGGGCTTCTCCCCCATAACCTCCAAACGAGGTCAGTGGTGGGCCTTCAGGCTCGAGTCTATTATCCCTCGCCATCATTGTTTAGAGAGTATATGTTGATTACAAAAAACTAAACAAGGCCACTTATAAAGACCACTTACGCTTGCCCTTCATTGACCTAATGCTTGAATGTCTTACAGGGAATGCTTACTTTTATTTGCTAGATGGCTACTTCAAATATTTTCATATACCTATTGCCCTTGAAGACCAAAAGAGGACAATATTTACTTGTCCCTATAACATATTTGCCTAAAGAAGGATGCCTTTTGGTTTATGCAATGATCTCGCCACCTTTGAACATTCCATGATGCCGTTTCTCTTTGATTTTGTGGCACTAATAATGGAAATTTTCATGGTTGATTTTATAGTTTATGGTTCCTCATTTGATTCTTGTTTGTAAAATTGGAACGAGTATTGCAGCAATGCGAGGAGATGAATGTGGTCTTAAATTGGAAGAAGTGCAATTTCATGGTCAAAGAAGGGATAATTTAGGGTCATAAGGTATCCTTGGCTGGAATTAAAGAGGACTACACCAAAGTAGAGGTTATTGAGAGATTACCACCACCAACCAATATTAAAAAAGTACATAGTTTTTCTTTGTCATGCATGCTTTTACAGAAAGATTTATCAAAGATTTTTCAAGAATCTTCAAACATCTTTGTGATTTGTTAAATAAATATTCTATGATCACTTTTTCTAACGAATGTTTATCAACTTTTGACAAATTGAAGCAAGTTTTGACATCATCTCCTATAATTTCTCCTCCTGACTAGACCCTCCCATTTGAAATCATGTGTGATGCTAGTGAATTTTCAATAGATGTTATGCTTTGTCAAAAGAAAAAAATGAAGTAATTCAATTTATTATGCCAACTGACTCTTTAATGATGCATAACTCAATTATACCACAATAGAAAAAGAAATGCTTGCCATCATCTTTGCACTTGATAAATTCATATCATACATCATAGGATTCGAAAGTCATAGTATTCCCATATCATGATGTCATAAGATATTTAATGAGTAAAAAAGATACAAAGATAAGGTTGACCCATTAGGTTTTATTAATTTAAGAATTCGATGGGGAAATCAAGGATAAAAAAAGGTGTGGAGAATGTATTTGTGAGCAAGATGGACTAATGAGGAGTTGCCACTCGATGCATGCCTAGAATAATATCTCAAAAGGGTAGGTTAATTTAATAGATGATCCTCTATGAAGAGGGTTAACTCGATTCTCTATACTGGGTTCGATGATTGCAATCTACTTGTCACTAAGTAAAGTAGATCTAAACAGACTAATCTTTGCATTTTCCTAGAAGCCTTTTTAGGATGAAATTATAATGACAGTTATATGATAACAAATATATAAGCAAATAAGAGTATTAATGCATATTTTTATTCTCATGAATAACATTAGCCATAATAAGCAAAGTTTGAAACTATAGTATGACAACTTTATATACCCTTATTAACACAACTATGTTAAATGAAAACTATGAAAGATACAACTAAAGAGATAAATATTAAATTTTAAAATGGATTTTCAACTAATTTATCAATAGAAGCCTAAAATATATACATAAGGAAGCATATTATTTGGATTATGAACCTATCATGCCATAACTAAGTAATTTCATCATTCCAAGTGAATGTCATATACAAAAGTTAAATAATGGCAACAATGAAATAAAAACTAAATGTTGGGTGTTGAAACCACCAAAATTAAATTCCTATTCTCTAAACAAATTAAATTGTAGTGGTGGTGAATAAGGTCTAGTCCATAGATAATTGACTACTTATTTTAATCTCTTTTGAAAACCAAAATAAAAATAATAAAAAAGAATAAAAGGGGGGTTTATAAATTAAAAATAAAATAAAATTAAAACTGAATATTAAACTAATAAATTAAAGAACTATAAAACTAAATTGGAAAATTAACAATAAGAAAGATTCCAGTTGAAGAGAATAATCTTAGTTTCAATCCTTAGATTTGATCATTGATACAAAAATAATTTTCTTTAATTTTTCAGTAAATTAGTTCTAGCCAACCGAGACACTCACATTGGCCAATCTTTTCTTAGGTGATAAATTAGTTAAGAGACGCTCTATAACTAACCCTTGTTATTGAATAACCCTATCGGGATGCCCTTTAGGATTTAACCCACTAAAAGCTTTAAGATTTAGAATGATCTAATTCTAATTAATAAATTCTACTGTAGAATTTATTTAAATTAGATTGTATATACTTTTAGTACTATGCCTAATTGCCACATGTATCAAAATCTAAAGAACAATGACGAATTTTTAGTTTTGAATGTCAATATATTATTTGACTATTCAACCAAAGGGCCCTATTGTTTAATCAGAAAAATAATAATGATAATAAGCAATAAGCTATAGAAGATATACAAATACTTAAATTAAAGAAAGCAAGTAAAGAGTTGATTAGATCTCATAAATCTTGACAAATTGAAAATCTTGATTACCCCTTCAACTGAATAAAGTTTAGTTACATATGCTTTTAGAAAAGAAAACTAAACTTATATGTTATGGCTGCTGTAAAATATGAACAGTAACCAGATGAGAAGAAGAGTGGAAGACTTAGCATTACCAATAAGTTGGCTTTTATACCCTTTTAATTTCCTACCCTAATTAGGAAAATAAAGTAAAAATAAAATAAAAAATAATTGATAGCCCTTAATTTTCCTAACCAATGTATATTGAATAAGGAGATAGTTAAATTCTAATATCTCTGAAAATCTGCTCAAAAATCATATCTCAAGTGTCCTAAATGAATTAGGTTTCCCAGCTGCCATGTAATTTTTCAGCACCCCCTTGGGCGCAAGCCTTGCCCAAGGGTGTTTCCAGCTCTTTTCCAGTAGCTTTTCACAACTTTATTCAACTTGGCTCCATTTATTTCTAAAGCTATAATCTGTGCAAAAATACCTCAAAATCAGTAAAATCTCATAATAATAAGCTTAAATATTCTTACAAATATTAGCAAATTCGGCTCACTATCAAATTCTCCCACACTGGAACTGTGCTTGCCCTCAAGCACTTCATAATTTTAAATCATCATACTTACATTCATCCAATCAGAACCCAATCTATAATATTTCAAAACTCAAATTGAAAGCAACCAGAAACTAACAACTCATAGCATAAGTTTTTCAAAATTCCACAAGAATGAAAGATCAATTTGATAAATATTATAAACATAAAATGAAAAAATAGTTTTGCAAAAAAATAGTTATTGTACATTTTAGTTTCCACTTGGAAGTCAATCAATGCATAGAAAAACAACACCCAATCCACCAAGATATATACATTTCATATGTTAGACTTATGCCAAAAACTAAGAAATTTCAGTTTAGTTTACTTGAGAACTTTTAAGGCTTGCCTGAAATATCAACAACCTTTTGATGCGAGGATAAACATTTGTGATGCCGACACCCAATTACTCAATTGGTCAAAGTTTCAAGTGGCTACTAGCTCTACTCATAGTCTTTTTACTAGAGAAGTAAATTGTTCATTTTCAAACTTTTTTGTGCTCTTATTTATTTATTTGTTTATTTAGTTCTCAACATAAGTCTTTTAAAATTTAAGCACAAATCAAAGTAAATCAAGTGAAGTCTACTATACATTGATGACTATTTAATGTTGATTAATTATATTAGTTAGAGCAAAACTCAAAATATTCCATATAAACAATACCTATCAAAATAATCATTCATAACAAGTGGAAAAGTGGAAATCAATCTAAAAAAGCCAGTTAAGAGTTGTCATAACAATTGTTTTTCAAAATATCACATTTGAATTATTTCAAAGACAAAATGGGACTTTTGATTAAAAATTATAAAGTAACAGAGAGGAGAGTAGCAAAATCTTAAGAAATTTTGAAAATTTTCCACAAAATATTCAAGAAACCTCAAAAATTTAGAAACTCAATATTAGATATCCCTACCCCACACTTATTTTTCACATTGTCCTCAATGTGTAAATACATATATAAAATAAAAGTTAAAAACAAGAGGACTCCCTTGAATTTTTTTTCTTGATCAAATTGGTGGAGATGGGTCATTCGCTTCTTTTTCTCATAATTTCCAATTGTGGGTGGAAATGGGAGAGTGAAAGTGGCAATAATATTTTCCATTGTTGTATCCATTAGACCTGAAAAAGAGAAATTTCCAAGGATTTTGAATGAAGAAAAAGATAAAATAGAATTAAAATAAAATAAGAGAAAAATTACTAAAAGAAAATTTTAAAAAGGTTGGGTTGCCTCCCAACAAGCACCTTTATTTTACGTCATTGGATAGACATTGACTTATGCTTTAGTGGACATCCCAAATTAATCTCTTCGGTATTGGACGCATGAGATTCTTCAAAACTGTTATACTATAGTCTATTACTTCCCATTTTGGTACCTCAACTTTGCAAAAACATTCTAAAATTTCTTTCTCATCTTTTTCCTTCTTAAGCTGGGCAAATATTTGAGGAAAAAGGGGTTGAATCACCAATGGCAAGGGCTAATTAGATTTTGGCTTAACATGTTGGGTTTTCTCTTGGATAACAATTTCAGATTCTGCCCTTTTACTTAATGTCCATCAGTTTTTCTTTATTCTTTAAGGTAATTTCACCTAAATTTTTCTCTAGATTAACCACTATTTGAGAGGGCAAATTCAATTGAGACTCTAGCTTGCTGAGTGATGATGCTAGTTGGATAATTTGGCTATCCAAATTGTGAATACGTGTTCTTATATCCAATTGAAATTGTTGAGTGTTAGTAATGAATAATTTAAATATTTCGTTAAGAGACATACCTGGCGTGGATGGTGGTAGTTGTTATTGTTGAGGTAGCCATGACTGAAAATTATAGATAATTTCCATTCCATAGTTGAAATTTGAATGATCTTCCTACTCAGATTTGTAAGCGTTAAAGTATGGATCATAAATCCATTGTGGTTGATCATCTTCTTAAATTATTGGATAACTCATATATGTACTACTTTTATAGACTCTAGCTTGTTGCCTATTACCCGCAATCATTCTTGGTACCCAAGTAGATAAATCAGAAATCTTGGATTCAAGAGAATACATATTTACCTAGTTTGAAATTTCTCTCTTGTATCCAAATTGGTGCAAATTTGCATCCATAAAAAATTGTAATCAAAAGAAATAAAATCAGTTAATATAAATTCCCGGCAATGACTTCAAAATTTGATGGGTGTCGAAATTACCAAATTAAATTCCTATTCTATAACCAAATTAAATTGTTGCAGTGGTGAATAGGGTCGAATCCATAGAGAATTGGCTACTTATTTTATTCTCTTTTGAAAACCAAAATAAAAATAATAAAAAAAATAAAAGGGGGGTTTATAAAATAAAAACTAAAATTAAACTAAAATTGAAAATTAAACCAATAAATTAAAGAATAATAAAACTAAATTGGAAAAATAACAATAAGAAAGATGTCAGTTAAAGAGAATAATCTTAGTTTTAATCCTTAGATTTGATCATTGATACCAAAATAATTTTCTTTAATTTTTTAGTAAATTAGTTCTAGCCAACCGAGACGCTCGCATTGGTCAATCCTTCCTTAAGTGATAAATTAGTTAAGAGACGCTCTATATCTAACCCTTGTTATTGAATAATCCTATAAGGATGCCCTTTAGGATTTGGCCCACTAATAACTTTAAGATTTAGAAAGTCCTAATTCTAATCAATAAATTCTATTACAATATTTATTAAAAGGTGGTTGATCTGAAGTCAAATCGTTATGCCACGAGAAGGGTACGAGTATTTCGAGACCAACTAGAAGGTGGTGCATACATGTACAATTTAATTATGTTGTATTTTGATAAAAATGTATTCATATGTATAAATGAATTTTGGTAAAGACAAGATCATTATATATATGTAAGATCATCGAAAGTATAACGATTTTGTGAATGTGCTTTAAATAAATGTATTAATGTTTGGAACCAGAGTAAAGGTTTTTAATCTGAAATGAAAAGTGACATTCTTATACTTTATAGACGTACTGCATGTATACAAGGTATATGTATAGTACATATATAGAGTATGGGGGTGTTACATCACCACTTTCTTCAACTTGGCTTCATTTCTTTCTCAAGCTATAATCTATGCAAAAATATCTCAAAATTAGTAAAATCTCATAATATTACAAATATTAGCAAATTCTGCTCACTATCACTAAAAGCTTTGAAAAAAGATTTTAATTAAGCAAAAAGGTTTATGGAGATTTAACCCTCAGGTTTACTAAATCAAATTTGATATCTTTTAGTATTTAAGATAATTAACTTAATTAAACCAAAAAAAATTGAGAAACCAGGTTATAGAATGTGTTTTACTGACATAAATAGATGAACACAATAGGTATTTTGAGGTAAAGGTCTAGATGGGATCAACCCTTTATTAAATCCAAGTTGCAACAAGCAAATTTCTTGAGAATTGAAGTGAAAAAGCTTCCTTGGATCACCATCTTGAGTTTGTTCTCTTCCTTGGAGAATTTTGGCATTGAATTGGAATGGTTTTAGGGTATGGAATTTGTGAGTTGTTTAAGAGGATAGATGTTAAATGCTTTAGGTAGTTTTTTTTAGGGCTAATAGAATCCTCCTCATTGAAAGGTTGGTTTATGAGGTTTAAATAGGTTAGGATTTGACAAGATAGTTTCAGAAGAGATAGGGGTTAGTTTAGGGTGAGGTTTATCAAATGGGATTAGATTTGAAGGAATAAAATTCTTCAACAGCTCAAAGATCTAAATTAGTACATCGACGAATGTTTGACATGTCCATATAGATATTCAACAAGGTTGGGATAGGCTGGCTCATGGGTCGGTTGGTGATTTTAGGTCAAGGTTAGATACATCCATATGAATATTCTAGTGCTTTTCCAGTTGGTCCTTTCTTGGCACTTGGTCCAATTTTTGGAGGCATAAAGTAGGCATTTCTTCTTGATTCATTGAAATATTTTAGCAAATTTGATATTTAATGCTTTGATTTCAAGAATATTTTGCAATAAAGGAAAATTAAAAAATTTTGGAATTGAAATAAAAAAAAACTCTTAAGAAAAGATTGCAAAAGGAGCTTTGAAATGAATTCTAGCTGAAAGGATAAGTGGCATGATTGTGCTAATTAAAAACATGTTGCCTTAGAGAAAAAAAGAAGTCCATAAGTTCTTTCAATCAACATAGGTGCCAAATAAAATGACACAATTGTGCTAATATAGTGAAGATCAAGAAGACAAAAAAAGAATAATCAGCACAGACATGCCAGTGCAATTATACATCGGTGTGCCGATTATAAGGCTGCTCGCTGTGCAAGATTTGTTAAGATCTTTCAAGAAATTAGTTTTCTAACCCTACTTAAAGACTTAAAATCACTATATAAGAAGTTGTAAACTCTAGGGAAAGGGTATCTTGGTACTTTTGGTGATATCTTAATATCTTAGGCAACTTTGAGAGAGAAAAGAGGTGGCGACTAGGGAAGGAGTGATCTAAGCAATGTTAAGAGGCTTCATTCAATCCAAAGACCAAGTTTCTAGAGTTTTTCTTCTACTTTCTCAACTCTTAATTTCATTAGATTTTTATTTCAATTGTTAATCATGTCTAAGTACACTTCTTCAAAATTATGTAATTCAATAGAATAATTTTCCAATTTTCAATATGTGGAACTAAAATCCTTGAAGGGTTAGATGGATTTAAATTGAATTACATGTGTCTTACTTTATTGAAATTAAATTTAAAATTATTCAGTTTGATTATTTTATTATTCTTATATATATTATATGTAATTAGCTAGCCATTAATTACATAATCTATGGTATTGTGTGAAGTAGTGAGATTAGAAGCACAATATTAGTTCAAGATAATAACATTACAGAATTACACTAAGAGGCAAGGTAATACTTAAGGGATTGTTTTATTAATCTTCATAAAGCCTAAAGTGTTGAACTAATTTATGTAATCATGAGAGTAGATTGTTCTAGATCTTGAGAGATGGTAGAACATAATTAAGGAAGGTTAAATCAATAATCAAACAGAACAAGCTTGGTTAATAATATTAGAAAAATCATAAGGAATCAATTTGATAAAATCTAATCCTGTGATTTTTAAATATAAGAAGTTAAGATTAAAATAATTCAACTTTATTAATTTAGGGTACAATTAGATAAAATTACTCTTTTATGTTTTCTAGATAATAATTCATTTAGCTGTTTGGCACTTTATTTAATCACCAAACTCGTAGGATTGATACTCTACTTATCACTATATTATTTATTTATGAAGTGTACACTTGCAGTAGACTGAATCCATAGCTAACAAAATCCAACCAATACTTGGACCAAGATTAAATTTTATTAAGTTTCACTGATATTTTGACAATAATGCTTTCTCAAAAAATATTCAAAACAATTATTAAATAAGTACATTTATAAATTGTAATTATAATACTTTATTAATTTATTATTAGAGATTGTGAAGAAATTTGATTTAAATTTTTATCTTCATATATTATAATAAAATAAAATATTTTTATTTATTTTGATACTGCTTGATATATATATATATATATTCTAATCAAAATATTTTTTTTCAACATAGTTTTTCTCAAAAAAAATACTAATAAATATTAGAATAAAAATAAATAATTTGTCTAAAATTACAAGATGAACAAATTGTTAAAGCTCTAAATATCATAAAAGACTTTTAAAAAAAGGTAAATAATTTCATATACAAATAATAAGCATTCACAATAAGAAAATACATTTTTAGTTTTTTTAGGAAATAATATTTTAAATTAGTACTAAATTATAAAATGATATATAATTTGAACTGTACTACTAAAAAGTCAATTTGAAGTGTCAAAATAGTTAAAGTGAAAATAGAGTGGGGCAAATTGACTAATCGTGACAAGTAAAAGGGATTGCATATGTGTTTAGTCTTTCTTTTTCCCTATCCATGTTAGCTCCTTTAGTGCACAATTCTGTCTTCAGATGAGGCAAGAAGGTGTACTCTACACATTCTGCTACCTCAATAAACAAGGTCAAATAGTAAGAAAAAGCTAAAAATTAGAGTATCAAAATAGTTAAAATGCAATTGTAAAGGGCAAAATTGATCAATCATGCCAAGTATAAAGGGCTGAATATATTTAGTCATTTTTAATTTGGTTCGTAACACATTCTTTGTTTCTTTCATCTTCAAAGTTCAAATTCATACTGTCCTTAAATTCAAGACTTGCATTTGCTTTTTTTTTTTTTTTTTACTTCCTTGAAACTCCTCCTTAAGTCTGTCTCGAGTTTCTTTTTCAATTTTTGACAAACCAAAATGCATGTGAATATTGTCTCAGACACAATTGAATGAATATAAAAGGGAGCTTTAAATTTTTTAGCTGATTCTTCAGCATGGTGTTTAATGTGGGCTAAGGTTGGATTTGCTCTCATAGGACGATGATATTGCTCTTGCTCTGTTGCCTCCCATAAATCCAAGTCTTTCAGCAATGCCTTCATTCTCATAGATCATATTTGATAATTTTCTCCAGTAAATATTAGAGGAGAAGGAGCTCCAGCATTGTTTGAAGTTAGTCACCTACTCACATTTTTCATAGGCCATCAAAAATATTAAATGAATGCTCTGATACTACTTGTTGGTACTGAAACAAAGAGACAAAGCATAAAACAAAGGAGCAAAAGAAAAAGTGAAGGAAAATATAACACAATATTTCGTTAATTACCTAGCATATAAGTACACATTCTAGTACATATTTTCATATTCAAATATTGTTTTATATGCTAGGACTCAACCTATTGGTTGTTCAACTAATTAAAAAACTTAAGTACGTTCTAGCTCATGCTTTCACCAAAAAAATAAAAATAAAAAAAATAATTATGTAGTACAAAAATTTAGCTTCTAGTCGCCAACTTTATTAATTTTGTCCGAATTTCCATTTTCTGCTTTTTGGTGAATCTCAACATCCATTGCATCATTTAAATGACCAACCATTGTTCTAACTGAATATCTCCAAATATGTCGAAAATAACTTTACCAACATTAATATTTTATTGTGAGCGAATTTTTTTATTGCTTGAAACCAAGTGTGAATGACTTTTTTCTTCACTTCAAATCGCAAATGCATTGTTCAAATCATAATACATGCCGTAATTATATATATATATATATATATATATATATCATGGAACAATAATAGAAAACAAGAATAGGAGGCAAATATTTTCAGGTAATTTGGCATAACATACACTTCAATGAGGATATTGTTGCCTTCTATGCAAGTGTATATCTTAGCGTAATTCACAATAAATAAATAAATAAATAGACGATCGACCAATTAATATTTTAAATAGCAAAGGGAAATCAATAAATTAAAAACTAATTTTAGAAAAGAAAGATAATATTAAAGGTGTTTTATTAAAAAAAAAAAACAATAGCAATATATGCATGATCAAGTGTTCTTCCATATTAAAACGTAAGTGCTTTGTGTTAGAACTATCCAAGAGCCAGGCTCCTCGTCCAAGACAAAGGTCCAACTCAAGAAATTAGATAGTTTTGGAAAAATAAAAGGTTCGGTACTTGGAACTTAAACAAAGGAGAAAGATTATTTTTTAAACATATTGAATAATGATTTTATTATTAAAAGTCCAAGTCCGAATCAGATCGATCTAAATTACTATATAATATAACATTTATATTTATTATTTTTAAATGTTATATTGACACATAACAAAATTAAATATTTCAATATATAATTAATAATTTTAAATATAAATAATTTGTTTTAAATAAAATCTATAATTATTGCTTTTATTTTTATTTGAGAGAAAAAAAAAATTTAAGTGAGTTTATGGAAGTCTTTGGTTATATAGATAAAAAAAAAAAGGAGTCTTATTCATATGAACATGTTCGAATAACCATATCATGAAATCACTCTTTTATGCAATTTGAGTTTATTGTGTTTGAGAGTAAACAACAATATTTTCTTTTATAAAAACTTAAAAGGAATCTATCTTAGGTTAGAGATTGAAGAGAATATTTCTTTATTTTTAGACATCTTCACCGTAGGAATTATTATTTATTTCGTCTCCTAGTTATTAGAAAACTTATTCCCTCCTTTCTTTTTCTTTTTTTTTTTATTTTAATTTCTCTTTGTGAAAAAAATTTAAAAATTGATGTAAGATATGAATGAATAAATACGAAAGAAAGGGAAAAATTTTCTTTGATCTAATTTTTGATAAATAATAAAATGAAAAACAAAAATAATATCATATATTTTCTTTTACATTTTGTATAAGAGGTTACAGTATTTAAAAAATAAGAAAAAATTATACCCTCCATCATATTTTTAAAAAAATTTACTTTTTTACCATGAATATTTTAGTAATTTTATTATAAATTCATTGTAAACTCATTATAAACTAATGAAAATAAGGTATTTTAGTAAATATTTTATAAATTACAGTATTTTAGTAAATAATTTATAAATATGGTAAATTTAGAATTTTTAATTTTTTCTTGTATTTTTGTCAAAAGCCTAAAAAATAATGATCAATAAACATATTATAAAAGGTAACATTATTTTGTTATGTATTTTGTATTTTATACTGCTTATATTAGTTTTACCATTTTGGGCATAGTATTTATGCATAGGTTATATGCAGTCTATAGGCATTCTCATAATTTTGTACCTGAGTTTTATTCTTCTTTTGCTTGCACATTTTCTAGATGAATCAATACAATCAAAATTTTCTTTTTTAGTTCTTTCTATTCTCTTAAAACACTCTAAATTTAACCCTAGCAATTAAGATTTCACATGGTATAAGAGCAAATGGCTTATGTGCCTAAAAATATAGAACATTGTTCTTATAAACTTGTCAAGTGTCAACTAGAGTAGTTGATGCTTGAAGAGAGAGCATTAAAGATTACCTTATAAACAAAATAAACAAGTCAAAATCAATGAATCAAATGCGAGAAATCCCGCATCTAAATACAAACCTATGATCTAATTCATGTAGAAATGAGCTCTCCAACCTTAATAGCTAGTTTCTATGATTGATACTTCTAAATCTATATTAAAAAGAAATTAACTCAAAACCAACATTGAAAAGAAAAAAATTGACATGGCATCAGAGTTTGTGCCTGTAAATCGAAACTAAACCAAGAAAAACCTCTTAGATCTCATTGGAAATCTCATTTTTTGTGAAAGATTCCATTTAGATTTGTGTTTTTTTCCCAAAACCCACAAGAAAACCTAAACAATTGCAAAACTAATCTTTGTTAGATTTATAAAAAAAAAAAAAAACCTTGTAGATCTGTGTCTATTCCTTTGAATAAGACCTTTGAAACCCTAACAATGGCTTTGAAAATCTCATTTATTTACCAAATTTACACATGTAGGGCACCAAAAACTTAGATTACTTAGTTTCCTTAAATTAGTTTTCTTTTGAAACCTTAAGAAGCCATCAAAAATGATTTCTAATCTCCAGATTTGTGCATGCCAAAGTTTAAGCTGTGATTGGAGTTGATTTGGAGACTGTGAAGCCAACTTTTAAAAAACACTAATATGAAACCTAAAAGTTTGAAAATCAAGTACTGAATCTACAATTGAGTTAGCCAGAGATCTTAGTTGAAACACCACTAAAACTCTAATTTGTCAATCCTTACCTTTAACCCAAACATTTCACATAAAATCCCCGATTTTTGACACCAAAAAATTAAAATCACAATTTTAAAGAATTTGAAATTCTTAAACCTAAAATAAGAAAAAAAAAGTCAAAAAGATAGATTACTTACTAAAATCCAAATACTAAAGGGCAACATGAATAAGTTCAGAGAAATAGTAATTGGTATGTTGGGATCCTCTTTATCTCTAGAATTCAGATCATATAGCAATGCTTCTAGTGAGTTTTCTTTTAACTTAGATGAATTATTTTACATGGAGTTGAGCTATGAAGATAACTCTAGGGCCTAAAACTAAATATGGTTTTGTGGATGGGAGTTGTAAAATGCCAGAAGAGAACTCGGGTAAGTCCCAAAGTTGGAAACAAGTTGACTTCATGGTCACGTTGTGGATTCTTAATTCCATTCAAAGGATCTGGTAGAAGCATTTTTTATGCTAATTAAGCAAAAAAGTTATGGGATGAGTTGGAGGATTGGTATGGCGGTAGCCATGGAACCTTAGTGTATAAGATAAAGAGAGAGATTAGCTAAATCTTTGAAGATGGTCTTACGATTATAGTTTATTACATTAGGCTAAAAAATCTCTAAGATGAGATGGGTTGTTTGGTAAAAACTGCAAGCTTTATTTATGGTGTAGCTAGGGAGAACATGAACTAGAGTAATATGAATTAATTGATGCAATTCTTAATGGGCCCAAATGATCATTATGATCATATCATGATTCAAACCTTGCTAATAGAACCTTTGCCACAAGTCAATAAGGCATATTCCATGGTTTTAAGGGTATAATGACAAAGGGAAGTTCATATCTATATTGATTCTAGAAATGCAAGTGCTATAGTTGCAAAGGGACATACTTATGGCAGAGGGAGCAATACTAGAAGCAATAACAATGGGACTTATAGGAGACAAACTGGAAAGGATTCCACTTAGAAGAATGATAAAATACCATACTCATTGTCATATGAAAAGGCATGAGAGAGATGATTATTTTAAACTAATAGGGTACCTAGAGTGGATTTTTGAAGAGAGAAGAGTTGAGAGAAGCAAAGTGAAGAGTTGGTTTACTACTCAAGTAGAGCAAGCAACTAAAGGGGGAAATCCAAAACAGTCTAAGGAGGTTGGCTTGATTACCACTATTATCTTTGTGGTTGAGAGGATTCTGAAAAGGAAAGGCAAAACTGAAGGTGCTTTCATGAAATGCATTAGTTATACAGGCATAGCTAACTAATCTATTTGTGATTTGTTATATTGTATGTAATGTTTGAAATTTTTAAGCAATGATTTTCTAAATTATATAGACATTGGATTGTGTATGATGTTGAAAGTGGTCTGGGTATTTGAAACTAATGAAAAAATAGGGTTGGATAAGCCTTAAAAAGTTGAAAGTTGAATTTGCTATGGATTTAATCGATATTTTTGACTGGTAAAACTTTATAGAAATGCCTCCATTACCTTAGAATTATATTTTTACTATAATTGGAATAAGAGATATGGGAAATAGAGCTTTAAATTTATTTAAAATAATTATTTTCATGATTTTACAGAGTTAAAAGTCGAATTAAGAAATAATTAAAGAAAATAGGTATACCGAAGCAAAGGTATGAGTACCATATGTGATCATAACCCTAAATACAATATAAAGAAATTTTGACTTCTTCTTTCTTTCTTCTTCACCCTAACCACCATATACCAATCACCGCCACCATAATTTCTTTCTTTCTTTTACTTCCATCACCATACTTGAAAACTAAAAGATATTCACTTATAATTTAAAATTTTTAAGGGAAGTAGCTAGTTTATGAGAGATTTTCTAAGATTAACATCATAAAACCAAAGAAAATTGAGAAAAGGGAAAGAAAGAGCTACTTTGAAAGAGGTTTATGCTTGTGTATTTAATAATTTGCTATTATTTAGTTTCCTTTTGATTTTTAATGGTTATGGAAGATAGTTAATCTAAATTAATTGAATTAATTGTGGAAGAATAGATTAATTGATCTTTTATGAAAGAATTGAATATGGAACATTTTGAGAAAATAATTGATTATTAACTCATTATTGAAAGATTATAATTGTGTTTATATGGATTTTCACTTAAAGTCATGCTTGAAACATTCTTTGAACCATTAAAGAATTAGTTTAGGGTTTTGGTAAATTTAGGGTTTAGAATTGAATATGTAACTAATTGATGAAGAAATTGATTATGGATTCATTATTGATTGAAATAAAGTGTATTTGTGTAGTTTTTAACTTAAAATTATGCTTAAAGAAACTTTTTAACTAATAAAGTGTTGGTTTTAGAGTTATGAAAAATTAGGGTTTTAGGAAAGTTTAGAGTTCTGGAAGAGAAGTGATTGTTTATTGTATATTTGATAAATATTTAAAAGAAATATGTTTAGTTTAAAATAGAGTATAATTACATCAAGTGTATTGTTAAAGCTTGTAAAACAATTGAATGATAAAGAAAGGAATGGTTACTTTAAAGAAATATTTTAAGCAAAAATTGATATTCTAAGTATGAAATTGATTAAAAAGAAAATAAACAAGTGCTTATTTAAAGTAATGTTTTTAGTAAAATTGACATAATTGAAAAATAGATTGGCATGAGAAAAATAATTAAAGTGCCCAAATGTACTAGTGAAAACCTAGTAAATGGCCAGCCAGAGGGTGGACTTCTACAATATTAGTGGACACTTTGTGTTATTAATAATATTGGGTATTCGTATCACTAGTGGGCTTCTAGCCATGTGTAATATCTAAATAGTGAACCCATTATCCGAGTCTAGAATTTTAAAATCAGTAAATGAGGGTAAAAGTAAAAGAAATTTATTGAAAATGAGTAACGTGCAATGTAAGTATTTATAAGAATTATATGGGAAAGTGAATGTGAAATAAAATTTTTATCTTAATTATTAATGTTTTAGCAATTAACTACAAAGTGAATATTTCCTTTTAAATTAAGCTAAATTTTGGAATTTAATATCATTAAGATAAGTAATTTGAATTTAATTTATTAAGTGATTTATTTATTTTTTAAAGTTATGATTTTATTTTCATCTATTAATTTAATTATTTTCTTATGTTATAAATTTGACAAATTATGAATATACAAATATCACTAAACAATAGCGTAACGTGTTAGATTTTTCTAACACGTATATTAGATGAACATGATAGATCCAGCAAAGTGAAGCTTTAGAAGTTTCAAGATCAACTGCAGTCTAGTAGGTGTAAATATGAAAGATTTTGCATTATGCATTTATTTACTGTTCACATAGCAATGTTTTAATTAAAATGATAGTTATATAATTATGGGTAAGCTTGAAGATTATATATTTTGTAAATGTGGTTTGAGTTATAAAACTATAGTAAATTATAATAGTTTTTAAAGAATGCTTTATATGTAACCAGGTTAAGTTTTAGGATAAACATGTTAAATTGAGATTAAATATTAATGAGTAGGTGTAATTAGAGTTGATGATGAATGTTATTGAAATTAGAAGTATTTTTCTGCAGGTTATGTTAATGGAGAATATTTTGGTAGTGAGAATTACAAAGGGTACTCTATCAAAATTTTTATTTGAATTGCATTTATTATTTATTTAATATTAGTTATAGGATTGATAGGTATTAAGTAGCATCTTCTTATAGTTCTCTAATAAGACTGTTAGGAGGTGTTATATTATAGGAATAATGGTTTTTGGATAATAGATTCTAGATCCACCAACGATATGAGTTTTACTAGTAAGCATATGACAAACCTTTTGAAACTTAATCCATGTCACTATTCATGTTCCAGGCAGAACAACTACCATTGTTTACCAAATAGGATATGTTACCTTACATCTTAAATTTGAACTTAGAAAGGTTAAGTTTGTTCCAAGTTTCAAATACAACCTCTTGTCTATTGGTTAATTAGCAAAAGATCTAAACATCATAATTGAATTTTGGCCAAATATATTTGTAGCCCCCTAAACTTGTAATATTTTGTTACATTACCCCCCCCCCCCCCCCCCACACACACACACACACACTTACTTTAATTTTAACAACTTTGGCCCCTTGTACTTGTCTATTTGTACTAACAGACACTTATGTTAATGAATACTGGTTATTTTGTCTCTTAAATTTACATATTTTATATTGAATAGAAATGTTAGTGACATTGACATGACTCAATGTGAATCGGCTAGGTTACGAAAAATATAAGTTTAGAGGGTTATATGGTTAAATTAAAAGTTCAATGGGTAAGGTGACTAAATATTACAAATTCAAAGAGCTACATAAATGTTTAGCTTTGAATTTTACTAAACATGTTGCTTGTTTAAGGACTTCATAAATAAAAGAGTCCTAGCTATTGGGGTTCTACAAGCTAATTTATACATACTTAATGTAATAATTTTCTTAAGATATCATTTCTTTGTTTCAGAATAAATCTTTTGCTCTCATTAGTATTATTGAGGTAGAACATTCCACTCCTTTTGTTGTACATATTCTGAATAAAACTGTTTCTCTTGTTTCTTATGACTTGTTACATCAAGGTTAGAACACACCTCATATTCAAAACTTCAACATTTACCTTGGATTTTCCTATTGTTACTTTATTTGTTTGTGATATTTGTCCTTTAGCTAAGCAGCATATGCTTCCTTTCTCTATTAACTTAACTTAAGCATAGAATATCTTTGATTTAGTTCATATAGACCTATGGGAACTTTATACACCTTCCTCGACAAAAAAAAAATACATTACCTCTTGACATTAGTTGATGATCTAAGCAAAGCAACCTGCACTTTCCTATTAAAACAGGTTGAAACTTCCAATACCTATAGAGTTTTACTTCCTTACTTCAGAATCAATTCATGAAAACCATTAAACAAATTTAGAATTGATAATGGCATTAAATTTATTAGTGACCAGTGCAAATAACTCTTCTTTAAAATTGGAATAAGACATTAAAAGTCCACAACCTATACTTCTTAGCAAAATGCAGTTGTACAAAGAAAACATAAAACTTGCTAGAAGTTGCAAGAGCCCTTATATTTCAATCTAGGCCTTCATAATTTTGGGTTGAATCCATTCTTCTAGCAACCCATATTATTAATAAGCCACCATATTTTGTTTTAAATTGGAAAACAAATTATGAAGATTTATACAACAAACTAATAGACTATAATTCCCTTAGAGTCTTTGGTTGCTTATGCTTCTTAACTAATGTTTTACCCTATAAAGATAAATTTACTGTTAGAGATTCTAAAAGTGTTTTTCTTGGTTATGCTGCGGATGAAAAGCCTACAAATTGTTTTATTTGCAAATAAATGTTATTTTGGTTTCTAGAGATGTTTTTCATGAGTCTATTTTTCCATTCAAATTTGATCAACTTTACAAGAATCTAATCCTATTTTACCTATTGTCTATCTTATGCAATCAAATCCTTTATGGATGGTGTGTACAAACCAATTACAATGGTTGTCTCCTCTATTTTTGATATTTAGATCTTACTAATGATTCATCTCCTATAAATATTCCATCTAATACTTCTTTATACATACTAGACCAGACTTTAAATCCTTTTGATCATCCTTTTCCTATCTCACAGCCTGTAAATAATAACAATGTACCACTACTTTATCCTTAAAACATAGTACCGGATAACGAACTAAGCCTAAATGGATAGATAACTTTGTTTCATTTACATAATCTCTTTTTACAAATTACACAGCTCTTCTTAGCCCTATCAATTCTAGTACACCTTGTCCCATTCAACCTTTTCCTTCTTCTTCCCTTCCTTACTTAGATAGACTCATATGCAATTTGCGGCTAATATATTTATCATCCAGGAGCCTAAAGCCTATATTCAAGAAAAGAATGATCCTAACTAAGTTGAGGCTATAAAAAAGGAGATAGTTGCCTTAAAACATCACCTCACATGAGACATAACTCCTTTGCCACTTGGAAAAACTCCAATAAGTTGCAAACAGGTCTGCAAGGTTAAGGTGAAGCTTGATGGGATAGTGGATAGGTATAAAGCTAGATTAGTGGAAAAGGGTATACACAAATAGAAGGAGTTAATTATCATGGTAGTTTTTCACCAGTGGATAAGCTACTCATTGTCAGACTCTTCTTGGCTATCGCCACTATTAAGTAATGGCTTATACACCAACTAGACATCAATAATGTCTTTTCACATGGATATTTGGATGAAGAAATATACATCTTTACCTACTGGCTATAGAGTTTCTAACCTTACTATGGCTTGTAAACTAAAAAAAAAACTTTGTATGGGTTAAAATAAGCATCTAAGCAATGGAACATTCAAATTACTACAACATTGCATACTCTGGGCTTCACATAATCCTCAATTGATCACTATGTTTTCATTAAGTCCACTAATTTTGTCTCTCTTGCACTAATTTTATATGTGGATGATATTTTAATTACAGTTACTTGTGAAGATGCTTTTTTGAAGTTAATAGAGCCCTGGATCATACTTTTACCATAAAAGATCTGGTTGTGCCAAGTGCTTTCTTGGTCTTGAGATACAATGTAACATCCCAAACTATACCTTAAAAATTTTAAAATGATTATTGTTGAAATTGGATTAAATGATATAAAGTATATATATATGTATGTTTAAGTGGGAAGATAAGAAAGGAAAGAGGAGTGTGTATATGTTGTATATATGGATATATACACAACATATACAAGTCAACATTTAATTAAGGTCAAAAGAAATATTTAATTTTAATTAATTAATTAAAATGGAAATTGAGTTAAGTGGAAGAGGATATTTATATATTATATTATTAAAATTGCTTGGTTGAGAGTTAAAGAGAGAATTGTATGGTTAAGAGTGGTTGTGAGTAGTTGACTTTGCTTTTCTTTCTTCATTTTCTTCTTCTTTCTTTGTTGGCCGGCTATCTCCATAGCAAGAGAGAAAGAGAGATTTTTGCTTTTCCAAACTCAAGATTGAAGGGTGTTTCAAGTGATCAAGTTAGAATTCTAAGAGTTTTCATCACTTTTGGTAAGTTTTCGACTTGATTCTTGATTTTATTTTGAGTTTGTGAATTGAGGTTGTTGATTGGTTGTTGTTGATATGTGTATGTTTGATTGTGGTGTGTTTGAGAGTGTTTGGTCTAATTGATTTTGATTTTGGGGTTGGTTTGAAGGAAAGATTAAGTTTGGTGAAAGAAAGCAAGTGTTGTGTTTTGGGTATGTGATGGTTGTGATTTGTGTTTGATGTATGTTTGAGTTGTTTTGGTGTTTTTGCAAGTTTATTATGGTTTATTGATGTGTTTGGTTAAGTTTGTTTGGAGTAGAAGATGGTAAAAGAAAGTGGTTTGTTGGATGTGGTATTGATGTTGCCGGAATTAGGATTTTTGGCTTGACACGCCCATGAACACGGCCAAGTCTTTAGGTGTGTCAATGGTTCTGTTTTCTGGATGGGTGACACGACCAGTGACACGCCCATGTCACTGAGCGTGTCATAGCTTCTTTGTTGGAGTAGTATTGACACGGCCAGTGACACGCCCATGTCACTGAGCGTGTCATAGCTACTGTGATGTTGGTGGATTGACACGGCCAGTGACACGCCTATGTCACTGAGCGTGTCATAGCCACTGTGTTGAGAAAGGATTGACACGGCCAGTGACACGCCCATGTCACTGAGCATGTCAAAGCTTCTGTGTTGTGAGTTTAGGGCACGGTCAGGGACACGCCCGTGTTGTTGAGAGTGTCATGTGTAGAGTCTGCCCTAATTGGTTCTTATCCATATTATCTCATGTGTATCTCTAAGTAAGTGTGTATGTAACACCCCCATACTCTATATAAGTACTATACATATACCTTGTATACATGCAGTACGTATATAAAGTATAAGAATGTCACTTTTCATTTCAGATTAAAAACCTTTACTCTAGTTCCAAACAATAATACATTTTATTTAAAGCACATTTACAAAATCATTATACTTTCGATGATCTTACATATATATATAATGATCTTGTCTTTACCAAAATTGATTTATACATATGAATACATTTTTATCAAAATACAACATAATTAAATAGTACATGTATGCACCACCTTCTAGTTGGTCTCGAAATACTCTTACCCATCTCGTGGCATAACGATTTGACTTCAAATCAACCACCTACTCACCTGCGCGATTTACACAACCGCGCTAAGCTCGAAAGCTTAGTAGTACAAATAAATAATTTAAATATACATTACAAAAAAATCATACTTCATATATTAACATCATGTATCATCATTTTCTTATCATGTTTTCCCTTTTCAATGTACTCTTCATATATTTCCACTAATCTCATAATTTATATACACATACACACATATATCATTTCAACAAATTACAATTCAATGACTTACCAGAACATTCATGAAATAATACTCACAATTTCCACATCCATATACATTTTACACATCATATTGTATTTTCATAATCTCATCATTCAGCATAGTTTTTTAAGCCATATTCATTTTCAGTAATTTACTTATGTATCGAATTCATCTCATTCCATAATTATCATCATATATATCTTATTCCATAATTCACATTAAAGTAAAGACAAGCATGGGCCCAAAAGACACTAATATGCCATTCAACTTTCAGAGTTAATGTTTTGGTTCAATTTTCACATTTATCATTATCATTATCCCAACTAGGCTTCAAGGATTAGGCTCAACCAAGCTTCAAGGGGAACAAAGCATACTAAGTATCAACCCAACTTGGCTTCAAGAACCAAACCCAACCTAGCTTCAAGGGTTGTAACATCTCAACTAGGTTTCAAGGACTAGACCCAACCAAGCTTCAAGGGGAGTTAAGCATGCTAAACTTCAACCCAACTTGGCTTCAAGGATCAAATCCAACCTAGCTTCAAGAGATTGTTACCATTAGGCATGCCACCAACAATAAAACTCTGAAAATAGAATAACACATTAGACACACAATTCATTCATCATTTCATTATCAATTCCATTCTCATTTGCTCATAATCATTTAGGCAACCATGCCTCAATTATCTCATTTACATCATTATAGCCAACAACAATGGCTTCACATCTCATCAATAGAATATACATAACCAATTGCATTGGACATAAATTTTAAATTCATCATCATCTAGGCAAACATGCCCCACTTATTTCATTTGAATCATTATAGCCAACCACAATGGCATCATATCTCATCATATCTCAATTCACATTATAGCAATTCATCATTAAAGTATTCATCATAACCAATTGCATTGCACATACCTTTTGAATGACCATCATATCTTTCACACTATACAAATCATAACATTAATCATATTGTATTAACAATATAGTAAATTACTTAACACATTTATAACCAAATGTGTTAAGTCTCAAAATCATGTAAATGAATGCAACCATGTAAGTTTGTACTTACCTCAAGAACAACTCACACCAATCTATACACTTCCTTTTCCAAGAATTCTTCACTATATGGATTAGGGCAACTCAACCTCTTCACAACCTAATTCAAAAGGAATAATGCACACTTATTTACAAATACATGAATTCCAATGCAATTATTCACCTATTAGTCTCATACTAGACCCATAGATCACAAATTATAAGCCAACACAACTAGCTAGGACTTCACGGTCATGGCCTCACAACCCCACGGTCGTGGCATAGCAAACGAGTCTGCCCATTTTGTTCTAAACCCCCACGGTCGTGGCCTTCAATGCCCACGGTCGTGGCATCCAAGGGCCACGGTCGTGGCATCCATTTTGCTTCTGTTTCACACCAAACTCATGTATTCTGTGTTTTTAACTTCAATAAACACAAACATATAGAAAATCCAAGATAATAATTGATCAAACTCCCAACATACATCAATTACCAATTAATTTAACACTTATATAACTTCAACATATCATAATAATAATCATTATATACATCATCCATATATCAATTATTCATTTCCCCAACTTAATTATATTAAACCCTTACTAAACAATTTCAACAATCCATCATCATCCTCACAAATAACCATATTATCATCATCTAAATACCAATTCAACATATATATATATATATATACTTCAATCTTTCATTATCATCATCTTCACACACTAACCATATCAAATATAAACACAATCAATAGAAATCAACACAAAGAAATGAACAATTACTTGAATTCTTTGCCCAATCTTCAATATCCACCTTCAATTCTCTTAAAGCTCTTAAGAATTTGATGTATATGCCACAAAATCACATCTCTCTCTCTCTCTCTCTCTCTCTCTCTCTCATTCAAGGAGAAGAAGAAGAATAAGAAAGAAGGAAAATAAAGAAAATCCTCTCTTTTCCCTTTCAAACTTATCTTATATATATATAATAATAATATAATTAAACAACTCTAAAAATTCTCCACCACAAGATTTATTCTTCCCTTTGACTTTCTTTTCTTCTTTTTCTCTTGTCATTATTATTATTATTATTATTATTATTATTATTATTATTATTATTATTATTATTATTATTATTATTATTACTTACTTACTTACTTACTTACTTACTTACTTACTTACTTACTTTTCCTACACCAATATATACATCATGTATATGTGATGTATATGTTGCTATATGTATATCTCTTATATATTGTATTTATATTTCCCATATTTTTCAAATACCATATATACATATCATCCTTCATATACATCTATCTCTTATAATATTTCCTTTTAATTAATTTATCTTCTTTTGACTTCCATTTCTTTGACTTGTATATGTTATATATATCTATATATACAACACATACACTCTCTCTTTACTTCTTTTCTCTTTCCATTAAACCTATACATTAAATCCAAATACAACAATAATTCCAAAACTTTTAGGGTATACTTTGGGATATTACAGTGTATCATCCCTTTTGGATTAGGTTTTGAAGAGATTGAGTTTCCCTAATCCAAGTGTTGATGGATTCTTAGAAGAGGAGTTTCGTGTGGTGTGAGTTGCTCTTGAAGTAAGTACAAACCTATATGGTTGCATACATTACATGACTTTTGGGCTTAACACATTTGGTTGTAAATGTGTTAAGTAATTTATTACATTGTTGATACATTTGATTAATGTTATGATTTGCATAATGTGAAAGATATGATGATCATTCAAAATGTATGTCCAATGCAATTGGTTATGTATACTCTAATGATAAGATGTGAAGCCATTGTGGTTGGCTATAATGATTCAAATGAAGTAATTGGGGCATGGTTGCCTAGATGATTACAAAGAAATGAGAATGGAATTGATAATGAAATAATGAAAGAATTGTGTGCCTAATGTATTATTCACTTTTCAGAGTTTTGTTGTTGGTGGCATGACTAATAGTAACAATCCCTTGAAGCTGGGTTGGGCTTGATCCTTGAAGCCAAGTTGGGTTGAAGTTTAGCATGCTTAACTCCCTTTGAAGCTTGGTTGGGTCTAGTCCTTGAAGCCTAGTTGGGATGTTACAAACCCTTGAAGCTGGGTTGGGTTTGGTCCTTGAAGCCATGTTGGGTTGATGCTTAGCATGCTTCACTCCCCTTAAAGCTTGGTTATGTAACACCCCGATACCCCATATAAATACTGTACATATACCAGGCACACATACAATATGTATATAGAGTATAAGAATGTCACTTTTCATCACCATTATAACTCTTTACTTTAATTTTTAAAACCATAATACATTTAAATCATATGAAAGTATTTACAAAATGGTTATTCTTATCATGGTAATACATAAATATAAGTTACATTGTTTCTTCCAAAGATTCATTTATACAAATGAATACATTCTTATGAAAATACAGTATAATTACATGCATGCACCACCATCTAGTTGGTCTCGAACTACACTTGTCCTCGTTGTGACATAGTAGCTTATCTCCAGCTTCATCACCTATATACCTGCGCGATTAAGATAACCGCGCTAAGCTCGAAAGCTTAGTAGTACAAGTAACCATTAAAATATACAATATAAAGGAAACATACCTCATATGTTTAGTCTCATGTTTTAACATTTTCTTACTCTGTTTTCCCCTTTTTCAATGCATTCTTCATATAATCCTATTAACCTTATAGAGGATATACATATACACATATAACATAACCATCAAACATAATTCAATAAATTGATAGAACCTTCATATTATGATACTTACCAATTTCACCTCATACATATCATATATATCATTTTATACTTTATAATCGCATATTGCATATAACTTCACAAACCATATCTCCTTTCAATAATTCATGTATGTTATATAATCATATCACTAACCACAATTCATCATTCACAACTCACATTTCCAACAAAGGCATCATAAATCCCATTACTCATTTATTTCAACTTGTATATACATCACATTAACAACAAAGACAGACTCGGGCCCAAAAGACACTAATATGTCATTCAAAGTTCAGAGTTAATGCTTTGGTTTTGTTATCACATTTATCAATATCATATACCCAACTAGGCTTCAAGGATTAAGTTCAACCAAGCTTCAAGGGGAGCAAAGCATGCTAAGCTTCTACCCAACTTGGCTTCAAGAACTAACCCAACCTAGCTTCAAGGGTGGTAACATCTCAATTAGGCTTCAAGGATTCAATCCAACCTAACTTCAAGAGATTGTTACACTTATTAGGCATGCCACCAACAACAAAACTCTGAAAATGAATAACACATTAGTCACACAATTCATTTATTATTTCATTATCAATTTCATTCTCATTCTCATCATCATTTACATCATCATAGCCAACCACAATGGCATCATTTAGGCAAAACATGCCTCATTTATCTCATTCTCAATATCATAGCCAACCACAATGGCTTTATACATCATCACCTCTCAATTTACATTTCATATTCCATCACAATATCACATTTCATAGTTCACCACAATATCACATTATCACATTTCATAGTTCATCACAATATCACATTATCACATTTCATAGTTCATCTTTGATATTTATATACATAATCATTCATTACTCAAGTATGCACAATCAATTGCATTACCATATAAATTGGAATACACATCATACAAATCATATCCTCACATCTTTCACATTTCATAACATATATATATTGAATGCCTTCACATCTTATATGTATTAATGTATTATCATATCTCTTATCTTTTCATTGCGTATACAATATTAATATTTATTTTAACAATATACTTATATGCAATCCAATAGGGTTTTGTACTTACCTCTAAAGAACTCACTCCCATATAACTTCTCTTCCATAGATCTTTCAATACTTGGATTAGGGCAATTCCATCTCTTAAAACCTAATCCAAAAGTAATCATACACACTCACTTAGAAATACACATGAGGTAATACAAATAAGAATCAATTAGGGCAAACTCAACACATGACACGCTCATCAACACGGGCGTGTTCCTGATCGTGCCCTAACTCCACAACACAGAAACATTGACACGCTCATAACCACGGGCGTGTCACTGGGCGTGTAATACATTCTGTATCTCAAAAACATCAACACGTCCAATCAACAAGAGCGTGCTCATGGCCGTGTCAATTCTCCAAACTCACAGTAGCTATGACACGCTCAATAACACGGGCGTGTTACTGGTCGTGTCAATTCTACTGCCACACAGAACTTATGACACGCTCAATAACATGGGCGTGTCACTGCTCGTGCTACCAACTCCAGAAAACAGAACCAACGACACGCCTAACAAACTGGCCGTGTCTCTGGGCGTGTCCGACTAAAAACCCAGATTCCGGTCAACACACAACAACATCCAACAATACCCATCTTTTTATCATTACTCACTTCAAACAATCTTCATCAAACACACCCAAAAACCATAACAAACTTACCAAAACATCAACAACACTCAAAACACACACCAATCATCATTATAAACTTCATTCATATACCAATTTATCAAATCCCCAAATTTCATTAAACTCAACCCTTATTCAACAATTCATCATCATCTTCACAAATAATCATATTATCATCATCCAATTACCAAATCAACACATATATATACTTAAATCTTTCAATATCATCATCATCACACATCAACCATACCAAACCCAACTCAAACAATGAAAATCAATTTAAAGAAATAAATACTTACTTGAATCCTTTATCAAATCTTCATCTCTATCATCAAATCTCTTGAATTCCTTAAGAAATTTGGTAAGAAAATCACATCTTTCTCTCTTTCTCTCTCTCTCTCTCTCTCTCTCTCTCTCTCTCTCTCGGCCAAGAAGAACGAAGAAGACGAAGAAGGAGTAGAAGGAAGAAGAAGTTTCTACTTCTTTCCTTTGTCCTTATCCATATATATATATATATATATAATAATAATAATAATAATAATAACAATAACAATAACAATAACAATAGTAATAATAATAATAATACTTTAAATCTCCACCACATATTCTTTCTTTGATTTTCTTCTTCTCTTTTCTTTTTGTCTTTATTATTATTATTATTTAGTTATACAAATATATATACAACTCACTTATCCTTCACCATTATATATATCCCATGTATATGTGATGTATATGTATATGTCTTACATATATTATCCTTATATTTCACATATACACATATACATTAAATCCAAATACAACAACAATAACTCCAAAACTCTTAGGGTCTATTCCGGGATATTACAGGTTAGGCCTAATCCTTGAAGCCTAGTTGAGATGATGATAAATGTGATAATTGAACCAAAACATTAACTCTGAAAGTTGAATGGCATATTAGTTTCTTTTGGGCCTATGCTTGTCTTTGTTTAAATGTGAATCAAGAATGGTGAAACAAATGAATATTAAACTTTAATGTAAGGTTTTGAAATATGATATCCTTATGTATTGTTTATAGTATTTGAATGTATGACATTGGCATTACATTAAAGCATTTTGTTATTGTGGTTTGTACCACTAAGCCGTTGGCTTAGCGCGATTGTGGTTCATCGCGCAGGTGACAGGGTAGATCCAGTTGCACCGAAGAGTTCAGCTAGACTGAGTCGAGTCTAGGCTTGTGAAGTGTTGATTGTGGACTTCAAGATCAGAGATGAACTGTCAAACATGTATAAACTCTATATATTTTGTAAATATTAATTTTGATGTATATATACGTATATTACCGCTACGTTTTCAACTGCAAAATAAATAAATGTTTTATTTATTTTGTTTTATAATAAGATTTAAATGTTTTAAGTTTTCTCATATTATTGCGAAAAGGAAAGATTGGTTTGTTTAATATTAACCGTGACACTCCTGTATTCGGTATACGTATATTACAGATGTGATTATATGTAGTGTGCGTATATGGGGTACAGGGGTGTTACATCAGTTTTGGTATCAGAGCCTAGGTTTGAGATTCTCAACCTAGGTGAATTGTAAGAAAAAGAAAATTTTTGATTTTAAAATATGGTTTTTGAATAAGATACATGTTTTGGTACTGGCAGTCTCTGATCTTTGATGAGTTATATTCTGCTGTGTTTGCAGATATAGGTAGTGATGGCATCTCAGTCACGTCAGTCCATAGAAGGTAGTGCTGAGAGTGTAGCTCCTGAAGAGGGTTGAGATGGATCTAGGATTGATAGAGTTGGAGAGGCATCTGCTCCTGTACGAGAGATCAGCTGCTGATGAGACTCCGCCAGTTTGGTTATGGCATGTGGTAGAATTATTGAGGCAAGCTCTAGTGCAGCCGCTGCCACTACCACCACAGCCGCAAGTGCCAGTGAAATATTATGATAAATTGAGGAAGTTTGGGGCTGAGAATTTATTTGGCACTACAGATCCTACAGTAGCTGAGCAGTGATTGGATAGAGTTCAGAGGGTATTCATCCAGTTGCAAGCCACTCCTAAAGAGAAGTTTGATTATGCTAGATCCCTTATGCAGAAAGATGCTTATGATTGGTGGAAGACGGTTCCTCATGTTATGGATGATCCACTGACTTTGTCTTATAGTGATTTTCTATGGGAGTTTGAGCAGAAATTTACTCCGAGGGAGTGCAAAGATGTCAAGAAGATGGAATTTCTGAATCTGAGACAAGATAACCGGACAGTGACAGAGTATGAGACAGAGTATATCCGGTTGAGTCACTATACCGGTGGGATTATTTCAGATGAGATTGACCGGTGTACTAGATTTAAGGAGGAATTGAGGCCCTCTATTATGTGTATTATTGCTGGTTCTCGGTACCAAGACTTTTCTCAATTGGTTGCAGCAGCTAGAAGTGTTGAGAGAGCACAGGGTATTGCAGCAGCTGCTACCGAGGAGGAGACTAGAGTTAGGAGACCCCAGTTTGAGGCAGGGTCTTCATCTATGAAGAGAGGCTGAGGAAGTTTTGTTCTGAGAGTTAGTAGGAGCCAGAGGCAGTCGGGTAGGTCAATTCAATATCAGAGGCAGAGATCGAGACCTACAGTTTCTGTAGCAAGTGCTTCGACTCCAGTGGTTCAGAGATCTATTCCACCTACATGTGTTCATTGTGGTAGGGCACATGGGGGTGCTTGTTGGAAGACGGGTGGATCAGGAGTATGCTTTAGATGTGGGTCATTAACTCACTTCATCAAAGATTGCCCTGAGCTACAGGAGGATAGATAGACGGATACTGCAGCTTCTCGACTTAGTGTTAGCAGAGGAGGTCGAGGGGGTAGAGGTTTCAGTAGGGGGTGGTCAACTTGGAATCAGTCAGAGAGGAGGCTCTACATCCGGAGGCAGTAGGTCAAATGAGGCTGGGTCATCTCAGTGAGTGTATGTGATGCAGAGGCAACCGAATGCTTCAGCAGTCATTGCAGGTACATTTTCTTTATTTGGCATTTCTGTTCTTGCTTTGATTGATCCAGGATCTACTCATTCATACATAAGTGCATCTATCTTGCCTGTGACTGAATTGCATTCTGAGTCCCTAGGATTTGATGTGTTGGTGACAAATCCTTTAGGGAATAGTATGGTTGTTAGCAAAGTACATCGTGATAGTTCAGTTGTGGTACAAGGTGAGGAGTTTCTTGGTGATTTGATTGAAATGCCTTTTAAGGAGTATGATTTGATTTTAGGTATGGATTGGTTGTCTAAGCATGGAACTGTGGTAGACTGTCAAAAGAAGTGTGTTACCCTGAGAACCAGTGATGGTAGAAGTGTAATGGTATCTAGTGAGCAGAGACAACTTGCATCCATGTTTGTTTTAGCTGTTGCAGCTAGAAGGTTGATTCGAAAGGGATGTGAGGCTTATCTTGCTCATGTTGTAGATACTAAGGTATTGGGTTCTCAGCTTGATAGTATACCCACAGTTGTTGAATTTCCAGATGTGTTTCCTAAGGAATTGCCAGGGTTACCCCCTGAGAGAGATGTTGAGTTTGGTATTGATTTGTTGCCTGGTACCACTCCCATCTCTATTACTCCCTATCGAATGGCACCTGCTGAGTTGAGAGAGTTGAAGGCACAGTTGCAGGAGTTGTTGGATAAAGGGTTTGTTAGCCCTAGTGTGTCTCCGTGGGGAGCTTCTATTTTATTTGTGAAGAAGAAGGATGGTAATTTGAGATTGTGCATTGATTATAGGCAATTGAATAAAGTGACTATCAAGAATAAGTATCATTTGCCTAGAATAGATGATCTCTTTGATCAATTGAAGGGAGCAGCAGTGTTTTCCAAGATTGATTTGAGATCAGGGTACCATCAGTTGAGGGTCAGAGAGAAAGATGTTCCTAAGACAGCTTTCCACACAAGGTATGGGCATTATGAGTTCTTGGTAATGCCTTTTGGATTGACGAATGCACCAGAAGCTTTTATGAATTTGATGAATAGGGTGTTTAGACCCTATCTAAATCAGTTTGTAATGGTCTTTATTGATGATATTTTGGTATATTCACATAATAAGGAGGAGCATGATAAGCATATGCAGATTGTATTGCAGACTTTAAGAGAGAAGCAATTGTATTCTAAGCTGTCGAAGTGTGAGTTTTGGCTTGATCAAGTGACTTTTCTGGGTCATGTGGTTTCAGCGAATGGTATTAGAGTTGATTCGAGTAAAGTTGAAGCCATTTTGAATTGGAGTCCACTGAAGTCAGTGATTGAAGTTAGAAGTTTTCTGGGTTTGGCAGGCTATTATCGACGGTTTGTGAAAGGTTTTTCTTTGATAGCTACTCCACTCACTAGATTACTTCGGAAGGGAGTTAGATTTGTGTGGACAAATCAGTGACATGCAAGCTTTGAGCAGTTGAAAGAGATGTTGACTCAAGCTCCTATTCTTACCTTGCCTGTGGAAGATAAACTATATGTGATTTACAGTGATGCTTCACATAGTGGTTTAGGTTGTGTTTTGATGCAGGAGGGTAGAGTCATAGCTTATGCTTCTCGGCAATTGAAGCCGCATGAGCTTAATTACCCGACGCATGATTTGGAGTTGGCAGCTATAGTGTTTGCTTTGAAGATTTGGTGACATTATCTTTATAGGGAGAAGTGTTTTATCTATACAGATCATAAGAGTTTGAAATATTTAGGGGTTCAGAGAGAATTGAATCTTCGGCAAAGACGGTGGTTAGAATTGATTAAAGACTACGACTGTTTGATTGATTATCATCCTAGTAAGGCGAATGTTGTTGCTAATGCTTTGAGTCCAAAGTCTTTGGCAGGTTTGACTGCTTATTCGCTCTCGCTGCTTGTTGAATTGAGAGCGTTACATGCTAGTTTTGAATCATGTGATGATGGTGTGTTGTTCGCTCATTTGCAATTGAGACCGGTGTTGTTGGATCATATTAAAGAGGCTCAATTGGTTGATGAGAAAATTTAGAAAGTTGTGTCAGATTGCCAAAACGGGAAAGTCGAGATTTTCATGTGAAAGATGATGGCAGCCTATGGTTCAAGGATAGATTATGTGTTTCGGATGATGCAAGATTGAGAAAGATTATTTTGGAGGAAGCACATCAGTCGACTTTTGCTATGCACCCTGGAAATACCAAGATGTATCATGATTTGAAGCAACATTATTGGTGGTCAGGTATGAAGAGGGACATAGCGGAGTTTGTATCCAAATGTCTCACTTTTCAGAGAGTGAAAGCCGAGCACCAAGTTACTACAAGGTTGCTCCAACCTTTATCGGTGCCTGAGTGGAAATGGGAGCGAGTAACAATGGATTTTGTGACTGGTTTGCCGTTGACTCAGAGGAAGCATGATGCCATTTGGGTGATTGTTGATCGATTGATGAAGACAGCTCATTTTCTTCCAGTTAGAATGGACTATTCTTTGGAGAAGTTGGCTGAGCTGTATATCGGTGAGATAGTGAAGTTGCATGGAGTCCCAATTTCTTTGGTGTCTGATCGAGATCCCCGATTTACTTCAAAGTTTTGGAAGAGTTTGCACGCTGCTTTGGGTTCTCGATTGCACTTTAGCACTGCTTTTCATCTGCAGATAGATGGGCAGTCAGAGAGAGTGATACAAATTATAGAGGACATGTTGAGAAGCTGTGTCATTGATTTCTCTAGAAGTTGGGACAGATTTTTGCCGTTGATAGAATTTGCTTATAACAACAGTCATCAATCCAGTATTGGAATGGCACCATTTGAGGAATTGTATGGTAGAAGATGCAGAATTCCTCTGTGTTGGAATGAAGTTGGAGAAGGCAAATTGGTTGGTCCCAATTTTATTAAAGAAACGGAAGAGAAAGTGAAGATAATTCGAGATCAATTGAAAGCAGCTTCAGACTGACAGAAATCTTATTCAGATATGAAGAGGAGAGACATAGAGTTTTGTGTAGGAGATAAAGTTTTTCTTAAAGTGTCTCCTTGGAAGAGAATTTTGAGATTTGGCCCTAAAGGGAAGCTGAGTCCTCGTTTTATTGGACCTTATGTGGTATTAGAGAGAGTTGGACCAGTTCCTTATCGACTTGCTTTGCCGCCTGAGTTAGATAGAATCCATAATATTTTCCATGTCTCTATGCTGCGGAGGTACAGATCAGACCCATCTCATGTTCTGTCAATTGAATCTATTGAGGTGAGTCTGAATCTGACTTTTGAAGAAGAATTAGTGGCAATTTTGGCACGTGAAGTGAAAGAGTGAAGAATTAAGAGAGTGCCACTTGTGAAGGTTCTTTGGAAGAATCATGCAAAGGAAGAGGCAACTTGGGAGAGTGAGCAAGCGATGCGAGATCAGTATTCTCAATTGTTTCAGACTTGAAATCAGGTAATTTCGAGGACAAAATTTCTTTTTAGAGGGGGAGAATTGTAACATCTCAAACTATACCCTAAAAATTTTGGACTGATTATTATTGAAATTGGATTAAATGATATAAAGTATATATATGTATGTTTAAGTGGGAAGATAAGAAAGGAAAGAGGAGTGTGTATATGTTGTATATATGGATATATATACAACATATACAAGTCAACATTTAATTAAGGTCAAAAGAAAATTTTAATTTTAATTAATTGATTGAAATGGAAATTGAGTTTAGTGGAAGAGGATATTTATATATTATATTATTAAAATTGCTTGGTTGAGAGTTAAAGAGAGTATTGTATGGTTAAGAGTGGTTGTGAGTAGTTGACTTTGCTTTTCTTTCTTCATTTTCTTCT
The DNA here is from genome assembly GCA_947685225.1 of Garcia nutans. Classification (NCBI taxonomy): domain Eukaryota; kingdom Viridiplantae; phylum Streptophyta; class Magnoliopsida; order Malpighiales; family Euphorbiaceae; genus Garcia; species Garcia nutans. Next base: position 18,503,412 of record CANTUV010000037.1, read on the forward strand.
TCTTTCTTTGTTGGCCGGCTATCTCCATAGCAAGAGAGAAAGAGAGATTTTTGCTTTTCCAAACTCAAGATTGAAGGGTGTTTCAAGTGATCAAGTTGGAATTCTAAGGGTTTTCATCACTTTTGATAAGTTTTCCACTTGATTCTTTAATTTTCTTTTGAGTTTGTGAATTGAGGTTGTTGATTGGTTGTTGTTGATATGTGTATGTTTGATTGTGGTGTGTTTGAGAGTGTTTGGTCTAATTGATTTTGATTTTGGGGTTGGTTTGAAGGAAAGATTAAGTTTGGTGAAAGAAAGCAAGTGTTGTGTTTTGGGTATGTGATGGTTGTGATTTATGTTTGATGTATGTTTGAGTTTTTTTGGTGTTTTTGCAAGTTTATTATGGGTTATTGATGTGTTTGGTTAAGTTTGTTTGGAGTAGAAGATGGTAAAAGAAAGTGGTTTGCTGGATGTGGTATTGATGTTGCCGGAATCGGGATTTTTGGCCTGACACGCCCATGAACACAGCCAAGTCTTTGGGCATGTCAATGGTTCTATTTTCTAGATGGGTGACACGACCAGTGACACGCCCATATCACTGAGCATGTCACAGCTTCTGTGTTGGAGTAGTATTAACACAGCCAGTGACACGCCCATGGCACTGAGCGTTTCATAGCTACTGTGATGTTGGTGGATTGACACGGCCAGTGACACGCCCATGTCACTGAGCGTGCCATAGCCACTGTGTTGAGAAAGGATTGACACGGCCAGTGACACGCCCATGTCACTGAGCGTGCCATAGCCACTGTGTTGAGAAAGGATTGACACGGCCAGTGACACGCCCATGTCACTGAGAGTGTCAAAGCTTCTGTGTTGTGAGTTTAGGGCACGGTCAGGGACATGCCCGTGTTGCTGAGCGTGTCATGTGTAGAGTTTGCCCTAATTGGTTCTTATCCATATTATCTCATGTGTATCTCTAAGTAAGTGTGAATAATCCCTTTTGGATTAGGTTTTGAAGAGATTGAGTTGCCCTAATCCAAGTGTTGAAGGATTCTTTGAAGAAGAGTTTGGTGTGGTATGAGTTGCTCTTGAAGTAAGTACAAACCTACATGGTTGCATACATTACATGACTTTGGGACTTAACACATTTGGTTGTAAATGTGTTAAGTAATTTATTACACTGTTGATACATTTGATTAATGTTATGATTTGCATAATGTGAAAGATATGATGATCATTCAAAATGTATGTCCAATGCAATTGGTTATGTATACTCTAATGATAAGATGTGAAGCCATTGTGGTTGGCTATAATGATGAAAATGAAATAATTGGGGTATGGTTGCCTAGATGATTACGAAGAAATGAGAATGGAATTGATAATGAAATAATGAAAGAATTGTGTGTCTAATGTGTTATTCGCTTTTCAGAGTTTTGTTTTTGGTGGCATGCCTAATAGTAACAATCCCTTGAAGCTGGGTTGGGCTTGATCCTTGAAGCCAAGTTGGGTTGAAGTTTAGCATGCTTAACTCCCTTTGAAGCTTGGTTGTGCCTAATCCTTGAAGCCTAGTTGGGATGATGATAAATGTGATAATTGAACCAAAACATTAACTCTAAAAGTTGAATGGCATATTAGTTTCTTTTGGGCCCATGCTTGTCTTTGTTTAAATGTGAATCAAGAATGGTGAAACAAATGAATATTAAACTTTAATGTAAGGTTTTGAAATATGATATCCTTATGTATTATTTATAGTATTTGAATGTATGACATTGGCATTACATTAAAGCATTTTGTTATTGTGGTTTGTACCACTAAGCCGTTGGCTTAGCGCGATTGTGGTTCATCCTGCAGGTGACAGGGTAGACCCGGTTGCACCGGAGAGTTCAGCTAGACCGAGTCGAGTCTAGGCTTGTGAAGTGTTGATTGTGGACTTCAAGATCAGAGACAAACTGTCAAACATGTATAAACTCTATATATTTTGTAAATATTAATTTTGATGTATATATATGTATATTAACGCTACATTTTCCGCTGTAAAATAAATAAATATTTTATTTATTTTGTTTTGTAATAAGATTTAAATGTTTTAAGTTTTCTCATATTATTGCTAAAAGGAAAGATTGATTTGTTTAATATTAATCGTGACACTCCTGTATCCGGTATGTGTATGTTACAGATGTGATTGTATATAGTGTTCGTATATGGGGGTACAGGGGTGTTACATCTGTTTTGATATCAGAGCCTAGGTTTGAGATTCTCAACCTAGGTGAATTGTAAGAAAAAGAAAAATTTTGATTTTAAAATATAGTTTTTGAAATTGCATGATGTTGGTTCTTAGTTGTTTCCTGATCCATAAAGGTGTAGGAGGTTGGTAGGTAGGTTGTATTTTAATTTGACTAGACATGATATTTCTAATTCTACACAACAATTAAGCCAATTATTGCTTCTCCCAGGGATGCAATCTTGCATGTGGTTAAGTTTCTTAAAAACACATTCTTCAAGTCTCTTCTTTTATGTCCAATCTTCTTTTAATATTCATGCTTATTATGATGCTTACTGGGACACTTATCCTAATATAAGGAAGTCCCTCATATTTCAAAAGTTGTTTGATTATTTAGAAGACTACAAAGCAACAAATTGTTGCTAGATCTTCTACTGAGGCAGAATATAAGAGTATGGCTGCTATTATTTGTGAACTTCATTTTGTTACTTATTCGTTAAAAGATTTTCAGTTGCATGTGCAACTTTCCATTAATCTTCATTGTGACAATTAAACTATTCTTTATATTGCTGCTAGCCAAGTCTTCCATAAGAGGACAAAACATATTGATATTGAGTGCATATTATGTGGAATAAATTGTAGGAAAGTTTTTACTTTTACTACTCATATTCCCTTTAAACATCAAATTGTAGACATGTTTACAAAGGCATTGGGTATCAACACACATGATTTTTGTTGTCTAAGATGAAATTGATTCAACAATCTCCATCTCAAGGGCGATGTTAAGTTATGTATTTTGTATTGTATTTTGTATTTTGTACTATGCATGTATTAATTTTACCATTTTGGGCATCGTATTTTTGTATAGCTTGTGTGTTTTGTGGGCATTCATGTAATTTTGTACCTCAGTTTATATTCTTCTTTTACTTTTCACATTTTCTGGATGAACCAAACTAATCAGATTTTATCTTTTTCAGTTTTCTCTCCTCTCAAAACACTATAAATCCATACCCAGAAACCAAGATTTCACACATTGAATATTTTTACATATTTATTTTACTGCGCTAAGCATTTTTTTATAATAAAATGTAAACATAATAATACAATCATTGAAAAAAAGGTAAAATCTAATTATGCTAATTATAATTTTCCTTGGATTTCCTTAATCTTTAAATTATACTAAATCTTATCTTACCATTGTGCAAATTTCTTAAAATTTTAAAATAAATTTATTATTTATTAAAATAGATATTTATTTAGAGACTTCAAATAGAATTGAGATATTCTATTTGATATTAATAATAATAATATTTATTTGGAGAGTTCATATAGAATTATGATATTCTATTTAATATTTTAGATATTTATTAATATTTAATTAATTGTTATAGATATTCATTTATATAAATACTTATTTATAGTTTTTTTTAATTTTCAAATTAAATTATATACATTATCCATCCTATTTGATATCTTATTTTTTTATATTGATCCAGTGAGCTTCTTTTTCTAGGAGCTTTTTTAATTAGGGTTTACTGCCCAAAGATTTTTATTGTTCAAGGTGATCATATTAGGTGACTAGTGAGGATTTGGATTATATGTATGTACACAAACACACCACCACCATCAATATGCACAACACTTCCCTAAGCTTATTGCTGATTTATATATATATATATATATATATTTAGAATTCTATTTCTTTAAAGAGAAAACGTGTATTGTCTATCCTATTTGTATATTAATTTTTTTTTAGGGATTTGGTTTAAGTTAATTTTTATATTGTGGTTTATGATAAAAATGACAAAAACAATATAAAAATTAACTTAAATCACAAAATCCTAATAAAAAAATAATATATATATAGACTAGGCAATCATTTAAAATTCATACTTTTTTCTTATATATTTTTTAAATTCTAAAATAAATGATCATCAAGGCAACAATCTTATTTACTATTTTCATATATAATTTCATATATATTTTTTAAAGTCAAAAGTAAACAAGAATACCCATAGCATGACGCCGATTTGTTTCTACCTATGGTTAACAAGTGTTTATGGATAGTCATTAACATATTCCTCATGGAGAGCATTTAGTTGCTGAAATTCAACATTTCTTACCTGAATTTACTTTTCTTTTATTTTTTGGAGATATAGGTTTTAGATAAGTAACTAAGGGATGTTAAATTACCATGTTTGATCAAAAATAAAAATTTACAAGGAATGTAAAATAATTGTGTGTGATTAAGCTACAAAAAGAAAACCAAAAAAAAGTAGATTACATAAATACACTTGTTTAGTTAAATTTTATTTAGTTAATTTTAATAATATTACATAAATAATATAAATAAACATAAATAATGAAAAAAATTATAATAACTAATTACTGGATGAAATAAAAAAAAACATTTTAAGAAGTAATTAAGAAATATAATGCAATAATTATTGAAAATGATAAAATTTAAAATGATAATTATTAAAAAATGATAAAATTTTTAAAATGAAAACATCAAATTACACAAGATCCGTTAATTAGAATGATTATAGAAAATTGATGGATAGTCAAACTTTCTTAAGGAGAATTATATATACTTTATAATCTTATATATAATATCACAAAAAAGATCATACTTCTCTAAATATTGATTAAATAAGAAATAAGATGAATTACTCTGAGTTATGATTAAATTTCTTAGTAAAATTTTACCTTTTCTATAAAAAATGCATTAATAACTTTCTAATATTCAATTTCGGTCTATCAAAAAGTCTCTCCTACCAAAAATTTTTAACATATAGGAAAATACATAAAAATAATCCTGAACTATTCGTGGTATCTCATATTTTGAACTCTAAACTTTTTTGTCTTAATTATAATCTTAATCTATTATAAATAGCCCAAATTATATCCTCACTTGACTGAACAAAAAACTGCCATTTAAGTTATATTATGAGTCCCATTAATTTAATATTTAATAATATAAAATGTACGTTTTAGTATATATAAATTAATAAATATTTTTTTAAATAACTTTACTCTCTTTCTTCTTCTGCTTCTTCTTACAATAACTATATCAAGAAATATTTAATCTTTATTGATACTGTTGCAGGTAGCTCCATCGTGAATGTTTGATCCTATTTGAATGTTCATTCGCCTACTACATATGCATATACATATATATATATATATGCATATATATATATATATATTGAACACAAAAGAGTAGTATAGTGATTGGGGTTTGATTAGAATTGATAAATAAGAGATCATGACATTACCTATATATCGGAGAACATCAATGAAGCAGATGGTTTTCTTAGATTTTAAGTCAACAATTTGTTAATTATTTATGGAGTTTTGCATATATGTTTGTATTCAATATTTTTCCTATTATTACACGTCTTGGAGGTCATTGATGTACTTATCAAGTTTATTGGCTAGGAAAATTATGCTGCTATGTGTTTTGGTTAATGTACCCACCGCAAAAATATTGCATTTTAAAGGAAAGTTTTATCAAATTTTGTATGGTAATAAAAATTGAGATTAGCTGGCCTGAAACATTTAAATTAGTTGGCTATCATTAATATGGCATATTTTACAGCAAAAAAAAAGCTAAAAAAAAATGACCTAGTGATTATAAGCCAATAACCCAATAGATTAATTGTTTCTATTTCTTGACACAACAATTTTTGGACATTCAAAGTGTAGTTACTCTATTCTTAACTTCTTACCTTAAATAAATATAATCTAATCAAACCCCAATTATTATACAACTCTTCTGTGTCCAATATATAAATATAAATATATAGTAGGCGAATGAACCCACAAGTAGGATCAAGCATTGACGATGGAACCACCTACAACAGTATCAATAAAGATTAAATATTTCTAGATGTAATTATTGTAAGAAGAGGAAGAAGAAGAAGAAGAATAAGAAGAAGAAGAAGAAGAAGAAGAAGAAGGAGAAGAAGAAGAAAAGTGTAAAGTTATTAAAAAAAATTATTTATTAATTTATATATACTAAAAAGTACTTTTTATATTGTTAAATATTAAATTAATAGGACCCACAATATAAAATAAATGGCAGTTTGTTGTTCAGTCAGGTAAGGGTCCAATTTGGGCTGTTTATAATAGATTAAGGTTATAATTGAGACAAAAAAAATTATGGTCTAATGTGAGATACTACAAATAGTTCAGAATCATTTTGTACCTTTTCCCTTAACATATTTCATTAAAAATGTAAATAACAAATTTACCCTCATTCTCCTACCTTTTTCTCTTTTTTAAAAAAAAAAATTAGACTAACTAAATTGTTTATTAAATTTATTTTAAAAAAAAAATTCATTTCCCTTCCATTTTATTTTATTTTTTAAAATTAAGGGCGAAGATAATGCAAGCAAAATTCATCAAAAGCATAAATATATATACATACATGATATATATAAAAACCTAAACATTTAAAATAAGCCAATACATATATAACCCTTTTATAGCTTTTAGTCATTTTGTCACATGAACTTTCATTGTAATCACTTTACTTCTGTATTTGTCTAAGTTTTTACTAACAAACACTTATATTAACTTATATCAGTCATTTTACCTTTTGTATTTATATATTTTGTATCAAATATGTACATTAGTAACTTGGTGTGACTCATTAAGTTTGTATTTATAAGTTACGAAAAATATGAGTTCAAAAGGTTATATAATTAAATTAAAAGTTTAAGGAATAAAATGAATAAACACTATAAGTTCATGAGGCTACATATATATTTGGTGAAAAAAAAATCCAAACTTGTTGAAAAATCTATTGAAAAAGATACTTCCTTTATTACAATTATGAGGGAAGGATTGTGTCATAGGGTGATTGACTGGGAAATCCACATCAGTTAATTTTCCCTTCCCTTTATTTTGATCCCTTGAATACTCTATTTTTAATTAACTAATTAAACTTGTCAAAGGAAACTTAAACGTGGGACCTCATTAAGATAGAGCTCTAGATCTCTGTAATTTTTTAAAATAAATTCGCTTAGGTATTTATTATTGAATATGCCCTTTAAATAGGACAAGTATTTTTATAAAAATATAAAATTTATATTTTAAACTTCCTAGACTATATCTTAGGCTTGTTGAATAATTAAAACAATTCTAGGAAACAACTCAACATTAAATAGAAAATTACCCAATAGTAAATGGGAACCATAATTATTTAAAATAGGAAACCTAAGCAATTAAAAATAAAAAAATTAGCTACTAAGTCTTGAATAGATATGGCCCATGAAAGAGTCTGTAACATTACCGTACCCTTGAAGAAAGAACTTGCCTCAAGCTCAAAGTCAGGATAGGCATGTTGAAAGTGATCCAAACTCTCCAATGTGGCATCTGCGGCATCTAGACCAACCTAATGAAAAGATTTCTCAAATTTCATGATTGAGTCAAACAAGCAAGACAAATTTAGGAGGAAGAATTTCTCGTCCATCTTCCACCAAAGGTAATATAGGAGTAGATACTATTAAGGAGAGAAATATGGAAGACATTATGAAGCTTCAAATTATAAGGTAGTTGCAATTGAAATGGCCCAATATGCTGCACAATTAGAAATGGCCCATAAAATTTTAGAGAGAGCTTATGTCTAAATTGACCAGCAAGTAATTATTAATGGTAAAAATTGCAAACAAAGCCAAACTAGATCACCTGGGATGTGTTCGATAGGTCATCAGAGCCATCAGAAGTTGGGAAGTCCAATTTAGTGTATAGTGGAAGCACCCCACTCCCTTGCGATACATTTGTTATAGGTGGTTGATATCCTGCATAGTACAGTTGTTGTTTTTGTTCCACATTGTTGCGACTTATAGTGTAATATCCCAAATAATACCCTAAAATTTTAGAAATTCTAATTGTTGAAATTGAATTAAATGATTTTAAAGTATATATATGATTAAGTGGAAAGAAAGGAAAAGGAAAGTGTGTATATGTTGTATATATGAAGGTATATATAACATATACAAGTCAACATCTTAATAATAAGGCCAAAGGATATTTTAGTTAATTAAATAGTATTAAATATTGTTAGTGGAAGATGATATTTGATATTTATAATATTATAATAATTTAAATGCTTGGTGGTGAGTGATTTAGGGAAGGTGTTTGGTTAAAAGAGAAGTGTTTGGTGGTTGTTGTTGACTTTGCATCTTCATCTTCTTCTTTCTTCTCCAAGAGGTCGGCCATCACCATTGTCAAAGGGGAAAAGAGGTTTTGTTGCTTGCTAACTCAAGATATTGAAGGATTTCAAGTGATAAAGTTGGAGTTTTAAGGATTTTTCTTCATATTTGGTAAGTTTCCAACTTGTTTCTTTGATTTCTTTTGAGTTTATGTATATGACTTTGGTGGATGGTTGGTGTAGTAGTGTGTATGGTTATTTTGGTATGTTTGAGATTGTTTTGTCTAGTTAACTTTTATTTTGGGTTTGGATTGAAGAAAAGGGTTAAGTTTGGTGAAGAAAACAAGAGTTGTGGATTGTGTAAGTTTTGAGTTGTGAAATATGGTTATGATTGTGTTTGATGTTTGTAATTGAGTTGTTTTGATGTTATCCAAGTTTATTAAGGTATATTGATGGTTTTGGTTAACTTTGTTTGGAGTGAAAAAGGGTAAAAGAGAGATGATTGTTGGATATGGTGTTTTTGGTGTCGATTTCAGGTTTTTGGCTTGACATACCCAGTAGCACGGCCATATCTTTGGGCATGTTGATGGTTCTATTTTTTGTGTGGGTGACACGATAAGTGACATGCCCATGTCACTGAGTGTAATGACCCTCCCCGACCAGGTCGGCTGCCCGGCCCACTAGTGGCTTACGGCCCGGCCATTTCACCACCTGGGCACGGAGTCCGCAGGAGGCAAGCGACCGCTACAGTACTGGACAGCCCTCGCGGCCCGCCCAGCAGGATTTGTTTATTTGGCCCCAAGGAGTCGCCTCCCTGGATCGAACCCCTGACCTCCCACTTAAGAGAGCCAGCGAGAACCATCCAGTACCATTTCTGCTAGTAAAGGCGCCTTTTTAACTGTAACGACCCTCCCCAACCAGGTCGGTATCCCAAGGTCGGTTGCCCAGCCCACTAGGTCCGCATGGTCTGCAGGAGGCAAGCGATCGCTATAGTACTGGACAGCCCTCGCGGCCCACCCAGCAGGAATTTGTTTATTTGGCTCCCTAAGGAGTCGCCTCCCTGGATCGAACCCCTGACCTCCCACTTAAGAGAGCCAGTGAGAACCATCCAGTACCATTTCTGCAGCAGAAATGGTACTGGATGGTTCTCGCTGGCTCTCTTAAGTGGGAGGTCAGGGGTTCGATCCAGGGAGGCGACTCCTTAGGGAGCCAAATAAACAAATTCCTGCTGGGTGGGCCGCGAGGGCTGTCCAGTACTGTAGCGATCGCTTGCCTCCTGCGGACCATGCGGACCCAGTGGGCTGGGCAACCGACCTTGGGATACCGACCTGGTTGGGGAGGGTCGTTACAGTTAAAAAGGCGCCTTTTTAACTGTAACGACCCTCCCCGACCAGGTCGGCTGCCCGGCCCACTAGTGGCTTACGGCCCGGCCATTTCACCACCTGGGCACGGAGTCCGCAGGAGGCAAGCGACCGCTACAGTACTGGACAGCCCTCGCGGCCCGCCCAGCAGGATTTGTTTATTTGGCCCCAAGGAGTCGCCTCCCTGGATCGAACCCCTGACCTCCAACTTAAGAGAGCCAGCGAGAACCATCCAGTACCATTTCTGCTAGTAAAGGCGCCTTTTTAACTGTAACGACCCTCCCCAACCAGGTCGGTATCCCAAGGTCGGTTGCCCAGCCCACTGGGTCCGCATGGTCCGCAGGAGGCAAGCGATCGCTACAGTACTGGACAGCCCTCGCGGCCCACCCAGCAGGAATTTGTTTATTTGGCTCCCTAAGGAGTCGCCTCCCTGGATCGAACCCCTGACCTCCTACTTAAGAGAGCCAGCGAGAACCATCCAGTACCATTTCTGCTAGTAGCAGAAATGGTACTGGATGGTTCTCGCTGGCTCTCTTAAGTGGGAGGTCAGGGGTTCGATCCAGGGAGGCGACCCCTTGGGGCCAAATAAACAAATCCTGCTGGGTGGGCCGCGAGGGCTGTCCAGTACTGTAGCGATCGCTTGCCTCCTGCGGACCATGCGGACCCAGTGGGCTGGGCAACCGACCTTGGGATACCGACCTGGTTGGGGAGGGTCGTTACAGTTAAAAAGGCGCCTTTACTAGCAGAAATGGTACTGGATGGTTCTCGCTGGCTCTCTTAAGTTGGAGGTCAGGGGTTCGATCCAGGGAGGCGACTCCTTGGGGCCAAATAAACAAATCCTGCTGGGCGGGCCGCGAGGGCTGTCCAGTACTGTAGCGGTCGCTTGCCTCCTGCGGACTCCGTGCCCAGGTGGTGAAATGGCCGGGCCGTAAGCCACTAGTGGGCCGGGCAGCCGACCTGGTCGGGGAGGGTCGTTACAGTTAAAAAGGAGCCTTTTTAACTGTAACGACCCTCCCCAACCAGGTCGGTATCCCAAGGTCGGTTGCCCAGCCCACTGGGTCCGCATGGTCCGCAGGAGGCAAGCGATCGCTACAGTACTGGACAGCCCTCGCGGCCCACCCAGCAGGAATTTGTTTATTTGGCTTAATTCCTAGCAGAAATGGTACTGGATGGTTCTCGCTGGCTCTCTTAAGTGGGAGGTCAGGGGTTCGATCCAGGGAGGCGACTCCTTAGGGAGCCAAATAAACAAATTCCTGCTGGGTGGGCCGCGAGGGCTGTCCAGTACTGTAGCGATCGCTTGCCTCCTGCGGACCATGCGGACCCAGTGGGCTGGGCAACCGACCTTGGGATACCGACCTGGTTGGGGAGGGTCATTACACTGAGCGTGTCACAGCTTCTATGTAGTAGTAGTATTGACAAGTCCAGTGACACACTCATGTCATTAAGCGTGTCATAGCTACTGTGTTGTTGGAGGATTGACACGTCCAGTGACACGTCCATGTCACTGAGCGTGTCATAACTACTGTGTTGGAGGAGAATTGACACGTACAGTGGCACACCCATGTCACTGAGCATGTCAAAGCTTCTGTGTTGTGGGTTTAGGGCACGGCCATGGACACGCCCGTGTTGTTGAGCATGTCATGTGTAGAGTTTGCCCTAGATAATGCTTTTCCTTATTTTCTTATGTGTATCACTAAATGAGTATGTATAATCATCTTTGGATTAGGTTTTTAAGAGATTTGAGTTACCTCAATCCAAGTGTTGAAGGATTCTTGGAAGAGGAGATTAGAATTGGTGCTTGTTGCTCTTAGAGGTAAGTACAAACCTTAAATGATTGCATACATTTACATGACTTTGGGACTTAACACATTTGGTTGAAAAATGTGTTAAGTTACCTATTATATTGTTGGTGTATGAGAATAGTGCTATGATTTGCATAATGTGAACTATGTGAAATGAATAATAATGATTCAAAATGGATGGATAATGCAATTTGTTATGTATACACTAATGATAGTGTGTGAAGCCATTGGTGATGGCTATATTGATATAAATGGGATATTTGAGGCATTGTGCTTATAATGATCATGAGAAAATGAAAAAGGATTTGATAATGAAATTATGAAAAAATTGTGTGCCTAGTATGTTATTCAATTTTCAGAGTTTTGTTGTTGGTGGCATGCTTAAAAGTAACAATCCCTTGAAGCTGGGTTGGGCTTGGTCCTTGAAGCCTAGTTGGGTGATGTTGTGCTCCCCTTGAAGCTGGGTTGGACCTAGTCCTTGAAGCCTAATTGGGATGTTACATATGAGGTAATCCTCATTGTGATAATGATTCGCCTTCGGGCTAGATAAATGTGATTATTGGACCAAAGCAGTAACTCTGGAATTTGAATGGCATATTAGATCTTTTTTGGGCTCATGCTTGTCTTTGTTTTAATGTGAATTATGAATGATGGAACAATTGAATAATATATGGAGATTTAATGTTATGAAATATGATATCCTTGTATATTGTTTCTAATTCTTGAAAGTTTGACATTGGCATTACATTTGAATCATATTGTTACTAAGGTTTGTACCACTAAGCTTTTGGCTTAGCGCGATTGTGATTTATTGCGCAGGTGACAGGGTAGATCCGGTTAAGCCAGAGAGTTCAGCTAGGCCGAGTCGAGTCTAGGCTTGAGATTGTGAGAGCAGAGTTGATTTGGACATCAAGATCAGAGACAAACTATCAGCATGTATAAATTTCATATTTTTGTACTTATTGATTTTGATGTATACCTATGTATATTTCGCTGCTTATTAAACAAAAGTTTTAGATAAACTTTTGGGTAATGAATATATATATATATATGTATTTTAACAAGGAATGTTTTATCTATTACTTTCTATAAAATAAGTTAAATGTTTTAAGTTTACTCAGATTGTAAAAATGATGATTTGATGTTAAAGTTTAAAGATTGATTTGTTTAAAATGGACCGTGACATTATTGTATCTGGTATACGTATATTATATATATGGGTGTATGTGGTGTATGTATATGGGGTAAAAAGGTGTTACATATAGTTCCTTCAAAATCCTTACCCATACCATGACTAAGCCCAATTAGAAATTCCTTGAAGTGGAGTGAGAGTTGCTGCATCTAATTACCTTACCACTTCTCCACTTCAGCAATCCTAGCATCATTTGCAGCTTGAGCCTCCTATAAGAGAGATTGCATGTCATCGCTTATGGAGGAATCGTCCATTGTATTAGGCTCTGATATCAATTTGTTATAATTATGAGGAAAGTATCGTATCACAAGGTAATTGATTGGGAAATCCACGTCAATTAACTTTCCCTTCCCTTTGTTTTTATTCCCTGAATGCCCTGTTCCTAATTAATTAATTAAGCTCATCATGGGAGCTTTTATCTTGAACCTCGTTAAGACTGAGCTCCAAATCTTTATAATTTTTTAAGATAAATTTTGCATAGGTTTTTATTACTAAAAATTACAAAAAAAAAAACTTAAAAAAGTTTGTTCATAAAATACTACCAAAAAAAGTTTCAAAAATACTTTTAAAGAGAATTTTTTTTTCAAAAATATGGTGAAGAGTGGACATCTAAAAAACACGGGATTGTATATTTATAAAAATGTCATTCTTTACTTACTTATATATAATATATACACACAAATCCTATTATTCAATAACTAGCATATATTCACATATCTAGTTATATATAATATATGTTCATATATATCTAAACATATAAAATAGTTATATTTTGTTATTCTTTTCAAAATCAACACATATATCTAGTTATATGTAATATATATCCATATATACTGCTATTATTTTTGGTATATATAGTTATATGTAACATATATTCACATATAACTAAATATATAAAATAGCTAATGTTATTCTTTTCAAATTCAATACATATATTTAGTTATATGCAACATATACTCACATATATTGTTATTCTTTTTGGTATGTCTAGTTACATATAACATATACCTATATATAAATAATGTATAAAATATTCATATATTAACTTTTTTAAAATTAATACATATATCTAGTTATATGTAATATATCAATATATATTGTTATTCTTTTCAAATTCAATATATATATTTAGTTATACATAACAATAAAAAAAACTCTTAAAATTGATAGAAAGCTAAAAAAATTGCCAAAAAATCTTTCTTTATAACATTTTATCGAACATGTGGAGTGTGTTATATTTAAAGAATTAAAAAAAAGCAATCAATACATTTGAAACCCAAGAAATAAATCAAAAACAAAAAAAAAATAAATTAAGACATTTACATTTATAGAAATGTTATATGCTTTATAGAATTATATACTTGAGAGCAAAATCGAAAACTTTCACTTTATTTGTCTTATAAAATACAAGAACTAGAATGTCCCAGTCTCCTCATCTCTCTCACATGTTGGTAGAGATTGTCTAAAACAAATAAAAATGAAAAATGAAAAAAAAATTAAAATATTTGATAATGTCGTTGATGAAATTGAAAGCCAAGCAATACTTATACAGATTTGCAAGCCTAATTTTGATTTAATGCACAATGTCTCTCCAAAAGAAAATTCTAACCAAGGTGCATTTTTTTATTTTTCTTGTTTCAATACTAAAAAAATTGAGAATTTTCAGTCTGTATATTTTTTGCATTTAAGATGAAGGCAATGGTGAAAGCATCGGTGAAAGGCGAAAATCAAGAGAAAGGAAGAAAAAGTGAAAAAAGAAAGTACCGTAATTTAAAAATATATAAATAAAAAATATAAAAATGAAAAGTTTAAAAGTTAGAAATAAAAAAAAATAACAACAGTAAAATTAAAAAATGAAAGTTAAAATACAGTGTATGGTGTAACTTTTTTTTTTTATTATTGAATAAGCCCTTTAGATAGGACAAGACTTATTACAAAAATAGGAAAGTTATATTTTAAACTTCCTAAATTATATCTTAGATTTCCTGAATAATTAAAACTATTATAGGAAACAACTCAACACTAAATAGAAAATTACTTAATAATAAATAGGAACCATAATTATTTAAAATAGAAAACCTAATCAATTAAAAATAATAAAATTAGTTATCACGTCTCGAATAAATGCACCCACGAATGAGTTCGTAACACCCTTGTTCCAAAATTTACAAAAAAAAGATGTCCAAATATAGCATTATATGTTGATCTTCAACTCGATATAGCGATAAATGGTATTACACAATCAAATAGGTAAACCAAATGTCAACAATAGGATTTTTTTATTTCATGTCTTTCTCAATTTACACTATATATATATATATGTATATATCTTTACACTCCCCTCAAGCTGAAGTGTACGAATCAAATGCTCCAATCTTGTCACAAATTTAATTCTTGGCCCTCTAAGGGATTTTAGAAATATATCTACCAGTTGATCATTTGAATTGATGAACTCTATGGTAACACTTCCTAACTCTATCTTATGTATAACAAAGTGACAATCAACTCTATACATTTGGTTTAACAAAGTGACAATCAACTTCTATATATTTAGTTCTCTCATGAAATGTCGGATCAGATGCAATGTCAAGCACAACCTGATTATCACATACCAGTTTATACTTTCGAATTCTTTCCACTTTAATTCTTGAAGGAGTTGTTTCATCCAGATAAGTTAGCAGATTGCTAGAGCCATGGCCAATTTTTTGCCTCGGCACTTGATTTGACAACCACATCTTGTTTTTTACATTTCCAAGAAATCAGATTATCTCCAATCAAAATACAGTATCCCGAGGTAGATCGCCTATTTGAAAGGAGAGTCTACTCAATCTATATCACAATGCCTAGTAATCTGATAATGACCCTTATTCTCATATAATAATTCTTGTGTTGAGATTCCTTTAAAGTGTCTGATAATTCAAATCACTACATCTCAATGCTCTTTGCATGGAGTTTGAAGAAATTGGCTAATCACCCTGACCACAAAAGAAATATCGGGCCATGTAAGTCTCAGATAGTTTAATTTAGGGATGTCCAAGGGTCGGGTTTGGTCAGGTTGGAGTGATTTTTTAATCCAACCGAACCCAAAAAGAGTAAAAATCTCAAAATGATGCCACCTAAATTTTTTAAAATTTTGACAGAATCAAATTAATTTCTGGTTCGATCATGTCGGGTCGGTTTCAAATAGAGTGGTATTTAATATTAGAACTTTATACTTGGATTTATTTTAGTATTATCAGATCGAGTTGGGTTTGGTTTGGTTAAGTGATAAAGTAAAATAAAAATACATATATTTATATATAAATACTTAAGAGTTGGTCCAGTTTGGATTAAAATGAAAAAAAATTATCCCAACCCGATTAAATGACCAAGCCCAAATTTTTTATAAATATAAACATGATTTCACCTATATATACTATATAAACCGACTGAACTTGACCAAAATATTTTGGTTCTGTCAGGTTCAGTCGGGTTAAAAAAGTTTACACACCCCTAGTTTAACTTTCCAACTAATCTCCTATATTTTTCAGGGTCTACCAATGGCTCCCCTATCTTGAAAAAAAGTTTAATATTCTGATATATAGGAGTATCTACAGGTTTATAGTCTAACATGTCTATTTCTTCTAATAGATCCAACATATACTTTTTTTGTGATATCACAATTTTTGCTTTTGATTATGTTACTTTAATGCAGAGAAAGAACTTCAATTTTCCCAGATATTTAGTCTAGAAAAGAATGCATGGATGTTCTTTCAACTGAGAGATTTTGTCTTGATCACTTTTTGTTATGACAATGTCATCCACATAAACAACCAAGTAGATACATTTTCCATGATCACTGTGTCAAAAGAATACTGAATGATCAGATTAATATCGAGTCATGCCAAAATCCAAACCATGCTCTCAGAGATTGTTTCAAACTAAATAATAATCACTACAATTGACAAACCATTGTAGACTCCCCCTAAGCAACAAATCTAAGAGATTGGTTCATATAAACTTCCTCAGTTAATTCTCCATGAAGAAAGGCATTTTTAATGTCAAGTTGATGGAGAGTTCATTGATGCATGGCTGCTAAGGAGATAAAGAGGTGAATATAAGGAATTTTGGCCATTGGTGAGAAAGTATCATTGTAATTAAGGCCATAAATTTGAGGGCCACAAGACATGCTTTTAGCGATCAATTTGTCCATAAGGTCCAACCTTTACAGTAAACACCAACTTGCATCCAACTGTAGTTTTTCCTTCTGATAGCAAGACTAATTCACAAGTTCTGTTGCTATGGAGTGCGGTCACTTCTTCAATCATTGCTTCTTGCCACCTTGGATGTTTTAATATTTTACAAATAGTCTTGGATTAGTGACATTAAACAAAATAAAAATAAAAGCATTATAGGAAGAAGACAATTGATGAGAACTAAAAAAAATTATAAATTGGATACGGGTTTTGAGTGGAATGATTACCTTTGCAAATGACAATGGGAGGATTAGTTGCTTTTGTGTCTAGCATAAGAATGATGGGAGTAGGGGAGGGTGACGGTGGAATTGGAAGTGAGTCATCAGTGGTTAGCAATCTACATGTATCAAGAAAACATGAACCATGATTATTAGAAGGAATATGATTGTGGAAACAAAGTGAGTAAACTTGGAGATGAGCTTGTGTAGAGGAAACATTATGTGGAAGACTTGAAATAGGTAGACCATTAGAAATGAGTTTATTGTTTCCACTTTTGAGTGAAAAAATGTGGTGAGGACTCAAAGAATATTACATTTTCCAAAACAAAATACTTTTGCTTTGTGACGTCATAGCATTTGTAACCCTTCTGGAGATGTGAATAGCCCAGGAATATGCATTTGATGGATTTGGCCTTGAGTTTATCTTTTCCTAGAGTATGATCATGAATGAAGCTAGTACAACCAAACACCCGCAGCGGTAAGTGATAAGGATCTTCATTGGGAAAGAGAATTAAGTGACAAATTTAATGGTGCAGAATAGAAGAATGCATTCGATTAATCAAATAACAATTAGTAAGAACAACATCCCCCCTAGAAACAAAGTGATACACTATAGTGAATAAAAAGAGTGCGAGCAATTTCAATACGATGTCAATTTTTACATTATGCAATTCTGTTCTACTGGGATGTATAAGCATAAGAGATTTGAAATGTGATTCCTCATAAGGACAAAAAATTTGAGAAAGAAGAGGACAAATATTCCTTTCCACTATCACTTCATAAAGTTTTTATTGTCACATTAAATTGATTATGGATTTCAGTAAAGAATTTTTTAAATATAAGAAACAGTTTAGAACGATTTTGAATTAAATACACCCATGTGCAATAGGAAAAGTCATCATTAAATATAATAAAATACTAAAATCCCATTGTTCTATTAACTTGACTCGAACCCCATATGTCTAAGTGAACTAAATCAAACATACATATAGCCCTATTATTGACTCGTTCAGGAAATGAACTATAAGCTTATTTCCCAAATTGACATGACTTACACTCTAAGAAAGATAAAGTGGAAAGAATAGGATTAAGTTTCTAAAAGTTATGAAGATTTAGATTACCAAGGTTGTGGTGAAGAAGTTCAACGATTGAGTTATAAGAGAAGATAACTAGTGAACTTAGATGGTAGAAGTGGTACAAGCCTTGTAACTCATGTTCTGTTTCAATCATCCTCCACATACTCCGGCCCTACATAATAACAGAATTAGCTACAAAGGAAATAGAGTAATGGAGGCTTTTTATTAATTTTCTAACTGAAACAAAAATTATATAGGCACTCAGGAGTAAATAGGACATTTTTCAAAAGAATTAACGGGAAAATTTGGACATGCCTTATATTTTTAACTGTAATTTGTGAACCAATATCAAGAATAGCTGTGAGAGAGAATTTTTGCCCCCACTCTCGGTGGAATGGTTCTTGCGACGTCGGTATTTTTTAGGCTCGGGGCCTTAGAGAACACGGGCCTAAGCCCGGAGAAAATTGAGTAGCCAACTGGACGGGCCGAAAAAAAAAAGAAAGGGGTGGATGACTTGATTCCTAAGGAATCCCCAACCCCCTAATGAGTTCGAAAAGTTGGGTACGTGTGGGAAAGGTGAGAAATGGCCCAGCACCCCACAATGCCCGGTTCATTGGAACCGGCCTCCTTTGCAGGTCTTAATATTATAAAATTCTTAAGTACAACAATATTATCCATATTACATGCAACGATTAAAATAAAGCATCATTATATTAAAATCAAAGCAATGTCCAAATAAAGCAAATAAATGGATGGAAACATGTCCTTACATCATCCATGTCTAAACTAAATAGGACACCCACCGAAAGGTGAAAATATGTCCTTTACATTAATCCCAAAAGTATAAAATAAATTAAATTACATAAGGTTTAAATAATGAGGTACCCACAAAGTGAAAACATACTTCTTACAATATTTGAAAATCAAAATAAATCAATAAAAGTAAATAACCATTCATCATAAATAAATCATTCATCAAAGATATCAAACATCAACCAAAATATATAATAAACATTCATTCAATTTAAACAAAATAGTAAATTTATTAACTTTAGGGATTCTTGCATTAATTAGGGCTTCTAGGGTTCTATGTCAATAACTAGGGTTTTGCAAATACTAGTTTAATTAGTTGAAAAATATTTTAAGGTAATAACATAGCTACTGGATATTTTAAAGATTTAGGGTTTTGGATGTTTTTGGATTTGGGCTTAAGGATTTGTAGGTTTACTGGATGATTGTTTGAAAAATTAAGGTTTTTGATTTATCATTTTAGAAGAAATATTGATTCGGGAAATAAATTAAGATTTTGGAAAACAATTAGGGCTTCGAGACTTTAATGGAATAATTTAGGGTTTAGAGTTTTAGGAAAAATAGTTTAGGGTTTTAAAGTTTAATCAATGACTTAGGCTACTGGATGTTTCGAAAACAAATTAGGATTCAATAAATAAACTTTGAATTTTAGAATTTAAGAAAATAATTTAGGGTTTTGATAATTGAAAAGCTATTTTGGGGGGTTTTAGGAAATATAAGGCAAATTAGGGTTTGGTTTTTAGAGTTCACTAGAATTAGAGTTTAGAAATTTGGATTAATGGATCAATTTTAATAATTAAAATATTTGCAAAATCAGGTTTGTGGTTTCTGGAATTGAGGCTTGGGAATTAGAGTTTTAGGAAGCTAGGGTTTTGAATAGTTAGGGCTTTTAAAATTAAATTTGTGTTTGAATGATTATATTATTTACTTTAATTAAGATCTTAAGTATTGTATGAATTAATTCATGTTACTTTCTAAATTAAATTTAAGGAAGAATTAAATAACTAGGCAGTGTGATGATGGTTTAAAAGATGAAGATGATTTATGATTGAATAAACTAAAGTTAGAGCAATTTACCTATGTTTGAAGGCTCCACCAAATTTGAAGAAATTGAACCAAGCTGTTCCCTGCTTCAAATTTAATTTTGGTTGAACAAAGCAATCTGAAGATGATTGCTTCCTTTGGTTGCTGTCCCTTGAACTTCTCCTTACTTGCTAGGGTTTTCTTTCGGCCGAAAGAATTTTTGAGTCCCAAGTTTTTTTCCTCCGAAGTCCAGATCAAGTAAAATAATTTTCCCCCCATCCTTAATTTTGTGTTTTAATGTGTATTTATAGGAAAAATAAAAAAACCTACTTCTAATTGTCTAAGAAAATTAAAACAATTTAGGAAAAGAAATCAAAACCAAATAGAATTTGATTTCGAAAAAACTGCGCTGGAAAATTGCGCTGGCGAAAAATTATTGTGGGCGACGAAATTGCGAGCGAGCGCTGGGGAGCCCCAGCCAATTTGCCCCAGGAATTTCCTGCAGAGAAATTGGCCCAAGGTCATTTCACCGTAGGAACTTCCTACGGTGAATTGGCCCAAGCCAATTCACTTTCGGCGATGAAAAATTTCATCGCCGATTTTTATTTATTTATTTGTTTATTTTTTATATTATTTTTTTTAACTTTATTAATATTACTTTTCTATTTTTATTAAAAATTATAAATAATAAATCCTAAATTAAAATACCACAAAAATTATTTTGGACTATATAAAAAATATCGGACCAGACTAGGTCAAAAATTAAGGGTCTACAGTTTTCCCTATGCTTGAGCGATATGAGACTATGGCAAAAGATAGTGAAAAGCAATATGATTTTTGACTGGGTTTGGAGCCATACTAAACTCTCAAGGTTGGTTTGAGCTCTAGACTCAAAAATAATTTGGGTTCTGGACCCGAACTAGATTTAGGATTTGGTTCTGGACCCGGGATAAGTTCTGGACTTGAGGGTAATTTGGGTTTTGGACCCGAGCTAAGTTCTGGACTTATGGATAATTTGGGTTCTGGACCCGAGCTAAGTTCTGGACTTAAGGGTAATTTGGGTTCTGGACCCGAGCTAAGTTCTGGACTTAAGGGTAACCGAGCTAAGTTCTGGACTTAAGGGTAATTAGGGTTCTATACCCGAGCTAAGTTCTGGTCTTAAGGGTAATTTAGTTTTTGGACTCGAGCTAAGTTCTGAACTTAAGGGTAATTTAAGTTCTAGACCCGAGCTAAGTTCTGGAGTTAAGATGGAATTTAGGTTCTGGAACTAAGCTAAGTTCTAGACTTGAGGGTAATTTAGATTCTAGACCCTAGCTAAGTTCTGGACTTAAAAGAGATTTGGGTTCTTGACCTGAGCTAAGTTCTGGACTTAACGGTAATTTGGGTTCTGGACCCAAGCTAAGTTCTGGACTTAAGAGGAAATTTAGGTTCTGGACCAAATCTAAGTTCTGGACTTAAGAGGGAATTTAGGTTATGGACCTAAGCTAAGTTCTGGACTTAAGGGTAATTTGGGTTCTGGACCCAAGCTAAGTTCTGGAGTTAAGAGAGATTTGGGTTCTAAACCCGAGCTAAGTTCTGGTCTTAAGAATAATTAGGGTTCTGGACCTAAGCTAAGAGAGATTTAATTGTCTGCAAAAAATAATTGTAATCAGTAGGATACTAAATGAATTTGCAAAAAATTTAGCTAATTTTTTAGCATGCACATATCTTCTTACCCACTGCGTGTAAAAATATTTTAAAATGAAAAAATATTTATACACGCAAATATCTGAATGATTGAATTGAATAATTGAGTTTCCTATTCATTTACTGTGTAGTTACTATTCACAAACTATTCATTTACTATTTGTAAATAGTAATTTACTATTTATCAATAGTAATATTTGCTTTTTTTTTCTTTTTTTTTTCTCATGAGAATACTATTTTCCTCTTTTTATTTTGTCTTTTTTCCTTGCAATTTTTCTATATAAACCTCGGCTCATTTTTTTATTTCGTCCATACTCATATAAATTTTGAATTTAGAGGGTCTAGAGAGTTTAGCATAGAGTTGAGGAAAAAATGCATGCTTCAAGATCAGGAACTCGATCTAATGCTGAGTTATTGGAGTTTATTCGGCAGCATGAAAATGGAAATATAAGTCTACTAGCTGGGATGCAGCTTCATCGCAATTCAAATCAAAAGACCAAGGTAATAATTCAATTTTTTATTTCAATAGCAAATTATTTTTCATTTTTGTGTTTTTGTCGTTTCTTATTTTTTTATTTTATTTCTTTTTATTTTTTATTTGTTTTTTTGTTGTTGTTTTTATTTTATTTTTTTTGTTTCTTTTAACATTTAGAAAAAATAAATTAATTAGATGAATATATTTAAGAATTTAACAAGTAAGTAAATAGATAGACTAAAAATAGAATATAAATAGATTTAGCCTAAAAATCAGTGGTATTGATATGATGATATACTTACCTTGTGTTAACTTACCTGGCTCCGTGTTAGTGTGATCGTTGCATTATCCGGGGCGGAGGGTGTGTCTATAAAGTCTGACAATGGTATGATGTAGCGCCTTCTCGGGTAAGACGGATTATCCGAGATTGCTGTTTTGAAAGCTTTATCTTCCAATTACCATTCGAGGAGTGTCCGATAGACCAGAGTGTAGTTCAAGCATTGTCAGAACGGTAGATGGACACGACCCATACTTTTCACCTACCTATAGGAGAAATGATCATTGGCCTGGTCGATTATACAACCATAATTGGTATTGGGTACTATGGCCTTCCGGTCCCTCTTACCAATGATATTATAACATTCGAAGAAATCCAACAGTTAATCGGTATGGAACCATCATTTAAAGGGCCTTTCAAGATAAAAATTGAGCCGATTCGGAGTTATTGGATGAACTACAAAGGACGTGTTCGTAGAGAAATAGCCAAATAATATGCTCGAGGATTTTTACTTAGGAAAAGGAGATTTTTACTGTATTTGCTCGGGTCGACCATTTTAGGCAGCACCGAATCCGCCATCCATTTATCGGTGTTGAGAGTATGGTACCGCTTTACGGCTGGGGTGAAGCTAGCCTTGCCTGTCTTTACCATAGACTCGACAAAATTTGCTGAAATAAGAAGTCTTTTGTTAGCTTTATGGCGGTTGTCGAGGTACTCTTCTTCCACCAATGTTAATTTCATTCTTATTCTTGCATGAATTTGATTTTTATTATTGTTGTAGATATGGGCATATGAGTACAATCTTGTAAGGGTGCCTGGCATTTTCTGAGAGAGAGTCAAGTATCCGAGATTAAATTTTTAGTTGTCAGGTCGTATAGAAGTTTTCGGCTCTCAACATGTGCACACCCAACGCTATCTCTTGAGCTGCTTAACCTAGGGCCAGGTAAAATAGCATTAGTATACTTTAAAATTTATATAAAAGTTCACTTACCTTATATCATTTTCTAGGTCAATTTGGCCTAGTGGAACACAGAAGAGCGGACAAACTGGACTTCCTCCATGAATGCCGCACTGCCTTTTCAACATACCCGCCGAGTCATTACCAGCCCTGTGTCTAGTGGCTTGTTTCTCATAGAGAGAGAGTATATGAGTGGTTTCTTAGTCCTGAGTAGCAGAGGATCCTGATGCATTGCCCATAGTACACTTTAAACATCACATCAATGCCGGAGAATGCATGGTGGTTGGCTCAGCACGGTTATGATGTTGAAACATTTCTCTATCCACCGGGTGCATCTTATACCCAGTTTATTCAAATAGGGCTCTTGAACTTTGATGTATCCCCTGTTGGTGTACGGGAGATTCCTGAGGAAAATGAGGATAGAGATAAGGAGGAGTATCATGGAGAGGGAAGAGAGTCTGTCTCACATCTTGGGGCTAGCACTTCTCAGGTAAACTTTTACCATTTTTCCCATTGCAATTGCTTTTTTCTTAACTTGTTTTGACTTTTTAATGATTGTTGCAGGTTGTTGGCTCGGTTGGACATGAGGTTGGACCTTCTTTTACTACTCCTCCATTTCCTCATTCTAATCAACCGGAGATGCCATCTCATCCACAGGGCATTGATATGAATTACCTGGTAGGTTTTCTTGTTCCATGAAAAAATTTATGTTATATGTATGCATGATTATGTATGTGCTTACTCTCTTTCTTTTTGGCTCACAGCGGATGCTTGAGGAACAAAATAAGAAACATCAAGAAGAGGTGGCTGCTAGTCGTCAATAGGTTTCTGTTTTATTAGTTTTTGTTATAGATCGTGTCTTGTTTATTATGATAAATATTGTTTTCTTTAGGTATTTTGTTGGTTTTAATATGTTTATTTAGTGTTTTCATTAATTTTGGTAGTTTTAGTTTATTTTCAGTGTTTATGTCATTTTTGTCCTAGTTTTTAGTGTGTGTTTACATTTTGTTGGTTAATGTTCATTTAATTCTTGTTTAAAGTTTGTTTCAAGTTTTGTTTTAAGTTAAAAAGCCAAGGAACCAAATTGAAGGAAAAAAGGGACAGTAGCTGACATAGGCAGAGGACACGGGCGTGTCCCATACCAAGTTAAAGAGAAGATCAAGACACAAAGAGGAACACACTTAAAGGACACGGCCAAGTCACTGGCCGTGTCCCTCCAAAGAAGCTCAAACACGGCCAAGATTGCTTAAGCTTGGCCGTGTCTCACTCAGTTCCAAAGCAAAAGGAAGAAAATCAATCAGTAGAAGACACAGGCAAGGGACACGGCCAAGTCACTGGCCGTGTCCCTCTAAAATGGTCCAACACGGCCAAGTCAACCTCCAACATGGCCGTGTCACTCAACCAAAGAAGAAAAGAAGAAAAGCAGGCAGTAGTGAACACAAGCAAGGGACACGGCCAGGCTTGTGGCCGTGTCCCTCCAAAGACCTCCAACACGGCCAAGTCTCATCCAACTTGGTCATGTCTCTCATGAACCAAAGGCAACGCGGATTTTAAGCGGAGGTTTCGTATAAAAGAAAAAGAAAAAAGCTAGGGTTGGGGTGGTTGAGAGTTTGAGAGCTGTTTAGCCGTCAAAGAGAGTTTGAAGGTTTTCATAACTTGTTTTCTTTGATTTTTGATTACACTTTGATTAATCTAGCTTAGATTAGATTGTTCTAGCCATTGATACATCCTTCTTGCAAGATTTGAATAAGAGATTCTTCAGAAGCTTCAGGGAGTTTGTAATTTGGTTTTGTTCTTGAACTTTATCTCTTTATTTTCATTGGAATTGTATTTATGGATATTATCATGTCTAAATTGATTTCTTTGAATATTAATGAGATGAGTATGTTTGATAGCATTATGAACTAATTTGATCTAGTCTAGGGTTTGTATGGATCTACTATGATTGTATGAATTGGTTATTACTCTTAACTCAAGTATTTCTTTAAGCCTTTATTGAATGAATTATTGCTAATATATAATTGATTAGCCACCAATTATGTGTTTTAGGTATTAGATGATGGATTGAGAGATGAAGTCTAATGCTGGAACAATTCAATTAAGGACTTAGGTGAATTAGAGATATAACCTAGGGAAAAATTATTTCAATTGGAACAAGATTATTTGAGAGAGGTTTGAATGCGAGAGCTTATTTCCTTTATTCAATTAATTAAGTTTCTTGAGATTTAATCTTTGAAATTAAATTGGTTAAGAGGAATAACCATTCATACATATAAGTAGTAGAGAAGTGCAAACCCTAGACCATTTTATAAAGTGAATCAAAACATCAGTTCAATTTACTTTTATTGTTTTAAACTTCGATCAATCTGTCTTTATTAATAGTTAGCAATTTAAATTTATTCATTACTTGTTATTTAAAATCTGATAATCAATTAGCTACTTTAGCTTCCTTGAGAGACGACCTTGGGGCGATCACCTTTGCTACAGCTACCTCGTATACTTGCGAGTGACGCTTTGTAGTAGAGTTAATTCGAGCGCAACAAGTTTTTGGTGCCGCTGCCAGGGAGGCTAATTGGAGTAATTGTTTATTAGGCAAAAATACTTTAGATTATTTTTCATTGTTTACTTTTGATTTTATTTGTCTATTGCTTTTAATAATTTCTTTTTCTAGAAATTTTGTTTATGCAAGGCAGGAGATCACTTGGAGGAGAGCTATACCCAGTCATTCCAGAAATTCAGAGAGTGAAAAGGAGCAGGGAAGAGTTTGGACTGTACACAGGATTTGATACTTCAGAGGAGGACACTTTTGATTTTGAGTAGGAATCTGCACAATCTGTTAAAATGGCAGAAGAAAGACAAAGGACTATGAGAGATTTTGCTAGACCTGTCATTGGAACTTCCACCTCTTGCATAAGACTGACAGATGCAGCAAGAAACTATGAATTGAAGAACATCCATTACAATATACTGCCATCATTCTATGGAATTCCAAATGAAGATCCTTTGAACTTTATTCGGGATTTTTATTCTACCCTCAACACTTTTCCATTGGGAGGACTAATAGAGGATCAGTTGAGGATGAGATGTTTCCCATATACATTGAAGGATGGAGCTAAGAGCTGGTTAATGATGTTGCCCGAAAATTCTTTGACAACTTGGGAGCAAGTTTATAACAATTTTATGGGCAAGTTTTACTCTCATCAAAAGATAGCTGAATTGAGAGGGAAGATAGCTACATTCTCTCAATTTGAAGGAGAGCCATTTCATGAGGCTTGGGACAGATTTAAGATGCTATTGATCCAGTGTCCGCATCATCACTACCCACTTCAACTTTTTAATCAGTTTTTCTATGATGGTCTAACCCAGCAATTTCAGAACACAGTTAATAATGCAGCTGGGGGAGCCATGGGAGAAAAGATAGCTGATGAAACTTATGAGATTTTTGAAATGTTGGGAGCTAATTCACAACAGAAAAGTGTAAGAGGAAGAAGTAAAGGAGTGAATCAACTGGAAGCCAATAGTGAGATGGTCAATCAAATAGCTGAGTTGACAAGGCAAGTACAGATGTTGAACATGAAAAACAATTCTTCTTCATCCACTCAAGAAATTTGTAGAATTTGTGGAACTCTTGGGCATGGAGCAAATATATGTCCCTCTGCATATGAGTCTTTTGATAATACTGAGCAAGTCAATGCTATGGGGGGATTTCAACCAAGGACCCGAAATGATCCTTATTCAAATACATACAACCCTGGTTGGAGGAATCACCCAAATTTTTCTTGGGCAACAAATAATTCTCAGTAGCCTTTCCATTTGCTTCAAAGACAGAACCAAGAGCAGGGCCAATCCTCAAATCAAGGGCAGTCTAAGATAGAGAGTTTGGAGGAAAGTTTACAAGCTTTTATCCAAGTAAGTGCTAAAAATCATGAGATGACCAATAAGAGGTTGGATTCATTAGAAGCATCTTTTAAGAAAGTGGAGACACAAGTTGGACAACTTGCACAACAGATGCAGATTCAACAAAAGGGGAAATTTCCAAGTCAACCTGAGCAGGCACAATCAGTGACTGTTCTTAGAAGTGGTAAGGAAATTAACACTAATGTTGAAAATAATTCTATGAATGCAAGTGACCAAGAGAACAAGAAGGAAGGAGAACCAGAGAACAAAGGTGCTGGAGAAAGATCAATGAAGAAATCCCTTTCAACAGATTTACATAAGGCGAGCAATCCATACCGGCCACCTATACCATTCCCCAGCAGGTTGAAGGATGATAAACCAGATAAGCAATTTTCTAACATCTTCAACATGCTGTCTAAGGTAAGTATTAACTTACCCTTACTTGAGGCAATAAAGAACATGCCGACTTATGCCAAGTTCTTCAAAGAGTTGATCACCAAGAAAAAGAGGTATGAGCCGAATGAAAAGGTGATAGTTTCAGAGGTAGCTAGTGTTGTTCTGCAGCATAAACTACCTCCCAAGCTAAAGGATCCTGGGAGCTTTATAATTCAAATTACTGTGGGGAATGGAAAGGGGACTGAAGGCATGTGTGATCTAGGAGCTAGTGTAAATTTGATGCCTTATTCTGTGTATAAAGAATTAGAACTAGGGGAGCTTAAACCAACCAAAATGGTGTTGCAATTAGCTGATAGATCTCTTAGATTCCCGAAAGGGGTTATAGAAGATGTGTTAGTTAAGGTTGGAGGGTTAATAGTACCTGTGGATTTTATAGTTCTTGACATGGAAGGAAGTAACCCTACACCATCAGCACACACTATTTTGCTGGGTAGGCCTTTTATGGCTACTACCAACACCTTAATAGATGTTAAAAATGGTAAGTTGTCAATGAATGTCTTAGGACAAACTGTTGATTTTTCTATTTTTAACACTTCTCTCATTCCTACAACTGCTTTATATGAGGAATGTTCTTTAATTAATTGTGTTGAAGCAGTTGTTTCAGATGTTTTCTTGCAAACAGGCTCCTCAGATAAATTGGAGCTGACACTGACCTTAGAAGAGGGGGCTAAACCAGTGGGGGAGACCCAAAGGTGCCTTAACCCAAAGGCATATGAGAGCTCGAGGAACTATAAAGATTGCACTAAAGCACTTCATGACAGATTTATTGTGCGACAGACATTGAGTCCAGGTATGAAAGTTTTACTTTTTAATTCTCTACTCCGTCTGTTTCCAGGTAAACTCAAATCTCGATGGAGTGGTCCTTTCTAGATAGCTCAGGTATGTCCTTCTGGTGCCATTGAATTGCTTAACTCTTGAACCAATAAGACTTTTAAAGTAAATGGACAGAGAGTTAAACCATATAAAGAAGGATTTCATGAAGTGAGGATCATTGACAGCACTTTGATCCACTATCCCTAGACCTTGCAGTGATGTCTAGCTTTATGACATTAAAGAAGTGCTAAATGGGAGGCAACCCATCAGTTTTCATTTCTTTTTCATAGTTATAATTTTATATTTAGCAATTTTGAATTTATGTTTAGTTTAAATAAATGGAAACCCTAAAGCTCTCTTGTATTTTGTTTTTGAACATCTGTGTTTGTGATGGAAAGTTAGGTTTTTCCTCTCCAGGGTACGGTGGAAGACAGGTTGTCCTTAAACTCTTTTTCTTTATTATTCTTGTTTTCCATTGAGGACAATGTAAATTCTAAAGTGTGGGGTAAGCTTTTAGCTTTTCTTTAATTTTTGTTTTGTTTGTCTTGTTGTGTTTTATTGTGTGTTGTGCATGGCATGATTGTTGAAAACTTATTGATTTTTTCTGTGATTCTGGTATTATATTTGAGACTTTAGTATCAGTATAGAAATGAGCATTTGAATTCATTCATGATCAATTTCACATTCTGCAATTCATGACATATAAATCTTTGAAAACCCACCTGTGTGAGTTTTGAGCCTTATAGATTAAATGTTATTGTCAATTGATTTTCTTTTCTTAAGTGTGCACCTTCATGATTTTGCATCTCTAGAGCTTGCTTTTGCATACTGATTGAACTCACATTATGATTTTATCTCAAGTTTTAAAATGATGAAGGCAAATTAGGCTAGCCCTTTAGCTTAAAAAGACCTCCCTTAATATTGAATTCCTTAGTGAGCCAAGTTGAGCCTTTGACCTTTTCTTGTTTGATCAACACAATTCACAGCTCAACTTTCTCTTATTATCATCATACCTGCATTAAGGAATGGAGTTCTTATGATATGACAATAGGGTGGTTTATTTCAAAGTGTGGGGTAAGCAAATTAAAAAAAAATGGTATTGCTATTTGGGGTTGAAATGCATACAGTGCACATTGTATTTGACTAAGAGTTGATTATTCTTTTCCTCTTCATTTTAAGCTAGATGTTTCATGTAAGTTTATATTTTGTATATATATATATTAAAAAAAAGAAATGATAAAATGATGATAAAAAAAAGAAAAAGGAAAAGAGAAAATAAAAAAGATATATATATATATATATACAAAATTCATATATTTTCTAGCATTAGAGGAATGTCGACTCATGTATTTTTCTTGAAGTTTGCAAGTATGTGCAATTATCAAGAGATTGGTGAGTATGCCATTTGAGGGAGTTATGAGTTTCTTAGCAAGAGTATTGTCTAAATTAGATACTCCATTTCTTGATGCTCCAACTTAAATGTCTTTTCTCACACCTTCACCTTAGCCCCATTACATCCAAATGGAAGACCTTTGGATTATTTCTTGAGAAAATCAGTGAGGAAGATTGGATAATTAAGCAAGTTTATGGTAATATGCAGTCATGAGTGGTTTGAGTGAATTAACCTTTGAAATCGAGTGAAACACTTAGAAGAGAGATAAGATTTGTATGTCTGGATTAATGAATGAGTTAAGAAAATCTTGATTGAAGGAAATTGCAATTATTTATGGCTGAATCTAAAAGGATTTCATCTTATATACTGGAATTATAGTTAAGGTTGTTTGAGTTTTTAATTTATGCCATGTGAATTTGCTTGAGGACAAGCAAAGTTTTAAGTGTGGGGTAGTTGTTTTATTAGTTTTTGTTATAGATTTGTGTCTTGTTTATTATGATAAATATTGTTTTCTATAGGTATTTTGTTGGTTTTAATATGTTTATTTAGTGTTTTCATTAATTTTGGTAGTTTTAGTATATTTCAGTGTTTATGTCGTTTTTGTCCTAGTTTTTAGTGTGTGTTTACATTTTGTTGGTTAATGTTCATTTAATTCTTGTTTAAAGTTTGTTTCAAGTTTTGTTTTAGGTTAAAAAGCCAAGGAACCAAATTGAAGAAAAAAAGGGACAGTAGCTGACATAGGCAGAGGACACAGCCAAGCTTGTGGCCGTGTCCCATACCAAGTTAAAGAGAAGATCAAGACACAGAGAGGAACACACTCAAGGGACACGGCCAAGTCACTAGCCGTGTCCCTCCAAAGAAGCTCAAACACGGCCAAGATTGCTTAAGCTTGGCCGTGTCTCACTCAGTTCCAAAGCAAAAGGAAGAAAATCAATCAGTAGAAGACACAGGCAAGGGACAAGGCCAAGTCACTGGCCGTGTCCCTCTAAAATGGTCCAACACAGCCAAGTCAACCTCCAACACGGCCGTGTCACTCAACCAAAGAAGAAAAGAAGAAAAGCAGGTAGTAGTGAACACAAGCAAGGGACACGGCCAGGCTTGTGGCCGTGTCCCTCCAAAGACCTCCAACACGGCCAAGTCTCATCCAACTTGGCCGTGTCTCTCATGAACCAAAGGCAACGCGGATTTTAAGCGGAGGTTTCGTATAAAAGAAAAAGAAAAAAGCTAGGGTTGGGGTGGTTGACAGTTTGAGAGCTGTTTAGCCGTCAAAGAGAGTTTGAAGGTTTTCATAACTTGTTTTCTTTGATTTTTGATTACACTTTGATTAATCTAGCTTAAATTAGATTGTTCTAGCCATTGATACATCCTTCTTGCAAGATTTGAACAAGAGATTCTTCAGAAGCTTCAGGGAGTTTGTAATTTGGTTTTGTTCTTGAACTTTATCTCTTTATTTTCATTGGAATTGTATTTATGGATATTATCATGTCTAAATTGATTTCTTTGAATATTAATGAGATGAGTATGTTTGATAGCAATATGAACTAATTTGATCTAGTCTAGGGTTTGTATGGATCTGCTATGATTGTATGAATTGGTTATTACTCTTAACTCAAGTATTTCTTTAAGCCTTTATTGAATGAATTATTGCTAATATATAATTGATTGGCCACCAATTATGTGTTTTAGGTATTAGATGATGGATTGAGAGATGAAGTCTAATGCTGGAACAATTCAATTAAGGACTTAGGTGAATTAGAGATATAACCTAGGAAAAGATTATTGCAATTGGAACAAGATTATTTGAGAGAGGTTTGAATGCGAGAGCTTATTTCCTTTATTCAATTAATTATGTTGCTTGAGATTTAATCTTTGAAATTAAATTGGTTAAGAGGAATAACCGTTCATACATATAAGTAGTAGAGAAGTTGTAATATCCCCATTTATGCCCTAGAAGTTTTGCATATGGTTGTTGTTGTTGTTGTTATAAATTGGATTGAATGTATATATAATGTGATAAGAAAAGAAATCGGAAAGAGAATACTTATGTAAATGTGTTTTGGGGAAAGAAAGAGGGTTTAGAGAGAAGTGTATATGTTGTTTATATGGTTGTATAATTAACATATACCTAAGTCAAAGAGAGAGTCAATGGAAGAGGATATTTATTTTGTTGAGTGTGAAATTACATAAATGGGCACATAAGAGACAAGAGGCTAGTTTAATGGTTAAGGGTGTTTTAAGTAATTTTCTTTTGGAAATTGCTTGGTGTAGGTTTAAAGAGAGGAAAAGATTGACTTTGCTTCTTCAATTTCTTTTCTTCTTCTTTGGTGGCCGAACCTTGTCAAGACAAAGGAGCAAGAGGAAAGTTTGATTTCTAAACTCAAATTGAAAGGAGATTCAAGGAATTAAGTGAAAGATTTGTGAAATTCAACAATTGTGGTAAGCTCTTTTTCTTAATTTCCTTTATTCTTTTGAAGTGGAGTTTGAAATGAATTTTGGTTTGTTGAGATAATGATTAAATGTGTTTGTGATGTGTTTTCAAATGTTATTTTTGAGTATAAGTGAAGAGGTTTAAGAGGTGTTGTTGTTGGAAGTGTTGGAGTTGAAATTGTTTTAGGATTTTGAAGTGTTACATGATGTTTTCCTTGTGTTTGCTTCATTATTTTCAAAGATCTTCTTGTTGTTGTTGTTTGTTGGAATTTTAGGCTTGGAAATGGGAAGTTGGCCGAAGGCAGTAGCCTTTTTGATGCCACGCTCGTGGCCTTGATTGGCCATGGCCGTGGTCATTGGTAGGTTTTTGGTGCCATGGCCGTGGAGGATGGAAGCTTGGGTGGCAGAACTGTTTTGTACCCCACGCCCGTGGAGGTTATGGTGGCCACGCCCGTGGCCTATAATGTATGATGTTGAAGTGTAACTTTGTGATTTAAGTTTTAAGATGAAGTTATTAAGTGATTAAATGGTATTGGAATTGATGGATTGTATTATGTTTGGATTAGGGTTTGAAAGAAGGTAAATTGCCCTAAGTTTGGGAAGTGAAGAATCTTGGTTAAAGGAAAGTGTTTAAAGTTGTGTGATTGTTATTGAGGTAAGTACAAATTTTTCACTAATGCATGGTTGCATATAATTCATATGATGTGATGATAATGATAATGAAAATACTATGTGAACAATGTTATACTTTATGCATTGTAACTTTTGTGATGGGTAATGTACTTTGTTAAATTGATATCAATAAGGCTATGTGTATAATGTGGTTTGAAATGTGATGGAATATAATACCATTGTGATTGGCTATGGTAACTTATATGTGATATGAGGCCATTGTTATTGGCTATGATAAGAATTGAGAATGGAAATGATAATTGAATAATAAATGACTTGTGTGGCTAATGTGTTATTCCATTTTCAGAGTTTGTTGTTGGTGGCATGCCTAATATGAGTAACAATCTCTTGAAGTTAGGTTGGATTTGATCCTTGAAGCCAAGTTGGGTTGAAGTTTAACATGTTTTACTCCCCTTGAAGCTTGGTTGTGTCTAATCCTTGAAGCCTAATTGAGATGTTACAACCCTTGAAGCTAGGTTGGGTTTGGTTCTTGAAGCCAAGTTGGGTTGAGACTTAGCATGCTTTGTTCCCCTTGAAGCTTGGTTGAACCTAATCCTTGAAGCCTAGTTGGGTATATGTGATAATGATAAATGTGATAAAACCAAAGCATTAACTCTGAAAATTTAATGGCATATTAGTGTGTTTTGGGCCCATGCTTGTCTTTGTTTAGTGTTGTTCATGAATGGTTAAATGAATAACTAATGAGGTATATGAAAAGATGTTGAAATGTGATATGTCTATATATGTTGGGTTATGAAGTGTAAAGGTATGTTGTTAGCTTTGCATTTATGATGTTACATGAATAATATGGATTGAGAATTGACATTGCATTGCACTAGAGCATAATAATAGCATGATTTGTCTTACTAAGCCCTTGATAGAGTTGATAGAGTTGAACCCGAGAGCTCTTCGAGACCGAGTGAGAGTAGTCTTTGAAGAGTGGATTTTGGGATTTAAAGATCAGAGAAAGCTGCCAATCATGTATAATTTCTTTATATTTTGTACATATTGTCTATAATGTGAATATATGTATATTTGTAAATGTGGATTTAAATGCTTTCATATATGTAATTATTTTAAAATTTCCGCTGCGTATTATTTAAATATATATCTATATCTACTTTGTTTTATTTTACAAGTTAATTACTTATTATCTATATGGTATACTGAAAAAGATTATGATATCATTTAAAAGGTGTTCTTGGATGTTAAGAAAAATCTGTAGCATCCCTATATTCGATACATGTATACTACATTGTGGTGTATGTAGTGTGTATGTATTGGGTGTGGGGGTGTTACAGTTGTTTTGGTATCAGAGCCTAGGTTTGAGATTTTCAACCTAGGTAAAATGTAAGAAAAAGAATATTTTTACTTAAAAAGTGAATTTTTGAATAATATACATGTTTGGGATTGGCAGTCTCTGATCTTTAATAAGATGTATTCTGTTGTGTTTGCAGAAATAGGTTGTGATGAATCCTCATTTGCGTCAGTCAGTTGAGGGTAGTGAGGAGAGTGTAGCTCCGGAGGATAGAGCTAGAGTTGATAGTGTTGAGGAGGCACTTGTTTCGGTGTCGGGGAGATCAGTTGGTGAGGAGGTTCCGCCAGCTTGGCTTAGGCATGTGGTAGAGGCTTTGAGGCAAGCACCAGTGCAACCACCACCACCCCCCTCAGCCTGTGGTATCAGTGAGACACTATGATAAACTAAGGAAGTATGGAGCAGAGGATTTCCTTGGTACTGTTGATCCAGCTGTAGCGGAGCAGTGGCTTGATAAAGTACAGAGAATCTTTATTCAGTTACAAGCCACCCCAGAGGAGAAATTTGACTATGCCAGATCATTGCTACAGAAGGATGCATACGACTGGTGGAGGACAGTGCCCCATTCTATGGATGATCCACCAACCTTATCTTATGCTGATTTCTTGAGAGAGTTTGAATTGAAGTATACTCCGAGGGAGTATAAGGACATGAAGAAGATGGAGTTTTTAAGCTTGAAGCAAGACAGCAGGACTGTAACTGAATATGAAGTTGAGTTTATTAGATTGAGCCATTATGCTGGGGGCATTATAGCTGATGAGATAGATAGGTGCAGGAGATTTGAGGAGGGATTGAGACCCTCTATCATGTGTCTAGTGGCTGGATCTAGATATCATGATTTTCCCCAACTTGTGGCAGCAGCTCGGAGTGTGGAGCGAGCTCAAGTTATTGCAGCTGCTTCAGAGGAAGAGATTAGGGATAGAAGGCCCCAGTTTGAGGTAGGGTCTTCTTCTGCGAAGAGAGGTAAAGGAAGTTTTGTTCCTCGGGTCAGTAGGAGTCAGAGGCCAGCTAGTAGGTCAGTGCAGTTTCAGAGGCAGAGATTTAGACCTGCAGCTTCAGTGGCGAGTGCTCCGACCCCAATGACTCAGAGATCCACTCCACCCATTTGCATTCATTGTGGTAGGCCACATGGTGGTCCTTGTTGGAAGACTGGTGGGGCAGGAGTATGTTTCAGATGCGGATCTTCTGATCACTTTGTGAGAGATTGTCCTGAGAGACAGGAGCGGATGTCAGTAGATACTGCAGCTTCTCGACCTAGTGTGAGGGGAGGTCGAGGAGGCAGGGGTATCAGCAGAGGAGGTAGATCTGGGTTCAGATCTAGAGGAGGTTCTGTATTCAGGGAGAGTAGACCAGAGGAGGTTGGATCTTTCCAGAGGGTATATGTTATGCAGAGGCAGCCGGATGCTTCGGCAGTCATAGCTGGTACTTTTTCTTTATTTGATATTTCAGTACTTGCTTTGATTGATCCCGGATCCACACATTCCTATATTAGTGCATCTGTTTTGCCTGTGTCTGATATGCATGCTGAATCCCTAGGATTTGATGTGTTGGTGACAAATCCTTTAGGGCATAGTGTGATTGTTAGCAAGGTGCACCAAGATAGTGTAGTAGTGGTGCAGGGTGAGGAGTTCCTTGGAGATTTGATTGAGATGCCATTTAAGGAATATGATGTGATCCTAGGCATGGATTGGTTAGCTAGACATGGAGCTGTGGTAGATTGTAAAAAGAAAATTGTTACTTTGAGAACTGTTGATGGTAGAGATGTGATAGTATCTAATGAGCAGGAACAGCTAGCATCTTTGTTTGTTTCAGCTGTTGCAGCCAGGAGGTTGATTAGAAAGGGGTGTGATGCCTATCTTGCTCATGTGGTTGATACTAGAGTAACAGGTCCTCAAATTGATAGCATTGCCACAGTTGCAGAGTTCCCAGATGTGTTTCCAGAAGAGTTACCAGGATTGCCTCCTGAGAGAGAGGTGGAGTTTGGTATTGAATTATTGCCTGGTACCACTCCTATCTCTATTACTCCTTATAGAATGGCACCTGCTGAATTGAGGGAGTTGAAAGTACAATTACAGGAGTTGTTGGATAAAGGATTTATTCGCCCCAGTGTTTCTCCTTGGGGAGCTCCTGTTTTATTTGTAAAGAAGAAAGATGGTACTATGAGGTTGTGTATCGATTATAGGCAATTGAACAAGGTGACTATTAAAAATAAATATCCTTTGCCTAGAATTGATGACCTCTTTGATCAATTGAAGGGTGCAGCTGTGTTTTCTAAAATTGATCTGAGATCAGGGTACCATCAGCTGAGAGTCAGAGCTGAAGATGTTCCTAAGACCGCCTTTCGGACCAGGTATGGGCATTATGAGTTTCTAGTTATGCCTTTTGGTCTGACGAATGCACCGGCAACTTTTATGGACTTGATGAATAGGGTGTTTAGGCCCTATTTGGATCAGTTTGTGGTAGTGTTTATTGATGATATTCTGGTGTATTCGCGGAATAAAGAGGAACATGACAAGCATCTGCGGATTGTGTTGCAGATTTTGAGAGAGAAGCAGTTGTTTGCTAAACTGTCAAAGTGTGAGTTTTGGTTGAACCAAGTAGCTTTTCTCGGTCATATAGTTTCAGCAGAGGGTATTAGAGTTGATCCGAGTAAAGTTGAAGCTATTTTGAATTGGAGTCCACCAAAGTCTGTGACTGAAGTTAGAAGTTTTCTGGGTTTGGCAGGTTATTACCGACGGTTTGTGAAAGGATTTTCTTTGATAGCTACTCCACTCACCAGATTACTTCGTAAGGGAGTTAGATTTGTGTGGACGGATCAGTGTCAGGCTAGCTTTGAGCAGTTGAGAGAAATGTTGACTCAAGCGCCTGTTCTTACTTTACCTGTGGAAGGCAAACCATATGTGATCTACAGTGATGCTTCACATAGTGGGTTGGGGTGTGTGCTGATGCAAGAAGGTAAAGTTATAGCTTATGCTTCTCGACAGTTGAAACCGCATGAGCTTAATTACCCAACCCATGATTTGGAACTAGAAGCCATTGTGTTTGCATTGAAGATTTGGCGACACTATTTGTTTGGGGAGAAATGTTTTATCTACACTAATCATAAAAGTTTGAAATATTTGGGTGTCCAGAAAGAGCTTAATCTTTGACAGAGGAGATGGTTGGAATTGATTAAAGACTACGACTGTTTGATTGATTATCATCCAGGTAAAGCAAATGTTGTTGCTGATGCCTTGAGTCGGAAGTCTTTAGCTGGTTTAACTGTTTATTCGCTCTCGTTGCTTGTTGAGTTGAGAGCATTGCATGCCAGTTTTGTATATTGTGATGATGGTGCATTGTTGGCACAGTTGCATGTGAAACCAGTTTTGTTGGACCAGATTAAAGAGGCTCAGTTGGCTGATGAGAAGATTCAAAAGATTGTTTTAGATTGCCAGAATGGAACGAGTAGAGATTTTGTTGTGAGAGATGATGGGAGTCTTTGGTTTAAGAACAGATTATGTGTACCGGATGATGTTGATTTGAAAAGGACCATTCTAGAAGAAGCACATCAGTCAGTGTTTGCTATGCATCCGGGCAATACAAAGATGTATCATGATTTGAGGCAATTTTACTGGTGGTCTGGTATGAAGAGAGACATTGCAGATTTTGTATCCAAATGTCTCACATGTCAGAGGGTAAAAGCTGAGCATCAAGTTCCTACTGGGTTGCTTCAACCGTTGTCAGTGCCTGAATGGAAGTGGGAAAGAGTGACAATGGATTTTGTGTCTGGTTTGCCATTGACACAAAGGAAGCATGATGCCATATGGGTGATTATTGATAGGTTGACTAAGACAGCTCATTTTCTTCCGGTTCGGATGGATTACTCTTTGGAGAGATTAGTTGAGCTGTATATCCATGAGATTGTAAAGTTGCATGGAATCCCAATTTCTTTAGTGTCTGATCGAGATCCCCGGTTTACTTCAAGATTTTGGAAGAGTTTGCATGATGCTTTGGGTTCTCGATTACACTTCAGTACTGCATTCCATCCGCAGACAGATGGGCAGTCAGAGAGAGTGATACAGATTATCGAGGATATGTTGAGAAGCTGTGTCATCGATTTCTCTGGAAGTTGGGACAGATTTCTACCGCTTGTGGAGTTTGCTTATAATAACAGTCATCAATCCAGCATTGGTATGGCACCATTTGAAGCATTGTATGGTAGATGGTGTAGAACACCTCTATGTTGGAATGAAATTGGTGAAGGTAAGTTAATTGGCCCTGATTTGATTAAAGAAACTGAAGAGAAAGTGAAGATGATTCGAGACAGATTGAGAACAGCTTCAGACCGACAGAAGTCTTATGCAGATCTGAAAAGGAGAGACATAAAGTTTGATGTTGGAAATAAGGTATTTTTGAAAGTATCTCCTTGGAATAAGATCTTGAGGTTCGATCGGAAAGGGAAATTGAGTCCTCGTTTCATTGGACCGTATGAAGTTCTAGAAAGGATTGGGCCAGTTGCTTATCGGCTTGCTTTACCACCTGAGTTGGATCGTATCCATAACGTATTCCATGTTTCTATGTTGAGAAGGTACAGATCGGATCCATCTCATGTTTTACCAATTGAATCAATCGAGGTGAGTCCCGATTTGACGTTTGAAGAGGAACCAGTTGCTATCTTGACACGTGATGTGAAAAAGTTGAGAAACAAGAGTGTGCCATTGGTGAAACTTCTATGGAGGAATCATGCAAAAGAAGAAGCAACTTGCGAAAGTGAGCAAACCAAGCGAGATCAGTACCCTCAGTTATTTCGGACTTAATATCAGGTAATTTCAAGGACGAAATTTTCTTTTTAGAGGGGGAGAATTGTAATATCCCCATTTATGCCCTAGAAGTTTTGCATATGGTTGTTGTTGTTATTATAAATTGGATTGAATGTATATATAATGTGATAAGAAAAGAAATCGGAAAGAGAATACTTATGTAAATGTGTTTTGGGGAAAGAAAGAGGGTTTAGAGAGAAGTGTATATGTTGTTTATATGGTTGTATAATTAACATATACCTAAGTCAAAGAGAGAGTCAATGGAAGAGGATATTTATTTTGTTGAGTGTGAAATTACATAAATGGGCACATAAGAGACAAGAGGCTAGTTTAATGGTTAAGGGTGTTTTAAGTAATTTTCTTTTGGAAATTGCTTGGTGTAGGTTTAAAGAGAGGAAAAGATTGACTTTGCTTCTTCAATTTCTTTTCTTCTTCTTTGGTGGCCGAACCTTGTCAAGACAAAGGAGCAAGAGGAAAGTTTGATTTCTAAACTCAAATTGAAAGGAGATTCAAGGAATTAAGTGAAAGATTTGTGAAATTCAACAATTGTGGTAAGCTCTTTTTCTTAATTTCCTTTATTCTTTTGAAGTGGAGTTTGAAATGAATTTTGGTTTGTTGAGATAATGATTAAATGTGTTTGTGATGTGTTTTCAAATGTTATTTTTGAGTATAAGTGAAGAGGTTTAAGAGGTGTTGTTGTTGGAAGTGTTGGAGTTGAAATTGTTTTAGGATTTTGAAGTGTTACATGATGTTTTCCTTGTGTTTGCTTCATTATTTTCAAAGATCTTCTTGTTGTTGGTGTTTGTTGGAATTTTAGACTTGGAAATGGGAAGTTGGCCGAAGGCAGTAGCCTTTTTGATGCCACGCCCATGGCCTTGATTGGCCATGGCCGTGGTCATTGGTAGGTTTTTGGTGCCATGGCCGTGGAGGATGGAAGCTTGGGTGGCAGAACTGTTTTGTACCCCACGCCCGTGGAGGTTATGGTGGCCACGCCCGTGGCCTATAATGTATGATGTTGAAGTGTAACTTTGTGATTTAAGTTTTAAGATGAAGTTATTAAGTGATTAAATGGTATTGGAATTGATGGATTGTATTATGTTTGGATTAGGGTTTGAAAGAAGGTAAATTGCCCTAAGTTTGGGAAGTGAAGAATCTTGGTTAAAGGAAAGTGTTTAAAGTTGTGTGATTGTTATTGAGGTAAGTACAAATTTTTCACTAATGCATGGTTGCATATAATTCATATGATGTGATGATAATGATAATGAAAATACTATGTGAACAATGTTATACTTTATGCATTGTAACTTTTGTGATGGGTAATGTACTTTGTTAAATTGATATCAATAAGGCTATGTGTATAATGTGGTTTGAAATGTGATGGAATATAATACCATTGTGATTGGCTATGGTAACTTATATGTGATATGAGGCCATTGTTATTGGCTATGATGAGAATTGAGAATGGAAATGATAATTGAATAATAAATGACTTGTGTGGCTAATGTGTTATTCCATTTTTAGAGTTTGTTGTTGGTGGCATGCCTAATATGAGTAACAATCTCTTGAAGTTAGGTTGGATTTGATCCTTGAAGCCAAGTTGGGTTGAAGTTTAACATGTTTTACTCCCCTTGAAGCTTGGTTGGGTCTAATCCTTGAAGCCTAATTGAGATGTTACAACCCTTGAAGCTAGGTTGGGTTTGGTTCTTGAAGCCAAGTTGGGTTGAGACTTAGCATGCTTTGTTCCCCTTGAAGCTTGGTTGAACCTAATCCTTGAAGCCTAGTTGGGTATATGTGATAATGATAAATGTGATAAAACCAAAGCATTAACTCTGAAAATTTAATGGCATATTAGTGTGTTTTGGGCCCATGCTTGTCTTTGTTTAGTGTTGTTCATGAATGGTTAAATGAATAACTAATGAGGTATATGAAAAGATGTTGAAATGTGATATGTCTATATATGTTGGGTTATGAAGTGTAAAGGTATGTTGTTAGCTTTGCATTTATGATGTTACATGAATAATATGGATTGAGAATTGACATTGCATTGCACTAGAGCATAATAATAGCATGATTTGTCTTACTAAGCCCTTGATAGAGTTGATAGAGTTGAACCCGAGAGCTCTTCGAGACCGAGTGAGAGTAGTCTTTGAAGAGTGGATTTTGGGATTTAAAGATCAGAGAAAGCTGCCAATCATGTATAATTTCTTTATATTTTGTACATATTGTCTATAATGTGAATATATGTATATTTGTAAATGTGGATTTAAATGCTTTCATATATGTAATTATTTTAAAATTTCCGCTGCGTATTATTTAAATATATATCTATATCTACTTTGTTTTATTTTACAAGTTAATTACTTATTATCTATATGGTATACTGAAAAAGATTATGATATCATTTAAAAGGTGTTCTTGGATGTTAAGAAAAATCTGTAGCATCCCTATATTCGATACATGTATACTACATTGTGGTGTATGTAGTGTGTATGTATTGGGTGTGGGGGTGTTACAGAAGTGCAAACCCTAGACCATTTTATAAAGTGAATCAAAACATTAGTTCAATTTACTTTTATTGTTTTAAACTTCGATCAATCTGTCTTTATTAATAGTTAGCAATTTAAATTTATTCATTACTTGTTATTTAAAATCTGATAATCAATTAGCTACTTTAGCTTCCTTGAGAGACGACCTTGGGGCGATTACCTTTGCTACAGCTACTTCGTATACTTGCGAGTGACGCTTTATGGTAGAGTTAATTCGAGCGCAACAGTTTTCCATTTTGAAAAATTGTATCACCAGTCAAAGCAAGATTT
Source organism: Garcia nutans (assembly GCA_947685225.1). Lineage (NCBI taxonomy): Eukaryota > Viridiplantae > Streptophyta > Magnoliopsida > Malpighiales > Euphorbiaceae > Garcia > Garcia nutans. The sequence continues at coordinate 18,545,473 of CANTUV010000037.1, forward strand.
TTGAGACTTCCGATTTCAGGGGATGAGAGATCCTGGTGCTTCTTCATCTAGGGTCCCCCAAGCTGATGACCATGGGATCCTTTCGTCTACTTCGGATGAGGATCGTTACAGATCTGAATTTCAAGGTAATAGAGATTAAGTGCTCCTACTTCTGGCGGACTCGGGATGGGTGATATGCTCCTTCTTCAATAGGCAATGACTTTTTTAAGGCTTTGTTTGATCATGATTCACCACCTCATTCTTAGTAATCTATCAGTATTGTATCAATTGAGGAAATATTGTATAATAAGTATAAAAATAATAATGATGTGTAATTTGCATTTTCACTGCAACTTTTTCTCTCTTTTTTTTGTCTAGCCTTCATATCTTCTCCTTGCCCCCAATGATTTTTTTCGATGCGGCTTTGGTTGATGTTTGTATATTGTCTAGCTCATGCATTTCTTTCTTTCTTTTGCAAAATGACTGGAGTTTCCTCAAGCAATGGGTCTTCTATGCCTCCCTTGATTCTATACCCACTTCATCTTTGCTTCATAGAGTGTCTGTTATTCACTTTGACAAAGAATAGACAATATGATACAAGAAAATGCCATGTGATATGCTAGTGTATGCATGATATGCATGAATAACACTTACAGTGATTCCATCGACTCACAGACCAAGGTGATCAATAGAAGTGTTCTCATTGACTCCCTCCAGATGCCCATTCAAGTTTTGCTTTGGAATGACAGAATGCTTCTCATTTATGGCTTTTATCTTTGAGATATTGAAAACATGAATAATGGAGGCCCCAAATAGTAGAGATACATCCATTTCAAATTATGATTTAGTATGTCAATTGGTAGCTTCTTCATAACCTTGCCGGTAATCATTTCCTTTGCCCAATGTGTCCTTCGAGGTTCGATAGTTCAACATACTCCCCTTAACTTAAAGGCTTTATATATATATATATATATTTGAATTTTGATTTTGAAATCAAATGTTGGCTTTGTCAAATCAATGTCATTGTATCTCAGGACTCGATTTTTCAAATTAACATATCTATAACATGACAACCCTAGTTACCATACTAAACTTTGGTTTTGTTTCTATTTAAGCAAGAATTGTTGCACTTCATAGAGGCACATACACATTACTTGGCCAAAGGTCTCATTGAGTTTGAATATTGTCTATCTCATATGCATGCTTATTCAAACTATCTCCACTAATAGACTCTACCTACCAAGAGAGATCAACAGGTCTTTGATAGGCTTGAAATGGGATCTATAAGGGACATGGGTTAAATGAAGGCCTTTTGTAATTTTAAGCCGTTGTGACACTGTGGGCAAACCCTCACACTACAAATTTCTTGTTTGAACTTTAAGCAGTTGGAAGCAATCTTGCTAGACTCCAAATTCCTTCTATCTTCTTGGCATTAATCTGGATCTTGATCAAGATAGTCTTTGCCCTTGCAAAAAGTTTGGTACCCAAATTTGTTTCTTTTCTTCTTCTCCCTTTTTTTTTTCTTTTCTTCCCTTTCTTTGAGCATTTTATCATTTTGTCCTTCTTCCTTGTAGAATTGTCAAGTACAGAACTTTCAAGAACTGGATGGTATTTCTCCTTTTTCTCTAATTTTTATTGAATCTTTGGTTGAGTTGGACCAATTCAATTCAAAATATTCTTATAAACCAAATGGGAGCCTTTTGTTGCTTTAGATAAAAGAGAACTCAGTTGGCTTTCTGAACCTACTTTTTAGATTTTTCTTTCTTTTTTTTATTTTTTTCCTTTTTTTGTTTTGTCTTCTTTTTTTCCTTTTATTTTTTTTATTCTTCTCTTTTTTTCTTCTTCTTTTCTTTTCTTCTTTCTTTTTTTTTTTTGGTTTTAGCTCTAACAGAATTGTCTTGTTTGTTCCAACTTGGATTTCTAATAATGGATGAGTGGAGTGACATAAATCTTCTTTAACAGGGATAAATCATTTGTTACTCTGATGTCATTTTGATAGATTGGGGATATTAGGATAACTTCAACTATCCTTATGGTCTTAAGAACATCAACTATCCTTATGGTTTTGGCTATGCATTCCATTCTTTGATCTTCTTGCCTCTTCACCTTAGTGATCATAAAACTTGTCAAAAGTATCACAACAACTCAGGGTAGGTTGTTGGGGTTTGTACTCCAATGAAAAGAAAGCTAAAATTTTATGAAGGCTCAAAGACTGACTAGGACTTAGACAAAGGTACTAATGCAGGAGCCCTCTCTAAATAAGCATACATAACTCAATGCTATAGAGCAATTTCCTCATCTAGTAAAGTCATTCAAGTCATGATTCCTAGATATATTAATTCATGAATATCAAGTTCAATTCGTCATCGGTTGAGCACCAAAATGAACAAAGACCAACAAAAATTTTGATGAAAGTAATTTATTTAAACAACTTTAAATTTGAAAAATATGATTGTTCCAATTAAATATTAAAGAAAGCAAAGTAAATAGAGTAATGCTCAAGCTAAGAAAAGTTTATTGAGTTGGAGGCAAGGATTTTTTTCATCATCAAGGGTCATTGCTTCATCATCCACAGTTAGTCCAAGCTTGCTTAGTAGCACATCATCTTTAGCAGCTTCTCTATCCATATCATCACAGGATGACAAGATAAAACTCTTCATGAAGGTTGTAAGCGGTGGCGCCCTTTCAAATTTAGGTAGAGGATTATTCTTAGTGTTGTGTTTATCAGGCTCAGGTAGTTTACCATTGTCGATTAGATCTTGGATCTCATGCTTTAATCGGGTACATCTATCAGTCTCATGTCCTTGATTCTGATGAAATTGACAAAAAGCCTTAGTATTAAATTTTGGGGGTAAATGATTTGACAAAGGTCGAGGAGTCAAGGGTTGTAACAATCCCTTCTTTTGTAGCTTATTGAGAACCCAAGATAGCGGCTTCCCCAATTCTGAAAAGTGCCTCATTCCTCCTTGACCGGTGGCATTAACATCAGCTTCCTTTTCTATATTTTGATTGCTAGGCTGACAATTCCATTTTGCAGAAAAATGTTTCTTCTCTCTTTCCCTTTGACTTCTTCCACTGGGTGATAGCTGCCCTTATTACCCCACTTAGATAGCACATGATTCGGCTGGTCTCGTAGAATAGGGATTGTTCCCTCATTTTTTATTCGATCTCTATTAGTGAACATGTTCTCCATGGATGCTGCCTTAGTATTGTTGATGAGCTCCAGAATTTCAATCAACTGGATCTTCATAATTTCAACCAATTGATCTTGTAGCTCGGCCATCCTAGCCTCGACAATTTCATTGATTATATCCCTTAGTTGGTTTGAATCTATCCTCCCAATGAAGCACTTGAATCAAAAATCAATGTTGTAGGTGATATCGTTATATGTTATTGAATTCTCGTACTTCAGGTCTATGAGCCAAAAAGGATTAATGATATGTCATGTGATGCATGTATGCATGTATGTATGTATGCACAAACAATAAACAGAGAAAGATAGTTAGGACATTTCTTCCAACCTTATAACTTCCACACACGAATAGCGTATCTCTTTTCCTAGGTATATGGTTAGAAAAATACCAGTATGGGGTATCTTGTTTTTGAATATTTCCCTCAGACGTTTCAACCAATAGTTATATTTTCAAAAGAGAAATCAGTTCATGATAATTCCAATTAATTAGGTTCTAATCCATTCAACCAACTAAAGTAGCTTTTATGCTATATTGGATTAAAACTAAATTAAGAGGTTTATTGTAAATAGATTTCTCATTTGAAAAAGTAACTAATGATTCATGCCAAAAACAAGCCCATGATTAATAATTCTCAGTATAAACTAGACTCACAATTGATTTTTAGTATTTCGTAATTGACCTAAATAGCTTATAAGATCTTTTAAAGGTTGGATGAAATAGTTTTGTTTCTAAGCCCACTGTAAAAATATTTTAGAAAAAATGGATTTTGGGCTTGGTATTTGAGTCATGAGAAAAGAATTTTTGATTTGTTTTAAGAAAAGTTTTATATCCAAAGACCATCTTGAAAAGTTTTGAAAATAGCTTTAGTCTTTTGGACTTTAAAGAAAAAATTTATTTTTAGCTTACAATGTACTTAGGTCATATTAGAAAAAGAACAAACCAAATAAGCCATGATTCAAACCAAGATAAACTAACCATAGTCAAACAACAAGCATTTGCGGTAAAAACCTAAGGAAAGTAACTAGGCCAATTACATGAGCTTTAGTCTTTAAGTAAAAAGACTTAGGTTCCCATAGCAAGTATATACCATATAGTACAAGGCTATGAGTAGTTATACCATGCTCTATCCCCATACCTTGAGTAAAAGTATGGTATCCCTTACATAACACAACACGGGTAACACGGGCATCCTAGTTCATGCACATGATGCAATCTAATATGATGCAATGGATAATATCATGATAAGAAAGAATAAAATAATAAAAAGACCAACGGAATTAACTTCTCTTATCCCCAGTGGAGTCGCCACTGTGAGCGGAGATTTTTTTCTCCACTCCCGGTAGAATGGTTCTTGCGACTTCGGCACTGTTTAGGTCAGGGCCTTATAGAACACGGGCCTACGCCCGAAGAAAATAGAGATGCCACCCGGAAGGGCCGAAAAAAAAGGGGTGGATGACTCGATTCCTAAGGAATCCCCAACCCCCTAATGGGTTCGAAAAGTTAGATACATGTGGGTAAGGTGAGAAACGGCCTAGCACCCCCACAATGCCCGGTTCATTGGAACCGGCCTCCTTTGCAGGCCTTAATATTATAAAATTCTTTACTATAACAATATTATCCATATTACATGCAACAATTAAAATAAAGCATCATTATATTAAAATCAAAGCAATGTCCAAATAAAGCAAATAAATAGACATCCATCCGAGGATGGAAACATGTCCTTACATTGTCCATGTCTAAACTAAATAGGACACCCACCGAAAGGTGAAAACATGTCCTTTACATTAATCCCAAAAGTATAAAATAAATTAAATTACATAAGGTTTAAATAATGAGGTAACCACAAAGTGGAAAAATACCTCTTACAATATTTGAAAATCAAAATAAATCAATAAAAGTAAATAACCATTCATCATAAATAAATCATTCATCAAAGATATCAAACATCAACCAAAATATATAATAAACATTGATTCAATTTAAACAAAACAGTAAATATATTAACTTTAGGGACTCATCCATTAATTAGGGTTTCTAGGGTTTTATGTTCAATAACTAGAGTTTTGCACATACTAGTTTAATTAGTTGAGAAATATTTTAAGGTAATAACATAGCTATTGGATGTTTTAAAGATTTAGGGTCTATTGGATGTTTTAAAGATTTAGGGTTTTTGATGTTTTTGGATTTGGGCTTAAGGGTTTGTAGGTTTACTGGATGAGGGTTTGAAAAATTAAGGTTTTTGATTTATCATTTTAGAAAAATATTGATTCGGGAAATAAATTAAGATTTTGGAAAACAATTAAGGCTTCAAGACTTTAATGGAATAATTTAGGGTTTAGAGTTTTGGGGAAAATAGTTTAGGGTTTTAAAGTTTAATCAATGACTTAGGCTACTAGATGTTTGGAAAATAAATTAGGATTCAATAAAGCAACTTTGAATTTTAGAATTTAAGAAAATAATTTACGGTTTTGATAATTGAAAAGCTATTTTTGGGGTTTTAGGAAATATAAGGCAAATTAGGGTTTGGTTCTTAGAGTTCACTAGAGTTAGAGTTTAGAAATTTGGCTTATTGGATCAATTTTAATAATTAAACTATTTGCAATCTCAGGTTTGTGGTTTCTGGAATTGAGGCTTGGGAATTAGGGTTTTAGGAAGCTAGGGCTTTGAATAGTTAGGGTTTTTAAAATTAGATTTGTGTTTGAACGATTATATTATTTACTTTAATTAAGATCTTAAGTATTGTATGAATTAATTCATGCTACTGCCTAAATTAAATTGAAGGAAGAATTAAATAACTAGGCAGTGTGATGATGGTTTAAAAGATGAAAATGATTAATGATTGAATAAACTAAAGTTAGAGCAATTTACCTACATTTGAAGGCTCCACCAAATTTGAAGAAAATGAACCAAGCTGTTCCCTGCATCAAATTTAATTTTTGTTGAATAAAGCAATCTGAAGATGATTGCTTCCTTTGGTTGTTGTCCCTTGAACTTCTCCTTGCTTGCTAGGGTTTTCTTTTGGCCGAAAGAATTTTTGAGTCCTAAGTTTTTTTCCTCCAAAGTCCAGATCAAGTAAAATAATTTTTCCCCCATCCTTAATTCTGTGTTTTAATGTGGTATTTATAGGAAAAATAAAAAATCTACTTCTAACTATCTAAGGAAATTAAAACTATTTAGGAAAAGAAATCAAAACCAAATAGAATTCAGTTTCAAAAAAACTGCACTGAAAAATTGCGTTGGCGAAAAATTGCTGCGGGTGATGAAATTCCGAGCGAGTGCTGGGGCGGGCCAGCCAATTCACCACAGGAATTTTCTACGGCGAATTGGCCCAAGCCAATTCACTTTCGGCGATGAAAATTTCTTCGCCGATTTTTATTTATTTGTTTGTTTATTTTTATATATTTTTTTAACTTTATTAATATTACCTTTTTTATTTTTATTAAAAATTATAAATAATAAATACTAAAATAAATATTGTTTAATTAAAATACTACAAAATTTATTTTGGAATATATAAAAAATATCGGACCAGATTTGGTCAAAAATTAAGGGTCTACAATAGTAGTAGATGAATCATTCATGGAAGTGAGAGTAGATAAGTAGCTTTTATTACCAGAGATATGATTAGATGCACCGATGTAACACCCTTATACCCAATATACGTACACTACATACACCCAATATATGTAATATACGAATATAGGATACAAGAATGTCATAGCCCACTTTAATAAAACAAATCTTCACTTATAAAATCTGTATAAATTAAAATATTCAACTGATATCATATAAATAATAGATGAAACATTACTTGTTAAAACACATATATAACTCCATTACCAAAGATTTATCCAAAATATTTTTGATAGTTTGCGGAATATACATATATATGCATCAAAATATATCCTAATATACATAAAATCAATATGTACAAAAATATAAAATATATACATGCTGGCAGTTTATCTCTGATCTTGATGTCCAACAATCAACTCTGCACTCAAGATCTCAAGCCTAGACTTGACTCGGTCTAGACGAAATCTCTGGCTCAACCAGATCTACCCTGTCACCTGCGCGATGAATCACAATCGCGCTAAGCCAAAAGCTTAGTGGTACAAACTTTGATAACAATAAAAAAAAAATCAAATGCAATGCCAATGCACAATGCATATGGATATTACATCATTCTATTTTCTCATACTTTTCAATTATATCACAATCCACAATTTTCATAAAACAAACACAAACATGGGCCCAAAGTTAACTAATATGGTATTCAAATTTCAAAGTTATTGTTTTAGCCTATAATAACACCATGTGTCTAGCCCCGTAGACAATATATCAATGTAATAATTCAATTAGGTTTGAGCTTACGACCCGATCATTTCACCCAGCCTAGCTTCAAGAATTTATTTTTGAGGCTTACGACCCAGTCATTTCACCTTAAAAATATTTTTACAGTGACGCCCAGCATCTAGCCCGTAGGCAATTCATAGGTATGCCGCCAAACACAAAACTCTAAAAATTGAATAACATACTAGGCACACAATTTATTCATATTTCTCATTTATATCAATATCAATTCATTTCTCATTTTTTCATGATCAACTAAGCACAATGCTTTAATTATCTCATTTATATCAATATAGCCATCACCAATGGCTTTAGCAATACCCATACGTTTTGGGCCATTATCATATTTTGCACAAAATTCACATTACATATAATGCATTTGTAACATTATACAAATTATAGCATATTACTTATGCACCAATAATATAGTAGGTGACTTGACTCATTTTCCAACCAAATGTGTTAAGTCCCAATGTCATGTAAATATAAACAATTATTCAAAGTTTGTATTTACCTCTAAAAGCAACAAACACTAATTTCAAACTCCTCTTCTAAGATATCCCTTAACACTTGGATTGGAGTAGCTCAAGTCTCTTCAAAGCCTAAATCAAATGTGATTATAAATAATCACTTAGTGATACACTTTTGGGTATAAACAAAACCTCTCAACACAAGGATAAGATACACAAAGAAAAATAAGGAAAGGAACTATCTAGGGCAAACTCTACACATGACACGCTCAACAACACGGATGTGTCAATAACCATGCCCTAAATCCACAACACAGAAGCTTTGATATGCTCAGTGACATGGGTGTGTCACTGCATGTATAAAAACTCCTACAACACATTAGCTATGACATGCTCAGTGGCATGGGCGTGTCACTGCACTTGTCAATACTACAACAACACAGAAGCTATGACACGCTCAGTGACATGGGCGCATCACTGCTCGTATCAATACCACAACATAGTAGCTGTGACACGCTCAGTGGCATGGGCGTGTCACTGCTCGTATCACCAACACTGAAAATAGAACCATCGACATGCCAAAAGGCATGGCCGTGTCACCGGGCGTGTCAGGCCAAAAATCCTAATATCCACACATAATTGTCACATCCAACTATCATCTTTCATTAACCTTTTCAACTCCATACAAACTCAACCAAGTCCATCACTATACCACATAATACTTGTGTAAACATCAAAACAACTCAATTAAAAGCCAAAAATACACAATTACAACAATGACTTCACAACTCAAATGTTACAAAATCCAAAACTCTTATTCTCTTCACCAAACTTAACCTTTTCTTCAATCCAACCCCAAATTCATAGTTAACTACCCAAAAGAACTTCAAACATACCAATATCAACCATTAACACATATACACCAAACATCCAAAAAACACATACAAACTTCCATAGAAAATCAAGAAAACAAGTTGAAAACTTACCAAATATGAAGAAAATCCTTAACACTCCAACTTGAATGCTTGAAATTCTTCAGTTACTTGAGTTAGCAAGAAACAAATCTCTCTCTTCCTTTGATGGAGGTGGCCGGCTTCAATGGACAAAGAAGAAGATGATGATGATGCTCACCAACTACTCTCTTATTTTAACCACAAACTTTTTCAACTTTCACTCTCCACTAAGTAAAACATAATACTTAATTAATATATAATATGTCATCTTCTACTAACCATTTAATTATTATTTTAATAATTAAAATATCATTGACCATATTAAAATGTTGACTTATATATATTATGTATATCTACATATATATATCATATACACCCTTCCTTTTTCACTTAATTATATATATATACTTTTAAATCATTTAATTAATTTTCAAAAATTAATATTTTTAAAATTTTGGGATATTACAACCGAAATCTAGAATCGAGGGTCCAAGAGGAAAACTTCTAGTGAAATAGACATAAGATTTACTAGAGTGGGAACCTCCACATTGTTTTACAGCTTGATATTGTAGATAATTATTGTAATTTGCTCTAGTTAATGTGATAGAATTGGACTGTTAGTTGCCTTCATCGGATAAAGGGAGTAAGCCATCTTCTTGAGTTTGAGCAATATAGGCTATAGAATGATTATTGCTAGATTGATTGCTTCTTGGTGGTCGACCATGCAAAGCCCAACAATTTTCTCAAGTATGACCACCCTTATCACAATAGGTACAATATGTTTTTCTTCCTTTCTTGTTTTAAGAATTTTTGGATTTAGTATGAACGTCCAAAATGGAATATTGGCTCACTAGTTGGTGTAGAATGTGAAGAAATACACATCATCCTATCAGAGTTAGAACCATAAAAAAATTGTCTCTTTACTTTTCTTGAGTAGTAATATCTTCAGATAATGGTAGGAGAGAATTGAACTCATCCCTAAGTGTTTCAATTTGTCCTAGTTAACTAGCCATATCTTGTCGATTTTATTAAAGGTGGACATTATCAGTTATTACTTATAGATTCTTTGCATATCATTAGTAAATAAAGCTTTAGCTTTAGTCTAGACTTTATAACAAAATTTATAAGATTGAAACAAACTAAGAAGTTTGGCTTCTAGTGAATGCCATAAAAGGCTACATAATTGAGCATGAGTTTTAAGTTAAGTAGCCATATTCTTTTCATCACTATTTTTCTCTAGGTAATTTACATATCCTTGTCCATAAACCAAAGTTTAACAGAAGCAGCCCATGAAATATAGTTTTTACTATCCTTAAGTTTAACAGTAGTAATAGCCGAAAAAGTAAAAGAAAAGAGAGAACGAATAACACCTGGATTTTTTAAGGCTTTAGCCATTATGGAGATAGCAAAAATGACACCTTCTGAATTTATTTCAAGTAGATAAAATGATAGTGGAAGGGTTGGGTAAGGCTAGAACCTTACTGCAAAAGAAGTTGCAACATTGGAGAAGATCATAAGGACTAACGTCGCCGTACGCACAGTCACGCATTTGCACTTAAAGAAGCTTGTTAGAGTTCTGGTCAACGCATGAGCTCTACACGCAAAGAGAAAACCTAGTTTTAAACCCTAGGCTTTGATACCATATAAACAATAGGTTTTTTTATTTCATTTCTTTCTCAATATATACTAAAGGAAGTGTATTCGATTAAGATTTTAATGAATTTTAATTAACTTTAAATATCTAATGGTATTCAATTCAGATTTATTTGAAATCACATAAAATTTGATGGTATTCAACAATAACTTTTAAAAGTCTATTAAAATCTAATGATATTTAAAAAATCATTAATTTAATGAATTTTATAAATTTATGAATTTCATTGGATTTTAAAATGTTAGATATAAGTTAAAAAAAAAAAAACTCTTTCACAAATTCAGCCTTCATCCCAAAGGTTTCACAAATCTAGCCTCTATTCTAAATTTTTTACACTTATATATTTCTCACTAAAATTTATTTCTTTTTAATATAAAATTTTTCTCAGTATATACCAAGAAATACTTTATAATACTAATATTAGACCAAATTTTATCCTATAAAATAGCATTTCTATGCTATAAAATTTTTATTAATAAATATTTATCTCATTACATGAAATACAGATTTGGAAAAATCTTATGGCCTTAATTATAAAAATATTTTTGAATAATATTTTATAAGTTGAATTTTTTATTCTCAAATTTGTACATATATAGATATAAAAATTACTATTATTTATGAGATTATAACATTATATAAAATTATTATTATATTTTTTAAAATTTTACTTAATTACTTTTTATTATGTATTAAAAAGAAATAAAATAAAATTTTTTATTATGATGAAAATTATTTTTTTTAATTCGTTTATGTTTTATAGATATAGTTTATTGAATTTATTATTAATTATTAGATCATGTCACTTATTACATGTGAAAATAGTTATTAGCTTATAAAATTAATTTATATTTTTATTAGTTAATTAATAATTATATTAGTATATTATATTTTTTTAATGAATTACTTAATATATAGAATTAGTTAAATGACAATTAAAAAATTTATTATTTAAAGTGCTTATAATTATATGTATTGCGTTTAGGTGATATAAGTTGAATATATTTGAAGTACTTTTCAATTATTATTATTATTATTATTATTATTATTATTATTATTATTATTATTATTTGCCTTATTTTAAAATGCATCATATTTTAATAGTGCCGAATAATATCGAACTTTTTAAAATATGAATGAAAATATATTAATTTTAAAAAAAATAGTTGTATTTATATTTATGTTGGGTGATATACTTAATTAATTCTGAAATATCATTAAATTATCATATTAGATGGTTTGAAAATACATAATATATTTAAATTTTAATTGCAAATAAATGTTTATTAATTATGTATAAAAAAATTTTAATTGTATTTTTTAATATTCTTCCACTATAAAAAATATGCGAGCTCTTTTTTTATAATTTATTTTGCATATAATAATAAATATTGTAAATGATATAATATTTTGATATATTTATGTAATATTATTTTATATTTTAATTCATCTTTATATTTTTTTAGTTTATAATTTTTTATCTTAAAATGACAATATTGAAAAATCTTGATATCTATATATTTATTTATTTACTCTAAAATTTTATAATATTTATTCATTTGCCTAATATGATGAAAGTTATAGTTATAATATAATATTTCTAATAAAATATATTATATTTTAATCAAAATATTAATTATATAAAAAATTAAAATTCCATTAAAATTTATCAAAGTCTATAATAAAAATTAAATAAATTTCATTAAAATTTCGTTAAAATTTTAATGGAATTAATGATTTTTGAATTCCATTAAAATCATTAATTCTTTTAAAATCCATTAAATCAATAATCCAATACACCCTCCTCAAAGATATATATATACACACACACATACACACAACTCTATATCTAATTTAGGAAATTGGATTTCTAAATCTCTAAATTACAACAACATGCCTTCCTAAATAATTCTTATATTTTTAAACTATAAATTTTCCTCCACAAATTAGCATGGTCGTCATATAGCCTTAATCTTTGATGAATAATGACGAGGTGGACTCCTGAGGATTCGATAGTTCAGTTAAGGTTTTGCTGCCGGCTCGCTTACCTGCAAGACAATAGAAGAGATTAAATTCTAGTAGGAAAACTTCGATGTCTAAGTCAATGCTTGATCTGTCTATAGTTAAGCAAGTAAAGAGAGTAAAAAAAATATCATTTACCTATAGGGTTCACTCCTACTTATAGATGAGGAGTGGGGGACAAGGTCTGATTGTGTCAGCGGATATCCATGAGGTGTCAGCATAGTGTAAGCGGAGATTTTTGCCCCACTCTCGGTGAAATAGTTCTTGCGACTTCGACACTGTTTAGGCTAGGGGCCTTAGAGAACACGGGCCTAAGCCCGGAGAAAATAGAGTCGTCACCTGGACGGGCCAAAAAAAGAAAAGAAAAGAGTAGATGACTCGATTCCTAAGGAATTTCCAACCCCCTAATGAGTTCGGAAAGTTAGGTACGTGTGTGAAAAGTGAGAAATGGCCCAACACCCCCCACAACGCCCGGTTTATTAGAGCCGGCATCCTTTGCAGGTCTTAATATTATAAAATTCTTAAATATAACAATACTATCTATACTACATGCAACAATTAAAATAAATCATCATTATATTAAAATCAAAGCAATGTCCAAACAAAGCAAATAAATAGACACCCATCCATGGATGGAAACATATCCTTACATCGTCCATATCTAAAGCTAAATAGGACACCCACCGAAAGGTGGAAACATGTCCTTTTCATTGGTCCAAAAACTTTAAAATAAAATAAATTATATGAAAATTAATTAATGAGGTACCCACAAAATGGAACATACCTCTTACAATTTTAATACCAAAATAAACAAATAATAATCATAATAATAATGAAAATTTCCATCCATGATAAATTAAATAAATCAAGTATTGAAATTAAATAAATCAACCATCAAAACATATAATAAACTAGATAATCAAATCTAAAATTTAATAAAGCAAATAAAGAGGCAAATTTAGATTTATGTCTCAATTTAGGGTTCTTTAATTAACATTTAGGGTTTTAGAATTTTGAAATTATTATTATTATTATTTAGGATACTTTGAGAATTTTTGAAAAAATGGAATGGATTAGGGTTTTATAATTTTAAGAAAGTAATAAGGTTTTTGGTTAATTAAATTATGGTTTAAGGCTAACATCATGAAATCAGGGTTTTGGAACCTTAAGATATTAGGGTTTATAATTTTAAAAGATTGAGTTTTAGGTTCACTGGATTATGGTTACTGATTTAGGAATTAAGATTTTAGATTTACTAGATTAGGTTTTATGTTCACTGGATTAGGGTTTTAGGTGTTAATAAGGTTTTGATGTTTTAAGAATTAGGGTTTAGGAAAACTAGGATTTACTGAATTGTTAGGGTTTAGAAATTCGGCTTATTGGATCAATTTTAATAATTAAACTATTTGCAAATTTAGGTTCATGGTTTCTGGAATTGAGGTTTGGGAATTTAAACAATTATGTTTGTGAGACTTTAATGGAATAGCTTAGGGTTTAAAAGTTTTGGACATAAAATAACAGTTTAGTGTTTTTGATAATTTAATCAATGATTTAGGCAACTGGACGGTTTTTAGTTTTTAGTTTTTATAAAATATACAAGTGGAGTTTTGAAAACTAATTGATTAATGTATGAACTAAAGTAAACAATTCAGGTTATTAAAACAAAGATCAAATTACTGCATATTCTTATTAATCAAAGAAAACAAAGCTACTGTGAACATATAATTTATGAATAAAGATCAAACCTGCGTAGTCGGTTTCACCAAAAAGAGTTGATTTCTGGATAAACAATGACAAAGGCAATATTGTTGCCTTTGATGGATTAATGAATGCTTCTTGTTGCTAATTTTTGTCATTTCTTGCTCCTAGGATTTTCTATCTTCTTTTTCCTCCCAAGTCAAAAATCCAAAGTCTCCCCTAATTCTGTGTTTTAATGTGGTATTTATAGAAAAAATAAAAAACCTACTTCTAATTGTCTAAGGAAATTAAAACTATTTAGGAAAAGAAATCAAAACCAAATAGAATTCGGTTTCGAAAAAACTGCACTGAAAAATTACTGCGGGTGACGAAATCGCGAGCGAGCGCTGGGGCGGGCCAGCCAATTCGCCTTAGCAAATTCCTGCGGTGAATTAGCCCAAGCCAATTCACTTTCGGTTATGAAATTTTTCGTCGCCGATTTTTTTGTCTCCGATTTTTATTTATTTATATATTTATTTTTGCTACTATCAGAGCAATCTTCTTTTAAGGGTGGTAGTAGATAGATATAGAACTGTTTCCATAGTTAAATTTTTTATTTATAGATCTAGAAATGGACTTAGTGTTGTCAAGAAATTGGATATGCAGTAAGACCCGTGTCAGCCGATGGATAGGCGTTTAGGGCAGTAAGTCAGTGGTCACTTCCAAAACCAATATTAATAAACTTTAAAATCTATTTTTAAATATTTAAATATGGAGTCATTTCTATGTAAATCTGCTAATACAACTAAATCAGATAGTTCTGAGTCATCGGAAGTTAAAAGAATTGTAAACAGAAATAAAGTAATTTTAGAAGACTTTAATAAAGCAATTGACAACTGGGTAATACCTAACATAGATAAAGAACAGATTTATAAAATTCCTAAATTAAATATATTTAAAAAATAATTATATAATTAAAGCTGAAGAAAGGGACGTACAGTTAAGTAAACCCTTTGAAAAAATAATTTTACTTTCTACAGAATCAATAAAGCATCATAAAAATAAAAAAAAATACAAATATATACATATAGGACTAGTACAAATAGGAATAAAACCTTTAACCAGTGAATAATTAAATACTAGTATTCTGGCAGTAGTCAGAGACGCTAGATTTGTAAATTTTAATGACTCATTATTAGGAACTATAGAGACCAGTCTGAGTAGTGAACCTATCGCATTTGACTGTTTCCCTGATATAACAATATCTGTAAACAATCCAAATATATTAAAGACTATAGTATTAGAAATTAAAACACATAATTATAAAATATTTAAATGATCTATTCCTATAGCATTAATGTATAAAATAAAGTATAAAGTAATGGTATCTACCTTTGCTACGAAATATATAATGCAACATAAATTAGGAGAAACTAAATTTTTTCAAACAGACTTAAGTAAAGCTAATACAGTAATCCCTAGGATTATTTAGTGGAAAGATATTAGTCTCCCTGATGAATGGGTCTTAGAGGTTGTTGTTCCTCTTCCTGAACCAAAGACTATAGTAAAGCCCAATATAGAACTCAGTAAAATAGAATAATATGAAGACGGTAAAGTTAAATTAAAATTTAGTAGACATAGCATAAGCAGTAGGTATTCAGACTCTTCCTCCTCTGTTTCAACAATAGACATAGGTAGAGCTTCACAGTTACCTTGTGTTATGTATGCCTCATATAAAGAAAATGAACCTAAACCTATATTGCAAACTGTAGTAAAGCCTAGGTATTCTACCTCAGATATACCTGAATCAAGTAAAAAATTAAAAGGCATAGACTATAGTACAACGGTACCACACCTATACTACAATACAACAGGAACTATGAACCCTTTAGAGTCAAACCCTAACTATAATCAACCACAAAATATAGAACAGTCTCCTTCTCATCCTATGTCACCTACAACTTCCTTTATGATAGAAAATATAGCAAACATAGATAGAGAATTAAATGCAATCAATAAAGAATTTATTTTTAATTATGATAAGTTAGATAAAGAATTAACAGAAGTAAAAATAGAGATAAATTAAAAAATATAATAAATAAAGTAAAAGATTTAGAATTAGTTAAAGAGGAATATATTAGTTTTATAAAATATTATGAAGTCAATATGAAATTCTTTGATTGGTTTAAAAGAATTTATAGGGAAAAACTTAAAGCAAAAAAAATTAATAAATCCAGTAACTATTAGGAATAAAGACACAGAATGAAAAGTAAATGATAAAATAATACAGAGTGAATATCCACCTAAAGCATCAAGTATATTCCTATATGGAGATAGAGAAATACAAAGAGCACCATTTAAAACAATATCAGAAAATGATCAGAATAAAAAAAATATTAGAACAAAATAATTTCAGTAATGCACATTTATTAAGATAGGACAACAGTTAAATAGAATAGAAGGTTCTATTAAAGAAAGCAAAATAATAAAAGTTGAACAAGATACCAAAGATAAAAAACTTAAGTCCCATATTTTTAAACCTTTTGAAGTTTCTAAAACAGAACAAAAAGAAGTCAAATCTAAAGAATCTGATTTTGTAAAAGCAATTAAAGAACAATTAAGCAAAATTGACTCTTCTTCTGGGTCAAAATAAGTAGTCCAAGAAACACCTCAACATAAACTTTCTAAAACTATTAGTATAGTAACTCAAAACAGGAATCAGAATCAGTTGAAGAATCTCAACCCGAATCTAAAGATCTTGAAACTTTTAGTAAAGCTATAGAGCCACAAATAAATTGTATTACATTCAATCAGTCTATAGTACCTAGGATGTCTGCCCCAGACTTAGGTATTACAGAAAGACCTAATACCTTAACACAGTATAAATATAATGCCTATTCAGTTTATGAATCGAAATTGATAGCCTATCAGAATACAATATTCTGAGTCTTCTACAGCATATGACAATGGCTGCCAATGCTTATAGAACCCAAACAGAAACTTCAGATAAAACTATAGCTGAACTCCTTATAGCTGGCTTTACAGGCCAACTAAAAGGTTAGTGGGATAACCATCTCACTGAAGAACATTTAGAAATTTTAAATGCCATAAAAATTTATGAAGATGGTATACCCATATTAAATGAGTTTGGTGATACTATTCAGGATGCAGTGGCAACACTAATCTTAACTATATCACTTCACTTTATAGGTAACCCTACTCACTTAAAAGATAAAAATGCTGAATTACTAAGTAATCTTAGGTGTAAGAAACTTAGTGACTTTCAGTTTTACAAAACAAGTTTCCTAACTAGGATAATGCTTAGAGAAGATTCCAACCAGACTTTCTGGAAAGAAAAGTTCTTAGTAGGATTTCCCTTTTTCCTAGGAGAGAAAGTTAGAAATCATATAAAACAAGAGTATGAAAATCTTATTCCTTATGACCTGTTAACTTATGGACAATTGTTTAGTATAGTTCAAAAATAAGGATTAAAACTTTGTCAAGACATAAAGTTTCAAAAATCATTAAAATATGAAATGAGAAAAACTAAACAAGAACTAGGTTCTTTCTGTAAACAATTTGATTATAGTATAACACAAAAACATAAAGACTGTGGTGGACAGTGCTCTACTACAAAATATAAAAAACCTTATAAAAAATATCATAAAAAGAATTATAAGAAAAAATTTGATAAAGACGATTATTATATGAAACAGAAGCCTTACAAACCTTATAAATATAGAAAACCTAATAGAAAAACATATAAACAGAAAGATAACAAGTTTACATCATATAAAGATTTAACATGTTATAAATGTGAAAGAAAATGTCACACACCAAAATTTTGTAAATTTGATAAAAAAAATTACAAGAATAAGATTTAGAAGAATCTATATTAAATAAAATTCATGAATTATATTTAGACTATTCAGATTCTGAAGATTATTCAAACTCTAAGGAAATAAATCAAATAGATGATATAGGAACAGAAACTAGTTCTGAATATAATAGTAAATCAATAAATGTATTAACTAAAGAATAAGAATCTATATTAGAAGCAATAAAATATATTAGTGATCCTAAAATCCAAGAAAAGTTCTTAAATAAAATATTAGAAGATAATAATGATAAACCTAAATATTCACTATTACCCAGTACTAGTAAACAGACATATGATTTTAACTACAATATTAAATAAAAATAAAACAATAAAGAACAAACCTACCATAAATGACTTACATAAGGAAATTAAAGAAATAAAATTAGAATTAAAAGAATTAAAAATAAACAAGAACATGATTCACAAATAATAAAATCTTTATTAAATTCAACTTCTTCTGATGAAGAAGGAGAAGAAAATATTGAACAGATAATTAGTAAAGAAGAAACTAATAATAATAATAATGAAATTAGTTTAATAAGTGAAGAAAAAATTTCTGATAATTTAATTTTTATGTTACATGAAATAACATCAATAAAATAATTAAAAAAGATAAGACTAAAATTTTTAAATAATTATAATATAGAAACTATAGTCTTGTTTGACACAGGAGCTGACCTAAATTGCATTAAACCTAATTTAGTGCCTAAAAGATTTTGGCAGAAAACTAAAAAAAGTTTATCTGCTGCAAATAAATCTAAATTAAAAATACTTGGTAAAGTAGAAGCATCAATAATAGATAAAAACTTAGAAATAAAAAATATATTTATTTTAACCAATATTCATCATATGGTAATCTTAGGAACATCATTTATGAATTTAATTACACCTTATTTTGTAAATGATGATAGTGTAAGTTTTAAAGTTAAAAATCAAAAGATAATTTTTTCATTTTTGGAAAAACCAAAAAAGAAAAATTTAAATCTTTTAAAGGCACATTCAATAAATAAATTACAAATAAATGCTCTTATAAAGACAAAGTCTGAACAACTTTGTAATTTAAAAAATAATTATCATCTACAGAAAATAAATGAACAATTAAATAATAGATTTATACAAGATAAAATTAATAAATTAAAATTACAGATAGAAAAGGACTTATGTGCTGATATTCCAAATGCATTTTGGAATAGAAAGCAACATATGGTTGACTTACCATATGAAATAGGCTTTGATAAAAAGTTTATTACAACTAAAACTCGGCCCATTCAAATGGCGCCTGATATGATTGAATTTTGTAAAAAGGAAATAAATGATTTAGAAAATAAAGGATTAATTACAAAGTCTAGAAGCCCTTGGTCTTGTGCTGCATTTTATGTGAACAAGGCCTCTGAGATAGAAAGAGGAGCACCTAGATTAGTAATAAATTATAAACCCTTAAATAAAGCTTTAAAATGGATTAGGTATCCTATTCCAAATAAAAAAAAATCTGTTAGGAAGATTATATAAAGCTAATATTTTTAGTAAATTTGATATGAAATCAGGATTTTGGCAAAACCAGATTAACCCTAAAGATAGGTATAAGACTGTATTCACTGTTTTATTTGGATAGTACGAGTGGAATGTTATGCCTTTTGGTTTAAAGAATGCACTTTCTGAGTTTCAGAGAGTGATGAATGATATTTTTAATCCATATACTAAATTTTGTATAGTATACATTGATGATGTATTAGTATATTCTATAACTATAGATGAACATTTTAAACATTTAAAGATATTTTTTATGGTAATTAAACATAACGGATTAGTATTAAGTAAAACTAAAATGTCATTGTTTCATACTAAGATTAGGTTCTTAGGACACTATATAGAACAGAAAATTATAGAACCTATAGAAAGAAACTTAGCCTTTGGAGATAAGTTTCCTGATCAGATTATTAATAAAGCTCAATTACAAAAATTTTTAGGTTGTTTAAATTACATTATATAATTTTTTTTCCCAACCTAAATAGGACTATAAAACCATTACATGATAGACCAAAGAAAAGCCAGGCCCATGGACTGAATTCCATTCTGGTATAGTTAGACAGGTTAAAGCCCTAGTTAAAACTATTCCTTGCCTACCAGCAAAAACTAAAAGGATCTTACAAGGAATAAACTAATTTTAAAAGCTTTAATCAAAGCAACGAACAGTTAGGCATAAACCCCACACTTAGATCTAGACAGATAATAAAATCGATAAAAAATAAATAAATATTAATTATAAATAAATATAAAAGACTGTATTAAAATAAATTAAAGAAATAAATTAAAAGTATATATTAAAAACATATAAATAAATAAGTTAAATAAATAAATTTAAAGAACATAATTAAAAGAACATATAACTTTATATATAATCTTTAAAGAAAATACAATATTAAGAATCAATTATTAGTATAGTGTTTTTCGTCATACCAGGTACCACAGGCTTATAAATCCTGCTCACAGCCAATAGCAGTTACAACCGGGTGTCCAGCTTATACTAATAAGATATAAAGAAAATAAAACTTTACAGATTTCTGATGCACCAGATCAACTTTCGTTGCAAGTGCAGAGCATACTTATACAAAATAAAACTTTAAAGTATGAAATACAAGCTTTAATATAATTAACTTACAAGAGAATCAATAGTGTTGGCGATAAAGATGAAAGAAATTTTAAGTGAAGAAAGAAAGGGAAAGGGATAGATAGAACTAAAGCTTAAAGGTTCTTCAATGTCTTCTGTGTGAGGAAGAGAGGTTTCGAATCCCCCTCCAGCTTCAGAATAGGCTCCTTAATATAGACAGAGGCTTTAATTTCACACTGTTCTCTTCACATGTCTGGTACTGTGGATGAATAGTAACATGTCGCTACTATTTTCTTTTACTGTACCTTTACGCGTCTGGAACTGTAGAAGAATAATACCTTGTCGGAGGTACTATTTGCTTTATTGTGGATGAACAGTTCTTCTAACTTTACTGTTGATTTTTCTCTAGTAAATACTGTTGATGAACAGTATACTGTCAGTGGGCACCGCCTTTATTGACTTAACGAAGAAATAAGGTTTCTTCTGCCTTTACTCAGTTGTATCTGAGTCAGATTCAACTTTTTTTTATTTTTCTTTTCTTTCTTTCTTTATTTTTTCTTTTTCTTTTTAATTTTTCCTTTCTTTTTCTTTTTCTTTTTCTTTTTTCTTTATTTTTTCTTTTTTACTTTTTATTTTAATGGGGGACAGAATCCTATAACAATCATCTTCATTGCTGGGGTAATAATCTGAGTCAGATGTCCCAGTGGAAGATGACGTCATAGATGAAGTGGAGGTGTTCGAAGAAGATGAAGGAGATTTTCTTCTTCTGGATGGAACTTTAGATCTTTTAGATTGGACTTTATTTAAGGATCCAGTAGAGCTGGTTTTGCTGGGCTTAATGAGCTCAGAGATGGAAGGAAGAAATCCAACCATCTATTCCATCAAGGCTCTATATTCTTCTGCAGCCTTGGAAGCTGCAAGAAGGGCTATATTATGGGCTCTTTGAGCTCCAAAAGAGACTGATAGCTTTGAGTCAAAGCCACCATGGATTCTCTTTAAGAGCCACTGCTTTACTGTTTTCTCAGTGGTAGAGTTGCGAAAGGCAGTCCACCACTTGACTTTTGCTTTTCTCAATACAGCAGGGATATTAGTATCTGACTGAATAGAAGTATTAAAATACTACTGATATACCCATGGTACACTGAAAATTAGACAAAAGAGAAGAAGATGAAATTTCTTCTCATATGGACTAAGGTTTAGATGAGCTTTATAATATTGGTAGGCCAATTGTACATCTTGTGGCAGTGATCGATCATCATATCCACGGTAATGCCACCAATCAATGAACCAGAAAGGGAGGTTGTTTGTCTTTATATTGGTATCAAAATAGATAAGCCAGGAATGAGTTTTTCCAAGGTTTTAAAAAAATAGGGCTTTAGTCCAGGCATCTATACAATCCCAATAGCTATAGGAAAGACAATGGGCTTTAGAAGAAAGAGCTTTAAATTGCACAGGAACGTGCAGAATTCAGAAGGATGGAGAATTTTCTTTATTTTAAAAGAAGAATAGGCTATGACAGTCTTATCCTGCTGACTATAGTTATGCTTTAGAAACAAAGAATCAGAATCCACAATAACATTAAAATAATATTCTTGGATTTTTGAAAACTCTGTTGGTTTAAAAAAACCAATTTTTAGGATATACAGACTCAATTACGGACCATGGGTTCTGTTGAGCAGGCCCATTTTCAATAATTAATTCTGTAAACCAAAAATTTTTATTATGCCATAAAGCTTTTTGTTTTAATGGAACATTCGAAGAAATAATTTGAGTTGATCGGTTTGAAACAACCAACTTATCTTTAGAAATATTTTGAGTTAGGGTTTTAGAAGACTATCCTAACTCTACTTTAAAAGGGATAATAGAATTATTACCTTGAGCTTCAGGAGGAGGGAAGCCAATCTTTGAGAGAGCTTTAAGGATTTCTGGTGATTGGGTCAGCTGAGAGACCCAAAGATCCATCTTTGCTTTATTATCTTCGTCTTGAACCACATCAGCCCAAGACTTTATTGGTTTAGCTTGTGCTATATTATCTGAATGATCAGATAGGGCTTTAAGAGAGTGTTCCTTTAGGGTTTCTTTAGCCTTATTGGCCATCTTCTTTTTATTTTTCCCCATGATTCCTAAAAAGGAATTCACGAGTAAGGAAGTCAGGTAAACTATTATTCTCTCCTTTAATAAATTCAATATCAAAATCAAATATACTTAAAATAGCTTGCCACATAGCAAAAATTTATTTTGAGGCAAGGTTTTAAACATCTTTTTGTAAAACATGTTTAGCACTTTAACAATCATTTCTAAGTAAAAACTTTTTATTTAATAAATCTAATTGAAATTTTGAAATACATAAAACTATACTCAAAATTTCTTTCTTTATGGTAGAATAGTTTAATTGGGTCGGAATCCAATGTCCTGAATAGAACTGGACTATGGTTTCTTTACCCTCTTTAACCTGCTTTAAAATTCCACCAAAACCTATATCTGATGCATCAGTTTTTACTATCTTAGAAGCTAATGGATCAACTATATGTAGGCAAGGAATAGTTTTAACTAGGGCTTTAACCTATCTAACTATACCAGAATGGACTTCAGTCTATGGGCCTGGGTTTTTCTTTAGTCTATCATGTAATGGTTTTATAGTCCTATTTAAGTTGGAAAACAAATTCTATAACGTAATTTAAACAACCTAAAAATATTTATAATTGAGCTTTATTAATAATTTGATCAGGAAACTTATCTCCAAATGCTAAGTTTCTTTCTATAGGTTCTATAATTCCCTGTCCTATATAGTGTCCTAAGAACTTAATCTTAGTCTGAAACAGAGACATTTTAGTTTTACTTAATACTAACCCGTTATGTTTAATTACCATAAAAAATGTCTTAAATATTTAAAATGTTTATTTATAGTTGTAGAATATATTTATACATCATCAATGTATATTATACAAAATTTAATATGTGGATTAAAAATATCATTCATCACTCTCTGAAACTCAGAGGGTGCATTCTTTAAACCAAAAGACATAAGATTCCACTCGTACTGTCCAAATGGAATAGTGAATGCAATCTTATACCAATCTTTAGGGTTAATCTGGATTTGCCAAAATCCTGATTTCATATCAAATTTACTAAAAATATTAGCTTTATATAATCTTCCTAACAGATCTTTTTTATTTGGAATAGGATACCTAATCCATTGTAAAGCTTTATTTAAGGGTTTATAATTTATTACTAATCTAGGTGCTCCACTTTCTATCTCAGAGACCTTGTTCACATAAAATGCAGCACAAGACCAAGTGCTTCTAGACTTTGTAATTAATCCTTTATTTTCTAAATCATTTATTTTCCTTTTACAAAATTCAATCATATCAGGTGCCATTTGAATGGGCCGAGTTTTAGTTGTAATAGACTTTTTATCAAAGCCTATTTCATATGGTAAGTCAACCATATGTTACTTTCTATTCCAAAATGCATTTGGAATATCAGCATATAAGTCATTTTCTATCTGTAATTTTAATTTATTAATTTTATCTTGTATAAATCTATTATTTAATTGTTCATTTATTTTCTGTAGATGATAATTATTTTTTAAATTACAAAGTTGTTTAGACTTTTCCTTTATAAGAGCATTTATTTGTAATTCATTTATTAAATGTGCCTTTAAAAGATTTAAATCTCTTTTTTGGTTTTTCCAAAAATTGAAAAATTATCTTTTGATTTTTAACTTTAAAACTTGCACTATCATCATTTACAAAATAAGGTGTAATTAAATTCATAAATAGTGTTCCTAAGATTACCATATGATGAATATTGGTTAAAATAAATATATTTTTTATTTCTAAGTTTTTATCTATTATTGATTCTTCTGCTTTACTAAGTATACTTAATTTAGATTTATTTGCAGCAGATAAACTTTCTTTAGTTTTCTGCCAAATCTTTTAGGTACTAAATTAGGTTTAATGCAATTTATGTCAGCTTCTGTGTCAAACAAGGCTATAGTTTCTATATTATAATTATTTGAGAATTTTAGTCTTCTCTTTATTAAATATTTTCTTGATGTTATTTCATGTAACATAAAAATTAAATTATCAGAAATTTTTTATTTACTTATTAAACTAATTTCATTATTATTTTTATTAGTTTCTTCTTTACTAATTATTTGTTCAATATCCTCTTCTCCTTCTTCATCAAAAGAAGTTGAATTTAATAAAGATGATATTATTTGTGAATCATGTTCTTGTTTATTTTTTAATTCTTTTAATTCTAATTTTATTTCTTTAATTTTCTTCTGTAAGTCATTTATGGTAGGTTTATTTTTTATTGTTTTATTTTTATTTAATATTGTAGTTAAATCATATGTCTGTTTACTAGTGCTGAGTAACAGTGAATGTTTAGGTTTATCATTATTATCTCCTAATATTTTATTTAAGAACTTTTTTTAGATTTTATGATCACTAATATATTTTATTGCTTCTAATATAAATTATTGTTTTTTTAGTTAATACATTTTTTGATTTACTACTATATTCAGAACTAGTTTCTATTCTTATATCATCTATTTGATTTATTTTCTCAGAGTCTGAATAGTTTTCAGAATCTGAATAGTCTAAATATAATTTATGGATTTTATTTAATATAGATTCTTCTAAATCTAATTCTTATAATTTTTTATCAAATTTACAAAATCTTAATGTGTGACCTTTTTTTTCCACATTTATAACATGTTAAATCTTTATATGATGTAAACTTGTTATCTTTCTGTTTATATGTTTTTCTATTAGGTTTTCTATATTTATAAGGTTTGTAAGGTTTCTGTTTCCTATAATAATCATCTTTATCAAATATTTTCTTATAATTCTTTTTATGATATTTTTTATAATGTTTTTTATATTTTGTAGTAGAACACTGTCCACCACAGTATTTAGGTGTAAGAAACTTAGTGACTTTCAGTTTTATAAAACAACTTTCCTAACTAGAATAATGCTTAGAGAAAATTTCAACCAGGCTTTCTAGAAGGAAAAGTTCTTAGCATGATTGCCCTTTTTCCTAGGAGAGAAAGTTAGAAATCATATAAAATAGGAGTATAAAAATCTTATTCCTTATGACCTGTTAACTTATGGACAATTGTTTAGTATAGTTCAAAAAGAAGGATTAAAACTTTGTCAAGACATAAAGCTTCAAAAATCATTAAAATATAAAATGAGAAAAACTAAACAAGAACTAGGTTCTTTCTATAAACAATTTAATTATAGTATAAAACAAAAACATAAAGACTGTGGTGGACAGTGTTCTACTACAAAATATAAAAAATCTTATAAAAAAATCATAAAAAGAATTATAAGAAAAAATTTGATAAAGATTATTATAAGAAACAGAAGCCTTACAAACCTTATAAATATAGAAAACCTAATAGAAAAATATGTAAACAGAAAGATAACAAGTTTACATCATATAAAGATTTAACATATTATAAATGTGGAAGAAAAGGTAACACATCAAGATTTTGTAAATTTGATAAAAAAAATTACAAGAATTAGATTTAGAAGAATCTATATTAAATAAAATCCATGAATTATATTTAGACTATTCAGATTCTGAAGATTATTCAGACTCTGAGGAAATAAATCAAATAGATGATATAGGAACAGAAACTAGTTCTGAATATAGTTCTGAATATAGTAGTAAATCAATAAATGTATTAACTAAAGAATAAGAATCTATATTAGAAGTAATAAAATATATTAGTGATCTTAAAATCTAAGAAAAGTTCTTAAATAAAATATTAGGAGATAATAATGATAAACCTAAACATTCACTATTACCCAGTACTAGTAAACAGACATATGATTTAGCTACATTATTAAATAAAAATAAAACAATAAAGAACAAACCTACCATAAATGACTTTCAGAAGGAAATAAAAAAAATAAAATTAGAATTAAAAGAATTAAAAAATAAATAAGAATATTATTCACAAATAATAAAGTCTTTATTAGATTCAACTTCTTCTGATGAAGAAGGAGAAGAAGATATTGAACAGATAATTAGTAAATAATAATAATAATAATAATAATGAAATTAGTTTAATAAGTAAAGAAAAAATTTCTGATAGTTTAATTTTTATGTTACATGAAATAATATCAAGAAAATATTTAATAAAGACAAGACTAAAATTCTCAAATAATTATAATATAGAAACTATAACCTTGTTTGACACAGGAGCTGACCTAAATTACATTAAACCTAATTTAGTACCTAAAAGATTTTGGCAAAAAACTAAAGAAAGTTTATCTGCTGCAAATAAATCTAAATTAAATATACTTGCTAAAGCAGAAGCATCAATAACAGATAAAAACTTAAAAATAAAAAATATATTTATTTTAATCAATATTCATCATATGGCAATCTTAGGAACACCATTTATGAATTTAATTACACATTATTCTGTAATTGATAATAGTCTAAGTTTTAAAGTTAAAAATCAAAAGATAATTTTTCCATTTTTGAAAAAACTAAAAAGGAGAAATTCAAATCTTTTAAAGGCACATTCAATAAATGAATTACAAATAAATGCTCTTATAAAGGCAAAGTCTGAACAACTTTGTAATTTAAAAAATAATTATCATATACAGAAAATAAATGAACAATTAAATAATAGATTTATAGAAGATAAAATTAATAAATTAAAATTCCAGATAGAAAAGGACTTATATGCTGATATTCCAAATGCATTTTGGAATAGAAAGCAACATATGGTTGACTTACCATATGAAATAGGCTTTGATGAAACATTAATTACAACTAAAGCTCGGCCCATTCAAATGGCGCCTAATATGATTGAATTTTGTAAAAAGAAAATAAATGATTTAGAAAATAAAAGATTAATTACAAAGTCTAGAAGTCCTTGGTCTTGTGCTGCATTTTATGTGAACAAGGCCTCTGAGATAGAAAGAGGAATACCTAGATTAGTAATAAATTATAAACCCTTAAATAAAGCTTTAAAATGGATTAGGTATCCTATTCCAAATAAAAAAAAATCTGTTAGGAAGATTATATAAAGCTAATATTTTTAGTAAATTTGATATGAAATCAGGATTTTGGTAAATCCAGATTAACCCTAAAGATAGGTATAAGACTGCATTCACTATTTCATTTGGACAGTACGAGTGAAATGTTATGCCTTTTGGTTTAAAGAATGCACTCTCTGAGTTTCAAAGAGTGATGAATGATATTTTTAATCCATAAACTAAATTTTGTATAATATACATTGATGATGTATTAATATATTCTACAACTATAGATGAATATTTTAAACATTTAAAGACATTTTTTATAGTAATTAAACATAACGGATTAGTATTAAGTAAAATTAAAATGTCTCTGTTTCAGACTAAGATTAGGTTCTTAGGACACTATATAGAACAAGGAATTATAGAACCTGTAAAAAAAAACTTAGCCTTTGGAGATAAGTTTCTTGATCAAATTATTAATAAAGCTCAATTACAAAAAATTTTAGGTTGTTTAAATTACGTTATAGAATTTTATTCCAACCTAAATAGGACTATAAAACCATTACATGATAGACTAAAGAAAAACCCAGGCCTATGGACTGAATTCCATTCTAGTATAGTTAGACAGGTTAAAGCCCTAGTTAAAATTATTCCTTGCCTACATATAGCTGATCCATTAGCTTCTAAGATAGTAGAAACTGATGCATCAGATATAGGTTTTGGTGAAATTTTAAAGCAGGTTAAAGAGGGTAAAGAAACCATAGTTCAGTTCTATTCAGGATATTGGAGTCCGACCCAATTAAACTATTCTACCATAAAGAAAGAAATTTTGAGTATAGTTTATGTATTTCAAAATTTCAATCAGATTTATTAAATCAAAAGTTTTTACTTAGAATTGATTGTAAAAATGCTAAAGTTAATTTACAAAAAGATGTTAAAAATCTTGCCTCAAAATAAATTTTTGCTAGGTGGCAAGCTCTTTTAAGTATATTTGATTTTGATATTGAATTTATTAAAGGAGAGAATAATAGTTTACCTGACTTCCTTACTCGTGAATTCCTTTTCAGGAATCATGGGAAAAAATAAAAAGAAGATGGCCAATAAGGCTAAAGAAACCCTAAAGGAAGATTCTCTTAAAGCCTTATCTGATTATTCAGATAGTATAGCAAACCCTAAACCAATAAAGTCTTGGGCTAATGAGGTCCAAGAAGAAGATAATAAAGCAAAAATGAATCTTTGGGTCTCTCAGCTGGCCCAATAACCAGAAATCCTTAAAGCTCTCTCAAAGATAGGCTTCCCTCCTCCTGAAGCCCAAGGTAATAATTCTATTATCCATTTTAAAGCAGAGATAGGAAAGTCTTATAAAACCCTAACTCAAAATATTTCTAAAGATGAGTTGGTTGTTTCAAACCCATCAACTCAAATTATTTCTTTGAAATTTCCATTAAAACAAAAAGCTTTATGGCATAATAAAAATTTTTTATTTACAGAATTAATTATTGAAAATGGGCCTGCTCAGCAAAACCCATGGTCTGTAATTGAGTCTGTATATCCTAAAAATTAGTTTTTTAAACCAACATAGTTTTCAAAAACTCGAGAATATTTTCTTAATGTTCTTGTGGATTCTGATTCTTTATTTCTAAAGCATAACTATAGTCAGCAGGATAAGGATGTCACAGCCTATTCTTTTTTTAAAATAAAAAAAATTCTCCATCCTTCTGAATAGGGAAGATCTCTGCACATTCAGGTGCAATTTAAAGCTCTTTCTTCTAAAGCCCATTATCCTTCCTATAGCTATTGGGATTATATAGGAGCCCGGACTAAAACCCTATTTTTCTAAAATCCTGAAAAAACTCATTTCTGGCTTATCTATTTTGATACCAATATAAAGACAAACAACCTCCCTTTCTGGTTCGTTGATTGGTGGCATTACTGTGGATGTGATGATCGATCACTACCACAAGTTGTACAATTGGCCTACCAATATTATAGAGCTCATCTAAACCCTACTCAATATGAGAAGAAATTTTCTCCTCTTCTTCTCTTTTGTCTAACTTTCTGTATACCTTGGGTGTATCAATGATATTTTGACACTTCTATTCAGTCAGGTACCAATATCCCTGTTGTATTGAGAAAAGCAAAAGTCAAGTGGTGGACTGCCTTTCGCAATTCTACCACTGAGGAAACAGTAAAGCAATGGCTCTTAAAGAGAAACCATGGTGGCTTTGACCCAAAGCTATCAGCCTATTTTGGAGCTGAAAGAGCCCATAATATAGCCCTTCTTGCAGCTGCCAAGACTGCAGAAGAATATAGAGCCTTGATGGAGCAGATGGTTGGATCTCTTCCTTCCACCTCTGAGCCTATTAAGCCCGGTAGAACCAGCTTTACTGGATCCTCAAATATAGCCCAATCCAAAAGATCTAAAGTTCCATCCAGAAAAAGAAAATCTCCTTCATCTTCTTCGAATACCTCGACCTCATCTATGACGTCATCTTTCACTGAGACATCTGACTCAGATTATTACCCCAGCAATGAAGATGATTGTTATGGGATTCTGTCCCCCATTAAAATAAAAGGTAAAAAAGAAAAAAGAAAGAAAAAAGAAAAAGAAAAAGAAAAAAGAAAAAGAAAAAATAAAGAAATAAAAAGAAAGTTGAATATGACTCAGATACAACTGAGTAAAGGCAGAAGAAATCTTATTTCTTCATTAAAGTCAATAAAGGCGGTGCCCACTGACAGGATACTATTTATCAACCGTATTTACCAGAGAAAAATCAACAGTAAAGTTAGAAGAACTGTTCATCCACAGTAAAGCAAATAGTACCTCCGACAAGGTACTATTCTTCTACAGTTCCAGACACGTGAAGGTACAGTAAAAGCAAATAGAAAGATAGGCTATTATTTATCTACAGTACCAGACATGTGACGAGAACAGTATGAAGTTAAAGCATCTGTCTATATTAAGGAGCCTATTCTGAAGCTGAAGGGGGATTTGAAACCTCTCTTCCTAACACAGAAGACATTAAAGAACCTTCACGCTTTAGTTCTAGCTTTCCCTTTCCCTTTCTTTCTTCACTTAAAATTTCTTTCATCTCTATCCCCGATACTATTGATTCTCTTGTAAGTTAATTATATTAAAGCATGTATTTCATACTTTAAAGTTTTATTTTGTATAAGTATGCTCTGCACTTGCAACAAAAGTTGATCTGGTGCATCAGAAATCTGTAAAGTTTTATTTTCTTTATATCTTATTAGTATAAACTGAACACCCAGTTGTAACAGCTACTAGCTGTGAGCAGGATTTATAAGCATGTGGTACCTGGTATAACAAAAAGCATTATACTAATAATTGATTCTTAATATTGTATTTTCTTTAAAGATTATATATAAAGTTATATGTTCTTTTAATTATGTTCTTTAAATTTATTTACTTAACTTATTTATTTATATGTTTTTAATTTATTTTTTTAATTTATTTTAATACAGTCTTTTACATTTATTTATAATTAATATTTATTTATTTTTTATCGATTTTATTATCTGTCTAGATCTAACTGTGGGGTTTATGCCTGATTGTTCATTGCTTTGATTAAAGCTTTTAAAATTAGTTTATCCCCTGTAAGATCCTTTTAGTTTTTGCTAGTATCAAAGCAAAAACTAATTTATTTATATTTATATTTATATTTTTTTACTGTTATCCTTTTTTATTTTTATTAAAAATAAATATTATAAGTAATGAATATTAAAATAAATATTATTTAATTAAAATACCACAAAAATTATTTTGGACTGTTTTAAAAAATATTGGATTGGACTGAGTAAAAAATTAAGGGTCTACAGTTTATCCCCTGCTTGAACTATCTGAGATTTTCAGTAGAAGAGAGTGAAAAGCAATATGACTTTGAGCAGATTTTGGATGAGGATGAGTTCTTGGATTTGATTTGGATACTTAGACCCGAGACTGCGTACTTGGACCCTAAATTGAATTTGATTTGAGTGACCTTTTATTAGTTGAGAATTCTAGCTTAACTGGTTGTTCTATTTTTTATGGATTGTGGGTCACCAAAAATGGATCTTTATCTATTGGACATTGGGTTTTTACCCTTGAAACATAGATCTTTATCCATTGGGGATAGGGTCTTTACCTTTGAAACATGGATCTTTATCCATTGGAGATTAGGTCTTTACTCTTGAATCATGGATCTTTATCCATTGGAGATCAGGTCTTTACCCTTGAAACATGGATCTTTATCCATTGAAGATCGGGTCTTTACCCTTAAAACATGGATCTATATCCATTGGAGGTCGGGTTTTTACCCTTGAAACATGGATCTTTGTCCATAGGAGATCGGGTCTTTGCCCTTGAAACATGGATCTTTATCCATTGGAGGTCGGGTCTTTGCCCTTGAAACATGGATCTTTATCCATTGGAGATCGAGTCTTTGCTCTTGAAACATGGATCTTTATCCATTGGAGAAACATGGATCTTTATCATTGAAGATCGGGTCTTTACCCTCGAAACATGGATCTTTATCCATTGAAGATCGGGCCTTTACCCTCGAAACATGGATCTTTATCCATAGGAGATCGGGCCTTTACCCTCGAAACATGGATCTTTATACATTGGAGATTAGGTCTTTACTCTTGAAACATGGATCTTTATCCATAGGAGATCGGGTCTTTACCCTTGAAACATGGATCTTTATCCATTAGAGATCGGGTCTTTACCCTGGCTTCAGCTCTTTTAGCTGGACTGATCTTTTGTCTTTTGCATCTTCATTCTTTTAAGAATTCTAATTTTCTTTTTTTTTTCCATTCTTTATTGTTCTTCCTTTGCACTTTTGCAAAAAAAATTCAGGCTTTTTAGCTAGCCTTCATATCTTCTCCTTGCCCCTTGCGTGGTAAAATGTTGAAAGTGAGTCTCAAAATATTTTGTACATGCATAAACTCAAAATTTTGAAAGGGAGAAACTTTACCCCCTGTGTAGGCTAAAACCCATGATTCTTTATGCGGGCTTTGGTTGATGTTTGTAGATTGTCTAGTTCTTCGGACAAGCATGCATTTTTTCTTGGTTTTGCAAAATGACTAGAGCTTTCTCAAGCAATAGGCTTTCCATGCCCCCTTGATTCAATATCTTCTTTTGATTGTTTACTTCACAGGGTGTTTGCTGTTCACTTTGATAAAGAATAGATAATACAAGACAAGAAAGTGCGATGTGATATGCTCATGTATGCATGATATGTATGAATAATATTTACAAAGGTTCCATCGATTCAGAGACTGAGATTAACAGCTGAAATGTTCTCATGGATTTCTTTCAGATGCCCGTTTAGGTCTTGCATTGGAATGATAGAAGGCTTCGCTTTTATGACTTTTATCTTAAAGGTGTTGAAAACATGAATAACAGAGACCCCAAGTGGCAAAAATACATCCATTTCAAATTATGATTCAGTATGTCAATTGGTAGCTTCTTCATGACCTTGCCAATAATCATTTCCTTTGCCCAATGTGTTCTTTGAGGTTCAATAGTTCAACATACTCTCCTTAACTTGAAGGCTTTGTATATTATACATATACATATATATATATATATATTTGAATTTTTATTTTGAAATCAAATGTTGGTTTTGTCAAATCAATGTCATTGTACCTCAGGACTCGATTTTTTAAATTAACATATCTATAACATGACCTAGTTACCATACTAAACTTGAAAATCATTTCTATTTAAGCAAGAACTGTTGCACTTCAGATAGTCATATACACATTATTTGGTCAAAGATCTCATTTGAGTTTGAATATTGTCTATCTCATATGCATGCTTATCCAAACTATCTCCACTAATATACTCTACCTACCAAGAGAGATCAACATGTCTTTGATAGACTTGAAATGAGGTCTATAAGAGACATGGGTTAAATAAAGGTCATTTGTAAGTTGGAGCCGCTGTAACACTATGGGCAAACTCTCACACTACAAATTTCTTGTTCAAACATTAGGCAACTGGGAGCAATATTGCTAGACTCCAAATTCCTTCTATCTTTTTGGCATTAATCTAGATCTTGATTAGGACAGTGTTTGCCCTTGCAAAAAGTTTGGTACCCAAATTTGCTTCTTTTCTTCTTCTCCCTTTTCTTTCTTTTTATTTTTCTTACTCTTCCTTTTCTTTTGATCATTTTATCATTTTGTCCTTGTTGTCCCAAGATTGCAACCAAGAGGGGGGGGGGGGGGAGGGTGAATTGGTTTCCTCTAGAAATGATGGCAAATTAAAAACTCAACAAACAAGAAATGCGGAATAGAGAAATGGTTGAGTAGTGAATAAAAGAAAGAACGCACAAGATTTATAGTGGTTCGGATTTTCTTCAATCCTACATCCACTTCCTTAACAACTTGTTAAAGTTTCACTAATCTTTGAAGTTTTACAAGCTCACTTCCAACTTTGGTGTTTTTACAAGTTCACACCTAACTTGACAAGTGTTTTACTAAGGCTAACACTCAAATTACTTACAAGAGTTTTACTAGGCTTACTCTCACAACCTTTACAAGAGTTTTACCAGGCTCACTCTCACAACCTAAGTGTTTTCCAAGCTCACACTCAAACTTTTACAATGGTGTTTTCAATGCTTACACCTAACATTTATTACAATTCAAATGTAAGTTTAAGTAAAAGAAAATATATTGCTTGGCTATAAAATCTTTGATTCTCTCTTCACATCATTCTATTTTTCTTAGAGTAGCAATGTATTTATAGCCAGTGTGGTCTAACTAGCCATTATAGATAGTGAGAATAAAGTCTTGGCAGTTTAGACCTTTTTCAATAAACTGTTCGAAGCATTTCGTGGTCGTCCTTCATACAAGGATGGTCGCGCTCATGTCTCACGCGGTCGTCCATGGTTAAGGAACGGTCGCTGCATTTAAATTTGTTTAAACGGTCGAATTTGAGTGCTCTGTAGTAGGAATCGTGCCCATGTTGTGGTTGTCGGGACGGTCGCACGTATGATAGGTGCGGTCGCCCTTTTTGAATGCTGAAGTGAGTTTATAACAGTCATCACACGTGGCATTCTCTGACTGGGCAAAATGAAAGTCCACCTAAATATGAATTTCGCAGTCGCCCTAGGTGACATCTTGAGGTTGAGTTGAGACACTCGCGTCAAACTTCTGGATGCACCTTAGGATGCAAACACTACTATCAGTTTAAGCAGATTTCTCCTGAATCATCAGAGCGGTCGCGGATATAAAAGGGCGGTCGCTAAAGTGATAAGCAAGACCGTATCCTTCACCATTCTTGTCACCGCGAACCTTACTGTAATTTGGATGATTTGGGTTTCTTGTGTTGCGGTCGTCCATGAATATAGGACGATCGCTCTTGTTTAAGTGCAGTCGCGACTGAGGTCAGGTTTTTGACCGCGAAACCTACTGTGATATGGTTTCATCCTTCAATTGAATGGGGCGGTCGTCTCCATGTCTTGTGCGACCGCTAAACATGCTCTTTTTAACTTTATTTGAAACAACCTAATCCTGCAACAAGCTTCTTCAAACACATGTTAAATAAGTCATTCAATTTGAGTTGTCAAGGATCAAAATTGAGATCATTTGGCTAACAGCCCTTCTTCCTTGTAGAACTGTCAAGTATAGAACTTTCAAGAACTGGATGATCTTTCTCCTTTTTCTCTGATTTTGACCGAATTTTTTGTTAGGTTGGACTAATTCAAGTCAAACTGTCCTTATAAACCAAATGGAAGCCTTTTGCTGCTTTAGGTAAAAGAAAACTCAGTTGGCTTTCTGAATCGTTTTGGGTTTTATTTTTTTTATTTTTTTCTCTTTTTTTATTTTTTTCTCTTTTTTCTTTTTTCTTTTTTTCTTCTTTTCTTTTTTCTTTTTTCTTTTCTTTTTTTTTCTTTGATTCTAGCTCAAACAGAGTTGTCTTGTTTGTATCAACTTGGGTTTCTAATAATGGATGAGTGGAGTGGTATAAATCTCCTTTGACAAGGATAAATCATTTGTTATTCTGATGTTATCTTGATAGATTGGAAATATTAGATGAACTTCAACTACCCTTATGGTCTTGAGAACATCAACTATCCTTATGATCTTGACTATTCATTCCTTTCTTTGATCTTCTTGCCTCTTCACCTTAGTGATCATAAGACTTGTCAAAAGTATCACAACAACTCAGGGTAGGTATTTAGGGTTATATGCCAATGAAAAGAAAGCTAAAATTTTATGAAGGCTCAAAGGGACAACTAGGGATTGATATTTAATAGGGTGGATACTAGTTGTTGGCTTGTCAAACAATACCTAGATCATTTCTCTCTTAAAATAAGCAGAATTCAATTTCGCCTCGAAAGTTTGTCAAAACATGTTCTAAGACTGACTAGGACCTAAACAAAGGTAATTATGCAGGAGCCCTCTCTAAGTAAGCACACATAACTTAATACTATAGAAGAATTCACTCATCTAGTAAAGTCATTCAAATCATGATGCTTAGATACATTAATTTATAAACATCAAGCTAGATTCGTCATTGGTTGAGCACCAAAATGAACAAAGACCAAAAAAAATTTAATGAAAGTAATTTATTCAAACAACTTTAAATTTGAAAAACACTATTGTTCCAAAAAATACCAAATAAAGAAAATAAGAGAAACAAACAAGCCAAGGGAAGTTTGTTGAGTTAAGTTTCTTCTCCTTTCACATCTTCATTATTCCCATCTTGAAAGGAGGATAAGATAAAATTTTCCTCCAATCCTCCTTCTACCATGAAAGTTCTGGTGGTGGCATTTTGTTGAACCTTAGCAAAAGATTATCTTTTGTGCTGGTCTTATCAAGCTCAGGCAGCTTATCACTGTCAATTAAATTTTGGATCTCATGTTTTAGTCGCAAGCATTTGTCTGTCTCATGTCCTTGTGTCTGATGAAACTCACAAAAGGCTTTGGTATTAAATTTTGGGGGTAAAGGATTCGGCAAAGGTCGAGCTGTAATAGTCCATTCTTTTGTAGCTTGGTGAAGACCCAAGACAAAGGCTTCCCCAGATCTGAAAATTGCCTTCTGTTTGCTTGACCAGTTGTATTAACATCAACTTCCTTTTGCATGCTTTGATTACCCGACTGGTAATTCTCTTTCTCATTTCTTCTTGCCGAAAAATGGTTCTTCTCCCTTTCCCATTCTTCAATTTGCAGACCAGCTTAGAGAAGATCTTTGAAATCATGGATGAGTGTATGAGACATCCTTTCATGAAGACTAGGCAATACCCCTCTCACAATCATCCTTATTTGATCAGATTCATCAGGCCTCTTTTTGAGCAAAGTAGCCTTGTTCCTCCATCTCTTCACATAATCCATAAGATTCTCATTTGGCCTTTGTCTAATGGACTCAATTTTCATTAATGTAACTTTCAGCTCGACATTATACCCATATTGCTTAATGAAAGTCTTGTACAACATGTTCCAATCTTTTTTAGTACTTTCCTCTAAGGTGTTGAACCAATTTTGGACAATAGGGTCCAATGAGAGCATAAAATACCTCAGAGTTTGAGCTTTAGTAGCTCGGACAGACTGCATAACAATGATGTACTACTTCACATGGAGGTGAGGATTTCCGGTTCCATCAAACTTTGCAAAAGATAGCATCTTGAATTTGTATGGAACTTCTTCGTCTAGCTCAAATAATTTGTCAACTTCGGACATTTCTTCGGTTTCAGCTTCTTCTCAAATTTCTTTTCCAAATCCGCAATCATCTTTTCAACATCAGGCATTTCGGTTTTCTCCATAACTGATCTTTTAACAATCTTCAGTTCTTTCTTCTTGTCTTGAGGATCTTGGAAGTATTGAGCCCAATCATCATCATCATCAATGATCACCTTATCATCATCAAAAACCAATTCGCCAACTTTAGCCTTCCCCTTGTCCTTTGGCTTCTTAGTACTAGCAGATGCTTCGGCATTATTTCCTAAAATTGTAGCTAATTGGTTCTTCATGGTCTCAGCCAGGGCCTCTTTTATTTCTTCCATCTTGGCATTGAGGGCGTCATCCACCATTCTTTGAATTTGTTCAGGCTCCATTACTTTTGGTGAGCAAGTGATTGAGTCATTGCTAGAGTCTTCATCTCCGGCGTAGGTTGTCGGATTGTCGTAGGCTTTTGAACTATCGTAATCCAGGGCTGTGAGCCAGAGAGAATCAAT
This sequence comes from Garcia nutans, assembly GCA_947685225.1. NCBI lineage: Eukaryota > Viridiplantae > Streptophyta > Magnoliopsida > Malpighiales > Euphorbiaceae > Garcia > Garcia nutans. The sequence goes on from CANTUV010000037.1 coordinate 18,583,456, forward strand.
GATATGAGATGCAAATGTATGTATGCATGTATGCATAAACAATAGACAAAGAAAGATAATTAGGACGTTCCTTCCAACCTTATAACATCCACACACGAATGGCGAGTCTCTTTTCCTAGGTAATATGGTTAATAAAATACCAACATGGGGTATCTTATTTTCAAAAAGTTCCCTCGGACGTTTCAATCAATAGTTATATTTTCAAAAATAAAAATCACTTCATGATAATTTCCATTAATTAGGCTTTAATCCATCCAACCAACTAAAGTAGCTTTTATGATATATTGGATTAAAACTAAATTAAGAGGTTTATTATAAATATATTTCTCACTTAAAAAAAATAAATAATGATTCATGCCAAAAACAAGCCCATAATTAATAACGTTTAGCATAAACTAGGCTCACAATTGATTTTTGGTATTTCGTAATGGACCTAAATAATTTGCAAGCTCTTTGTAAGAAAAGGTTGGATGAAAATAATTTTATTTCTAAGCCTATTGTGCTTACGAAGAAAAGGGGCGACACCAGGAAAGTACTCGTAAGCCCAAGTCTGGAAAAAATGAAGAAGATATCAGAGTCGGTGTATGCAAGGTAAAGGAAATGTTCTTTACATTACCTCCCAGAAGTAGAACAGGCCACATGGAGCAATACAGGTATAGCAGAGGTCGGACATGTCGTCATACAATCTACACAGCATCATGCTAGCCCAATCATATGTCTAAAGTCGTGACAAGTCGAGTAGGCTCTTCAGCACATTGAGACTCACTGCGTCTTTTCTGTTTGCTAAGAAGGAGCTAGCAAAAAGGAGAATCAGGGTAAACCTGGCAACTTGATCAGCAGTAAGATCGCCTACCTCGTAGCCAGTATAGATGGCTGGCGCCTGCTCTACAAGCCACCTCCGCTGAATGCAGCGAGGCGCCTGATGTCGAGGATAGTCAACCCCGATCAAAGTGACCATGTCGGCTAAAGAAATGTCATGCCGCCAGTCATTATAGTACTCCACCATCTCAACGCCGAAGGGAATCGCAAAAATGATGGAAAAGTCAGTAGGCGTCATCGTCATCTCCCCCCAAGCAAAATGGAAGGTATCAGTAGTGGGCCACCATCGCTGTGGATATCTCTGCCCACATCTATAGTCCTCAAATGGTGGAGGAAAGCAGGTCTGATAAGATCCCCCACCGGATGCCCGGCATCAAAGATGTAAGCCGGAATAGTGCTCATGGGTCTCTCGGCGATGGATATCCTAATCGCAGTGTCCTAAAAAAAAAAAGAGAGAGATTTTCTAATTCATTATTGTGGATAATTTGGGGGGAAACTTCAGAAAAATTTAAGTTCTTTCCCCAGCCGGGTGTGACTTCCTAGAGGATTATTTCTAAGTTCTTTACTAGAAATAATTATTGATGACAGAACATGGTGAAGCTTAGTATTACTCTTGATTCATTACTAGTACATGTAAAGGAATGATTCCTAAAATTTGTTTCTAAGTTCCTTACTGGAAATAAATAAAATTCTTAAGCATGCATACTAGATGGGTAAAGGGGAAGATACTTACCTCATAGCAGCCGGTCCGGGAGCTGTGCTTCTTCTCCTCAAGTAAAAGATTGCAAGGAGGGAGTGAGATTTCGAAATCTTCTAGGCCAGTGAAATCCATCGTCCAAAAGAAAGTTTAAAGGAGAGGTAAGAAGAAGAAATAATGAAAGCAAATGAAAATGGAATAGAAATGAGCCTATTTAAAAGGAAAAAGGTGAAAATGCGGGTCTTTTGCACCTCGCTCAAAATCCTTATTTCTGACGACCACTGAGCCCCATAAATCATTTTTATGGGCCCCAGTGGGGGGCAATTGTGAATACTCAAATTTTGAGACTCGGAAAGCTGATTTTCTCAGACAGCAGAAGACCGAGTCAGACCGGATGACCACAGTAAAGTTCACCAAAAGTATGTCTTCATGGTACTTGAAATGTCCGGAATGATGCAAGGATCACGGATATAGTCCCGAAATAATTTTTGGAGGTCCGTAGCTCCCGAAAAATCAGTTTGAACGAAAATCGTGTGTGCTTTTTTGGAGGGCTCAAAAATCGAGGGCAGCAGCCCACCCGCCGCCGTTTCTATTTTTTCCCTTTTTCCCGGGCTGTCACTTCCACGGCGGTCCGACCGCCGTCCAGTCCGAATTTTGTCTATAAAAGCCTCCAAATTTTCAGAAAAAGGGTTGGCTTTTCGAATCCCGGGACCTCGTGCTGACGAACTCTCTATTTTCACGCTTAAGAACTTCTCTTGGACTTTTCTTTCCATAAATCTAACCTTGTGCTGCAGGAATTAATCCGTAATCAAGGATCATAATCTAAGGTCCAAGAAAACGAGATCTGGAACTTCGAAGTGGGAAAATCCTAAGCAAAGTAATATCTGTTTTGTTAGTTTTTGTGATAGATTTGTAGTTTGTTTATTATGATAATTATTGTTTTATTTAGGTATTTTGTTAGTTTTTATCGGTTTGTTTAGTGTTTTCATTAATTTTGATAGTTTTAGTTTATTTTAGTGTTTATGTTGTTTTTTATCTAGTTTTTAGTATAGTGTTTATGTTTTGTTGGTTATTGTTTATTTACTTTTTGTTTAAAGTTTGTTTGATGTTTTGTTTTAGGTTAAAAAGCCAAGGAACCAAGACTGAAGGAAGAATGCACAGTAGCTGACACAGGCAGAGGACACGGCCAAGTCACTAGCCGTGTCCCATATCAAGTTAAAGAAGAAGAGCAACTCACAGAAGCAGACACATGCAAGGGACACGGCCAAGTCAGTGGCCGTGTCCCTCCAAAAATGCTCCAACACGGCCAAGTCACTCTGACTTGGCCGTGTCTCACCAAAGTCCAAAGCAAAGAAGAGCAATTTTCTCAGAGGCAAACACAAGCAAGGGACACGGCCAAGTCACCTGGCCGTGTCCCTCCAACAAGCTCCAACAAGGCCAAGTCACCTCTGACTTGGCCGTGTCACTCAACTAAAGAAGAGAAACAAGCAGAGGCAGACACAGGCAAGGGACACAGCCAAGTCTTGTGGCCGTGTCCCTCCAAAAACCACTCACACGGCCAAGTCACATCTGACTTGGCCGTGTCCCTCATGAACCAAACGCGTAGCGAATTTTAAATGGACGATTCATATAAAAGGAAAACGAAGCTAGGGTTTGGGGGACTGTTGGCGATTTTGAGAGAGAATAGAGCCGTCAAAAAGATTAGGGTTTTTGTTAACTTTGTTTTTCTTTGATTTCAATTACACTTTGGATTAAAACTAGCTAGATTAGATTGTTCATGCCATTGATATATCCTTCTTGCAAGATTTGAACAAGAGATTCTTGAGAAGCTTCAAGGAGTTGTAACTTGGTTTTGTTCTCGAACTTATTCTCTTTAATTTCATTGAATGGATATTATCATGTCTATTTTGATTTCTTTGAACATTAATGAGATGAATATGTTTGATTGCATTATGAACTAATTTGATCTAGTCTAGGGTTTGTATGGATCTGCTATGATTGTATAAATTGGTTATTCTCTTAGCTAATAATTTCTTTAGCCTTTATTGAATGAAATATTGTTAACATATAATTGATTGGCCACCAATTGTGTGTTTTAGGTATTAGATGATGGATTGAGAGATGAAGTCTAATGCTGGAACAATTCAATTAAGGACTTAGGTGAATTAGAGATATAACCTATTAAAAAGATTGTTTCAATTATAACAAGATTAGTTGTAAGAGGTTTGAATGCGAGAGCTTATTTCCTTGACTCAATTAATTAAGTTGTTTGAGATTTAATCTTTGAAATTAAATTAGTTAAGTGGAATAACCATTCATACATATCAGTAGTAGAGAAGTGCAAACCCTAGACCATTCTATTAAGTGAATCAAATCATCAATTCAATTTACTTTTATTTGTTTTAAACTTTAATCAATCTGTTTTCTTTAATTGTTAGCAATTTAAATTTCTTCATTACTTGTTATTTAAAATTTGATAATCAATTAGTCACTTTAGCTTCCTTGTGAGATGACCTTGGGGCGATCACCTTTGCTACAGCTACCTCGTATACTTGCGAGTGACGCTTTGTGGTAGAGTTAATTCGAGCGCAACAATATACTAATTCATCCTTTGTCAATTCAAGCATGCCATAAGCATTCCATCTTCTTCTTAATTTCTTTTTGGTCAAAGACCTAATCTTTTTAGGTCTAAGGCCTAGTTAACTAATCAATCAATCTTTCGGCATTAAGCCCTGAATCAATCAATATTTTTGGTCAAAGACCTAATCCTTTTAGGTCTAAGGCCTAATTAAGTAATCAATCAATTTTTGGCATGAAGCCCATCACAGTTAAAATCAATAGTTTGGCACGGAGCCTAAATTGCATTTTCTTTTGGTACCAAGTACCCAAATTTCATCAAATTTAGCACTAAGTGCTCAAAATCTCATAATTTTGGCGAAAAGCCCGACAATGCATGAAGCATACACACACACACATGCACAAGTGCATAATTGCCTTTAAATAGGCTTTTTCGAACTACATGGGCTTTGATCTCTCATAAAAAATGAGAGTATGTAGGCATATTTGGGATTCACCCCAAATAGCAAGTCCACAATCTACTAACAATCTGTTTGTCTTCCTTTTTGTGTTCCTCTTAGGTTCATTTCTTCTCTGGCAAATTAGTCAAATACATGACATGGTCCCCGAATCCTCCTTGGGTTCGTAGATTAGAAACCTTTACATTGGATGTATTATTGGAGTCAAACAAGGGTTTTCTTAGTTTTTCCCTTTGAACAGAAAAAAACTGAGTGGCGACTTCTAACAACAAGTGAACGTTCATCCGAATCCTTTTCGGGTGGAATTAGAGGTTCACATTATTATATCTTCATATTGATTTGATTCAGTTACCTAAATTCCCAATCTTTCATCTATCTTCTTCAATCTCATACTTAAATTAATTTCACTCCAAATTTCATTTCTTTCTTCACATATATATTCAAATTACCATACTTCATGTTTTAAGTATTAAGGTTTACTCTCACACATTAATTCCTATATCCTTCCTAAGAATTCAAGAATTATGGAAGAAGGAAAGAAGAAATGAAAACCAAACTTGCTTATCTTAATGCCTTTCTAACTACATGTCTTCTATCTTTAATTCTTGAATTCTCACAAGATTTTCAGCTTCTTTTGAAGTTGCCGATGTTTAAAGAAGAAGAAGATAAAAAGGACTTCTTATTTTTTGCTTTGCTATTTTGTTGGAGAATAACAAAGAATTGTAGCTAATATGTGTTTAATCATCTTTTAACTTTTAGATGATAAGCTCATAGAATTTAAGAGCTATTAGACTTGGTTTGTGTCACTTTTCTCATTAATGTGTATTTAAGTTCTATGAAACTCTCAAAATATTTTGTATTTCTGCTTTCCACCCCAACACTTTCTTATTTCTCTCATTTACCCTTTTGCTTTTTACAATTTGACCTATGGCTCATTACCCTTCTTTTAATCGAACCCATTTCTAATTCTTAGAAGCTTAATTTAGTTCTTATCACTAGTATAACTCATTTAATTCAACTAGTGTAATTCATTTATCATCAAATTCAAAATTCAAACTTTATAGTTTCTTCTAATTAGGGTTTGTCCAATGCCAATCTTAAGGTTTCCTCTATTTAGCTAACCAACACCACATGGATTGTATGTGCTAAGTATCGGGGTGTTACTAGGCCATTATAAAAGGTATACCAAAATATCGCATCAGAAGCTACATATAAGCCCTTTCCAATCCACGAATGACCTTGCCAGAATGAAGTTGATTAGACCAAGGAATCAACAATGTGTTATGATTATAGAAAAGGTTAATGTCACAGGCAATCTACTGGGAAATCTAAGTTAGTTAACTTTCCTTTACTTAAACTCATGAAAGGGAGCTTAAATCTTGGACCTTGTTAAGAAAGAGCTTCGAATCTCTATAATTTTTTAAACAAATCATTGTTGTCTTATTTTTATTATAAACGACCTTTACATAGGACTTGCTTATTACATAGAATAGGAAACTATAATTCAATCTTATAAATAAGACTTCCTAATCTAGAAATTTAAAATAATACTTCCTAATTATAAGTTCTTCTAATATAAGAACCTAATTAAAATATACTACTAATGTTTTATTATAAATTCTTATATTAGGAACCCAAATAAAACATATAATTAATATATAATTATAAATTCTTCATATTTAAGAACCCAACTATACCCCTCCCTAGAAAGAACTTGTCATCAAGCTCGAAATTTGGATAAGTGTGTCAAAAATTATTTACTATCCCAGTTATTTCTTCTTTGTATTTGGCTCATGAACTTCTTCCAACTTTAGCCAAAATAGCTTTTTACACTAATGGTTTGTTATATATAGCTCAACCCTTGACACGATAGTCTCCAATTTTCCCTCTTATCACTCTCTTTATAAAAGAGAGAGGAGACATTTTCATATGTTATAATAGCCTAAGATTATCTGTTTAGAAGTGAAATTGTCTGTGTAATTTTAAAAGTTTCGACAAAAGTAGAATTCTTAGGTGGGCTCATTCTTAATCTCTATTCTTTTTTTTATTTTAAATACTCATGCTAGACTTATTACCTGAACCAAGTTAGGTGGCAAAGGAGTTCCACATTAATTTTGATATGATCGATTAAGCCTACCATGAATAAATCCACCTAATAATCAGTTTTCATTGATGTTGCACAAGCCAAGAGTCACTGAAATTGTCATTATTATTCCTCAATTATACTTGTTTGCCTTAAAATGGTAAGCTTCACTAATGGATTATTTCCCGTGGGTGGCCCAAAACAAAGCAAATAATAATCCTTCAAATTTTTTATGTAATATTTGGCTTATCATGTTCCTACTAATAGAATGATAATTGCACTTTCCCTAACATATGGAAAGCAGCAGCTAGCTTGACCTTTGTCTTGATGGGCATTATGTTGGTTGCCGAAGAACTTCTCGCATCTATGGAGCTAAACAAAGGGGTCATCCAATTCATTGTATATAGGACAGTCAAGTTTGGTATATTTGGATACTACTCACCCTAACACACTGCCATCTTGGGTAGTTGTATATTTGTTGCTATTTTTGCCATTAATTTGAACCTCCGAGTGTGCACATTGGTCACTGGTGTGATTTGAGATGTCCTAGGTAGAAGTTTCTACCCCTCTTCCAAGTGAAGCCTCGTACAATAAGGTTTAATATGTTCTAGATTTGCAGCAATTGGTGCTTTTGATGTAGCCATTCATACTTCATATTGAGTCTGTACCTCGTGAAGCATGTTGCAAATTTTCTCATTAAAAGTTTTCTCAACCATGTTGAATAGCTCCGATACTAATTTTTGATGGTTATGAAAAAAGAATCACATCACAAGGCGATTGACTAGAAAATCTAAGTCAATTAACTTTCCAGTACTAAAAGTCATCAAAGGAGCTTAAACTTTGTACTTCATTAAGAGAGAGCTCTAGACTTTTGTAATTCTTTAGATAAATTCTATTTGTCTTATTTTTATTGCATACATCCTTCAAATAGGACTTGCTTATTACATAGAATAGAAAACTATAATTTAATCTTATAAATAAGACTTTCTAATTTAGGAATCTAAAACAAATACTTCTCAATTATAAATTTTTCTAATTTAAGAACTCAATTAAAATATATTACTAATATTTGGCCATAAATCTTTCTAATTCATGAACCCAAATAAAATATATTATTAATATCTTATTATAAATTCTTCCAATTTAGAAACTTAACACAAGGCCTTAGGCTCATGCCAAAGATTTAAGGATCCGCTAGTCTAATGGGACACCTATGCTCACAAAAGATCTAGACCGTTCAAAGTAAAAAATGCAACCAATAGTCAAATCATTAATAGACAAATGTCATATCAAAGCACATAATGTCTAAAAAGATAGATAACAAAAGATCAATAATGTAAAACAATCATCCATGACTTAAAAATTGGACAATGGGAAAAGGGCATAAGGGAGATTCACAATCGTACTACTTGAAGAAGATGTCCATATGAAGAAAACTAAAAAATAAGGAAAAAAAAGTGCAAAAGACAAGTACAGGACCGTTCCAAAGAAAAAAAATGTTCTTACTATGAGGATCAAAACTAAAGATAAAAAACAATAGCCAAACACAGACAACCATTCTTAAGATAGTATGCCTATGCTTTGTCAAGATCTTAATGAAGAATTAGAGGTAGAATAAGACACAAGGCCCACTTATAATTTAGCATGCCCATTCCAGTTTGTTGGCAATTAGCCATTAAACATATTTTTCAAAACTAACATACATACTTAGAGCCCAAGTTAGAATTATCTATAAAAGGAGAAAGATTTAAATATATTATTTATTGAAGACTTTTAAGAACTTATAAGAGAACATGTTTTCGAAAGCTAAGCTTAAAAGATCACAACCTCCTCTTAAATATTAAAAAGAGCAAATTATATCATATACTAATTTTTTAGCTTTTTTTTTCCAAATTTACTACTCTTATTTTTCTTTTTCATTTGTAACTTTTTATTTTTTCATTAATATTTTTTTTATCTTTTGGTTTTTCAAAAATACGACTTCCTTCCTCCATTCCTTTTTCCTTTCTTTTCCCATTTTAGAGAAAGTCCTTGTGTCAATTCAAGCCTCCATTCACCATGGATTTATTTGGGTTAGCCAGCCCATTAACGCAATAAACATATCTTTTAGTAATTTTACTATAAAAATGCTTAGAGTTAAGTACCTATTATAAAAAAGCCACCATTATATTTTTGCTTCGGCTCGCAGAGTTCACAATTATTCTTCTTCTTTTTTCTTTATCAACCATTGAGGTATAACAAATCCATGTCCTTTGTTTTTCACTTTTTTTTTTCTCATATCTTCTGTTATAAGATATATGTTCAAGGCAAAGAATACTTATAAAGTTAAAAATCAAAGCCGACCTTATTTGGACATTTCATGCAACTGATTGATGCATAGATATTAGGAAATAAGCTAGTTGTAGTGGGAGACTAGGAGTTATTTCAATAGAAAGTGTTCCAAAACCTATTGCATCAAGTTGTAACTCAATACCAAGTGGTTGATTAAAATATAAACACAGGGATGCAATTCAAAATTCAATTGAGCTCCATAAACCATAACTATTAGAAGTCCATTGCATTAATTTAGATTCCCTACTCAGCTCTAAATTTTAAATGTAAGATACTGGTTACCTTGTTTGCTTTATAATTGGAACACGACAAATTTATAAGAATGTATCATATTTGTAGTTTTTAATTCTTTAATTATTTAATTTTTATATTAATTTTAAGAATTTTTCAAACATATAGTCATGAGAGTGCATATTAAATTTTAATTATTTTTTGGATTTCAAATATATTAATTGAGAATTTTTTATTTTTCTAATATAACGTACTCAATGTGTTTGATAAAATACTTTTAAAAATAGTTTTTCAACAAATTTAATAAATTACATTAACTTATATTAAATATATTTTACATGTAAATAACTAAAAAATAGGATACATATGAGCATGCGTTGTCAAAGAATAACAATATATGTCATTTATATGTTTGTATTTGTCTAGGTATATGGAGATATTTATTGTAAAAGAATAATAATATATACTACATATATGAGGATATAAATCGATATATATTGGTATATGATAGTTATATAATAATAGTATATGCAGGCATATTTTAGTATATGATATATATATTTTTACTAAAAAATGACATTTTCATAAATATAGGCTCTGTGTTTTTTTTATAGTATATATGGATATATGTCATAGATACTTTAACTAAAGAATAATAATATATGTTAGTATATATTTGCATATGTCGATATATGTTACATATAAAATGATATTTTATAATTTATAGGCTCTATGTATTTTAAATATTCATATCCATCATATTTTTGAAAAAAAAAACATTTGTCTATAAGTAATATATTTTAAAATTAACTAAAAATAACAATATGTGTTGATATATATTGGTATATGTCGGTGTATATGGGTATATATAGATATATATCGGTATATAACTATTTTATATATTTATTTATATGTGAATATATGTTACATATGACTAAATATATGTAAGTATATATTACATATAATATATAGGTATATATTGCAAATATATATATATATATCGGTATATATCAGTATATATGATATATATTATATATATTATATATAATTAGATATATATGTTATATATATATATATATATATATGTAGGCATATATCGATATACATTAATATATGTTGGTATATATTACATATAAGTAGACATATTTGGGTATATATTACAAAAAAATAATAATATATGTTACATATTCGTGAATATATGTGGATATATATTACATATAATTTGATATATAAAAAAATAACTATATATATTGTATATTTTACCTAAAAGAATGGTATTTATAGGAATATATATATTACATATAACTAGATATATGTGAGTATATATTGTAAAAAAAATATATGTTAGTATACTTTAAGTAAAAAATAATAAGATATGTAGGTATATGTAGATATATATTATATATAACTAGATATATATTATATATACGTCAGTATATGTTATTATATGTTGATATATGTTACATATAATAAGATATATGTAGATATATATTATAAAATAATAACAATATATGTTACATATTTGTTGATATATTTAGGTATATACTACATACAACTAGATATATCAAAACAAATAACAATATATGTTAGTATATATCAACGAAAAGAATGATATTTATAGAAATATGTGAGTATATGTTATATATACTTTAATCAAATGATGATATATGTAGATATATATAGGTGTATATTACATATGCTTTAACTGAATAATGATATTTTATAAGGATATGTGAGAATATATTATATATACTTTAATTAAAGAATGATATATATAGATATATGTAGATATATGTTATATATACGTCAATTGAAGAATGATATTTATAGATATATGTAGGTATATATTACATATACTTCAGCTAAAGAATGATATTTATGGATATATGTAGATATATATTAATGAGTTATACAATAATAATAATAATAATAATAATAATAATAATAATAATAATAATAATAATCCAAAGTGAATTAACAATCAAGTTAAACAATACAAAAATTTAGTCTCTCTCAAGTGTTGATTTCATGATTGAATTTGAAAGTAATAATTAAACCTGAAATTAACAATTATAACAAAATGACAATAGCAGAAAATGAAAAGAAAAAAGTTTTAATTAATTTATATACGAGTATATGTTACATATAACTAGATATACAAAAAAATAATAATATATGTTGATATATATTACATATAAATAGATACATATAGGTATATGTTGGAAAAAATAACAATATATATTATATATATGTGAGTATATATGGTATATATCGGTATAAGTTGATATGTATCGATACACGTTATATATAATTTAACTGAAGAATAACAATATATGTCAATATATGTAGATATATATATAAGTATATATCGATATATATTGGTATATGTTACATAAAAATAATATTTTTATAATTTTATATTAAAAAAATATTTTAAAATAATTTTTATAGTATATATTTAAATTGTTTTAAAAAATATAATTTAAAATTTAAAATTTTATTTTCAAAATAAGAATTTATATGGATATATATATGAATATTTATTATATATAAGCAGAAATTTGATATAAATTTTTTAATTTAATGTTTTAAAAATTTATTTTAAAAAAATAAAAAACTAAAAAAATAATTTTTATAGTATATATTAAAATTATTTTAAAAAATATAAATAAAAATTAAAAATTTTATTTTCAAAATAAGAATATATATGGATATATACGAATATTTATTATATATAAGCAGAAATTTGATATAAATTTTTTAATTTAATATTTTAAAATTTTATTTTAAAAATAAAAAACTAAAAAAAGGCCTTTTGCCACTGTTTTATAAGCACGTGTTTTAAAACAATAACAGTGGTTAAAACATAAAACTCATGATAAATGTTAACTTAAACAGAGAATCTTATTATCGTATTTTTGTAAAAATAAAAAATAAATATAGTATTTTTAAAAATTAAAAGAAGTGGTAGTATTTTTTAAAACAATTCTTTTTTTTAGGGTAGTTTTGTAAATGTCAAGCTTCAAAATCTAGTTGTCCTTTAAGCCTATCTTTCTTTAAAAACTATATCTTGTATAGTCTACTTCTATAATTCTTCCAATTATTTGAGAGCATTTTGTATTATGAAAAGTCTTGAGAGACTATAAATCTTGGTTGTAATCTTGTGTAAGGAGTGTGAGGGTGAAAAATTAGAGTTTAACTAGTGAAGAGGGTGAGAACCTAGAGTTTAACTAGCAAGAGGGTAAAATCGCATAGTCTAACTGCTGTAAAAGTGAAATTTCTAAACTAACATGAGGGTAAAATCTCAGAGTATAACTATTGTAAAAGTAAAATTTCTAGGGGCTAACTATTATAAGTGGGTGGTATCCTATTGTGCTAGTGGAACCCCATGTGTTATGCTCTAGAGAGTTGACATAGAAGATGGCAATTGCTTCAAATTACTATAAATCTCTTGGCTCCCATATTCTTGTTGATCTTCACCATAATCTTCTTCTTATTCATCTATTTCACACTCTTGAGGGAAAAAGAACTCAAAAAGAGCAAAATCCTATTCATTCATCCTGTAGTATTTTGTCATACTTAAGGGCAATTCATATTATAGTCTTATGTTGTCTTACGTTATCGCAATCCCATCTAACTAGAACTACTCGAAGTCGGCCATGACCTATACTATATAATAGACAAGAATTACTATAATAAGGATGACTCAAATGACTTTGAAAATTTTTTGAATTTTTTTAAAAGTCTTCTTTATGACTAAGATATTTTGTTTTGAAATAAAATGAAAAATACACAATTCAAAATAGATGTAATGCTCACAACAATGAACCACAATCTCAATTGCCCCAACTAAGCCTCCACATTTCATACATATCTCCACTCTCTCAATTCTCCAATTATACGCAATTCATAATTTATAAAAATTAAGGCTATTCATGTAAGCTATATTACAAGTTAAAATATAAAATCCATACTATGTGTGTCTATATGTATATATATCTCGACCCATTAGCTCGGTTGCCTTGGTTAACCTGAGGTGACTGGACTTGCCTGAGTTTAGAATCTAGTTGCGGGTACAACATACAAGCAGAGTCATATTCAAGCCCAGATTGCGGGCTAAGATAAACCTGACCCTACTCAGTTCGAGTATACTCATAATAAAAATATACTCAGCATCAAACAATCCAAAATTAACTTTTCCAATTTTAATCAATACACATTCATTACCTCAATCTAATATCAAACACAATATCAACTTCCAAAAAAATAAATAGCAAACTCATTTACAAGTATTTAAAACACTAAAATAAAATCAATAGAAGAGCATTCTACACTTACCAAAATTTAATTCTCCCAAATTAAATTTGGAATCATGATGTTCATATGGAAGATAAAATATTGAAACTTTGTGATCTTTATAAGAACATGGATCCACTGGTCGACGGCTAGCCGATGATATGATGCAAGTTCTATTGATGGTGCCAATTGGCAGTGAGATTTATATTGGATGATAAATTATGAGTTATTGTATTGCTTCACCCTCCCTAGTTTTGCCAAAAAAGGCCTTAAAGTTATAGAGGTTGAAATCTTCTCTCCCTAATTTTAGTGGCTACTAGTGTCCTCATCTATCATTGTTAGTCTCAAAATGCTTCTACATCAAAAAACTTCAAAATGATACTATACTCGTCTTAAAAATTGGCCTGAATCACATTCAAAAAAATTAGCAGAGGTGGGAGCTCTATTTACTTCAAATGGTGCATCTAGTGTGCTCTTATAGCCAATCTTGATAAATTTGCTAGCTCCTAACTTTCCAAGGATGACCAATCGAATTGTGGTAGCGGTGTCAAGGAGGTCCTCGTGTAATATCCCAATGTATGCCCTAGAAGTTTAATACAATTGTTGTTTGATTTGAATTAAATATACATATATGTTGTTGCAAAGGAAATGATTGTGTTAATGGAATGTATATGTTGTATATATGTTAATATAGATAACATATAAATTGGTCAAAAGAAAGTCAAGAGAAGAATGAGGTGTGGTGGAGGATTTTTGGAAATTATTATCATTATTATTATTATTATTATTATTATTATTATTATTATTATTATTATTATTATTATTATTATTATTATTATTATTATTATTATTATATATATGTGGTGAATGTGAGAAGAGGAAAAAGATATTTTCTTTCTTCTTCTTCTTCTTTTGGTTTTGCACGAGAGAGAGAGAGAGAGAGAGAGAGAGAGAGAGAGAGAGATAGAGAGATGTGATGATCTTCATCAAAATCTTGGGGTTTTAAGAGAATTGAAGGTAGAGATTGAAGATTTGACAAGATATTCAAGTAAGTATTCAATTCTTTGTTTTGATTTCTATTGTTTGAGTTGGATTTGATATGGTTGGTGTGATGGTGATGTTAACGAAAGATTAAGATTATAGATATGTTGAATTGATAGTTAGATGATGTTAATAAGGTTAATTGTGAGGTTGATGATGGATTATTGAAATTGGTTAGTAAAGATTTTATATATATGAGATGGAGAATTGATTGATTGATGTATGTTTGTGTTTATTGAAGTTGAAATTCATAAAATACATGATGTGTGCCGTGTTTGAAATCTTTACCTTTTGTGAGACACGGCCAGGATGATGGGAGACACGGCCGTGTTGGATCATTTTGGAGAGACACGGCCACTGTCTCGGCCGTGTCACTTGCCCGTGTCTGCTATTGGATTTTTGGTGTTGAGAGACACGGCCACTGGCTTGGCCGTGTCCTTTGACCGTGTCTGTCACTGCCTCTTTTGGTTGAGAGAAACGGCCAAGCTAGGGGAGTCTTGGCCGTGTTGGAGCATGTGTTCGGAGACACGGCCACAAGCTTGGTGAACACGCCCGTGTTGGTGAACGTGTTGGTGGGCGTGTCTTGTGTTAAGGTTGCTCTAATTAATTATCATTCTTATGTTCTTATGGGAATAACTATCTTTGGATTAGGTTTTGAAGAAATTGTGTTGCATTAACCTAATGTGGAGAATTTTTGGAAAAAGGAAATGTAGAGATTGATGGGAGTAGTTTTTGAGGTAAGTACCAATTTATATGATTGTATTTATTTACATGACTTGAGACTTAACACATATGTTTGCAAATGTGTTAAGTGGTATATTATATTGTTAATATAATTTGATTAAGATGATGATTAAATGATGTTAAGGATATGAAGATCATTAAAAAGGTACGCATAATCCTTATTTGATTGTATATCTCTATATGTCTTTGAACCTTAACACATTTGGATGAATGTGTTAAATAATCTGTTATATGATGGATGTAAATGAGTAAGGTAAATTGCTATATATATTTATAAATGATGAAATTGCTATCATATAAGATAGAAAGAAATGATGATCATTCTTAAGGTATATGCAATGCAATTGGTTGTGATAAATGTTTTAATACAGAATGGTATTAATGTGTCTTGAGAAATGATGGAAATGAAATAAATGGACATATGGTTTATATGATAATGAATTTAAAATACGTGTGTAATGAAATTGATTATGTATGCTTGAATGATAAAGTGTAAAATGTGATTTGAGATATAATGTGATGAGAAGCTATTGTGAATGGCTATGATTATACAAATAAGATTGTTGAGGTATGTCTGCCTATTTGATAATGATAGAAATGGATTGAGAAAGTAATGTTAAAAGATATAAATGAGCGAACCTATCTGCCTCCTGCGGAACCATGCAGACCCAGAGAGCTGGGCAACCGATCTTGGACTACCGACCTGGTTGGGGAAAGGTTCAGTACAGTCAGTATTATATGTACCTCTTTGCCTCCTGCGGAACCATGCGGACCCTGTGGTTGGGCAACCGAACTTGGACTACCGACCTGGTTGGGGAAAGGTACATTACTGATAGTCTTATACGTTCCTATCTGCCTCCTGCGGAACCATGCGGACCCTGTGAGTGGGCAACCGAACTTGGACCACCGACCTGGTTGGGGGAAGGATCGTATTTGGTAGTTTTATACGTACTTATCTGCCTCCTGCGGAACCATGCGGACCCTGTGAGTGGGCAACCGAACTTGGACCACCGACCTGGTTGGGGGAAAGTTCGTATATGATGTTATAGTTGTTGGCTATATTGAGAAACTTTGAATGTGTATAAAAGATGATGATATAAATATTGAAATAATGATATGAAGTATAATATGTAAATGAATTGTGATTGATGATAATGATTATCTTCATTGGAATGTGATTCATGATTAGTATGATATGTATTGTGTGCATAGCAATATTGATTGTGAGTATAAATGATGAATCATGATTGGTGAATTGTGAATAAAATAATGTCATGAGATATAATATATCATGTGTGTATTGATATAGTGATTGATAAATATTGAAATAATGATATGAAGTATAATATGTAAATGAATTGTGATTGATGATAATGATTATCTTCATTGGAATGTGATTCATGATTAGTATGATATGTATTGTGTGTATAGCAATATTGATTGTGAGTATAAATGATGAATCATGATTGGTGAATTGTGAATAAAATAATGTCATGAGATATAATATATCATGTGTGTATTGATATAGTGATTGTAAGAATTAGTAATGGATTATGGTTAGTGAGATAAATGTGTATATATGCATATATTATATGAAATTAGTCAAGATATATAAAAGGTGTAATCAAAAAGGGAAAACGTGATAAGAAACTAATGGTACATGAAATTGATATATCATTATATGTTAGAATGTTTATAATATAAGTTTATATTTTATATTTGTACTACTAAGTTCTCGGGCTTAGCGCGGATGTGTACTTGCGCAGGTAACTAGGTGGAAGATATGAAGTCTTTTGTTATGCCACGAGAAAAGTAAGAGTTTGTCGAGACCAACTAGAGGGTGATGCATACATGTATAACTTTTATTTATGATGTATTTCTGATTTATATATTCATATGTATAAATGGGGATTTAATAAAGATAAGATTGTTATATGTATGTAAGATTTGTAAAAATATAATGATTTTGTAAATGTTCTTTGAAAATGAATGTGTTGTGGTTTGAATGCTGTTAAGGTTTTTTTTTTTATTGCAACAAAAAAAGTGACATCCTTATACTTTATATACTTACTGTATATATACCGGGTATATGTATAGTACTTATATGGGGTATCGGGGTATTACAATTATTTTGGTATCAGAGCTTAGGTTCGAGATTCTCGGCCTAAGTGAAATTAAAAAGAAAAAAGTTTTGAAAAGTTTAAATAGAAGTAAAAAGGAAAAGTTTTGAAATGAAATTTGTAATACATGCATATGCATTGACACCTAGGTTGGTCTCGGATGTGGCATTATATGAATTGTAGAATATTTGTGTTATAAGAGATGTTCAATATAGTTGATGATATATGTGTATACTATTTTGATGTGATGAGAAACCATGATTGTTGGCAATGATGTTGGAAATGAATTATAATTGAGGCAAAGTGCCTAATTGATTATGAGAAACGAATTGTGAATTGTAATGTGAATTGAAACATAAAGAAATGAAAAGAAGAATAAAGTTGAAAATGAGTTGAAATCAAATCAAGATAAGAGTATGTACTCTTTCTTCTACACTTTGAACCTATTTATAATAAAGTTTATGTTGGGTTTGCTAATGTTGGGTTTGCTAGACAGAGGAAATATTGTTGGATTGTTAATACTGAAAGTTATATTATTTAAATGAGGAGAGTATGGTGGAATATTGAATGAGTTGATTTGTATAGATAAAGTGTGATTATTTAAAGTTTGGAATATATATATAAAGTTAAGGTTTTGTTTAAAGGAAAAAGAGATAATATTGGTTAAGTAAGAATATAAATTGGTATTGTTGTTTTAATGCAAACATTGTGAATTCAATGTTTGAAAGGTGAGATGCTTGGATATTGTGAAAACTCATAGTAATGATGAAAATATGTGATATTTGAGATTTTTGAAGTGAGCTTGATAATTGTGAAAATTATATGTTTTGATATTGCTTTGTGATGTATATATAAGATGTTTTTAAAGTGATATTAAGAAAAAAATGAGTTTGGCAAATTGAAGTTTAAGCAGAGTAGTAAGTTGAAAAGTTCAAGTTTTAGTGGAATTCGATAAAGATTATTTGGCAAATTGATAGTTTAATGTATATTCAATGCATGAGTTAGATGCAATCGCTAATATTGCACATGAAAGTATTATGAATTGAGTAATGTGATTGATAGTATGAGAATTTGTTTGGAAGTATAGATAAGCAAATGAAAATGAGTTATTTTAAGTCATTTTATTGCAAAGGGTAAAAATGGATATGGAAGTATATTAAATGCTTTTAAAGATAAAAGTGAAAGAGATGTCATATTGGGAATGTGACTGAGATGGATATGAAGTATTATTATAGTCGGAATATATATATTTGTTGTGTGAACAAATACTTTATATCATATGGGGAGAATGAGAATGATAGTGTTTAAGAGAAAGTGATAAACATTAAATGTGTATTGAATGTATGAAAAAGGGAAATAAAATAAGAGCATATGATTAAGTGTATACATGTATATGATATGTGAAATGAGTTTTTCACTATGGATAAAAATATGATATGAAGGTGACCTATGAATATGTAGGTGGTATAATTATAGAATTAGTGATATGGAAATGGTGTTGTGTGTATTAGTGAACCTAAGAGAGATTGGGTTTTGAATTGTGTAAAGTTAAATGGATCATGTGATGGAAGTGAGAATGGAATGGACTTGAGTAAAATTTGACAGTGGAAATTGTTATAGTGAGCCTTGAACTTAATGATCATATGATATTTAGAGTCCCAAAGTAATGACATATGAAAAAAATTCTATGTAATTATATTATAAGATATTGTAAATGGATTAAAAATGAAGTGACGAATAGAAATTGTATAGGAATTGTATATGATTGAATATGTATATAGTAATGTTGTTGAAACAGGAATTAAGTGGATAAAGATTTTATAATCGAGTGCAAATTGGTTTGAAACGGAGTTGGAATGTATTAACTTCCGATATAACAAAAATGTAAAGAAGGAATATATGATTCTTGAGATATACCTTAGCTTTGTATTTGTAAAGATTGAGAATAGAATTATAAAAGAACAGTATTGATTTGAAAGTTCCAGGCTTGAATATTAATCTCTTAAAGTCATGTGTTTTGTTCAGTATATTTGATCGGTTAAATTGTTATCCATGGATTTGGATCTTAGATAAAATGATTGTAATACAGATTTGGTGAGGTTGAAATTATGTTTGAGAAGTATAGTTAAAAGTTATGATGGATAAAGTTATACCTTATCATTTGATGTTAAGAATTTGGTTATAATTATGAAGGTAAGGAGAGAAAAAGGAAATTATGGAAATGTGTTGAGTTATGGATAATATGACAAAAAGGTAATCAAAATAAGTATACCAATGGTAGGAAATGTGAAGAGATATTAAAAAGGGAGAAATTATAAAAAAAATGAATGAAAGTTATACTGAATATGTTTATGGTACTTAATTTGAGGTTTAAGTGAATGAATTGTAGATAGTAAATATGGTATAAAATTATTATGAGAATTGGTGGGAATTATAATAAGATAATAGAGAATAAACTATGTGAATATTAAAAGATAATTTGAAGTGATTTGTTATCATGATAATTTAACTGAATATGGGTTGGAAGAGATCAGGAATTGTATATAAGTTTGTCCTAATGGAATTAGGTTATATATATATATATATATGAATATTGTGAAATTTCATGATAAATTAAATAAATTAATCGTTGATTGGACTTGAACAAGATTGGAATGTGGGTATATTGTGACAGATAGATCATTTGATCTGGATTTGGCTAAGATTATGAATCATCATTGAGATGCAATATGTATAGTTGTACCAAGAGTACAACTATTTATATGATAATGTATATGATGTAAAATTTTAAAGTGTGATTGGACATGAAAGTATGGAGTTAGAGTAGTTATAAATCATGATAAAAAGGGAAAAGAATGGTTATTTATAAAATAAGTTGAAAGGTAATGTATTAATATGTAAGTTAAGTGAAAAGTATGCTAAAGAAGTAACTCTCTTTGTGAAAAATAAGGATCTTGTTATCCATTGAGGTTTGATAAATGTCTATTTAGACAGTGATTGTAATGACGGGATAATTAATGCTCAGATATAAACCAATGGCTTTTAAGGGTAAAGCTAAGAGAGTAATATTAAAGAGGTGAAGGAACAATATATATATTAAATATAAAGATTGGATGAAGCATAAGTGTACTATAAAATAAACTGATTCTTGTACAAAGACATTAATAAGCAGTGTAATGAGATCTTTCGGAATGTTTGATCAAGAAAGTACGAAAATATAGAGATATATAGAATGATGAATTATGGAGTTTAAATAAGGTGGTTGATTCTAAAGGGGAGAGTTGAAGTTATATGATTTGATGACATAATAACTTAATACTATAATTAACTTCATATGGGAGTTAAGATAGTATTTTGTTAAGAATGGATTGTTATGGTACTAATAATTTCAAGGACGAAATTATTTAAGGGGGAGAGAATTGTAATATCCCAATGTATGCCCTAGAAGTTTAATACAATTGTTGTTTGATTTGAATTAAATATACATATATGTTGTTGCAAAGGAAATGATTGTGTTAATGGAATGTATATGTTGTATATATGTTAATATATATAACATATAAATTGGTCAAAAGAAAGTCAAGAGAAGAAGGAGGTGTGGTGGAGGATTTTTGGAAATTATTATTATTATTATTATTATTATATATATGTGGTGAACGTGAGAAGAGGAAAAAGATATTTTCTTTCTTCTTCTTCTTCTTTTGGTTTTGCACGAGAGAGAGAGAGAGAGAGAGAGAGAGATGTGATGATCTTCATCAAAATCTTGGGGTTTTAAGAGAATTGAAGGTAGAGATTGAAGATTTGACAAGATATTCAAGTAAGTATTCAATTCTTTGTTTTGATTTCTATTGTTTGAGTTGGATTTGATATGGTTGGTGTGATGGTGATGTTAACGAAAGATTAAGATTATAGATATGTTGAATTGATAGTTAGATGATGTTAATAAGGTTAATTGTGAGGTTGATGATGGATTATTGAAATTGGTTAGTAAAGATTTTATATATATGAGATGGAGAATTGATTGATTGATGTATGTTTGTGTTTATTGAAGTTGAAATGCATAAAATACATGATGTGTCCCGTGTTTGAAATCTTTACCTTTTGTGAGACACGGCCAGGATGATGGGAGACACGGCCGTGTTGGATCATTTTGGAGAGACACGGCCACTGTCTCGGCCGTGTCACTTGCCCGTGTCTGCTACTGGATTTTTGGTGTTGAGAGACACGGCCACTGGCTTGGCCGTGTCCTTTGACAGTGTCTGTCACTGCCTCTTTTGGTTGAGAGACACGGCCAAGCTAGGGGAGTCTTGGCCGTGTTGGAGCATGTGTTGGGAGACACGGCCACAAGCTTGGCCGTGTCCCTTGAGTGTGTTAGCTACTGTGAGAAAAGTGATTGATGAACACGCCCGTGTTGGTGAACGTGTTGGTGGGCGTGTCTTGTGTTAAGGTTGCTCTAATTAATTATCATTCTTATGTTCTTATGGGAATAACTATCTTTGGATTAGGTTTTGAAGAAATTGTGTTGCATTAACCTAATGTGGAGAATTCTTGGAAAAAGGAAATGTAGAGATTGATGGGAGTAGTTTTTGAGGTAAGTACCAATTTATATGATTGTATTTATTTACATGACTTGAGACTTAACACATATGTTTGCAAATGTGTTAAGTGGTATATTATATTGTTAATATAATTTGATTAAGATGATGATTAAATGATGTTAAGGATATGAAGATCATTAAAAAGGTACGCATAATCCTTATTTGATTGTATATCTCTATATGTCTTTGAACCTTAACACATTTGGATGAATGTGTTAAATAATCTGTTATATGATGGATGTAAATGAGTAAGGTAAATTGCTATATATATTTATAAATGATGAAATTGCTATCATATAAGATAGAAAGAAATGATGATCATTCTTAAGGTATATGCAATGCAATTGGTTGTGATAAATGTTTTAATACAGAATGGTATTAATGTGTCTTGAGAAATGATGGAAATGAAATAAATGGACATATGGTTTATATGATAATGAATTTAAAATACGTGTGCAATGAAATTGATTATGTATGCTTGAATGATAAAGTGTAAAATGTGATTTGAGATATAATGTGATGAGAAGCTATTGTGAATGGCTATGATTATACAAATAAGATTGTTGAGGTATGTCTGCCTATTTGATAATGATAGAAATGGATTAAGAAAGTAATGTTAAAAGATATAAATGAGCGAACCTATCTGCCTCCTGCGGAACCATGCAGACCCAGAGAGCTGGGCAACCGATCTTGGACTACCGACCTGGTTGGGGAAAGGTTCAGTACAGTCAGTATTATATGTACCTCTTTGCCTCCTGCGGAACCATGCGGACCCTGTGGTTGGGCAACCGAACTTGGACTACCGACCTGGTTGGGGAAAGGTACATTACTGATAGTCTTATACGTTCCTATCTGCCTCCTGCGGAACCATGCGGACCCTGTGAGTGGGCAACCGAACTTGGACCACCGACCTGGTTGGGGGAAGGATCGTATTTGGTAGTTTTATACGTACTTATCTGCCTCCTGCGGAACCATGCGGACCATGTGAGTGGGCAACCGAACTTGGACCACCGACCTGGTTGGGGGAAAGTTCGTATATGATGTTATAGTTGTTGGCTATATTGAGAAACTTTGAATGTGTATAAAAGATGATGATATAAATATTGAAATAATGATATGAAGTATAATATGTAAATGAATTGTGATTGATGATAATGATTATCTTCATTAGAATGTGATTCATGATTAGTATGATATGTATTGTGTGTATAGCAATATTGATTTGTGAGTATAAATGATGAATCATGATTGGTGAATTATGAATAAAATAATGTCATGAGATATAATATATCATGTGTGTATTGATATAGTGATTGATAAATATTGAAATAATGATATGAAGTATAATATGTAAATGAATTGTGATTGATGATAATGATTATCTTCATTGGAATGTGATTCATGATTAGTATGATATGTATTGTTTGTATAGCAATATTGATTGTGAGTATAAATGATGAATCATGATTGGTGAATTGTGAATAAAATAATGTCATGAGATATAATATATCATGTGTGTATTGATATAGTGATTGTAAGAATTAGTAATGGATTATGGTTAGTGAGATAAATGTGTATATATGCATATATTATATGAAATTAGTCAAGATATATAAAAGGTGTAATCAAAAAGGGAAAACGTGATAAGAAACTAATGGTACATGAAATTGATATATCATTATATGTTAGAATGTTTATAATATAAGTTTATATTTTATATTTGTACTACTAAGTTCTCGGGCTTAGCGCGGATGTGTACTTGCGCAGGTAACTAGGTGGAAGATGTGATGTCTTTTGTTATGCCACGAGAAAAGTAAGAGTTTGTCGAGACCAACTAGAGGGTGATGCATACATGTATAACTTTTATTTATGATGTATTTCTGATTTATATATTCATATGTATAAATGGGGATTTAATAAAGATAAGATTGTTATATGTATGTAAGATTTGTAAAAATATAATGATTTTGTAAATGTTCTTTGAAAATGAATGTGTTGTGGTTTGAATGCTGTTAAGGTTTTTTTTTTTTTTTATTGCAACAAAAAAAGTGACATCCTTATACTTTATATACTTACTGTATATATACCGGGTATATGTATAGTACTTATATGGGGTATCGGGGTGTTACACGGCCGTGTTGGATCATTTTGGAGAGACACGGCCACTGTCTCGGCCGTGTCACTTGCCCGTGTCTGCTACTGGATTTTTGGTGTTGAGAGACACGGCCACTGGCTTGGCCGTGTCCTTTGACCGTGTCTGTCACTGCCTCTTTTGGTTGAGAGACACGGCCAAGCTAGGGGAGTCTTGGCCGTGTTGGAGCATGTGTTGGGAGACACGGCCACAAGCTTGGCCGTGTCCCTTGAGTGTGTTAGCTACTGTGAGAAAAGTGATTGATGAACACGCCCGTGTTGGTGAACGTGTTGGTGGGCGTGTCTTGTGTTAAGGTTGCTCTAATTAATTATCATTCTTATGTTCTTATGGGAATAACTATCTTTGGATTAGGTTTTGAAGAAATTGTGTTGCATTAACCTAATGTGGAGAATTCTTGGAAAAAGGAAATGTAGAGATTGATGGGAGTAGTTTTTGAGGTAAGTACCAATTTATATGATTGTATTTATTTACATGACTTGAGACTTAACACATATGTTTGCAAATGTGTTAAGTGGTATATTATATTGTTAATATAATTTGATTAAGATGATGATTAAATGATGTTAAGGATATGAAGATCATTAAAAAGGTACGCATAATCCTTATTTGATTGTATATCTCTATATGTCTTTGAACCTTAACACATTTGGATGAATGTGTTAAATAATCTATTATATGATGGATGTAAATGAGTAAGGTAAATTGCTATATATATATATTTATAAATGATGAAATTGCTATCATATAAGATAGAAAGAAATGATGATCATTCTTAAGGTATATGCAATGCAATTGGTTGTGATAAATGTTTTAATACAAAATGGTATTAATGTGTCTTGAGAAATGATGGAAATGAAATAAATGGACATATGGTTTATATGATAATGAATTTAAAATACATGTGTAATGAAATTGATTATGTATGCTTGAATGATAAAGTGTAAAATGTGATTTGAGATATAATGTGATGAGAAGCTATTGTGAATGGCTATGATTATACAAATAAGATTGTTGAGGTATGTTTGCCTATTTGATAATGATAGAAATGGGTTGAGAAAGTAATGTTAAAAGATATAAATGAGCGAACCTATCTGCCTCCTGCAGAACCATGCGGACCCAGAGAGCTGGGCAACCGATCTTGGACTACCGACCTGGTTGGGGGAAGGTTCAGTACAGTCAGTATTATATGTACCTCTTTGTTAGTGTATGTGCCCTAGGCCATTTATTTGGATCTTTATGTTATACATTCATTATTAATAAATGAGGTTTTATTATCATTATTGTTTGTTTGCATGTTACACAATTTTGATATTTGTCCCTGGTTTATTATTGTTATAGAGATAAAAAAAAAATAATTCTTAACCAGTATGAACATTGATTTGATAATCATCAGATGGTTATGTGTATAGTGATACAAATCAATTTCATAGATACTTGTTAGAGAACAATGTATTGGATAGACCCATCATGAGATTACTACATGGGTTAGTGTCATAAGTAAATCTCATGATAGTAATGTATTAATTCTTTGACTTGAGATTGTCATGGTTTCCAATATAAGGACTATTATATTTTGACATGATCAAACATTATCCGTAACTGGATAGTAACTGGATTCTGAATTTGACTTTCTGTATCCAATTTTGAATTGGATTCTGGAGTGATTATATTCACTCCAGACGTTAAGTCTTCTCAGAGGTAACAATAAAAACGAAGAGGAACGAAAAAGGTAACCCTAATACGTTTTTAGAGAAAACGTTTTTCCAGCCTTCGCCGTTGCAGAGAGCTAGCACTCCAAACGGTAGCATTCGTGTGGATACGCGATAGAGGGTGTTTCGCGATCGAGGCATCTCTTCCAAACTGTGATTTCGAATCATCAACAGGTTAGTTCTTTGAACACTTTTGTCGAATTAAACGAACAGCATGGATCCTGGTGGGAAATTAGAGATCAAATATTTTTCCGCTGCGTGTTTTTGTTTGCAGTGATCTCTATGATTTCCTAACAGTGGTATCAGAGCCACTTGTTGTTTTCGTTTAAGTCGAAAATGCCATGTTGATATGATTATGGTGATATATATTGTTTACGTATGGCATGTTAACTATAAAACTCTAATTCGTTTTTCATATGATGAGAAAGGATTGGTTTTTGGTTTCGTTTCTGTAAAACCCTAATTCGTTTTTCATATGATGAGAAAGGATTGGTGTTTTTAATTTCGTTTTCATGAGATGATCACGTATATATGATTGGTTGATTAAAATGATTTTCATATGATGAAAACGATTAAGTTTATATGTGATATAAACATTTGGTAATGATTCTGTAATGGGTTGTACATATTCGAAATAAAACAGTAAGAAGGTTAATGAGATTAACGGTTCTGTTTTAGGGTTTCGCCAAAGAAAAATGTTAATGAGATTAACGTTTCTGTTTGGCTTCGAGGGGCGCTGCCCCTCGACCCCGCCCAGGGGCGCTGCCCCTTCGGAACCCCGCCCGCTGACCGGCCAGCGGGAGCCCCGCCCGCTAACCGGCTAGCGGGACCGCCGTATGTTCGCGCCCTATAGTTCGTTACCGCGACATTAAGAATGTCAATATATTTGTTTATATTTAACATGTTGGTGATGAATATGTTATGTTTGTTTGATGTCTTGGCATGGTGCATAGCATGGCCTTATGACCTATGTGATTGGTTTATTCATATCTTTATTTTGGGTATATACGGCCTGCGTGTCGTTTATTTTGTTGTAATTTATTTTACTAGTAGTTAGATTTTCTTTTATTGTAATATATGAAGATTCAAGCTACAATGTTTGTGATGGAGATTCATACCAAGGAGAAGATGGTTCCATGGTGATGGAAGCACAAGCTCAAGTTTTGAAGATATGTAATATTGCAAGTGTTGTAATAGATAGGTTTTTCACCTAGGGTTGCCTTTATGATCTTCATTTGGTCTCTTGAAGATCATATTTAGTTTGGCCATGCTATGTCACGTTTACATATTTTGTCATTTGGTATATGATGCTTATGTGATAAATTATATATATGCATATAGGATGCTAAAATATAATGATATGTAATGCAAGACATGATAATAATTTAGTGAACCCTCATTAATAATTTAAGTCTAAATGCCATCCACATTTTGAACACCTATCAAAACTAAGATTGTATTAAAGTAGGTATTGCCAAAGCAATATGCTTTAAACATTCCTAGCTAAGTAGGATGAGTAATAGTGCTACTCATATGTTTTAAAATTGGTTAGACCTAATTAGGCTATCAAAATGGTTTTGGGCCTAAGACATTAGATGGAATTCAACATGCTATGACATATGATGTCAATATTCCATAATTACTAAGAGTTACATGAGATGTAATTGGAAAAGATGTTACCTACCTAAATAACTTGATTTTAAGCGTCACGCCAAAGCTGAGTTTAGAATTAAGTGAAATACGGATCTTAGCCTACTAAAATATTTCTTTAGAGGGTTATATTTTTTAGTAGGAGTTTAAATAATTTTAACCTCATTATTAATTAAAATTTGACTTTGCATATTTATCAACAGATGGCTGCTAATAACAATTCCACCTTATCACTACGATCTATCCTTGAGAAGGAAAAACTGAAAGAATGTGGGACTAATTTTGTTGACTGGTTTAGGAACCTGAGAATTGTTCTCAAACAAGAGAAAAAGTCCTACGTGCTTGATGAAGCTATCCCTGACCCACCTCCTGCCGATGCTTCTAATGCTGCTAAGAGTAAGCATAAGAAGCATGTGGATGATTCCAATGACATAGGATGTCTTATGTTGGCTACTATGTGTCCAGGACTTCAGAAGGATCTGGAACACTTAGAGGCTTATGAGATGAGTGTGCATCTCAAACAAGCTTTCCAACAACAGGCTAGGCAAGATAGGTTTAACACCGCTGTTGCATTATTTGACTGCAAAATGTCTGAAGGTGAATCTGTTAGTGCTCATGTTTTGAAGATGAAAGGCTATCTAGATCACCTTGCTAGACTTGGATATCCCCTGAGTTTAGAACTCTCCACGGATTTGATCCTACATTCATTGCCTAGCAGTTTCTCACAGTTTGTCATGAACTATAACATGAATGACATGGAGAAATCCATTCCTGAGCTACATGGTATGCTCAAAACTGTTGAGGGGAATATCAAAAAGCCTACCCAAATATTGAATGTCAATATTAAACAAATGAAAAAGAAAGCCAAAGATACTAAAGGCAAGGGTAAGGCAAAAGGTGCTAAAGGGTCCAAGGGACAAGCTAAACCAAAACCTGTACCTAAGGCTAAAGTTCCTAAGGAAGGGACTTGTTTCCATTGCAACAAGCCTGGGCATTGGAAGAGAAATTGTCAACTCTATTTGGATGAGTTAAAGAAGTTGAAGGGTAGTGCGACTACATCTTCAGGTATTTATGTTATAGAAATTAATTTATCTATTCCTTCTTCCTGGGTATTAGATACCGGATGTGGATCTCATATTTGTACAAATATGCAGGGACTCAAAAGGAGTAGGATGCTGAAGAAGGGCGAAGTGGACCTACGTGTTGGCAATAGAGCAAGAGTTGCTGCTATAGCTGTAGGAACTTATGAGCTTGTTATGCCCAATGGGTTTTTGTTAATTTTGAACAATTGCTTTTATGTTCCTACTATGAGTAGGAATCTTATTTCAGTATCTGTTTTGGATGATGAAGGTTATTCATTTTTGATTAAGAATAAGAAATGTTCTATTTTTGATAAAAATGATCTGCTTTATGGTATTGCAAATTCTTATAATGGCCTTTATATCCTTAATCTTGATGATTCTAATGGTAATTATATCTATAACATAACTTCTAAGAGAACTAAGCCAAATAAGTTAAACCCTACTTATTTATGGCATTGTCGCCTTAGCCATATAAATGAGAAACGCATTTCTAAGCTCCATCAAGATGGATTATTAGATTCATTTGATTTTGAATCATTTGAAACATGTGAGTCTTGTTTGCTTGGTAAGATGACAAAGGATCCTTTTACTGGTCATAGTGAAAGGGCTAATGATTTATTGGGCTTGATACATACAGATATATGTGGTCCTTTTAGCATTAGTGCCAGAGGAGGATTTCGATACTTCATTACTTTTACTGATGATTTCAGTAGATATGGCTATGTCTACCTAATGAAACATAAGCATGAGTCTTTTGAAATGTTTAGAACTTTTCAAAATGAAGTACAAAATCAACTTGGTAAAACAATTAAACTACTTCGATCAGATCGAGGTGGTGAATATTTGAGCCAAGAGTTTGATGATCATCTAAGGGATTGTGGAATTGTTTCACAACTGACTCCTCCAGGAACTCCACAGTGGAATGGAGTTTCTGAAAGGAGAAATCGAACTCTATTAGATATGGTTCGATCAATGATGAGTCAAGCGGATCTTCCTTTATCCTTTTGGGGTTATGCCTTAGAGACAGCTGCATTCATTCTGAACCGTGTACCATCTAAGGCGGTTGAAAAGACACCATATGAGATATGGACAGGTAAGACACCTAGTTTGTCTTTTCTTAAGATTTGGGGTTGTGAAGCTTATGTGAAAAGACCAGTTTCAGATAAGTTAGTTCCAAAGTCTATCAAATGTAATTTTGTGGGGTATCCTAAGGAAACTAAAGGATACTATTTCTATACTCCTTCAGAGAACAAAGTGTTTGTTGCTCGAAATGGGATCTTTTTGGAAAGGGAATTTCTTTCTAAGAGAACTAGTGGGAGTATAGTAGAACTTGAGGAAACTCAAGTACCACAAGAAATCATTGAGCCGTCTATAGAGCCTATTTCAGAACCACAAATAGTTGTGGAGTCTGAAGATGTAACACAAATCCCTCGCAGGTCTGATAGGACACGTCGTTATCCAGAGAGATATGGATTTCTTGTGACTGATGATAGTGAAGTAATGCTCATAGATCAAGATGAGCCTACTACCTATCAAGAAGCTGTGTCAGGTCCAGATTCAGAAAAATGGCTTGGAGCCATGAAATCTGAGATGCAATCTATGTTTGACAACCAAGTTTGGTCTTTAATTGATCCTCCAGAGGGTATTAAGACTATTGGTTGCAAATGGGTTTTCAAGAAGAAAACTGACATGGATGGGAATGTGCAGACCTATAAAGCAAGGCTTGTTGCAAAAGGTTTCAAGCAAACTCATGGTATAGACTATGATGAAACCTTTTCACCAGTTGCTATGCTTAAGTCTGTTAGAATTCTCATTGCCATTGCATCATACTATGATTATGAGATATGGCAAATGGATGTCAAAACCGCTTTCCTTAATGGAAACTTGCTTGAGGATGTGTATATGACACAACCTGAGGGTTTTGTAAATCCTGAGAATTCTACAAAGGTTTGCAAGCTTCAAAAATCCATTTATGGATTGAAGCAAGCATCTCGAAGCTGGAATCTTCGTTTTGATGAAACAGTTAAGAACTTTGGTTTCATCAAGAATGAAGATGAACCTTGTGTCTACAAGATGGTTAGTGGGAGTGCAGTAGTGTTTTTAGTCTTATATGTGGATGACATATTACTCATTGGGAATGATATCCCTACCTTGCAAAAGGTTAAGACTTGGTTAGGGAATTCTTTCTCAATGAAAGACTTAGGTGAGGCTGCCTATATCCTTGGTATAAAGATCTATAGAGATAGATCTAGAAGGATAATTGGCCTGAGTCAAAGTACATACATAGATAAAGTGTTGAAGAGGTTCAACATGCAAGATTCCAAAAAGGGATTCTTGCCTATGTCTCATGGCATTCATCTCAGCAAGAGTCAATGTCCTATGACATCTGATGAGCGAGATCGAATGAATAAGATTCCTTATGCTTCTGCTATAGGATCTATTATGTATGCCATGCTATGTACTAGACCAGATGTCTCATATCCATTAAGCGCAACTAGTAGATTTCAAGCTGATCCTGGTGAAGGTCACTGGACAGCTGTCAAGAATATTCTTAAGTACCTTCGAAGGACTAAAGATGTATTCTTGGTTTATGGAGGTTTGGAAGATGAGCTAGTTGTAAATGGTTACACAGATGCTAGTTTCCAAACTGACATAGATGATTTTAGATCGCAGTCAGGTTTTACATTCACATTGAATGGTGGAGCTGTTAGTTGGAAGAGCTCAAAACAAAGCACTGTGGCTGATTCTACAACAGAGGCTGAGTATATAGCAGCATCAGATGAAGCTAAGGAAGCAGTCTGGTTGAAGAAATTCATCACTGAGCTAGGAGTGGTGCCTAGCATTGCAAATCCTGTGGACATTTATTGTGACAACAATGGTGCCATAGCACAAGCAAAAGAGCCTAGATCTCATCAAAGGTCTAAGCATATACTCAGGCGTTTTCACCTCATTCGAGACATTATCGATAGAGGAGATATCAAGATATGCAAAGTTGACACAAATGATAACATAGCAGATCCATTAACAAAGCCTCTCTCACGGGTCAAGCATGATCAGCACACTAGATCTATGGGTCTTAGAAATTTGTAGGCCTAGTGCAAGTGGGAGATTGTTAGTGTATGTGCCCTAGGCCATTTATTTGGATCTTTATGTTATACATTCATTATTAATAAATGAGGTTTTATTATCATTATTGTTTGTTTGCATGTTACACAATTTTGATATTTGTCCCTGGTTTATTATTGTTATAGAGATAAAAAAAATAATTCTTAACCAGTATGAACATTGATTTGATAATCATCAGATGGTTATGTGTATAGTGATACAAATCAATTTCATAGATACTTGTTAGAGAACAATGTATTGGATAGACCCATCATGAGATTACTACATGGGTTAGTGTCATAAGTAAATCTCATGATAGTTATGTATTAATTCTTTGACTTGAGATTGTCATGGTTTCCAATATAAGGACTATTATATTTTGACATGATCAAACATTATCCGTAACTGGATAGTAATAAAGGTTATGTTCATATATGATAGAAATTATGTAGAGGATAATGAACAATCAAGATAGAATTTGTCCCTCTCTTTGAGAGAGATATCTTTTGGGCCCCTCGATAAGTGAGACTGTGAAATGCATGGCCGTGCTCAAATGAATTGATAGTGTGATCAATTTCATTTGTTTTTATCAGTCTACTTGGAGATCGAGTAATCATAAGTTTGGACAATATAAGTATGACGTTGACCATGACTTATGTTCAAGCTAGATATCGTGTGACAAAGGGATTAATGCATATACTATTATTAGGCAAATTGGACATTCCTTATATTAATTGGGTAGTTGTAACGCCTTGCTAGAGGCCAATTATGACTTATTGATTTAATAGAGATTAAATTGACTGCCAATTAATATGGGCCTATCGGGTCACACACAAGAATGCGTTTTAGGCTGGATATAATATTAATAATATTAATATTAGATATTAATATTTATTATTATTATTATTTTCGTTTTTATATATATATTATTAGATAATATATTCAGAATCCTAATTAGATTTGGATTCTGAATTTGACTTACCTTATCCAATTATATATATTATTAGATAATATATTCAGAATCCTAATTAGACTTGGATTCTGAATTTGACTTTCCGTATCCAATTTTGAATTGGATTCTGGAGTGATTATATTCACTCCAGACGTTAAGTCTTCTCAGAGGTAACAATAAAAACGAAGAGGAACGAAAAAGGTAACCCTAATACGTTTTTAGAGAAAACGTTTTTCCAGCCTTCGCCGTTGCAGAGAGCTAGCACTCCAAACGGTAGCATTCGTGTGGATACGCGATAGAGGGTGTTTCGCGATCGAGGCATCTCTTCCAAACTGTGATTTCGAATCATCAACAGGTTAGTTCTTTGAACACTTTTGTCGAATTAAACGAACAGCATGGATCCTGGTGGGAAATTAGAGATCAAATATTTTTCCGCTGCGTGTTTTTGTTTGCAGTGATCTCTATGATTTCCTAACACTCTTTGCCTCCTGCGGAACCATGCGGACCCTGTGGTTGGGCAACCGAACTTGGACTACCGACCTGGTTGGGGAAAGGTACATTACTGATAGTCTTATACGTTCCTATCTGCCTCCTGCGGAACCATGCGGACCCTGTGAGTGGGCAACCGAACTTGGACCACCGACCTGGTTGGGGGAAGGATCGTATTTGGTAGTTTTATACGTACTTATCTGCCTCCTGCGGACCCCTGGGATTGGCAGTGGCCTGAGGCCCAATGGGCAACCGACCTGGTTGGGGGAAAGTTCGTATATGATGTTATAGTTGTTGGCTATATTGAGAAACTTTGAATGTGTATAATAGAGGATGATATAAATATTGAAATAATGATATGAAGTATAATATGTAAATGAATTGTGATTGATGATAATGATTATCTTCATTGGAATGTGATTCATGATTAGTATGATATGTATTGTGTGTATAGCAATATCGATTGTGAGTATAAATGATGAATCATGATCGGTGAATTGTGAATAAAATAATGTCATGAGATATAATATATCATGTGTGTATTGATATAGTGATTGTAAGAATTAGTAATGGATTATGGTTAGTGAGATAAATGTGTATATATACATATATTATATGAAATTAGTCAAGATATATAAAAGGTGTAATCAAAAAGGGAAAACGTGATAAAAAAACTAATGGTACATGAAATTGATATATTATTATATGTTAGAATATTTATAATATAAGTTTATATTTTATATTTGTACTACTAAGCTCTCGGGCTTAGCGCGGATGTGTACTTGCGCAGGTAACTAGGTGGAAGATATGAAGTCTTTTGTTATGCCACGAGAAAAGTAAGAGTTTGTCGAGACCAACTAGAGGGTGATGCATACATGTATAACTTTTATTTATGATGTATTTCTGATTTATATATTCATATGTATACATGGGGGTTTAATAAAGATAAGATTGTTATATGTATGTAAGATTTGTAAAAATATAATGATTTTGTAAATGTTCTTTGAAAATGAATGTGTTGTAGTTTGAATGCTGTTAAGGTTTTTTTTTTAAAATTGCAACAAAAAAAAAAATGACATCCTTATACTTTATATACTTACTATATACATACCGGGTATATGTATAGTACTTATATGGGGTATCGGGGTGTTACACCTCGTCTCTCTCTCTTATACATTTATAGTTAATTTACATAATTAGAAAAATGCTCCAGTATTTGTCAACACACGCATACTTAACTTACACATATGGTCCTCAAATTTTACCCTTACCCCACTAAAATCCCTAAAATTCATTTTGTAAAAAAAATCTTTAAATTTTTTTGTCCAAATAAAATTTTTGAGACTATTTCCCATCCACCAAAGAGTGACATGAAAGCTACGTATTATTATGTGGCAAAAAATTTTTTTTTAAAAAAAAAATTAATTTTCATTACACCATAAATTAACACACAATAGTTTATTTGAATAATTTTTTTGATCAAAACACTACAAATTTATTACTCTCTAAGTAGAAAAACTAAATCCCACACCCAATTTCAATCAATCTTTTAACTCTTTCAGACATTTTACTTTTATATTCAATTTTATATATCATTCTAAAATTATAAATAATCTCATCAATCTCTAATTCTTTTTATTGTTAGTCCAAAATATACTAATAGTCGAAATTAAATTTATTTTTTTATTTTTTTGCCACATGATGAAAATAACTATGATATTAGTCTACAATAGTTATGTAACATCCGTAATTTTTAAAAAATTAAATTAAATAAATTAAATAAAAAATTAAAGGATTAGAAGTGAAAAAGTAAAGAGCATATGTGAAATATATATTAAATATACATAATAAATACAAAAGTCAACTCTTAAATAGAAAAGTCAAAAGTCAAATGATAAAATAGTAATTATACTTTATAAAATTAAAATTAATTAAATAATTTAAAAATAAATTAATTATGGATAGAAGAGGTAATTTGTGATTTTTTTAAATAATTAAAT
The DNA here is from genome assembly GCA_947685225.1 of Garcia nutans. Taxonomy (NCBI): domain Eukaryota; kingdom Viridiplantae; phylum Streptophyta; class Magnoliopsida; order Malpighiales; family Euphorbiaceae; genus Garcia; species Garcia nutans. Next base: position 18,618,590 of record CANTUV010000037.1, read on the forward strand.
AATTAAATAATTAAAAATATAATAAAATAATATATGCATATATATATGGTCTTAAAATTAGTAGAAGGAAAGAGAAAATTTAAAAACTAAAAATATTTTTCTTCTTCTTCATGGAGGTTTAACCTCCATAGCCAAAGGATGAAGATTTCTTCATATTCCAAGCATCAAGAATTGAAGGAATTTTCAAGTTTCATGTGGGGTTTTGATGATTTTCTCCATAAATAGTAAGTTTTTCAACTTATTCTTTGGAATTCCATGAAGTTTTGGATAATGTTGAGTTTGGAGTTTTAATGTAGCATGATTTAATTACTTCAATGAGGTTGTATGAAGTTATTTTGAGTAGTTATTAATGATTCTTAAGTTGGATTGAAGAAATGATTAAGTTTGAGTGGGATTTGGAGGAAGAAGTTAATTTATGATTATGTAACATTTGGACTTGTGAAATCATGTATTTTAATTGTGCAAATGGATTCCAAATATATTATTTTAACGCATAAACAAGAATTTTAAAATCAAACGATGGATTTAATTGAGTTTGGTTAGAGAATGGATAAGGTAGTATTGAATTTAGAATTTTAGAAGAAAATTTTCAAAGAATAGTTGATTGTTTAATTTTAATGTTTAAAGTATGTTATTTAATGATATAAATTATGAAAATAAACTTGAATTAACAATTGGAATGGGATGGATTAAAGAATTGTATATGATGAATATTATGACATTTTAGGATTTTGTATAAGAGTATGTATTTATTTAATGTGATTAATTAAAACATGTTATAATATATTTTTAATGAAATAAATAAACTCAAAACACCAATTTAAATAGATTAAAATGGATTTTTAATGTTAAAGTAAGGTTGGGTATAATTTTGAAAATTTGTAGGAGTGATATTTAATTAGGATTATATTCTTGTAATACCTTAAAATATAATCCTAAATATTTGTATTTACTCACATTTTGAATAAGCATTAATAAGGAGTGAATTGTCCAACTCTAATATTGAGGGAAAAGTTGAAAGTAAAGGTTGATGAGTGATTTTGAGCTTGTATTTGAGTGCTAAGTGAGGTAAGTACAAACTTTTGATAATTTAAATGTATTTGCATTAAATTTGGCCTAACACATTTTGAATGAAAATTGTGTTAAGCTACTTGACATTTTGAACATTTATATACACTATGTTATAGCATGTGAATTATTGAGTATGCATTATGTGCATTATGTAAAGCTATTATTAATGGCTAAAATGAATGAAATGTGATTTATCTGCATTTTGTGAGAATGACCTAAAAATATTTGGGTAATATGATAGTAATGTGAAATATAATACATTATGATAAAGTGGTAAGATATGATGAATATGATGTTAAACCATTAAATCATAGCTTATGTTTCATATGCGTAAAAAAATTATGAAATAAAGTAAACTTATGAAAAGTGTAAGTTATGCACTAAAATATGAAAGTGAGCCACATTTGCATTGTATATGATGATGATTTGTGAAAATCATGATATGAGTTGTAAATGTGAAAATATGATAAGAATGAAAATGGTGAGACAAAGAATATACGTATGCTGTGATATGAATGAGAAAAATAAGAAAATGAGATAATGTGATGAGAAAAGTTGATTATGAAAAATATAAATTATTTGTATACCTAGTATGTTATTCAATTTTCAGAGTTCTGTGTTTGGAGGCATGCCTATGAGGTTATCCTCATTATTTGCCTTCGGGGCTGATGCTAGGCGTCATAGATACATGATTTGCCTTTGGGGCTAGATGCTAGGCTTCACTGATTTATAATTTGCCTTCGGAGCTAGACACTGAGTGTCAATATGGATCAAAACAGTAACTCTGAGTTTTAAATAATATATTAGATTATTTGGGTACATGTTTGTATATGTGTTAATGTGATGAATGAAAAGAATAAAGAATATGTTTTAAAGTGGAATTGCATGCCACATTGTGAAATAATATGCAACAACATTGTGCATTGTTATTAATTTAAAGTTTTATTATTATCAAAATTTGTACCACTAGACTTTTAGCTTAGCGCGATTGTAATTTATTGCGTAGAAAACAACATTGATCTGGTAGATCCAGAGAATTCATCTAAACCTGGTCAAGTCCAGGCTTGAAATTAATGTGCTTGAACTAAGTTTTTACGGCCACAGAATCAGAACTAGCTGCTGCCATGTATACTTTCTATTTATTAAAATATGCCATAATTATATATAATATATTTATGTTTTTGGGAGTATTGTAAAATATTAAGAACTTTTGAACTAATTTTGTAATAATGTATTGTATATACGCTTTATAAATATATATGTATATATTTAAATGTTTTGAGAAAAATGAGAATAAATTGAGAATTGGGATGGAATGTTGATTTATTTTTATTGGGAGTGTGTTTTTATACATGTTGAGTTTTATTGAATTTTCGGAATGTCCAAATTATAAACAAAACTCTTATAAATTTTTTTCAGAGAATTTTATATAAAATACTTATTTTGAGCATCTATAATTAATAAAAAATATTTTATTTACTACTTAAATATATATTTTAAGATATTTAAATTTTTTAATTAAGAATATAAAACTTTTATTAAATCAGATTATGACATTCTTATATTATATATTCGTATTTTATATATATTGAGTGTATATATTATACATATATACGGTGTAAGGATGTTACAAGTTAGAAAAAAAAGTTTTAGAGATTTTATTGGAATAAAATTTTTAATTTTATAGATTTTATATTTATAAAATAAAGTTTAAAACTTTTAATGAAATAAATGTAAAAAATTAAAAATAATTTATGTTTAAAATTTTAATAAAATAAGAGCAAAAATTTATAAATAATATATGTAATTAACTCCGATGGCACTATCGATCTTACTATTTGGGAAATAAAGAGTGAGAAAGTAGGAAGAGTTAGTGGTATAGTCACCCTAATTCACTGCATTGGCATGTGTTTCCAGCCATGGTAGATTTGACAGAAAAAGAAAAAGTAAAAATGACAGTAGATGTGGCGGTAATACACAAATGGCAAAAAAAAAAGAAAAGAAAAAGCTCTACAGTACTCATTGCAAGTTGTAAAGGTTGCATTTTGAGCAAAGGACCCAAGCCAAATACAAAAACTTGATCTCCATTTACGATGAATAACTTGTGTTTAACTTCTCAGGTGTGAGTATACAGATTCGTAGAGTTAAGACCCAATTTGTACACTTATTATTATTATTATTATTATTATTATTATTATTATTATTATTATTTATAAGAAAAAACAAAGAAAAGAAAAGAAGAAAGCTATGCATTCATAAACAAAAGAAATAGATAGTTAACCCAAAGAGGCAACAATAGCCATCCTCCATGAAACAAAAACATACGAGAAGAAGCTAAATAATCTATTCCAAAACTAAGCAAATTAAAAGAAAACGTAACCTCCCTTGCAAAAACAAGAACGCGGATCAAGCCTCGCAAAGCAACTGAGTGATGAGAAGGCAAAGACAATAGCAGAACTAGGATTCAACTAAAGGCAAGGGCGAAGCCACAATTCTAGAAAACAACAACAACAACAACTAAGCCTTAATCCCAAACAAGTTGGGGTCGGCTGTATGAATTCTCAACAAAATAAGCTCAAAAGACACCAAAAAAGATACTCCAGCCTTAGGCCCCTTCCAAGACACGGATTTTACGTCTCCATTCAAGTCTGTCATTAATCAAATCCGCATCAAGATCTAAGGCACGTAAGTCTCTTGCTATCACCTCCTTCCACACAGTTCTAGGTCTGCCACGACCTCTAGCCCCCTCAATCAACAAATTCTCACACTTACGAACCGCAGCATTAGGAGGTCTTCTTAAAACATGCCCATACCATCTAAGTCTTCCTTCCCTCACCTTATCTCCGACGTCCGCTACTTGGACTTTTTGTCGAATATGAACATTCTTAATTTTGTCCAGTCTGGTATGTCCACACATCCATCTTAGCATCCTCATTTCTGCCACACTCATCTTATGCAAATGTTGTCCCGTTGGTGCCCAACACTCACTACCATAGAGCATCACAGGTCTAACAACCGTCCTATAGAATTTACCTTTCACTTTCAGAGGTATTTTCTTATCACATAGAACCCCAGTCGCACCCTTCCACTTCAACCACCCTACCTGTATTCTGTGAGCCACATCATCTATACGGCCATCATTCTGGAACACTGAACCCAAATATTTGAAGTGCTTGGTTTTAGGAACCAAAACTCCATCCAACTTAACCTCATGTTCCTGCTTCTTCCTTAGACTGAACTCACAGTGCATATATTCCGTTTTACTCCTACTTAACTTAAAACCCTTGTCCTCGAGGGTTTTTCTCCACACTTCCAACTTACGGTTTACACCAGCACTAGTCTCATCAATTAAAATAATGTCATCAGCAAACAACATACACCAAGGAACATCGTCTTGTATGCTTCTGGTTAGCTCGTCCATAACCAGGGTAAATAAATATGGACTCATGGCCGAACCTTGATGCAATCCGGTAGTAATAGGGAAAGCCTCAGTGTCTCCACCAGGTGTTTTCACACTAGTGGATGCATTCTCATACATGTCCTTGATGATGATATATTTGCCGTTGACTCCTTTCCTCTTCAAAACCCACCATAACACTTCTCTTGGTACTCTATCATAGGCTTTCTCCAAGTCAATAAATACCATGTGGAGATCTTTCTTCTTCTCTTTATACAATTCCATTAGTCTTCTTAGAAGAGAAATAGCCTCCATGGTAGATCTCCCTGGCATAAACTCAAACTGATTCTCCGAAACTCTTGTAAGCTTCCTCAATCTGTGTTCAATAATCCTTTCCCATAATTTCATAGTATGACTCATAGGTTTGATACCCCGATAATTTGTACAGCATTGAATGTCTCCCTTATTTTTATATATGGGTACCATGATACTCTTCCTCCAGGCATTTGGCATCTTACGTCCTTTCACAATAGCATTAAAGAGTTTAGTTAACCAGGCAACTCCTACCTCTCCAAGGTTCTTCCAAACCTCTATAGGAATACCATCCGGGCCACAAGCTTTATCAACTTTCATATACTTCAAGGCTTCTCTTACTTCACTATGCAAGATCCTCCTAGACCAGCTGATATAATCATTTGTTGCATGAAGACCTTGAAAATCTTGTTCATGTTCAGGGTTGAATAACTGCTCAAAATAAGCCTTCCACCTCTCCTTAATCTCAACATCTCTTGTCAACACCCGTTGATCTTCGTCCTTTATACATTTGACTTGGCTTAAATCTCTGCTTTTCCTTTCTCTCATCCTTGCAATCTTATAAATGCCCATTTCTCCCTCTTTAGTACCTAACTTTTGATAAATCCCTTCTAAGGCTCTGCCACGAGCTACACTAACAGCCTTCTTTGCCTCTTTCTTAGCCCTCTTATATTCCTCAAAGGCCTCGCTATTAACCGCATTCGGTAACTTTTTATACCATTCCCTCTTAGCCTTAATAGCCTTTTGAACCTCCTCATCCCACCACCATGCATCGTGCGGTCGAGGCCCTGCCCCTTTAGAGATCCCAAGCAATTTACTACCTGCTTTCTTAATGTCACCTTCCATTTTTGTCCACAAGTCCTCTGCACTAGCCTCAAGGTTCCAAATTTCTTCCTTTAGTAACTCCTCCTTAAAGGTACCTTGAGCTAGGTCTTTCAATTTCCACCATCTTATCCTTGGTTCCAATATTTTCTTATCATTCCTCCAGCTACTTTTATTCTTAACATCTAAAACCACAATATGATGTTGCGCCGTCAATGCTTCACCCGGAATGACCTTGCAATCCTTACACTTACTTTTGTCCCGTCTTCGAGTAAGTATGAAGTCTATTTGACTTTGGGTTCGTCCACTCTTAAAGGTAATCAAGTGTGACCCCCTCTTTTCAAAGTAGGTATTCGCCAGCACTAGATCATAAGCCACCGCAAAATCCAAAATGCTCTTTCCCTCCTCATTCCTGTTGCCAAAACCATAACCCCCATGGACCCTGTCATAACCATTACTGTCCTTACCAACATGCCCGTTAAGGTCCCCACCAATGAAGATTTGCTGATTATCCGGAATACCTTGCATGATATCATCCATATCTTCCCAGAACTGAACCTTGGATGCTCCGTCCAAACCTACTTGGGGAGCATAAGCACTAATAACATTAATAGTGTCATCTCCCAAAACAAGCCTCAAAGAGATAATCTTGTCTCCCTTTCTCTTCACTTCCACCACATTATCTTTAAGCGTAGGCTCAATAATAATGCCCACACCATTCCTATTGTTATCCAAGCTACAATACCACAGCTTATATCCTGAGTTACCAATCTCTTTTGCTTTATTTCCCTTCCATCTGGTTTCCTGCAAACAAGCAATACTAACCTTCCTTCTTTTCAAAGTATCCACAAGCTCTATAGACTTCCCAGTCATAGTGCCAATATTCCAACTACCTAATCTTAATCGGCTCCCTTGGACTTGCTTCTTTAGCCGCATTCGTCCATAATGCGGTAGCCCTTTCCTGTCTGACACCACATCCGGGCGCTGATATGGCGGGACTAACTTCTTTACCCATACCCGTCCATGGCATGGGAACCTTTGCTTATACTCCACCACACCCAGGCGTCGATGTGATGGAATCCCTTGCTCATTTAACACTACACCCGGGTGCCGATGTAGCGCGTGCCTAGGTGAGCACGTCCCAACGGTATAATGATAGTTTTGAGAATCCATAGAAAGTTTGGCAAAATTTTTACACTGGCCGCCAACCTACCGCAACTCTCCTCCTTTATTCGGGCTTGGGACCGGCTACGATACTCGCAGGCGGAGTTAATTCTAGAAAAGAGGAGCAAAAATTTTCTTTTATGAGAGTTTGTGTACAGATTCATAAATTTATATGATACATTAAAAAAAATGAGAAAAACTTGAATCTTAGATATAAAATGACTATAAAATTGAATCGTTAATTTATATGATACACATATATATACATATATATATTAATTCTTTTCTTTTATGAGTATGTACACATATATATACATATATTAATTTTTTTGGCAAATAAAAATTATTTATTAATAATAACAACATAAAAGGTACAATGAACATTGAAATAAAAATAAAGAAAGACAAAATAAAGGGAGACAATTATGCCAAATCAAAATTTTCAAAAAAAAAAATTAGCCTCTCTTTTTTTAGAATTCTGGCTTCGCTACTGTATATAGTACAGTATAAGCAAGAAATAAACCCAGAGTTGAGCCTACGACTCCCCAAACCAACACCTCAACTTTGGTTTTACCACCATAAACCATACTAACTAAAGCCTCACCAGCAACCCCAATAAATATTAAAATGAAAATACACTTCAGGAGTCATGAAAGCATGTGTCGTTACTCTGTCAAACACCTAAAAATAATCCATACCCTTGTAGTTCTGAAAATAGAATAATGCAACCCACGTGTATAACAAGTCAAAACAGAAATCCACATGTATTACAAGTCCACACAAAAACCCACACATGTATAATGTTAATAGCCACAATATGGCACGATCATGCGTCATCTTTTGTGACAAAACATTGATCTGAACTCTCGAGTTCTCGTTCACATTGGTCTGAGCTCTCGAGTCCTCGTTCACCCACCACGCCTTGTTTCTAACCAGTAACCACTGAATCAAAGTAACAAATCTATGTTTTTGTCTCACACATCTGCATCAAGTTTAGGTAAGTAACAAATCTATATTTTTGTCTCACACATCTGCATCAGGTTTAGGTCAGTACTGATCTTGCATTGAGCCATTCTAATCAAGGACACTTGGAGCTCAAACTTTATTCCAAATTTCTTGTAGCAAAAGCATTAGACAATAATTTTTTTTTTGTCCAATTAAGTTCTTCTGTATCTTTTACCATTAGATTATGCTGATGTGCCATCTTCATATTTTGACATGTGGGTTATAGAAAAATTAATAGTTAACATAACATGTGAAAGTGTTTATACAGGCTTAAATGGTTCTGTAGATTGCCTTCTTGATTGCATGACCTAATTCAGCAGCAGGGGCTGAGTGAAAATGTCTAAAGATATGAAGCAAATATTATATCCACGAGCATGCCTTACACTAGTTCTAGAATTTCCAACTCCTAATTGTTCAGTGGAATGGCATTGACCCTACGTCAGCTGTGGAAGCCAAAATATTTTGACAATGCCATGAATAAAATATAGCATCTAATTTCATTATTTTCCAAATCCTCCATCTGTTTAAACAGTTTTAGTTCAATTGAAGAGGAAAGAAATGAGGAAGGGTAGGAAAATATGAACTTAATGTCCTTAATTAATGAAATTCGCCGTTATCCAACTGAACAGCAACAATGGTAATGAATTACAGAATGTCAGAAACTAAAGCCTAATCCACCAGTAACTTCTAACATTTTTGATTTGCTATACCAAATCAAGTCAAAATTAAGGACTATTAAGCTATGAAAAACATTTTCTATTTTCATTTTTTAATTTTCTTTTATATTACCTAATTTTTAAAATTTTAATTATCTAACTATTTTCCAAATAAAAAATAAAAAAAGAATCTATAAGAATTGAAATAGAAAACAAACTTCTATCATTTTTAAGCACTTATTCTCTATTTAAAAAGCAATAAAAATAATTTTCAAAAATTCAACTACTAACTAATAAATATAGAAAACTATTTTTTAAATTTCTAAATGGAAAATATTTTTAACTGAATAACAATTTCTATTTTTTATTTTTTAAAAAATTTTCTGGAAAATTGGTATTGTTTCCTACAACTAAACAACTCCGCACATTGTGGTTTCCCAGTGCTCTATGCATGTATCAAGATATCTCCATTTTCCCTCCTGGGAGAACGACTAAAACCACACAAAAGAGTGAGAAGGAGAAGAAGAAAAGGGAGGGAGGTACCTGACTAGCCGATTCCCCTTTTCTCTTCACCTCCATGCTTTACATCTGCTGTTGTCCCCCTCCATTGGTCCAAAACTGCCTGTCACAAAATAGCAGCACTTGTGATACAAGTGGTGACAATCATACCATCCTATGAAGAGATTCATCTTAAGACCCATAATCCTCAATTCTCCGCAACAAAATTGCCAATAACTTCATATATCTAAAAAATTCAACAAGAAATAGCCCCTCCCAAGTTTCCTCTGCACGTGTCCTCACCACAAACTCATGTACTGAGTCGAAGCAAAGAAGCCAATCAAATCCAGATCCATGAATCGACTTGGAGAAAAATCCAGATCTATGAATCGACTTGGAGATTATCCCTTTTGAGCCTTACTCTCCACAGGGCACCACCCCCAACCTACCCTTACATCTCGCAAAAGAGCTTGACAAATTGGCCATGTAATGCAGCGTATCTATACTCATCAACTTAATTCTTCAACTCCATTCTTCATGCAGGCCAGATCATGATTCATGAGCAATGCAAGAGACTAGTGCTAGAAAAAGGCACAAAATCTCTACTTTTCTAACTAAAATCATCAATAAACTCAACAAGAACACAAAAACGATAATAGAACATAATAACTCCAACTCAATCAAATCAACACTGAAACTCAATTGGGTATGGTTCTTAATAATTTCACTGTACATACACTATTATTTTGCCTTTATTTTCTTCAAATTAAACTAAAAATAGTACGCATCAATAAACAAGAACAGAACTTTCAAGAAAAATCACAATTTGAATCAATTTCGTTGCTTGTTTTATGTGAAAAATCACTCATATTATTAATAACAGTATAAATCTAATAATCATTCAATAAGTACCACTCTATCAAAATTTGTGGTATACGTCAAATCTCTCTAATTTCCTGATCAAGTGCTCACCTTCGAATCGTAATCTCCACCGGTCCAATCTTTCCTAATTCTCCGCTCCATCGACGGCGACACCTACGCGTTTCACCGAATCGAACAGCGGCAAAACTCTCTTCCTGTAATGAATCGGGCGACAAAGCTCCTCATTTAGATCGATATTGATGCCAGTGACGCCAATTTCTTTAAGACGGAACCCCAGCTTCTTGCCAACACTAGATGCCATTTTGGCGTCCCAGAAGTGGTTCGATCGTGGGAATCGATTGAATCTGGTGCGATATGGAGCAAGGAATTCTCGCTCGGTGGAGGATGCCATGGCAATGATAGTGGAAGTAATGGGGTTAGTGACCTGCGCCGTGATTTTCCGGCAAGACAGGACTAAGCGTAGCAGGTGATGATTATTCGCTGACATCTTTCCGGCGAGAGATATGTCGATTCCGATTGGTGATTAACTAATCAGGGAGAAATTGATCGCTTACGCTGTTGCGTAAAGACGACAGTTTGCTGGGTAGGAAGGGCCTTTTTTTTTTGTTTACAAGGAGGAAAAGCAAATCAGACAGTCAAAGATCTTGGGTAAGCGACTCCTAATAAATCATGATTAATCCAAAATGAAGCATCCTCTGGTGGCTCCTATAGTTCGTGAACTCCAGCAGGAAATTTTAAGGCAGCCAAAGCTAGGTAGTCAGCTAGCTTATTGGCTTCCCTATATATGTGCTGTAGTTCGACTTCCCATTCCTTCTGCAGAAGTTCCCTTATTTTATGAACCAGACCTACATTCTTTGATTGTTCAAGAGTAGCTTCAGTCAATTGTTGGGCCACACAGCTGCTGTCAAGTTCTACCTTCAATCTTTTTATTCCTTTGTTCCAAGCTAAGAGAAGACCTTGGTAAACACCCCATAGCTCGGCTTGTGTGATTGTAGTGTACCCAATGTTCATGACAAAACCCGAGATCCACCGTCCTTTGTCATCTCTTACTGCACCACCTGTATAAGCTCTTCTTGTGGAGGATTTATTGGCTCCGTCCGAATTCAATTTGAACCATCCCATCGGAGGTAAATTCCAGCCAATTAAAATCGTTTCCTTGCTATGGTTATGTAGCCCAATTGAGGATTTATCAATTCTTGCATCAGATATTTCTTTGACTTTCCTTTTAATTATCATTACTGTTTCTGCTACATTCCTGTTTGTCTTTGTAAAAACAAATTCATTCATTGTCCTCCATAAAATCCAACAACATACGCCAAATATTAACTTGCCATCATTTTGAATTGTGTCAATTTCATTTCTCCTGAGGCTCTGGTATCCAAGACTTGAAGTCAATCTGAAAAGAAAGGGGTCTTGCCAACCAATACCACAGAGGATCAACCTATTTCTTTTATAATTTTCTAGTTATAGTTAAATATTAAAAAATTAAATTAATATAAAAGAAAATAAATTAAAAATAATGTTATTGATAAAATTATACCAATGTTCCTAAATATTTATAAAAAGATTTTTTTTTAAATGGAATGAATAAATTGTAATAATCGTGATACTGGATGAGAATGTATTATTATTATATATAAGATATTTTTATAAGTTATGTTTATGTTAGTTCTCCCATAAAAATATTATAGCGGATATTTTGTTCAAGAGGATATAATTAAAAGAATTATTAATAGAATACTTATTAACAAATTTAAATCGATTATTAAATAAGAAAAATATTTATGATTACTAAAATTTTATGATTATTTACTTAGAATTATTATAAAATTAATAAATTAATATATGTATATTGAGTAAAAACACTTACGGCATCGCCCAAATATTTTTTAATAAATAAATAAAATAAATGAATTCAAATAAATATCAAAGTGGAAAAATCAAAATATAAAAACAATAAAAATAAAAAGCAATTTTAATTGAAGCGAGAAACAAATATTGCTATTTTTTAGAATTTCATGTTTTTTTATTTTAAAAAACAACTAAAAAATAATTTTTTTAAAACTCAATTATTAATTAATAAATCTAAAAAATTATTTTCTCATATAAAATAATTTTAATTAAACAAAAAATTTTATATAGTTTTAAATTTCTAGAAAATAGAATTTATTTTTCATAACTAAACTATCCTTAGTAATGAAGAATAATAGTTGAATTTATATTTTATTTATATGAATTGTTTAAAGTTTTGAAAAATGATAGTAGAATTTTTTTTTTGGCCATCTAATGATAGTTGAATTTGTTATAAAGATAAGCATGGATTGATATAATTTGGATATTGAAAAAAATATTTGTATGATCTAAAGTTTAAATTTTCTTTTATTCAAAAAAATTAATTTTGGAAATAAAATTCATTTTACATGGTTCTAAATTTATGGGTTGATATAAAATATATTAAATTATGCGGAATTAATCAAAATTCATATCAAATCACTTACGTCTTAATGATTTCAAAGAAAATATTTTAATATCTTCATCAAATAATGTAAATCACTAATTAGAAATGCATTAATTTTTTCATAATCTAATTTATACTGTTGTGTCTAAATTTTCTTTCAATTTTCTTTCTAAAATTGCAGAAATTAAAAATCTTTTCAACAATTTCTCTCTTGATATGTCAAAAGTTGTCTTTTGAATAGTTGCAAGTCTTGTCATGGTAACTATTTCTTTGGTTGCAACTCTTAGCATGGTTCCAGCTCTCCTAAGAGTTACAACTCTTTAATTTTGAATATGGGTTAAACCATCACGATTTATTAACCATTTTCAACATCTCTCACTAGCACATAACAAATAAAAACCGTGTTACGAGATTTTCTAAAATCCATACAATAATTTCATACTAGTAAATAAATGGTTATTGTTAATTTTAGTATCATAATATTGTGTCATAATAATACTAGTTGCCCATAACATTTATACTTCTTTGTTTTATATATTCATTCTTACAAATTATTATTATTATTGTATTATAAAATGGCTTCTCAGTAAATGCAAAGATTGATCCGTATAGATCTACTTGCTATAATGACTAATACTTTGTTATCATTAAATCCAGTATAGAAAATCGAGACTGACATTTTTCATCGAAACTCACTACAATTTGGATTGATGCTTCCACTATTTGATCAAAGGAGATGTGTTACAGATATTAACCTGGGCGTGAGCTATTAAGATGTGTTACGGATATCAACCAGGGCATGGGCTATTGACCCAACATTAATCGATGGTCCTTTTGGGAGAGGCAAAGCTAGAGCCATTTTCTCCGGGTTGAACACTACATGGATGGAGGCTTGTCTTCAAAAGCTATATGTTCTTGAAACGGAAAGGGTGTTATGGGGCGATAATGCACTGAAGATTAGAATCACGCTTACAAACATCAAGATTTGCATTTTGTTCTTTTGTATTGCCAATAGAGGATTACGAAAACACTATGAAAATATTTCATATGTTAAGTTAGTCCACCTTTTGAGATATGTCTTCTCGGTTTGCACCGAATGAAAATTTCGTTTGGCCTACTCACAACTACATAATCATTTCCACAATAATTCATAAAACTACATAATAATCTTAATGCCATAACACATCTTAAAAGTCCATTATAGTCCATTACATCCCATAACACTAGATGAAATCAATAATACTATATAGTAATTCGTAATAGTATTTTAAAAACACTTTATAACACTCACTAACAATCCATTACACAATATAACAAACCACAATATATCATAACACCTTATAACACTCAATAACAAGCTAAAAAAATCCATAACAGTGTTTTAAAAGTACTTCATAATACCCACAACATTCCATAAAAGTCATTAATAATCCATTGCACTATATAATAGCCATAACATCACGTAATATTCTATAACAATTAATAACAATCATAACAAAAATACTTCATAACACTTTCAACATTCTCACTAACAATCCATAACACCACATAATAGTAACATACCATAACACTCAATAATAAGTTACAAAATCTATAATAGTGTTTCAAAAATGCTTCATAGTTAGTTGCATTCCCTCGCGATGCGCGGATGTGATTTTAATTGTGTTATAAAAATTTTATTATAAATATAATATTTTATTTATATATTAATAATTTAATAAATATATGATATTCTATCTTTATATATTAATAGTTTTAGTTAATAAATTTTAGATTTAATATAATTAGCATTATTAGTATAGCTGTAGGAAATAAAATTGAAATGTGATATAACTTTTTTATCTTTATACATATGTACTAAGCGAAATACTTTCATATAATAAATTATGGGACATAAATAATATATAAATAGATAAATAATTATGATATATGATAATTTTATTTTGTATATATATATTAAGTGATAATCTACTTTTTTTTAATTTTGGCAAAAAAATTCTTATATATAAGATATTTTATCTTCATTCATTATTAATTTATCAAATATATGATCCTTTATTTTTAAATATATTAATAGTTTTAGTTAAAAATTTATTATTATTATTAGTTTATTAATAATTTATTATATATATGATTTTTACATTGACTTGGAATTAAGGCTTTATTGTTGTTGTTATAATTTTTATATTAATATATTAATAGTTACAGTTAAAATATTTATTGTTTAATTTTTAAATTTCTAAAATATATAAATAAATTATTATTATAAATAAATTATTTAATTTGTAGTTAATTTAGTATAAATGTCAATAGTAAAATTTTTTAACATTTTAATTTTTTTAAAAATATAAATAAATTATTAAATTATATTAATATTTAATTAATTTACAAAAAAATTAAAAATATAATTTATTAATTATTAAAATTTAAATTTTATAAAATTATTAAAATTAAATAAAATATTAATTATTAAATGTGAGTTAGCTTTTTTTTTAAAATTTGATGATGTGCATATATATATATATATTATGAATGTTAAAAATTATATACTTTATTATTTAATTTTTAAAATATTTTAAATATATAAATTAATTATCATTATAAATTATTTAATTTATAATTAATTTATTATGAAGGTTAAAATTTATATTTTTTAACCTTTAAAATTTGTAAAAAATATAAATATATTATTAAATTATATTAATGTGTAATTAATTTACATTTTAAAAAAAATTATATATTTTATTATTTAATTTTTAATAATATATAAAATAATCATTATTAAAAATTAATTAATTAATTTATAATTAATTTATACTAGGAAGATTAATAGACATATATGAGAGAATGAATTTCTTAAAAATGAATTAAATTTACATCAATATACAACCTCTATTTGTATAAGAGAGCATCTAATCTAAGATGAAAATTATTGACTAAATTAAGGAGAAAATTAAGGAATAATATAATGAGACAAAAGTCATAATTTAAGACAGACTTTAAGAAAGAAAAATGTAGTTATATTTTCACACTGTCCCTCAAGCTAGTAAATGGATATCATCCATTCCAAGCTTGCGTATCCACCGTTGAAATATTATTTTAGTCAAACCCTTAGTGAGCACATCAACTAGCTGATCATTAGTGAAAATAAAGAGAGTACAAATCAAACTAATGTCAAGCTTTTCTTTAATAAAATGACTGTCAACTTCATCATGTTTTATACGATCATGTTGCTCTATATTATAAGCAATGTTGATGGCAGATTTGTTATCATAATAGAGCTTCATAGGGTCTTCCCATTTAATTTTAATATCATTTAGTATGATCTTTAGCCACAAGATTTCATATATCTCAAGAGTCATAACTCTAAATTCAGCTTCAACATTAGACCTGTCAACTACATTCTATTTCTTGCTTCTCCAAGTTACAAGGTTACTTCTTAAGAAGGTGAAATATCTCAAAGTAAACTGCCTATCAATTGAAGAACCTACATAATCAACATTTGTATAATACTCCAGGATCAACCTTTCTTCCTTTTTAAACATAATTCCTTTTTTAAAAGAACCTTTCAAATATTGCAAGATTCTATTCACAGCTTTGAGGTGTGTTTCTTTTGGATTATGCATAAACTGATTTACAATGCTAATGACATAGGCAATATCAGGCATGGTATGAGATAAATATATGAGTCTCCCAGCAAGCCTTGGTAAGACCCTTTATTAACCATTGCATCTTTTGGAAAATCTCTCAATCTATAATTTTATTCTATAGGTGTGTCCATATGTTTACAACCCAGCATATCAATATCCTTTAAGAGATATAGCACATACTTCTTTTGAGAGATGAAAATCCCTTTTTGAGAGTGAGTTACTTCAATATCCAAGAAATATTTAGGTTTTCTAAGTTCTTTGATCTCAAATTCTTTCAGTAACTGCTGCCTCAAGTTATCCATTTCCTCAAGATTATCTCTTGTGACTATAATGTCATCTACATACATAAGAAATATACACAATCCCCCTAAAGTAGAATGCCTTACAAATAAAATGTGATTGTCTTGACTTTGTTTATATCCTAACAAAATATCACTTTAGTAAACTTACTAAACTAAACTCGTGGAGATTGTTTGAGTCTATATAATGCTTTCTTCAATTTGCAAACTATGTTTTTTATTGTTGAAAAATAAAAACAGGAGAAATCTCTATGTATATTTTTTCTTTAAGATCACCATGAAGAAAGGCATTTTTAACATTGAACTATTGTATTGGCGAAGAGTAATGAGTGGCTAGAGTCAATAAAATTCTGACTGTATTCATTTTAGTCACTGGAGCAAATGTCTCCAAATAATCAACACCATAGGTTTGAGTGTTCTCTGTAGCAACCAAACTTGCCTTATATCATTCTAAGGTACCATCCGAGTTATACTTAACAATAAACACCCATCTACATCCAACTAGTTTCTTTCCACTAATAGTTGTACCATATCTCAGGTGTTGTTCTTCTCAAATGCATCCATCTTAACCTATATATTCCTTTTCCAATTTTTATTTTCTAATACTTCAGATAATGTCTTTAGAATAGGAATGGATTGGAGGTTAGCCAAACATATTCTATAAGGAATAGAAAAAGACTATTTAAGACATAAACAAATTGATTGGATATTTTAGTGCAAGTCATTTACCTTTTCTAATAGCAATAGGAATATCTAAATCATTAATGGTGGAATTACTTATAGTGGTGAGATCATAAGTAGATTCAGTTGATGAAACATGCTCAGGTATAAGTAATTATTCCATCCTTCTTGAATTTACCTATAATGGGCAAACAGATTTTTAGGTTTGGGTCTCGAGTAGTTTATTCTGGAAAATTGGGGAATTTTTAGACTCATCCATAGATATAGGAGTAGGGACTATGGGTGTATCTGTAGGACTTTTAAACACAGGGCTAGGATCTGAAAGCTCAAGAAGAAAGAAATATCCATACTCATCAATACTTAAAAGTTTTTTTTTTCTCTATTGAAGAGAGTTTGAAAAGTAAGGTTCCTACTTAACAAATGTAATATCAACAAATACATATACCTTTCTAGGAGGAGAATGATAACACTTATAAAAATACATTTTTGAGCTCTTAGATCATGTTTATTTCTATTTTGAGAATGTATATAAACAAATCACACACATATAAAAAGCCTTAGGGTTAAATTGTTTGAGGAAGTATAGTTGAGAAAGAACTATGAAAGTATTTGCATAGAATTTTTAAAATTAAAAACTTTTGTCGAAAGCCTATTGATAAGATAAGTTGCTATTAAAACTGTTTCGCCCCAAAATTTTTTTAGGACATTATTCTAAAACCAAAAAAAAGCTTTTGTAACAGAGAGAAGATGATAATTTTTTCTTTCAGCTACCCCATTTTGCTGGGTGTATAGCACAAGATGATTCAAGTACACTGTCCTTTTCTGAAGATAAAAAGATAGTGTATGATTGAAAAAGTCTTTTGTATTTTCTTAACGAAATCTTTTCATTCCTGCTCCAAACTGAGTTTTAATCATTTCATAAAAGATAGGGAATATATGACTCACATCAGACTTATTTTTTAAAAGAAAAATCCAAGTAACCCTAGTGCAATCATTAATAAAAGACATAAATCATTTTGCTCCTGAAATATTAGCAATAGTAGATGGTCCCCAAATATCACTATGTATAAGAGCAAATGAAGTTACAGTTCTATTATTACTTATTGGAAAAAAAGCTTATTTGTATTTAGTCAATTCACATACATCATAATGAAAACATTCAATAGCAAGTCTTTTAAAAAAAGAATGAAACATGACTTTCAAAATACTAAAAGAAGGATGTCCAAGGTGATAATGATGAAGTAAAATTTTACTTTTTATAGACTCTAGCATATCAGAAAGAATGGCAGCAAGTGATAAACTCAAATTTCCACTTTGCCTATTTGGATTTTCAAGATAGTAGAGACCATCATTTTCCTTAGCACTTCTAATTATCTTCTTTGTGTTGTGTCCTGAAAAACACAATAAGAAAGATAAAAAGATGCACTGCAATTAGAATCGATGGTTAAATTATGGATAAAAATAAGGTTGGTGTACAATTTTGAAACATGGAGAACACTCCTTGGCTAGCTATAGTTGTAATTAATCTATCTACTATGGTTATTTTTCTATTGCTTAGGCAATAGGTGTATGAAATAAATTTATGAGAGGAGTTGGTCATGTGCCTAGTAGCTCCTGAGTCAATAATTCATGAGGTGTGAAATACATTATCTAAAGCGCTAGAAGTACAAGAAAGGAAAATAGGATTGTAGTGAGAAGATGTTTCTATAAATACCAATGCACTTGTACATGTTGAAGGCTGTGTTTTTTTTTTGTCTCTGTAGAGTTTTTAGTAAACTCTTGAGCTTTTCTACTTCTTTATTGCTAAAAACATAATAAGAACCAGAATTTTCTATATTAGAAGTTTCAACCTATGCTTGTCCCTTTCCTCTTGATTGGCCTCCTTTATGTTTTAAGGTTTACCATGAAGCTTCCCACACTTTTCTCTAATATGATGGAGCTTTTTTTTACAGAAAATACACCATATTGGGTCTTTGACATTATTAAAGGCATCTACATGTCCATCCTTACCAATGTGTTGCTTATGTTAGAATTTTTGGTGATTTGGAAGTAAAGCAGAACTTTCTATAGATGGTGTTTCAAGCATAATCCCTCGCCTATCTTCTTCGGATAGAACAATTGTAATTGCTTCATTCAATGAAGATAATTCCTCTTTTCCTAGGATTTATATTCATACTGCATCAAATTCTATGTTCAAGCAATTTAAGAATTCATATACTCTATCATTTTCAATAAATCTTTTAGCTGCATTACACTTTATTTGAATGCATTGGTAATGGTCTATTTCTTGCCATAGGCCCTTCAAAAATAATCCGTGATAAAGTGACTTTCTTGCTTGGTGTTTGGGATCTTTGTTTTAATTTTATAAATTTAAACAACATCATGAACCTTCGAATAAGTCTATTTAACAACCTCCCATATATCTTTGGTTGTGCTAAGAATTATGGAAGTATCACTTATTTCAGGTAGCATAGAATTCAACAGCATATACATCATCATAAAAGTCTTCCTCACCCTATGTATCAAATTTGGGATCTCCTGCTTTTAGACCTATATCTAACAAGTGGCTTAAATTCACTTTTCCTTTGAAAAAGGTTCGAACCAATTAGGACCATTTCAAGTAGTTTTTTCATTCAATCGGTAGACTATCTGGATATTTTACAACTAACTTGTCGAATTTTGAATGATATTATCCACTATAAGAGCTCCTGAAATTGATTTTATTTTATTGGTGTCATTCATTTTTCAAATGAGTAAACAAACAAAGAAAAATGATGAAGCATTCATCATTTTTCTGAATAATACTAAAAAAAATATAACAGACAAAAAAATACCAAAGATCAGTGACTAATAAGTGACTTTGATACTATGAGAGAATGAAAATTAAGCAAGAATTTAAGAAAAGAAAAAGGTAGTTGTATTTTTCATAATATATTTTTTAACTTTTTAAATTTATTAAAAAAATATATAGATCAATCACTTATATTTAATTATATTAATGCGTAATTAATTTATAGAAAATTAAATGTCACAAATGTAACTTATTTTATTAATATTATGAAACTATATTAATAAATAATTATTTAATAGAAGATTATCAGTCACGTATATAACAAATGTTAAATTTTAGATTTTATATAAGATATTAAAATTAAATAAAAATTAATTAAAAAGAGGAAAAAAAAAAAGAAATTGATGATGTGTCATTATTTCAATACTTCTTCTATTATTTGCTTTATATATATAATATATAAAAAATCATATATTTTATATTTAATTTTTAATAATATATAAATTAAACATTATTAAAAATAAATAAATTTATAATTAATTTATATTAGGAAGATTAATAGTCAATTAATATATAAATCAATCAATAATATTTAATTATATTAATATGTAATTAATTTATAGAAAATTAAAAATTACAAATATAACTTATTTAATTAATATTATAAAATTTTATTAATTTGTTATTATTTAGTAGAAGATTAATAGGCACATATATAATAGATCTTAAATTTTAGATTTTATATAAATTATTAAAAATAAATAAAAATTAATTAAAAAAAGAAAAAAATATTATTTTAAAAAATTAATTATGTGATGTTCTTTCAATACCTTTTTTTATTATTAGCTTCTGTATATATAACTAGTCGTGGATCCGCTCGATGTATGGATTTTAATTTTTTTTTGTTTAGCCATATTATTTGCATAGTTATTTTTTCTGTTATATTATTTATGTCAAGTTTAATTTTTTTATAAAAATATTTTTGGAGCCCTAAGAAATTTAATAGTGTCATATTGTTTTTTAGTTATAATTTTTCTTTAATTTAGTTTAATTTATATGAATTCTTACTTATAAATTTATGTTTTTCAAAGTTACTGTTTTAAAAATACTTTTTAAATATAATTTTATTATAATATTTTCACAGTATCGTTATTTTATTAGCAATTGAACCATAATATTTTATACATAATATTGAATTTTGCTATTAAATTAATCTTTTTTTATATGTGGTACATAGAATTGAATTTTGCTATTGAATTAATTTTTTATGTATGGACTTATTTTTTGAATTAATTTTTTTTATATATGGACTTATTTTTCTATTTAAAGATAATAACATGATTGTGTTATGTTAGCATTAATTTATTAGTAATTTTTTTTAGTAATGCAATTTTCATAAGTGTTAATTGCAGTGGAAGTAAAAATGTATTTTCAATTGGCTAAATATATTTTAGTGGTAGTACAATTTTCACATATTGATAATTTTATAACACGTCAGTACATATATTTTATCCTATTTATAATTTATGGAATGATTTTTTTATTTTCATTATCTCTAAGTTTATTTTTCGAAAAATAAATATAATTAAGCATTCAATTTTTTTGTGAATTGTCATCCAGTCTTCATTTTAGTGTCCTTGACTTTTTTTCAAACTTTGAATTTACTATTTGGATAGTATGCACAATTTGATATCCTAAAATACTATTGAAAGTTTTCCTTTAAGTTGGTAGTGATGCTTTTTTTGTTTTGGTAATCAACTTTTTAAATATTTTTACTGCTTTGTAAGACTTAATTGCCAACTATACATTTAGTTATATAAGGCTCCAAGTATGAAAGTCTGAGCAGCGATTTGAAGTAAAAATGTTAGCAACGATATTGAAAATTACATTATGTCGTATATTTTTAACTTTTACCTAAAATTTCCTAGTATTTTTATGTACTTTGTGATACAATTTACTAAATATACATTTTATATATTATGAGAAAATGGTGTATACTTAAGGAACTATCAGTTATCTGCATATACCATGTCTGCTGAAAGGAAAAATGTAAACCATAAATGACATAACTTTCCTCCAAACTAAACTAGGGAAATCTAATTATTCCAAACTTAAGCCTAAGCAAGATTTGAACCCAATAATAGTGGAGAGACCTTAATACTACATGGAAACGCCCACGGGAACATAACTAGCTGTTATAAGTAGTTAAACAAATAGGGAGCATAGGTAAATGTATGTTTGTTGATGAACGTCGTTGCCAAAGTTAAAACTATAATTATTCAAACACTACCAAATAGACTTCTAAGATTTGAGTATTGACATCACCTCATTGAGAGTATGAAATAAGATTGAAAATTGATTTTTACGACTTTGATTAGTATATTTATTATAATTTCATATGGTAGAAATGGTGGAGTGTGTTTTGTATTTTTTTTATGCATAGATGCAAGAAATATGGTAGTGTAAAATTTGAGTGATAGTTGTTAGATGAATGTTTAAATATAGTTGTTGAAATGTTGTTAAGCATGGTTTTTGAAGATAGATTTATTGTGGAGTGATTCTTATAAACACTTTTTAAATTAGTTGGCCATAAAATTTTAAATTAATATCTATAAACATTTATTTATCTAAATGTTTATCATTAATTGTGTAAATATTATATGTATTTTAAACTTGCAGTGTTGAATATGAAATGATTTTTTTATTGTTGAAATTTTCATATTCTGTAACCTATGAATATTATATAATAAATAGAAAATAATGTACTGTTTTAAATTTTTAGTAATTGAAATTTTGTTTCATGAATTAATTAATTCATTGACACGATATTGAATTTTAATTATTACTTAATTATTACTGTTTATTAGTGTTGGCAATTACTTCTATATCTCTAGTCATCATTTACAATTTACATAGTTAATTCATCGGTTACAATAAGCATTGATTTATTAGTGTTGAAGTTTTCTATCATATAACAATTTTGCTATAAGGTAGGATTTAATTTTTTTTTTTTTGCAAATTAATATTTAATATTTAATTTTGTTGGACTGATGAATATTAAATTTAAGTATTAAAACATTCATTTTTTAACATGTGAGTACATATATTCAGTGGCGTAGCCAGGATTTTAGATAAGGGGGGTCCAATTCAACTTAAATACTAAACATTAAAAATATCAAATTATAAAAGAAATAAAAAAATTCCAGATTATAAACTACAAAAAAATAATAATTTCAATTTAACTTCATACTACTTTTCTCAAAAAAAAAAAACTTCATACTACAAAATCAAATTAAACATTTCAAATTTATAATGTCCTCAAGTATTCAAGCCAATTTTTTAATTCATTATTTTTCAAATTTCAATTCATTTTAGCAAGATAAAAAAATTGCAACAAAATAAATATGAGATTAAAAGTAAGTGGTGTACCTATTCTTAACTTGTTGCCGCTGCCTTGCTGGTGCCAATCGGTGAAAGAATGAAATTGAAAAAGGAAGAAACTGTTATCTGAAAAAAAAAGAAAGAAAAAGGAATTAACGAAGAAGAAACGTGAGAAAGAAGAGAAAGAGTCACAATTAAGTTATTCTTGTTTGTTTGTAATGGGCAGAGTCATTGACAAATCTTGTTTGTTTGTAATGGGCTTGATTAAAAGGCCCAGTTTTAAAGATTGGAAAAAAAAAGGATGAAAAATGTTGGGAGCGTGGATCGAAGTTGCGTGCTCTCACATAGTAAGGCCAAGCTGTTCCATCTCAACCAATGTAATATTCATTCTCAAATATACCTAAAAATTTTTTATTTTTAACTGAGGGGGGAACAGGGCCCCATGGGACCCCCTTTATCTCCGACTCTGCATATATTTATACACATTTATATAAAGTTTTTTAAGGAGGAATTTTTGAATATTACGAATTTTCATGTGAAATAACCGGTTGAATTTTTTACGAAAATTTGAATAATATTTTAAAATTTTGATATACATTATATTAAGCATTTTAATAAAAATTAACATTATATTAAATTGATATTCGTCCCTTGCTTATAAGTCTAAATATATGTTACATATTTAATGATAATTACATTTTATGACATTTTATATTAGATGAAAATTGCCTATGATCATAAATTAGTTAAATATTAAAATTTTATAATTTAAAATTCATTGCTGTATTTGATAGTCATTCTAGGTTTTTAAATATTTTTTATATGAATTTGCAGCTAAAGGTAATCTTTACATGAATTTTGAAAATATAAAGTGAAATATAGAAGGGGGAGTCTTAGCGCAACGGTAAGTATTATCTGTGGGAGTATTTGTGCACCGGGCTGTCTTTTTTTTTTTTAAAGTGAAATATAGTTATCTTTCATATTTTGAATTAGTATTTAATTGTATTATTTAATTATAATTTTACAATTTGTTGGAAGAGTAAATGGGAAAATATCTAATAAAAAATAAGGTATTGTTTGAAATTTAAACTAATAAAAATTTTATTGTATGAAAATTTTAATGCATAAATATATAACACTTCTATACCTTATATACATACTAAATATATATCCTATATATATATAATATGTATATAAGACATAAAGATACCACGTTACAGTTCTATTTAAACTTTTTAATATCATATTTATGCAAATTGTAACTAAGTTTTTCTTTAAAAAAAAAAAACTAATGAATTTGTGATCTTTACAAACTTAGCCTCCAATTAGCAATAAAATATATCAAAATTGCCATGCAAATTAGCAATAAAATATTACTATTATTGTTAAAATTATAACAATTACTGTTTCTATAAGTTCATGAAATTCATTAAATGTGATTTTGGAGGAAAAAGAAAAACCACTTTTGGAGATAAATAATAGTCAAAGGGCATTATTGTCTTTTCAAGTGGTTTAGCCAAATTCTGGCTCAAAAAAATTTGGACAACTTGCTTCATCTTAAATTAAAATAACTTCTATTAATTTATTAATATTAAAATTATTATATTCTTATTTCACTCATTAACTCATTATATATTATCATTAATAATTAAATATATAGTTAGAAAAAAAAACTAATTTTTTAAATTTCATAAAGTGAATTTTAGTGGGATTTTTTTTCCAAAATGATAAATAATAGAACATTAATTTAGAGAATGATTTTACTCCCTTTGTCCTGAAAATTTTTATTTCGTTTTTTATCAGTTGTATTGATTAGCATGTATATATTAAATAAAACATATATAATTAATATGTCATTATTAAATAATAAATAATATTTTAGAAATTTTATATAATATTAACTTATTTTCTTAATCTACGTGTTAAAAATATAATAGATTATCAATTTAAAATGAAGTGAGTATAATTTTTTTTATTGAATTTACAAAGAAAAAAAATCTTTTAATTAAAGCTAAAATTATTTACGAGTTAAATTAAGATTCAACTTTTTAGAGCTCAGTTTTCCTAAAAAAATAAAATAATTTTTTTTTCAAGATTGTGATACAAAGATTCAAATTCAAATTTATTATTCCCTTTGTTTCAAATAGATAGATATACTTATTATTTCATAAAATTAAAAAAAAATAGTATTTTATTGAAAATATAAATTTATATGTATTTTTTTATTATATTTTACTTTAGTATGAGATATATTTTAATAAATAATATTAAATAAGGGTATTATAAAAATTTAATATGTCAATTAACTTATTAAAATAATAAGTGATATATAATTTTAGAACAAACTAAAAAAAGAAAAATGAGCTTATCTATTTGGAATGGGTGAAGTATTTAAATTTAAATTTGTTATTATGACATGCATTAATTAACATACATTGTTATAATTGTAAAGGCCAATAATTATATAACCTAACCACATTGAGAAGCTAATAATTAAATAGTAATAGTAGCAGCAAAAATATACCCAATTCAAATAATTTAAGTTAAACGTGGCGAATACTCCAAAATTAAAAAATAAAGCAAATTAGATAATGCATTATGCATGATTTTGTTTAGTTAGAAGCACATCCCTATCATTATGGTTTGCATAATAAAGACAACCTAATTATACACAGACATGCTTGTTATGGAGGAAAGTTGTGTATAATACAATTATATGTTGTGTGCTTCAATTTCAATATTATATTCCTTCTTCTTTTTCAAATTCTTTTATGCGTTTTTATAATATATATCCTAAGCCATATAATGAGAAGCAATAAATGTTTTTTTTTTTTTTATCGAAATGTATACTATTTTCATTTGAATTTATTGTAATTACTTCATGATATACATGATTTTTTAATTGTTTATGTTCTAAAATAATAAGTACACTTCATATTTCACACATATTAAGAAAAATTTAGTTAATTAATGGACAAAATTTTTTCCTATAATTTATCTATTTTATCATCCATTTATATTAAATATAACTATTGATTATTATAAAAATTAAAAATTTAAAAACAAAATAGCTCTAATTAGGTCTAGGGGTATTCTCGGACTGGGCTGGGCCGAATTTACCTGTAATCCGACCTAAAAATAGGTCGGACTTCAAATTTAGGCCTATAACCCAGTCCTAACCCAAACGGGTTGAGTCTAGCAAGCCAATTTCTTTTTTTTTTTTAAAATTTTTATATAATAATATTTTTAAAATATAAAATTAAATTTTAATTCTATATATATAAATAAACTTTTAATTATATATAAATAAATTACAACAGCTTTATTTATATATATAAATAGTGGAGGGAGTGGAGTCCTAAAGGGCAATGAACCCCCCCCCCCCCCTCCTTATATACATATATATGTATATAAATGTATATAAATATATTTATATATGATTTTATAATATTTTATAAAAATTATTTATATATAGTATTTTTTATACATATTAATTTTTTATCATATATAATTTGTTTCATGAATTAATTTATTCATTGACACGATATTGAATTTTAATTATTACAATTTATTAGTGTTGGCAATTAATTCTATATCTCTAGTCATCATTTACAATTTACATAGTTAATTCATCGGTTACAATAAGCATTGATTTATTAGTGTTGAAGTTTTCTATTATATAACAATTTTGCTATAAGGTAGGATTTAATTTTTTTTTTTTGCAAATTAATATTTAATATTTAATTTTGATGGACTGATGAATATTAAATTTAAGTATTAAAACATTCATTTTTTAACATGTGAGTACATATATTTATACACATTTATATAAAGTTTTTTACGGAGGAATTTTTGAATATTACGAACTTTAATGTGAAATAACCGGTTGAATTTTTTACTAAAATTTGAATAATATTTTAAAATTTTGATATGCATTATATTAAGCATTTTAATAAAAATTAACATTTTATTAAATTGATATTCGTCCCTCGCTTATAAGTCTAAATATATGTTACATATTTAATGATAATTACATTTTATGACATTTTATAATAATGAAAATTGCCTATGATCATAAATTAGTTAAATATTAAAATTTTATAATTTAAAATTCTTTGCTGTATTTGATAATCATTCTAGGTTTTTAAATATTTTTTATATGAAATTTGCAGCTAAAAGTCATCTTTACATGAATTTTGAAAATATAAAGTGAAATATAATTATCTTTCAAATTTTGAATCAGTATTTAATTGTATTATTTAATTATAATTTTATAATTTGTTGGAAGAGTAATTGGGAAAATATCTAATAAAAAAAAGGTATTGTTTAAAATTTAAACTAATAAAAATTTTATTGTATGAAAATTTTAATGCATAAATATGTAACACTCTATATCTTATATACATACTAAACATACATTCTATATATATATAATATGTATATAAGACATAGGATGCCACGTTACAGTTCTATTTAAACCTTTTAATATCATATTTATACAAATATATATATATAAGAACATTTTTCGTTATCAAACCACATTCTCATTGAAAATAACATTTCCAAACCATTTACAAGATTCATTCGATTACATGTATACAAATATACATTATCCTTTCCAAAATTCATTCATATACGTATACATATGATCAAACTACAAAATAACAAAATGTACATATATGCACCACCTTCTAATTGGTCTCTGACATATCCTTAGTCTTCTCATGACATAACTATCCGACTCTCAGATCAGCAGTCTACTTACCTGCATGATTCACACAACCGCGCTAAACTTTAAAATTTAGTGGTACATATAAACATGTACATACATTGAAATCACATTTCGTTCTGATCCACATATAATATACACAAATACAATATTGAAATTCATATCTCACTCACACATTATTATAATATTGAGAATCGCATCCTATTCACACATCATTTCTTTATCGGAAATCATATTCCATACTCATACATAACTATTGGGCCCAATATCTCTATACAATTACTAAATTCAATTGTCACTATTAGTTTCTTGACCCAGCTCTGCTCGGGCCCATTTCAATTTTAATTATATGACCTAGCTATACTCAGGTCAACCGTCATCTCAAACACATGACCCAACTCTACTCGAGTCAAGACCTAGCTCTGCTCAGGTCAACCGTCATCTCAAACACATGATCCAGCTCTGCTCGGGTCAATATCTAGCTCTGCTCAGGTTCATTAGTATATGCACCTCTAGGCCTAGCTCTGTTCAGGACCTTTCGTGCATATCCAATCAATCTCAACTCAATTAGACAAGTAATGATATAGGTTACATATATATATAACATCATTTTAGTTTATACTTTTCCGGTGATCATCACATCACATTACTAGTTTACATCATTCATACATAAGTTGCATCATTTTATTTCATCATTTCTCAGAATATTATCACAATGTATCATATTTTACATTAAAACACATACCCAAATATTTTGGGTATCTTCACATAATTCATATATTTCACTTTTTATTTAATTTAGCCATTACCAATGGCTTCACAATGCATTTAATGCATACATGACAAATTACATATCAAATAGAATTGAAAATATAACGATATAAGATTTATATAAAAAGAAACGAAATTGTTTAACAATTATAGTAAATAACATATCAAATGTCTTGCATTTTAATTGTAGAAGAACTGTATTGTCACTTATCACTTTCTCCATCATATATTAACTTTCTCTTTCTTGAGTTAGTAGTAATATCAACATTAATAATCTCTCCCTCATTGTCGTTTTTTTTATTATTATTTTTTATGTTTGAGAGATTCAGTTGAGTAGCATATGGGATTATTTTCATTCATATTTGTATCCTATATATTATTATTTAGAAATAAGTAGTTTAGATAGTAAAAATGATTATTTAGTAAATTAAAGCGCCAAATATACTTAAATTCTTACCATCTTTATCTCCTGCAAAATAATTGCATTAGATGTTGTATCTTGTCACTAAATAAAAGAATATAGTAATTTAAGTTTTTTTTTTTTTGTTACCTTTGTAGTTTCCTAAATTTGCAAAATGCTTTGTGGCACATCTTTTTCATTGATATCAATTTCTATGCTCTATAAATAAAAAAAGGCATAAATTTAGTGTGTATAACATAGATTTTATTTTTTAAAAAAATTATTAACTTGATTATGAAAATAATAGTATGCTATTACCTCTTTGTCCTTGATGTTATGTTATAGAGCATCGACTTCATGAAGCTCAAAGGTCCTTGTGACTGAATAATTTTTAGATATTTCTATAAGATTGTAATTAGTTACCTTGATCAGTTTGAGAATCATATAAATTTTCTTAACTTTACTTGATTGTTATTGTTAGGAAAACTACGTACCTCTTCATTAATAAGTATCATGTTAATACTTATTAGTTCATTATTTATTTTAAAATTTGAAAAAAAAAACTTATCTAGACCGGATGCACACACACCCAATAAATAAGATCACATATTTCTTATATACACTCAATCTAGATAAGAATTTTCCTTAAAATTTATTGCATCCCAAAGTCTTGTCAATCTAACTTTAATTGTTTGTGTATATATATTGAAATCTATCTATGATAAATACTCCCTTTTCCTGCAAGAATTCAAAACCAGTAAATATATATGTATATTATTTGTTTTTTACAAATATTAATTTGAAAGTGAATATTTATTTTAAAAATATTTAAAGACTGAAAATAATAACAGTATAAGAATTGAGATAATGGATTGAAATGGATTAGGTCTACCTAAACGGGTGACAACATTGATGGATATCTCTCAGTTGAATGGTTTCCATTATAATTTAGTGCTCCAGGCATACATTGCGCTCTAATGCCAACTGAGGTTATTTGTAAAATTACCCAAAATGTGAGCAAGGGCTAAAATTAGTTATTTTTGGAAATTCTTCTAAGAATGCATAATAAAATAATATCAAATAAATAAATTTATTTGATAACAGAAAATGATTGTTGTTCAGTATCAACTATACATGTGAGAACAATCCAAAAAAATATAAAAAATTAGAAAAACATATACATACAATTGAAAAGCTCTATTAATGCCTCATTTTTTTTTTTTGCTATCAAATTTTGATCAGTTTATTTTGTTGTTTTGTGTTCAAAGCTCTATCCATGTATGTTTTTTTTTTTTTTTTTTTTGTATAGAAAACATATACATATTGATTTTATATTTGTTAATATGCCTATCTGAGCATAATAACAATCGAACAGACATATCCAATAAATTTTATTGCGTAGGTAACTAAATATCAAAATTATAATATAATGCAAAACGTTTACATTGAAAAAATAAATTAAAAAAAAACTAAATTCAAAAACTATCTAAAATACAATAAATTTATGAAATTATATTTAATTTTAAATGGTCTTGAAGATACTAAAATAAAAACAAAGCATAAAACCACATAAAAAGCATAACATCCACGTAAAAAGCTTAACATCCATGATCAATATTAACTATAAAAATGCAATTCAATAGATAGTTACCAATCGAAGAAAAACAAATAAACCACAAATTAAAATAAAAAAGTGTTGCGCAAAACTCATGTAAATAAGTTTTCTTTTAACCAAAACTCGGCGAAGAATATTCTTAAAAATCTTGATTAAGCTAAAAATCACTTAATAGTAAACCAAAATGTCTTACTTAAAATTTACACTGAAAATAATATGATTATATTTTTTATAAATATTTTTTAAAATTATAAATTATATCAGTAAAATTATTTAGCACTTAAATTTTAGTTTTACTAAACACCACTTAAGTCTCAATTGCAATCTAATTATGGTTCTCTCCTAATCTCACCTTTTATTATTCATTTGAAGAACTAAAAACTTCTCATTAGCATTATAAAATATTTGTATGCATTAAAAACCACATGATACAGAAGAATGTTAGATGCCATTAAAATAGGATAAGTCAAAAGAGCAACCCCAACATTTCCATCCCCTTTTAAAAGTGGAAACTAAGGAAAATTCATTCTACTATCTCCTTACAGTGTTACAAGTAATTGGAGATTAATTACTATCAAAATAATGTCCCATCAGTTTTATAAGACATAAAATAGTTAGTAAAAAATACCCAATCCAAAACCTACATATATCCTACCACAGAAGCATAATGGGATGGCTTCTAAAACTTGGGAATTCGACTAAATCCTTAATAGTACTCAACATAAAGCAGTTAAAGAGGAATTATTACTTAAAGAGGATTGTCCCCTTATATATGTGAAATGATTGGTTCAAGAGGACTAAAAAGGTTAGTTTTTCAGAAAAGGAAACACAAACCGTCATATTGAAAGTTTCTCCATGTAAATTTAGATGGGCTAGGATTTGTTGCTACCATGGAGCTGGTGAAGAAAAGTCAGGTAAAACTAACTCAGCTGCTAAACTTTCAGCATCCAAAAGAGCTCCATCGCATCTAAGCTCACGTTGTCATAAGGGTTTGAAGGTATGACAAATCCATAATCCAACCTTTTAAATCTTTCCCACTATCTGCAGTAGCATATAAGTTAGCTTTAATATGCTTGTGCAATCTATTTCTCCTATCAACTATATCTGCAGTAAGCCAAGTTAATGGAGCATACGATCATTTTTTGTGCACCTAATCTAAGGAAGAAAATGGACTTGAAAAAAGACCACTGAAACACCTTGTGCCGAAACAATGCACGTATAGTAACCGGTAATGAAAGTGATGATTCCAAAATTTTACTTGCACACCTATATAATCTGGGACCTAATATCCATTCAAAGATAGGAATCCCAAATGAATTTCCCCATGAAAATTATAAAATAAGCTTGTCACAAATAAAATTAGGTATTTACTTGTCATTTGTAGGTCTCATTTGCTCCAACTTCTTAAGTAATTCAAGAGCAACTTTAAGCCATATCCACAAATTTACAATTAACTGACTTTTAGTTTAAGAACAATCTTTATCCACAAAATAGTCATTGGTTCCTAGTGAAGCAAAATTATTTTCAGCAACATAAAAGTCTGTTAGCACAGCTAAATCACCTCTTCATACTTTCGTATCTAGTAAATCACCTCTTTACACTTTCGTAACTGTAAGATATATACTAATAATGAAATAAAAGCTCATGCCGAGACATAAACTTATAAGTAAACAAATAAAACACAATGATTTATCAATCTTCAAATTGATTCACTAATTTCAAGAGGGGTTAAAAGAAGAAGAAATGGTACGGGCATAATTCAATGTTGAAACAGGGCAGACCATACACTCAAAATAGAGTGCAGCTGCAAAGGTGCACTTCGACTTATACATTAAGAACGTGCAGTTAAGTGGTTTAGCACAATTGGAAGTAAAAACTGTGAAGATTGTGGGCAAGAGTTTAAGAATTTACCTAAGTTTTCTTAGGGTAAAAACCTCTGCACAAATTCGTAATAGACAAGAACAAAATAACCAAAGTTTGAGATCATTATACATTACTAAGTGCGAGTTTGCAATAATTTGATTGCCATTGTCAATGGAAAGTTTTCAACTCTATAAATTGGATTTATTAGAAAATGTAGTGTTTTTTGATATATCTTTTAGAGTACCTCTAACAGTGAAGTAGATCTAATAGTGCTTCTTTTATAAATTTGATCTTGCAGCATTGTATTTCAGATGCAATTAGGATTTATACCCTAGCAACTCCAATCCATGATAGTTGGCCAATCTGTGACGTCATCAAGTATCTCAAAGTCATCATCATTGGGGTAAAAATCCAACAATCACAACAAAGCATACAAATAGAGAGCGAAGGACTCATAAGAGAAGCCATTGCTTGTGATCTTCACATGGACCTGAATCAAATCAAACCAATTATATATACAAACCTGCACCCACAAAAATATAAGTACACAGTAAGCAAAAGTGTGGTTAGGGTCTAAAAATAATTATCATACAATATAAGTACATAGGTATAAGTAGTTATTGGATATGAAAAGATTTTATTTAATTAACTAACATATCACTTTGTTTGCTAATAATAGAAATACAAGATAAAGATAAGTGAGAAAAAAAAACTAAAATCAATGACTTGCAAAGTAGAAAATTGATGTGAATTCATCATCTCAAACTATAAAAACTGTTTAATAATTAAAATGGCAACTGTAAATGAAAAAGAAACCTGCAAAAGTGAAATAATCATGAATTGGTTCCACTTCAAACCAAAGCAATCATTCAACAACAATGACAACTGCCAAGTCCAATCAATAATAACTAATATTCACAAAAAAAAAAAATTAAAGCAAACCCATTCAAAGGTTTGCTTTCATAAAAAAAAAAATCGCCAGTATAAAAAGGCAAATATCAAATCAAAGGAAATTTTTGAATCTCCAAAAGAAGAAAGGAAAACGTAGCATAAAACCCATACAAAAAACGTAACATCCATGATCAATATTAACTGTAAAAATTTAATTCAACTGATAGTTACCAATTGAAGAAAAATAAATAAGCCACAAATTAAAATAAAAAGTATTGTGCAAAACCCATGTAGATGAGTTTGTTGAATTGGAATCAGAAACTATGAACAGAAAAAGGGAGAATTCTTATTCTTTTTTCCATACACATATTGTATACAGAGAGCTTTCTAATATAATACATTGTATACTATATTTGGTAACTAATTTACATTGAATAAGAATGATATTGAGCTTGATTTACTCCCTAACTTCTTGTTCTTTCCTTTTCTGCATATTTTCTAATACTCCCCCTCAAGTTGAATAGTGGGATCTCCAATATTCAACTTGCTCAATACTTTTTTGAATGTCGGACCTATCACAGCCTTTGTAAGGATGTCTGTTAACTGATCTCCAGATTTTACAAACGGAAGCTCAATAATGCCTTCTTCAATTTTCTCTTTAATGAAGTGTCGGTCCACTTCCACATGCTTCGTCCTGTCATGTTGTACAGGATTTTCTGAGATGCTTATTGCTGCCTTATTATCACACTTCAACTGACTTGGATGACATGGTGGAAAACCGATCTCAGTCATAAGCTTCTTGATCCATAATATCTCTGCAACTCCTTTAGCAATTCCTCGGAACTCTGCTTCAGCACTCGAGGGGGCCACTACCTTCTGTTTTTTGCTTCTCTATGTAACTAGATTACCTCCAACAAGAGTAAAGTAGCCTGATGTAGACCTTCTATCATTCGGATTCCCCGCCCAATCTGCATCAGTATAAGCTTCGATTTCCAAGTGTCCATTCCTTCTGAACAAGAGTCCATCTCCTAATGTGCCTTTTAAGTACCTGACAATTCTCATAACTGCTTCCATGTGATTATCCTGCGGTTGATGCATAAACTGACTTACAATTCCCACTGCATATGCTATGTCAGGCCTAGTATGAGATAGATAAATTAGCTTTCCAACCAATCGCTGATATCTTTCTTTATCTGCCAGTACCCCATCTTCTATTATCTGAAGTCCATGGTTAACTTGAATAGGAGTATCAACTGGTTTACAATCAACCATTCCAGTTTCTGCAAGTAAATCAAGAATATATTTTCATTGGGATATAAAAATCCCTGTGTTTGAGTGCAAAACTTTGATTCCCAAGAAATATTTCAATCCACCCAAGTCTTTCATTTCGAACTCTGCAAACAACCTCCCTCGAAGTTTTTCAATCTCTTCTGCGTCGTTTCCTGCTATAATCATATCATCAACATAAATTATTAGACAGGTGATCCAGCTTCCTCTTTTTTTGAGAAACAGAGTATGATCTGAGTTACTCTGCTTATAGCCATTTTGTTTCATTGCCATTGTAAATCTTCCAAACCATGCTCTTGGAGATTGTTTGAGACCATATAGTGCTTTTCGGAGTCGACACACTTCATTTTCTCGAAATCCACTAGAAAAACCAGGTGGAGCTTCCATATACACTTCTTCTTTCAAATCTCCATGAAGAAAAGCATTTTTTACATCAAACTGATGGAGAGGCCAACCTTTATTTGCTGCTACCGAAAACAGAATGCGGATTGTGTCAATCTTTGCCACAGGAGAGAAAGTTTCAGAGTAATCAATCCCATATGTCTGTGTATATCCTTTTGCAACAAGCCGAGCCTTATATCTTTCTATAGTCCCATCTGCCTTATGTTTAATGGTGAAGACCCATTTGCATCCAACTGGTTTTTTCCCAACTGGAAGAGTGCATTTTTCCCATGTGCCACTTCTTTCAAGAGCATCCATCTCTGTTTTCATAGCTAGCAACCATTCCTTCTTTTGTTTAGCTTCTTGTACTATTTTTGGAAGTTCTTCTGAGTAAAGTGTTGCTGTAAAGACTTTTGCCGCTTCAGAGATACTCCCCCTTACCATATTTCCTACCGGATATCTAGTGGCTCGAGGATATGTTCTGGTGAATATCTCCTTGGTGGGATTCCTCGAGTGCTCCTGTGAGGCAAAACATATATGTTCCCGTCGGACTCTTCCGAAGCATCATCATTAGCATCTTCCAAAGCATCATCATTAGCATCATTATGTAAAATATCATCATCAGCCATAGTGAAGTTAAGAGAAACAAGTGGATTTACCTCTTGTCGGACATCATTTGAAGAAGTATCATTAGTGGATATATCGACATCAGTCTGTTCTACGTTGATGAGTGGCTGTGGCTCAAGTGTCTTGTCTTCAAGATTTTTCGGTGTGAGTGAGCTTAGCCAACCTAGTGAGTCACTAGTAGTCTCCTCCTGCGTCCTAGGTTGGGTATCATAATAATATTCAGATTCTAAAAAATCACAATCTATAGTAACATAGATGCAGCGATTGACTGGATTGTAACATCTATACCCTTTCTGGTGAAGTGCATATCCCATAAAGACACATTTAACGGCACAAGGATCCAGCTTTGTTCGATTAGTTTTAGGAATATGAACAAACACTGAGCATCCAAATATACGTGGTGGCAGGGTTAAGGCTTGAGGGATATCTGTTTGAGTTCCAAGGATTTGAAGGGGTGTTTTGTGATCAAGGATTTTTGTGGGTAGGCGGTTAAGGAGGTAGGCAGATGTGGCAAGGGCTTCTGGCCAAAAATATTTGGGTACTTTGGATTCAATCATCATGGCTCGGGTCATTTCTAGGAGATTTCAATTTTTTCGTTCTGCAACCCCATTCTTTTGAGGGCTGTTAGGACATGAACTTTGATGGATAAGGCCATTTTCTTGAAAGAACTTTTTCATGTCATGGTTCACATACTCTCCTCCATTGTCTAATCGAAGAATCTGAATTTTTTTTTTATGAAATTGTGTTTGTATCATCCGGAAGAATGAGACAAACTTTTCATACACCTCTAATTTATGCCTCAAAAAATATATCCAGGTCATACTCGAAAAATCATCGACAAACAATACAAAGTACTTAAAGTTGTTAGTACTTGCATAAGGAGCGGGTCCCCACACATCAGAATGAACCAATGAAAAAATATAGCTAACTCTTGTATTATTTGAACTAAATGACACTCAATGATTTTTTGCCTGAATGCAAGTTTCACAAGATAAACGAGTATCACTAGTCTTGAAAAGTTTAGGAAACAAAAACCGAAGATAACTAAGTGATGGGTGACCTAAACGCCTATGCCATAGCCAAATTTGTCTGTCAGCCGTCCCATGAGCCAGTAAAGCAGTACCCTTATGAGCCACTTCATCAACATAGTAAAGACCTCTGTGCTCAATACCACGCCCAATGATCTCCTCCGTATGAATGTCCTGCAAAAGGAAAAAATGTGGATACATTAGAACAACACAATTTAATTCTTGGGTCACATGACTTATTGACAAGAGTTTGCAAGATAGTGATGGAACATAAAGGCAATTTTTTAATTTTAGCATTGGGCTAATGGCAATTGACCCTCCGCCTTTGACCTCTGAAAGATCCCCATTTGCGGTTTGAATATGTGTCTTTTTTGGCAAAATAGGATTGACAATATCAGAATACTCATATGTCATTGTATCCGTAGCCCCACAATAAAAAAATCCACTTATTTATTTTTTCGGAGATGGACTGAGTTTGATATGTAAGAGAAAGGCCTGGCCCATTTTCTTGGTTACTTTCTGGCCCAAAACAGGACTTTGAGCCTTTGATTTCTAGTGGCCCGAATGCATGGACTTTAATGTTCTCTGGGCTCAAGTTTTTTGGACCATCACTTAGGCTTATCTTCTTACCTCCACTAGGGTTTTCTTCTTTTCTTATGGCGTTCCCCATGGCTGCAAACCCAGCACCGCTGTCTTCTCTCTCCTGGCCACCGCTGTTGATGGCGACCTCCGGGATACCCACAGCCGAGTTGGCCTTGCTTCGGTTACCCCCTGACTTCTTATGATTATTGTCCCACCAATCTGGGTAGCCTACCAATTCAAAGCACATTTCTTTAGTGTGCTTTTTCATTCCACAATGTGTACAATGCAGTTTCGATTTATCCTCTCGTGATGATGATCTCCACTGCTTCCCAGTGGACTCTGAGCGACTTCGACCTTGCCCCCCAGATGAATCTATTCTGTTCCTGTTCTCTGTTGCTTTAACAGCTAGGCCCGTTCCTATTCCCCCCGATGATGTATCGGTTTCAATGGTGGTTGCCGGTTTGAGTATTTTTTAGCCTGGCGACCTCTCGTCTCACGGAGGCGTACGCTGATTCTACTGAGGGAAGTGGCTCTTGCTTCAAAATATCCCTTCGGACTGCCTCGTATCTGTCATCTATGGCTGTCAAAAACTGGTACAATCTCTGCTCTCCTATATATTTGTTGAAGATAATGATATCTTCTGGATCCTTCATCGGATTTGGTTGTCTCCGATCAATGTTCATCCACATGCTCTGTAAGATGTTCCAAAGACCTTCAAGGGTCTCCTGTCCTGGTCTGATTGTACTAGCCCTTCGGTGTAGATCATATTGCAATGAATCTACACCGCTGCCATATGTGGTTGCTAATCCATTCCATAAGGCTTTTGCTGTTGGATATTGTGCAACATTGTTTATTATGCTTGTTTCGATGTTTTGAATGATCCAGGTGAAAACATTTTGATTTGTTTGTTCCCACCTTTCAAACGTTGGATCTGTGGCTTCTGGAGGTACATGAGTAAGATGGTGTGCTTTCCCTCTTCCTCCTATTGCCATCCGCATGAGACGAGCCCATAACGGGTAATTGTCACCATTGAGCTTTAATCCAATCGACAGACTGTCCGAATTGGATTCCATTGTTTGATTGCCAATTCCACCTTTTAGGAGATTGGCTATTTGAAGGGTTAAATCATCAGGGAGAATTTGATTCCCTGTGTTGTTTGATGTGCCTGATTCACTTTCTAACATTGATTTTGTTTTGGTTTCTGCAGCTTTCTAGTAATGGAATGGGGGTTTGGAAAAACGAGTTGGGATTTAAAACTGGTAAATGATGAGCAATTTGACTGTTGGTCCTAGACCACAACACTGCTCTGATACCATGTTGAATTGGAATCAGAAACTATGAACAGAAAAAGGGAGAATTCTTATTCTTTTTTCCACACACATATTGTATACAAATAGCTTTCTAATATAATACATTGTATACTATATTTGGTAACTAATTTACATTGAATAGGAATGATATTGAGCTTGATTTACTCCCTAACTTCTTCTTCTTTCCTTTTCTGCATATTTTCTAATAGAGTTTTCTTTTAACTAATACTCAGCGTAGAATATTCTACAACCCATCTGCCCTTATTTGTGCAGAATAATAATATATTAAACCCTTATCCCTTTATTATAAATACAAAGTAAAATCTAAATTAAAGAAATAATAAATCTGTCATAAAATAGAAATAATCATCACCATAATCTGGTAGGGCGGTGCTTAGAAGAGGAAACATAACCTTAGCTACCATCTCTACTGTGATGTGTTTTTCTTCAGTAAATATTTCTGAAGAAGTGTCACAATCGCCACGAAAATGAATTATTCAGAAACAGGAAACATGGAGAAAGAAACAGATAGCTGAGAAAGAGAACATTTTATTTTTTTTTAATATACGAGCATTTTTTTATAATATATATAGGCACTAAATCATCATTTACCAAAAATATATGGAGAAACTGTTATTTAGCAAAATTGCTGATATGGAAACATGAAAAATGTATTTGAAATCCTCAGCTATTATATATTAGATATACATTTACATTTATAAAAAAAATTATACTCCATTCGTTTTTTTATACAGAGAATAAAAAATATATAAAAATTAAGAAGGTGATTAATAAATTTATTGATCATAGTTTATTTTAATTAGTTTTAAAGAAGCCTAATTTTATATATTTATAATATTAAGAGAGAGACAGTTCATAAATATAATATTTTAGGGAGTATTTATCATTGAATTTTTCATACTAAAATGAAAGAAATAAATTGGCCTCCACTTATATAATAAGAGCATATATTCACATGCAAACAACATAAATCATTATGTATAATTAAATCATTTTTGTAGAGTGAAACTCTTTGTAAATCTATACATAATATATTAAAAAGAAGAAAAAAATATATAAATTATGTACAAATTTATAAATGTGGATATAAATATCAGTCATTATTAAAAAAAATTTCACCTGTAAATTATTTAAAATATCTCTGATTAATGCTAAATACACAATGAAAGCCTCTAATTACATTTCATTCAAATAAAGACACTAGTACTTATTTAGTTAAAATTTAAAATTGCATATAAGATAGAATAGAGTTTGAATGGCGTATTTTATATTGAATTTGGTGACTTTAACAAATTATTTTTAGGCACTAAAAATAATATCTGTGGCCTAAAAATAATAACATGTCATTTAACACAAATGTATTTATTTCAAAATTAATCCATAACTTCGACATGAAAATTTTAAATTATGTCGATTGATACAATTTAAAATTATGCCTCAATTATAAGTTTGATACCGATATTACCACCTGTTTCAAATAATTAGAGTTTGATAATTAAAATTAGTACTCATATTATGATATATGATAAGAACTAATTTATAATTGTGATCTAATTAGTAAAACAAAGTGTAACTTAATAAAATTTCTCATAACCATAGCATTAATTCATACATTGAAAAAGTGATGCATATTAATTATATAACTTATATTTGTTTACCACTAATCTCGTTTAATCTGCAAAATATATTTATTTATAAGAACAATTTTAAAATTTTCTTAAAGAATAATTCCTAATAATTTTTATTTTAAGTACTTTTCTCTATATAAAAAAACACTCTAAATAAAAATTTTCTCTATAAAAAAATGGAGGGAGTAAATTTTATTACTTAAATTTTAAACTTTTAATTATTACTTAAATTTTAAACTTTTAATAATATATAAATTATTCATTATTAAAAATAAATTAATCAATTTATAGTTAATTTATATTTGAAAGATTAATATTCATATATTTTTTAACTTTTTAAATTTTTTAAAAATATATAAATTAATTATTATATTTAATTATATTATTATGTAATTAATTTATAAAAATTAAAAATC
Source organism: Garcia nutans (assembly GCA_947685225.1). Taxonomy (NCBI): domain Eukaryota; kingdom Viridiplantae; phylum Streptophyta; class Magnoliopsida; order Malpighiales; family Euphorbiaceae; genus Garcia; species Garcia nutans. Next base: position 18,659,206 of record CANTUV010000037.1, read on the forward strand.
ACAAATATAACTTATCTAATTAATATTATAAAATTATATTAATGTGTAATTATTTAATAGAAGATTAATAATTACATATAAATATTAAACTTTGGAATTTATATAAATTATTAAAATTAATTAAAAAGAGAAAGATAAAATTGTATTATTTTGAAAAATTGATGATGTATCACTCTTTTAACATTTTTCTATGTAGCTTTTATATAGATAGATATATATTTTTAATAATGATTAATTTACATATTATTAAAAATAAATTAATAAATTTATAATTAATTTATATTAGAAAGATTAATAGTCATATATATTTTTTAACTATTTAATTTTTTTAAAAAATATATATAAATCAATCAATAATATTTTAATTATATTAATATATATTTAATTTATAAAAATAAATATAACTTATTTAATTAATATTATAAAATTATATAAATATGTGATTATTTAATAGAAGATTAATAGTCACATATATAATAAATATTAAACTTTAGATTTTATATAAATAATTAAAATTGAATAAAAATTAATTAAAAAAATAAAATTATATTATTTTAAAAAATTGACGATTTGTTATTTTTTTTAACAAATCTTCTATCCTTGGATTATATATATAATATAGAATTTTAATAATATATAAATTAATCAATTTATAATTAATTTATATTAGAAGATTTATAATCTTATATTTTAAACTTTTTAAACTTTTTAAAAAATATATAAATCAATCAATAATATTTAATTATATTAATATGTAATTAATTTATAAAAACTTAAAAGTTACAAATATAACTTATTTAATTAATATTATAAAATTATATTAATTTTTAATTATTTAATAGAAGATTAATATTTACAAATATAATAAATATTAAATTTTAGATTTTAGATTTTATATAATTTATTAAATTTAAATAAAAATTAATTCAAAAGAGAAAAAATGAGATAATATTATTTTAAAATTTTGATGACATGTCACTAGTTCAACTCCTTTTCCATCCTTGGCTTATGTATATTATAGATATAGATAGATTTATATTTTATAAAAATATATATTTTTTATTTTTTAATTTCTAAATTTTAATAATATATAAATTAATCATTACTAAAAATAAATAAATAAATTGATAATTAATTTATATGAGAAAGATTATTAGTCATATATTTTTTAACTTTTTAAATTTCTTAAAAAATATATAAATCAATAAACAATATTTAATTATATTTATGTGAAATTAATTTATAAAAAAATTAAAAGTCACAAATATAACTTATTTAATGAATATTATGAAATTATATTAATTTGTAATTATTTAAAAGAAGATTAATAGTCACATATATAATAAATATTAAATTTTAGAATTTATATAAATTATTAAAATTAAATAAAATTCAATTAAAAAGAAAAAAATAAAATTACATTATTTTAAAATTTTGATGATTTATTATTCTTTCAATACCTCTTTTATCATTGGCCTTTGTATACATAATATAGATTAGATTTATATTTTATAAAAAATCATATATTTTATTTTTTATTTTTTTTAATTTTTAATAATATATAAATTAATCATTATTAAAAATAAAATTTTTTATAATTAATTTATAGTAAGAAAATTAATAGTCATATATTTTTTAACTTTTTAAAATTTTTAAAAAATATATACATAAATCAATAATATTTAATTATATTAATGTGTAATTAATTTATAAAAAATTAAAAGTCATAAATATAACTTATTTAATTAATATTTTAAAAGTATATTAATGTAATTATTTAATAAAAAATTAATAATCACATATATAATAAATATTAAATATTAAATTTTATATAAATTATTAAAATTAAATAAAAATTAATTAAAAAGAGAAAAATAAAATTACATTAATTTAAAAAAATGATGATGTATTACTCTTTCAATACCTCTTTTATTCTTGGCTTATATATATATACTAGACGTTTACCCGCACAATGGGCGGATGTAATTTTTTTATAATTAAAATTTACATAATATTTTTCATAAATTAACTATTTATTATGGCCATTATATATATTTTTAAGGCAATTTTTTTTATGAAATATTTTTAAAAGGCATAAAAAATTTATTAGCATTTTATAATTAATTGAATTGTTCATAAAATATTTATCTATAAATGAAATGTGTGTATATAATTATGACTTATATTAAATTTATAATGCTGGTATAAATTCTGGTTTAGTTTAATTTAGAAAAATTAATGAATATAAATTTATGTTAGTTAACATGATTTTTTTAAAAGGTTAGTAAATAGGATTCATGACAATATATTTCCATAGTTTTATTATTACATTTACAATTTCATGATAAGCATCTCATAGCTCCACATGGATTTTCCAAACACCACCTTCATAACTGGTAAAAAAAAAACACCCCCTTCATAAAGGCCTGCAACCATTGAGAAAATACATATATTAAAAAATAGTTATACAAAAAAATCTTATCCCACCTCAAAATTTAGGGATTATAAAAGAAAAGAAAAGAAAGAATTCTTTGTAGCATTTGCAGACACAACTCAAACAAAAGATCAGTGTGCCACAATCCCTATAATCTTGTCACCATTCCTGTGTTATACATACCTTAATGCATATTTGTGTATGTGCGCCTTGTATATTTGCATCTATGCATTTGTATATCAAAGCATAATTTTTAGCATAATTTTTTATGTGCACCTTGTTTATAATGTCAAATATATAATTTCAATGGAAGCAATAAGAAGGATAGAGATCAAGAAATTACTTTCTTTTGGGCCATGGAATTCCATGTTGAATTCATTAATTGCATCATTGATCAGTTCCACAGCAGTCACTCATCATTCTGTAAAGCATGATAGCAGAAAGGCAAAAACACCATTAGTCCATTACAATTGTTTCCATTGACAAAAATAATTTGAATATAATTGTGAACACTCGAATTTTGAGGCTCGGAAAGTCAATTTCTTCAGACCAGGCCGGACCGGAGGACAACGGTAAAAGTCCACCGAAAGTATGTCTTCATGGTACTTGAAATGTCCGGTGCGACGCAAGGATCATGGATATGGTCTCGGAATAATTTTTGGAGGCCCGTGGCTCCCGGAAAGTCAGTTTTAGCAGAAGTAGCGCGAGTCGCGGTGGGCCAGGACAGCGGCCCAGCCGCCGGGACCGCCGTGCAGCTCGATTTTGCCTATAAATAGGCTTCAGATTTTCAAAAAAAAAAAACTTTTGGGACTTCCTACGCCCAGATGCTGACGAAATTTTTATGCTTAAGAATTTCTAATATTGTGTTGTAGAAAGCAAGAATCATACTCAAAAGTGTAAGGAAATAAGATCTGGAACTTAGAAGTGGAAAAATTCTAATCAAGGTAATATCATAATTCATCTTTGGTCAATTCGAGCATATCATAAGCATTCTAATCTTCTTCTTAATTTCTTCTTGGTCAAAGACCTAATCTTTTTAGGTCTGAGGGCCTAATGGACTAATCAATCAACTTTTCGGCATTAAGCCGTGAATAAAATCAACCTTTTGGCACGGAGCCTAAATTACATTCTTTAAATACGAAGTATTTAAATATTACAATTAAGATCAAAATTTGGCATGAAGCCTAAATCGAACTCTTTTGGTACCAAGTACCCGAAATTATACAATTTTTGCACTAAGTACTAAAACTCACAACTCTGGCAAAATGCCTGAAAAATGCACGAAGCATACACACACACATGCATGAAGCATAAATTTCATCGCCTTTAAATAGGCTTTTCCGAACTACATGGGCTTTGATCTCCCATTCAAACGGGAGTATGTAGGCATATTTGGGATTCACCCCAAATAGCAAGTCCACAACTTACCAACAATCAGTCTTTTTTCTTTTCTTCATCCCTTTTATAATTACTTCTTTTTATTGTCAAGTTAGTCAAATGCATGACATAGTCCCCGAACCCTCCTTGGGTTCGCAGACTAGAAGCCTTTGCATTGGATGCATTATTGGAGTCAAACAAGGGTTTTCTTAGTTTTTCCCTTCGAACAAAATAAACTGAGTGGCGACTCCCGACAACAAGTGAACTTTCGCCCGGATCCTTTTTGGGCGGAAAACCGAGGTTCACAATTTGGCGACTCCACTGGGGAACATAAAAATGATTTATGTGATCCTAGTGGACTACTATTGTTTATTTGACTAACTGGCCCTTCTTTAGGGTATTTTTATTTATTTTGGTAGGGTACCTTAGCAATGGTTGTCTTTTCTTTAAAGACATTAGTACTGAAAATTGAAAAAATATATATCTTTCTGGGGACCATAAAAAAATAATAATAAATAAAATAATGGCTATATATTACACAAAAAAAATAATAATAAATGATAATAATAATGATTTATGGAATTATAGTAGACTGTTATTATTATTCGTTTAACTGATTTGCCCTTCTTTAGGGTATTTTTATTCATTTTGCAGGGTACCCTAGCATTATTTATCCTTTCTTTAAGGATGTTGGATTGAAAGTTGACAAAATGAATCTTTTTCCTTTAATGGTCCCTTATTTGATAAATTGTGCATTTATTTTGTCATTCAGAGAATCTTTTTCTCTTGCATATATGGGGGAATCCTTTTCCTCCACTGCATAAAAAATTGTTTTCAAATGAATTTCTTCTCTTTCTGTTCAAAGTTCTGAGTCTGGATAGCAAGTAGCGCTGACCGGCAGGTCTCCTTGATTATGCCGGCGGACAGCCAAAGCGTCCTCCCTGTTGTCGCAAACCATTCCAATCCTTTTGGAGTGGCCTATGAGTAATCGTACTGTTGGACCCACGCGAAACTCCTTGTTTCACATGTGGTTAGGTATATCTTACTCAAGACTCAAGGGTCCCTATGATAAGCCGATTCTCTATTTTCACATAACAATAGAACCTTCCCTTAGGTTGTATGTACCCAATGATAGTGCCACATTCCATTAAAATGAATTATGATGTGATGAGGTGCATTCATGCAACATAACAACATTGTTTTGGGGAAAAATTTTTGATGTATATAAGTGGACCAAGAGTTTTTCCTACCCTACACACCACCCTAATCTCTTGCCCTTAACCTTAGCAGGTACCCATTGTCCGTGTGCCTTCACCTGCACCAGACACACCAATACCAACTGTGCTATCCCCTACAAATTCTACAACCCCAACTTCACCAACTGCTCCAATTACTGAAATGGCTACTATTGAACAGATTAAGGCCTTGCTGGATGGACAGGTTAAGGAAATTGAAGCTAGAATGCAAGAGAGAATTGAAGAAGCTTTAGCCGCCCAAAGGGTAGCCATCCTGGCTGAATTAGAAGGAGCACCAAAGACAGTTCATATTCCTGGAAATTTGGGGAAGGAACCCATTGTGGGACAAACTAGTACCCCCGTGACTGCTCAGATTAATACCCCTGTCATCAATTTGGAGGATCCACCCTCCAAGAATGAAACAGATGAACTGAAAAGGAAACTTGAATTGCTTGAGAGGTCAATCACTGCCATGAAAACTCACAAAGAGGTGGTAGACATGGATTCCTTATCCTTATTTCCCCAAGCCAGATTACCTCCAAAATTCAAGATGCCGAGGATGGACAGATTTGATGGGACCACTTGCCCTAAAACCCATTTGAAGATGTATGTGGGGGCCTTGAGCCCATGGGGTTTAAATGATGAGCTCTTTGCTCAACTCTTCCAACAATCCCTGACTGGGGCTGCCCTTAAATGGTTTGTGAGTCTAGACCGTTCCAAGATTAAGACATGGGAAGACATCTGCAATGCATTTAACTCTCAATACCACTACAATATTGAGGTGGATGTCACTAGAAGAGAACTTGAGACCACCAAACAAAGCAACAATGAACCCTTCTCCTCGTTCCTTACGAGGTGGAGGGCAAAAGCCGCCCAGATGATCAATCGCCCTTCAGAACAAGAGCAGATTGATATCATAATCAGGAATTTAAGACCTACATATCAGGCTCAACTGCAAACCCAATATCTACCTACTTTCAAATCGCTCATTGCGACTGCAACCAAGGTAGAAGATTTGATACAGTTGGGTAAAATAGTGGATGAGGGGGCTGCTTTGAAATATAAGAAACAAAGCCAAACTCCTTCCTCAAGCAAGGTCAATCAAGTGGCCAATATTGCCCCTGCGAATCCTTTACGTGTGGGCAATCTTGGGCCGAGAAATCAGCCGAGAAGGCAATATACTGACCTTGGAGTGCCCCTTCATTTGGTATTTAAAAAGGCTGTGGAAGGGAAATATTTGAAGCCTTTGGACCCAAGACCTCCTCCAAACCCATTACCTTCCAGTTATAAAGTCAATGAATATTGTGAATACCATCAAGGGAATGGGCATAAAACAGATGCTTGCTGGACATTGAAAAACCGCATCCAGGATCTGGTGGATAGTGGTGACATCATTCCTCTCAGGAGGCAACCAAACATTAACACTAATCCTTTGCCCAATCACTCCATCCATGCCATTACTGTGGAAGAAGAGTTGTTTGATCCTTTCGAACTTCTCTCAGAAATGAATGAAGTGTGTGTGTTAGATTTGAACGACCTTTCTGAAGAGGTCAGTGCTCTGACAAGAAGTGGAAGACAATATCAGCCACTTGACTTGGGAAAAACCCCTACAACCTCAAATCACCCCCATAAGAAAACACCAGAGCCAAAAGAAGACCCTGTCCTCACTCAGCTTAAGCAAACCCAAGCTAAGGTGTCAATTTGGGAACTCCTTGCTTCCTCATTCCCACACCGCCAAGCTCTCAGCGAAGCTTTGAGTCAACTTGATACACCAGTGGACACAAGCCCAGAAGCTTTGGTGGCCACTTTGACCCAATCAACCAAGGCATTGAGTATCAGATTTTCTGATGTAGATTTACCAGAAGACGGTAAGAAACACAATGATGCTCTATACATCACCATACAGACTGGGGGAAAGACTGTGCCCATGGTTCTCATTGATAATGGGTCAGCCTTAAATGTGTGTCCTTTGAAGGTAGCAAGCTGTCTGGGGTTGGAGGCTACAGATCTTATACCTTCTGATCAGATTGTGAGAGCATATGATAACACTCGAAGAGAAATTTTGGGTGTTGCCACTCTAGAAATTGCTATTGGGCCGGTGAAAATGAAAGTGCCCTTCCAGGTCATTGATGTACCCGCGAGCTTTAATCTCCTCCTTGGAAGGCCGTGGATTCATCAGATTAATGCTGTACCTTCTTCACTACACCAAAAACTTAAATTCCCTTTTGAAGGAAAAATCATCACTATTAAAGGTGACGCCTGCGAAATCAACAGGAAAACCATAGATCAGTCTCTCCTTGAGGTTGTTCCTGGTGAAGCCGCCATGACCTTGACTGGGTTTCATTACGACACAGTTCAATGCATAGAAGGTGAAAAACCCAAAGGGCCATTTGTCTCATATGACTTTGGGGAGGTCCAAATCAACTGCCTAGTGGGAATGATGCTGAGGGTAGGTCTATTGCTCGGTATGGAAAGGATGAAGTCTGGGAGAAAAATACCCGTAGTACGGCCATGGGAAGAGCCTGAGAATAAGGGAACTTTTGGCTTGGGGTACAAACCTACAGACGAGGAAATAGAAGAGTTTGAGCGTGGAAGGAAGAAAAAGGAAAATTGGGGGGCAAGAAGCCTCAAAATGCGCCCTTACTTTAGAACTCTGAATGGTCACTTTTGCAAACCTGGAAAGGCAGTTCATCACTGTGGTTTTCAGGAACCATTCTATTCTCCTATGACCGGAAAGAAGCTACCGGGTTTTGAAATGTTTGCTAATGTTGTAGCCATGAAAGAAGAAGAGCCAGAACCTGAAACTGACCCCCAAATGGAAGATTTCATGCGGCCTAGTCTCTTTGATGAGGTTGCTATGATAACCAATTTTGAAGACAATAGGGATTTCACAAAGCTGATCAAGACCACGGATGGACCGCTGAGAAACTGGTACGCCGAGGAGGGACAAGCTGCTGAGGTTAAACCTAGTCCTGTGTCACACCCTGAACTTGAGTCTTGTACCGAGTCTTGTACTAATTCTGAGTCAATAACCAAGTCAGAGTCTAATTCTAAGTCTTCTGTAATTTCAGATTTAGAAAGCCCTAATGTCAAGTCTAATGTAATCTTGGAGAATGACTCCGCCATTATCAATGAAACCGTTCCGATTTTTGGTTACCCTGTGTCTTTTGCTTTCCAAGTATTATCTAGCAAAAATGAAATAACTGAAATAAAAGAAATAAATGAAAAGATAATAATTGGCAAAGAAAATGAACATACATACATTGCATATGATTGTGTGAATAAGGAACAGGTTCTTGAGTGCATCAGAAAGTATGCCGACTGCTTCATGTGGAAGACAAGTGATGTCACGGGGATAGACCCAGCTATAGCAGTGCATAAGATTCCGCTATACCCAGAGGCAAAGCCGGTTAAGCAGAAATTGAGAAGAATGAAGCCATAATGGTCTTTGAAAATTAAAGAGGAGGTTGCCAAGCAACTAGACAATAAGTTCATAGAACCAATTGCCTACCCTTCCTGGTTAGCAAACATTGTGCCGGTCCCGAAGAAAGACGGAAAGGCCAGGATGTGTGTTGACTACAGAGATTTGAATAAGGCCTGTCCCAAGGACGATTTTTCACTCCCACACATCGATTTGCTGATAGACAGGATGGCTGGGCATGTGATGGTTTCCATGACTGACCTCGCGGTTGGGTACAATCAGATCCTAGTTCACCCACCAGACAAAGAAAAGACAGCTTTCATCACAGAATGGGGCACTTTCTGCTACAGGGTTATGCCTTTTGGGTTGATAAATGCAGGGGCTACCTACCAAAGGATGGCGACAACAGTCTTTCATGACATGATTCACAAAGAAGTAGAAGTGTATGTTGATGATATGATTGTTAAGTCAAAATCTCCAGAAAAACACGTTGAAGCACTTGAGAAGTTCTTCCTTAGACTTCGCAAGTACAATTTGAAGCTTAATCCTGCAAAGTGCCTCTTTGGTGCAACATCAGGATTATTTTTGGGATATTTGGTCAGCAAGAAAGGAATAGAAGTTGATCTAGCAAAGTCAAAGGCTATTCTGAAAATGCCTCCGCCAAGAACAGAGAAAGAGGTTCGAGCTTGCTAGGTAGATTACAGTATATCAGTCGATTCATATCACAGTTGGCTGAGACTTGTGGTCCTATCTTTAAGCTACTAAGGAAAGGTGCTTCGCAAGAATGGAATGAAGACTGTCAGAAGGCCTTCGACAAGATCAAAGAATACTTGTTAAGTCCGCCAATTTTACAACCTCCCAGAATGGGAAAGCCTCTGCTCTTGTATTTGTCTGTAACAGATGAAGCCATGGGTGCAATGCTAGCTCAAGAGGCTGAAGATACAAAGGTAGAAAATGCAATCTACTACCTCAGCAAAAGGATGCTGGATTATGAGTTAAAGTATAACAAGATTGAGAAGTTGTGTTTAGCCTTGTATTGGGCTTGTACGAAGTTACAACACTACTTGTCTTCTTACACTACTTATGTCATTGCAGAACAGAGTCCCTTGAAATTCCTTATGGAGAGGCCTGTTTTGGACAGCAAAATGGCTAAGTGGGTGTCAACATTGGCAGCCTTTGACTTGAAATTTGTTCAAAGGAAAGCTGTGAAAGGCGGGGCAATAGCTGACCAATTAGCAGAATTACCTATAAAAGACGAGATGCGAGAAATGGGTTTCCCCGACGAAGACCTCTTGAATGTGGAAGGAAGTATTTGGGAGATGTATTTTGATGGAGCATCCAATTATCATGGAAACGGAATTAGAATTGTGTTCAAAACTCCTTGTGGAGAATACATTCCATTCGCAGTTAAACTTGACTTTAGCTGCACAAACAACGAAGCAGAATATGAAGCTTGCATTAATGGGCTTGAAGCCGCCCTGAAATTGGGGATTAAGGACCTAAAGGTCTATGGTGATTCTATTTTAATAGTATCACAAGCTTTAAGGAAATGGAAGATAAGAGAAGAGCGTTTGGTTCCTTACCTACAACGCCTTGATCATTTGGCACAACAGTTCAATGATCTGTCCTTCGAGTATCTCCCAAGAGCAAAGAATCAGTTTGCTGATGCCTTGGCTACTTTAGCTTCCATGATCAATATCAGGGAGGGGAAAGTCATTCGTCCATTGAAAGTTCAGCTTCAAAAGCAACCCGCCCCTGTAATGCACTTGGCCGATGGTAAACCATGGTTTTGGGATATCAAGACCTATCTCAAGGATGGAAATTATCCGGAGGGATCATCAAAGGTTGATCAGAGGGCAATAAGGCAGCTTGCCACAGGTTACATTCTTAATGGAGATATCCTCTACAAAAGAAGTTGGAATGGAATGCACCTAAGGTGTGTAAATGAAGCAGAGGCTAAGCAGATAATGGAAATGGTACATGGTGGCGAATCAGGACCACACATGTATGGGATCGCCTTGGCTCGAAAAATTGCCAATCTAGGATATTATTGGTCCACCATGAATGCAGACTGCGTGACATTTGTGCAAGGATGTCATCAATGCCAAATATTTGCTAAGCTACAGAAGCAACCTCCTGTTGCCCTGAATCCAATCACTTCTCCATGGCCCTTCGCTACTTGGGAAATTGATATAATTGGTAAAATACATCCAAAAGCATCAAATGGACATCAGTTTATCTTGGTAGCAGTGGATTACTTCACAAAGTGGGTTGAAGCAGCTTCCTATGCAGAATTAGATGCCAAAAAGGCAGCACAGTTTGTCCGAACCAACATCCTTTGTCGGTACGGAACACCATTCGAGATTATCACAGATAATGGAACTCATTTCCAAGCAGAATTTGCTAAACTCTTGCAGGATAAGAAAATCCAACATCATAAGTCCTCTCCTTATAGACCCCAAACAAATGGAGCTGTAGAAGCAGCGAACAAGTCTATAAAGGTGATCATACAAAAAATGATCAAGGAACATAGGCGTTGGCATGAGAAGTTACCACTGGCTTTGTGGGGATACAGAACATCAGTTAGAACTCCTATTGGGGCAACCCCGTATTCACTGGTATACGGAATGGAAGCAGTACTCCCCATTGAACTGGAAGTTCAATCGGCGAGGATAATTCAAGAAAGTTAGATAAATGAAGCTGAATGGATCAGCAATTATCATCATCAGTTGTTGAGTTTGGATGAAAAAAGACTTCAAGCTCTACATCAGATTCAAGGGTATCAGAGGCGAATGGCCAGACATTTCAACAAAAAGGTCAAAGATCGAAAGTTGGAAGAAGGTTGTTTGGTTTTGAAGGAGATCAGAACACCTGTTACAGATCCTCGTGGGAAATTTCGTCCTCATTGGGCGGGACCCTACATTTTGAAGAAAATACTTTCCGGCGGAGCCGTCATCTTGTCTGATTTGGATGGTCTGGAGTTCACAAACCCATGCAATCTGGATCAACTGAAGAAATATTATGTATGATCATGCATTCCAAAGGGAACTACATTAGACCTGATTCTCGCAAACTAATTCGAGATATGTAGGCAGCTCTCCTTGAGCACGGTCTAAATTTTAATAAAAATCATTCATTCATCTTTCTTTTGCCAAAAAAAAAAACAACAAAACAAAAAAAAACAAAAACAAAACAAAAAAATCCCGCTAAGCCGAAAACCCACAAAGGGCGGCTTAGGCAATAGTGGGGCCCGCTAAGCTGAAAACCCGCAAAGGGCGGCTTAGGCAAGAATGGGTAAGAGCTCGCTAAGTTGAAAATCCGAAAGAACGGCTTAGGCAAAAATAAGAGCAAATAAATAAAGTAGATAATGCTTGGAAAGCAAACAAAAGGGTCATTCATTAAGAATCATTCATTACAAAAAGAGAATCATCTGTTACAAAAAGAGTCATTCAACCTATAAAATACAAAAAGGTCAAGTCATATTCCCCAAAAAAACAAAAAGGTAAAAACAACCCAAAAACAGAAAAGACAATGGAGTCACCCTGGGATCTAAATCCTACGCCTCCTACAGGGGGCAGAGTCTTCGGCGTCTTCCTTAGTCCCGGAACTCTCCGCAATATCTACCTTTTCCTCACTAAGAGGAACCACCTCCTCTCCCTCCAACTCCTGCAGCAATGCACACCTCCTCGGTTTCTCAACGGGCCAAACCTCAGCTATAAACCAGGTCCTGTACTCTGGAGTGGGCTGAACGAGGGAAGGCTCTGCACAAGGCCTGATCATCCGATGGTCTCTGACCCAAGTCTGTAGAACAGCCCGAGTAACCCCGGGGGTAATAGGAGAAGCAATGGTAAGCTCGACAGGAAGGGGAACTCTCTGATCAATACCCATCTGCCTGAGGACGCGGGAAGCACTGTACCAAGTATTGTGAGTGAACCCAAGCACGTAGACATGGTTGTGCATGGCATTTGCCTCCATGAATTGAGGAATCCTATACCAAGGGACGAACCATAATAATTCTTCCGGTCCAAGCTCAAACAGCCAAACAGTCCATTCGGCCATAGAGGGAAAAGAAATCTAAATTTTCCTGGTGCGGTACTGCGAAGGGTTGTAGGTCAAAGTCTGGGGGGCTGCAACCACTCGAAGATGATCTCTCAGCCAAACCTGAAAAAAATAGATCCTTTCTATTTTACAAAGGAAAAGAGAGATGATGGAATAAGCAAAAAAGAAACAAAAGGTATAAATTACCTGAAGGATGACCGGGGTGACGGTCCAACGTTCAAATCCAAGTGCACATCTGTCGAGACTCTGAATAGTCTCAGCCAGGATCATGCCCCCGATACAGTTGAGCTCTTCCATTTGCCTAACCATTGGGCAAAGTTTCAAATCTCCAAAGCCGGGGTCACGGTTGAAGAGGAACCCAGCTAACAGACAAAAGACGAAGGCTCGCATTCTATGCCTCAATTGAACATCGTCTTCAAAATCGGCGGTCAAGAATTCATCAATTAGGGGAAGCAGCATCGCCTTATCCCCATCTACAATCATAGCTTGGGCTTGGGGTTTTGTGAAGCTAAAAAGCCTCTGAAAAGATCTCACATAGCCGATTTGGACCTCATGCCTCACAAGAGGGGCATTTGGGTCGCACCCAATGATCGAGCAGAACTCCTCAAAAAGAGGACACATTTCCTCCATCCGAGCCCCAAATCTGAAAACATGGGCTTGGGGATCCTAAAACCTGATGCAAGAGTGCAAGAAATCCCAGTCTACAGCTACACCTCTGAGGGTGGCGACAGCTTTCAACCCATACCTCCCCATGTTGATCCTTTCAACATTGTGGAGACTTTTGGTCCAATTATGCATCACGTGATTAAAAAGAAGATTCATTGTTATTTGAAAAAAAAATAATAAAATCTTGCAGTAAGAGGATTGCTTTCTGGCCCACAGATGTAAGACAACCTTGAGTTTTATACTGGTCTGGCCCGGGCAGCGGCTCGGCCCCCGCCGACCGTCCTGATTCCTCTTTTTTGATGTTTTGTAAAATTCTCGTGTTTTGGCCCTGTTTAGGCCCTGTTATGTGCTATTTTTTGGGATTGTGTCAGGGATTTATTTTTAAAAGAGATTTCTAAAAAGAAAAAAGCATCATGCATACATATGTGTTGTTAATACTAACAAATAAGTGCAGGTTTACAGATAAGTTCAGATAACAGCTGAAAAACATGAAAGGTACAAAGTACAGAAGGGGCATAGTTCAAATACAGCAAGCATAGTTCAAGACAAGTATGAAAAAAAATCAGTGTCGGCCTCTCCGTCTTTGCGGCCTGCTCTGCCTCTCGTAAGCAGCCTCAGTCCAAGCACCAGACAGTTCATCCGAGAAAGCAGTAATCAGTGCCGCCATTTCCGTGATCAGGCCCTCTGGTACCTGTAAAAGAGACAAAATCACAATCAATCTCAAGAGAATTTTATGAATCCTTTTCATGAAAAGTTCTATGAGAATATACCTGAGTGACATGAGCAAAGCTCCGATATAATGCACCCTCAGCACTAATTGGTCGGGTCACCCAACCACCAGGTGCATGATAACGAGCAGCATAAGGCAGCCTCAAGTCGGCTAAAATAGGGTCAAATTGGCCGGTAGCTGTAAGGACGGATATGGGAGGCCTCAAATGAGATGGGTTGCTGCTTCCTCTAGTGTGTGATGGTCCAGCCCTGAAAGCGGAAGCCTCAGCCCTAGAGGAAGAGGGTCTGTCAGCTCGCCGGTCGGGAGAGGGATGGTCTCTCGGAGTGCTAGAAGTGGGAGCCGAAGAGTGGGAAGACCGATAAGGGGGTACAGAGTCAAATCGTGTCCCAATGCGTGGCATCAGTCGATGAAGACAGTAGAAGTCATAATCATCCTCATCCGGGGCATAAGCCGACTCGAAAGGGTCGCCCTCATACTGGGACACAGTAACAGGCAGAAGTGTTGAAGATAGCATATCATCAGGGGGATCCACGGGAACTGCACAGAAACCGGCAATCTGGAAAGTCACCCTCTCAGCGAGATAATACCGTCGAAACTCTGGATGGGAAAGTATGAATCGTCGTCGAGTCAGAAACTCTGATCGCTGAAAGCTGTAATCTTGAGCTATCCACTCTGCCAGTCGGCTAGACATCACTTTAGATGCAACCTGTAAAAAATTTTGTTATATTAGTGAATCATTTTCTTTAATATAATGAAAAAGGATGATGATAAAGCATTTACTGAGTCCATTGGACAACTGTCGAAGAACGATCTCAGCCCTCTGATGGGAAGTTTCCTCTTTGGTACTTCTACCCTCTCTCTATACCACCGCCAAGCAATGGGGGAAAGAGGATCTGCGGGGGCAGGTATCTCACGAAGAAAAGGGGCGATGTCAGGAAAGTACTCGTAAGCCCAAGTCTGAAAAAAAAAAAGAGAAAGAGAAGGTATCAGAGTTGGTGTATGTCAACATATATAAAGATAGGGGAAATGTTCTTTACATTACCTCCCAGAAGTAATACAAGCCACACGGAGCAATACGGGTATAGCAGAGGTCTGACATGTCGTCATACAACCTACATAGCATCATGCTAGCCCAATCGTACGTATGAAGCCGTGTCAGGTCAAGTAGGCTCTTCAGCACATTGAGACTCACTGCATCTTTCCTGTTTGATAAGAAGGAGCTAGCAAACAGGAGAAGCAAGGTAAACCTGGCCGCCTGTCAGCAGTAAGGTTGCCTGTCTCGTAACCAGTGTAGATACCTGGCGCTTGCTCCACAAGCCACCTCCGCTGAATGCAGCGAGGCGCCTGATATCGAGGATAGTCAACTCCGATCAAAGTAATCATGTCGGCTGAAGAAATGTCCTGCCGCCAGTCATCATAGGACTCTACCATCTCAACGCCAAAGGGAATCCCAGAAATGATGGAAAAGTCAGTAGGCGTCATTGTCATCTCCCCCCAAGAAAAATGAAAAGTGTCAGTAGTAGGCCACCAGCGCTCGGCTAAAGCACAGATCAAATCCCGGTGGATATCTCTGCCCACATCTATAGCCCTCAAATGGTGGAGGAAAGCAGGTCTGATAAGATCCCCCACTGAGTGCCCGGCATCAAAGATGTAAGCCGGAATAGTGACCATCGGACGCTCAGCTATAGATATTTTGATCGTAGAGTCCTAAAAAAAATTCAGAAAAGTTGGACAAATTCAGAAAAGATTTAAGTTCTTTCCCCAGCCGGGTGTGGATTCCTAAAGGATTATTTCTAAGTTTTTTACTAGAAATAATTACTGATGGCAGAACATAATGAAGCCTAGTACTAATCCTAATTCATTACTAGTACATGTAAAGGAAAGGTTCCTAAAATTTATTTCTAAGTTTCTTACTGGAAAAAAATAAAATTTCTAAGCATGCATACTAGATGGACAAACGGGAGAGTACTCACCTCATAGCAGCCGGTCCGAGAACTGTGCTTCTCCTCCTCAAGTAAAAGATTGCAGGGAGGGAGTGGGATTTCGAAGTCTTCAAAGCCGGTGAAATCCATTGTCGAAAGAAAATTTGAAAGAAGTGAAAGAAGAAGAATGAATGAAAGCAAATGAAAATTGAATGAAATGAGCCTATTTATAGGAAAAACTGAAAACGCGGGTCTTTTTGCACCTCGCTCAAAATTCGCTCTTCAGAAGACCACTGAGTTCCATAAATTATTTTTATGGACCCCAGTGGGGGGCAATTGTGAACACTCGAATTTTGAGGCTCGGAAAGCCAATTTCCTCAGACCAGGCCGGACCGGGGGACAACGGTAAAAGTCCACCGAAAGTATGTCTTCATGGTACTTGAAATGTCCGGTGCGACGCAAGGATCATGGATATGGTCTCGGAATAATTTTTGGAGGCCCGTGGCTCCCGGAAAGTCAGTTTTAGCAAAAGTAGCGCGAGTCGCGGTGGGCCAGGACAGCGGCCCAGCCGCCGGGATTTGCGGCCCGGCCACCGTGCAGCTCGATTTTGCCTATAAATAGGCTTCAGATTTTCAAAAAAAAAAAACTTTTGGGACTTCCTACGCCCAGATGCTGACGAAATTTTTATGCTTAAGAATTTCTAATATTGTGTTGTAGAAAGCAAGAATCATACTCAAAAGTGTAAGGAAACAAGATCTGCAACTTAGAAGTGGAAAAATTCTAATCAAGGTAATATCATAATTCATCTTTGGTCAATTCGAGCATATCATAAGCATTCTAATCTTCTTCTTAATTTCTTCTTGGTCAAAGACCTAATCTTTTTAGGTCTGAAGGCCTAATGGACTAATCAATCAACCTTTCGGCATTAAGCCATGAATAAAATCAACCTTTTGGCACGGAGCCTAAATTACATTCTTTAAATACGAAGTATTTAAATATTACAATTAAGATCAAAATTTGGCATGAAGCCTAAATCGAACTCTTTTGGTACCAAGTACCCGAAATTATACAATTTTTGCACTAAGTGCTAAAACTCACAACTCTGGCAAAATGCCTGAAAAATGCACGAAGCATACACACACACATGCATTAAGCATAAATTTCATCGCCTTTAAATAGGCTTTTCCGAACTACATGGGCTTTGATCTCCCATTCAAACGGGAGTATGTAGGCATATTTGGAATTCACCCCAAATAGCAAGTCCACAACTTACCAACAATCAGTCTTTTTTCTTTTCTTCATCCCTTTTATATTTACTTCTTTTTATTGTCAAGTTAGTCAAATGCATGACATAGTCCCCGAATCCTCCTTGGGTTCGCAGACTAGAAGCCTTTGCATTGGATGCATTATTGGAGTCAAACAAGGGTTTTCTTAGTTTTTCCCTTCGAACAAAATAAACTGAGTGGCGACTCCCGACAACAAGTGAACTTTCGCCCGGATCCTTTTCGGGCGGAAAACCGAGGTTCACAATAATGCAATGAAAAATGACATCTAAAGTTTCAAAAGGCTAACAAAGAAATCAAAGGCATCAACTACCATAGGCAATACGATCATATGTTTGAAACATGATGGGAGGACAGCGAGTCTAAAGTTTACATGTCATAAGTTACGACAATTATTAGTCTTATTTAGCCAACAAAATAATAAGTGCAACAGAAACAACAATGAAATGAAGAGAGATCTTACAACAAGAGAGAGATCTTACAATAAGAGCACTCCAATTTCATGACGTCCATATCTCTTCTCTTGCTTGGAGAAGTCATCTTTTCATCAAATAGATATACCAAACCTGCCATTTAAACACAACAATTACACGACTCATAAACAGATCAAGACATAAATGACAACAACTTCCCATCCCACCAAGTACATGAATACATATTTGTCTACTCAATTTCAGAGTTTCATTATTTGCTGAATTTTCATAAATTCCAGCAAGATTCAAATCAATTCCATTTTTTTTTTCTTTTCTCTTTACAACAAAGGTATCACTTAATTATTTACTTGTTGAATGTCAAAATCCACTTTGAGATATACAATCATTGGCAAATAAATACAGTCAACTATAATGCAATATATATCATGGATAACTCCTGAAGCAGCTGGCCACGTCAGTCCCTTGGATTAAACAAAGAAACAGCCCTACTTATATTTAGCAGTTTAGCACAAAAACAACCAAATTACTGACTACTACCATCTAATACATATAGATATTTTATCCAGCTCAAATGTTTAGCAGAGTCCCCCAACCCAACACTATGGATAACTACATTAGCATCCGTGTCTCCATATAATTAATGTAGCTGCATTAATAATCAATGCCAAATATATGATATTTACATCCACATTCTTATCACCTTCATTCTCAATGAATCAAATTCAGCCAACTCTAAGAATCATTTATAATGAAAGAGAAAAATACCGTGATAACAACAGTCTTGTCTTCATAGTAAAGTGGTTAATCCCCTGAAGTAGGATCTAAAATAGCCAATCGTTGATAAGCAAGATAGCAATCCTCGACACAATGCAAACCACTCCAATAAGGACCTCTATGCCTCAACCTATACTTCCCAAATCAATACAACATATATAAACATTTCAATTAGACCATCCATTTTCAAACAAATCTAATTTTCTTAGTTAATTTCATCATCCAAACAGAGCTCCAAAATATAGAAATCAATATCAAAACAAATATTTATACCTGGCTATGGAGCCCACCAAACTAATGCAAAAAAATTAATGGTAAATGTGTTTAGTAAATCTTTATAACTATACAGATTGATTCAGTTGTTAGCTGATTAATTAAAGCCCGCTTAATTCCTAATCAAGTGTCGGCAATGAAGAGCTCTCAGCCTTTGCCTCAAAACCTAACTCCCAATTTTACAAAAAAAAAAAAAAAAAAAAAAAAAGAAGGCATGAACCTTTCATAAGTTCATATTGCCCTTAACACTTTTTCCCGCACAAAATCATTCTTCTCTCAGTTTTTTTCTCTTTTTTCAGAATCAAAACAAATATTTTAGCTACTATAAAAATTAATACCAACATCCCAATAATTTTAAGACAAAATCAATAATGAAACACAATAACAACATGATTGGAAATAACAATTACATACTAAATTATTAACTAATATTTATAAAGACAATTCAGGGATCTGATTGAAACAGGTATCCATCACTGAGTCAAAAACCAAAACTATTTTTTCCCATTAACATATATAAAGATGCTCATTTCAAAATCCCTCATTGTCCTTCATAATCCCAGCAATCAAACACTACCCACCAAAAATAACAACTAAAAAAATAGGCAAACCTAGAAAATAGAAAGAGAAAGATAATTGATTGTCTCTGTCTGCAAACCTTTATTTTACGGTACTGTGCTGAATCATTGATTGTCTCCATCTGCAAGCCTTTTTAAGTAACTTTTTTTGAGCAAACAACTAGGGAAATCATATTTGATTATGTAGAGAGAGTGTGAGAGAGAGAAAAAGAGAAATTGAGTTTGTCGAACAGTTTTTTTAAGAGCAGAGGAGAGGGGGGGACGGAAAGAGAGAGCGTGACCTTTGATGAGTATTGTCTTCTCAGTTAGCAAGAAAAAGAGAGAAATTGATAAATTGAATTTGAGAAATTGCGGCAAAATAGAGAAATTATAGAATTGTAGAATTCTTAAAATAAAATAACGTGGCAGCTTTAAAAAGATTTTTAAATCTTTAGCTTTTATATATATATATATATATATTTTTTTTTTTTAAAAGCTCGACCCTCGAAAATATGTTTTTAAAAATTGAACTTCTGCCCTTCCGTAAGAGTAACAACAGGTGGCTCACTAGGCTAAACCTAACAGATTACATATATATATATATATAATTAGTTCGTGCTGTTATAATTTTTTATCATATTATAAAATTATTATTACATGTAACAATCATTAATATAGTTAAAAAATAAAATTAAATTAAATTTTTTATCTACGTAATAAATTATGAAACATAAATAATATAAAAAAATAAATAATTATAATATATATTATATTTTTATATTATAAATATATATTACGTGATAATTTATTATTTATTTATTTTTTAATTTTAGTTAATAAATTTTTTATATATAAAATTTTTTATTTTTATATATTAATAATTTATTAAATATATAATCTTTTATTTTTGTACATATTAATAAATTTAGTTATAAATTTATCAATAATTATAGACTTATTAATAATTTATTAAATATATAATCTTTTAATTTTATATATATATTAAAAATTTCAGCTAAAAATTTAATAATAATTATTAATTTATTAAATATATAATATCTTATCTTTATATATTAATAATTTTAGTTAAAGTATTTATTAATAATTTATTAAATTTAATAAATATATGATATCTTATTTTTATATATTAATATTTTCAGTTATTAAATTTATATTAATAATTTATTAAATATATTAGTTTTTATATTTATAAATGAATAATTTATTAAATATATAATTTTTTATATTCATATATTAATAATATTTTTTACTAAATACAAGAAATACTATTTTTTATTTTTTTTAATATCATACATATATATATATATATATTGTGGCATCATATAATGCTTCTATTTTTCTTTACTTTATATATATATTATAAAGTATCCACCCGCACGTTGTGCTGATAAAATTTATATTTTATTATATTTTTTCATTATTGAAATATATAGAGTATTTTATAGACTTTAATAATCCTTTATGGCAATTATATATTTTTCTATGGAATTTTTTTTAAAATATTTTTAAAATGTATTAAAAAGTTTATCAACACTTCATAATTACATTGCTGGTAAATATTTTTCTATAAATAAAATATTTGTATATGATCGTGAGTTATATTAAATTTATATTTAGGATAAATTTTAATTTAATTTAATTTAGTCAAATTAATGAATATAAATTTATGTAAGTTAACATGATAATTTTTAAAAATCATAAATAAAATTTCATGATAATATTTTCATAATATGTTATTTCATTTTCAATTACACAATAATACTTTATATAATAATACTTTATATAGAGCATTGAGTTGAGTTTTGTCGTTAATTAGACTATTAAATACGTTGACTTGTTAGAGATAGCCACGTACTTGTAGTGTGCATTGCATATGTAATAAGGAATAATCAACCTCTTATCTCTCTGACAAAATAAATAAAATGAGAAAGGCTAATTATAGTCATTTTAAAGAGTAATTATTGAATAATTTTTTTATTATAAATTTATTTATGATGAAAGATATTATAATCAATATTTTTTAATCAATAGAGGAAAGATTGTCCATCAGTCACTCTCTAAAGTGACTGCAATTAGTATTTCTCTAAATAAATAAATATATATATATGGATCAACGTCTCACCTCTTTTGTGATACCCAATTACTAATTCTGTTGTGATATTTCTAAAAAAAAGAGCATGGACCTCAAGATAACATAAATATTGTGAGGTCAGTATTTGTTACTCAAGAAAACTACTCATTAGTGGACTAATGACATGAGATCTATTCACGCAATAAAGAAATAGCACTGTTGCCATAATATATAGCTCCCATGTACCACAACATACCATATTCTAGTTCTTCAAATCTCTGCACTTTGAATTAAAATTTTTAAAATTTTAACAACCTACCATATTAAAATTTTAAAGCAGCTTAAAAAAAATCATATTCACTTTCAGAGTGATCAAATATTTAGTGTCATTAAAATGAAGACAAACTCCATGCATATCAAGATGCACTGACAAAAGAAGCAAGCTTGAAAAGATGCAATAGGTAAAGTTATTAAAGTATATCCATTGTGGGATCTTGACAAGTAAATGAAACATAGTTGCAAAAGCAAAATACCATAATATTAGCATTGTCCCAAGATGGTAATCAAGAAGGGGGTGAATTGATTTTTTGAGAATTGATGGAAATTTCAAAGATTGACAAACAAGAAATGTAGAAGATAGAAGAAGGTTAAGTAGATAATAGAAGAATGAACACAAGAGATTTATAGTGGTTCGGATTTACCTTGATCCTATATCCACTTCCTTAACAACTTGTTAAGGTTCTACTAGCTTTGAGTTTTTACAAGCTTAACTCTAACTTGGTGTTTTCACAAGCTCACACCAAACTTTACAATGATTTGAGATCAATCCTCACAACCCTTATAAGAGTTTTTCCAGGCTTACTCTCAGAACTTAAGGGTTTCTAAGCTCACACTCAAACTTTAATGGTGTTTAATGCTCACACCCAATACTCTTAGAGTTTATGATGTTTGATCCTTCGATCTTTAGACAAAATAATAAAAAAATATTGTTCAATGAAATTATAATATCAATCAAGGTGTTCTATAACCATAAAAATGAAGTTTAGTGTGATTTTTATAACCTTTTGGCTTAAACTAGCCGTTTGAGGTGGTCTCCACATGATTAGTGCTTGTCTCCCACTAATTCTGAATTTGGAGCTCAGTGTGCGGTCGCACGATTCAAAAAGCTCTCTAAGTAATGGCTACTTTCAACAGTCAAATTTTATTGTCTGACAGAATCCAGTTGCCCATACCTGTATGTCTCAAAGTCGCCCAACTCGGTGTGCAGTTGCTAGACACAATATTACCGTTGAATTCAAATTTCTCTTTTTACGTGTTTGGTTCTTATTGGTCCGAAATATTTAGGGCTCATATTCAAATTTGTAGGACTCGTGCGGTTGCTCAGTTCCTTTGAGTGGGCAAAAATAATGTTGAACGTCGAGGAATAACTGCAAAGTCTGACCACTATCTCTTCTGTATTATTTAGCATTTTCGTTCATTGTTATGTGCGGTCCCTTGATTTCCAGGGCGGTTGCTTGGTGAGTCTGGCGTTCTGATTTCACCGCTGTTATGGAAAGTCAAATGTATATATTATTTATAGGATTAGATTTAGGACTTACCTTATTTTGACTTACTTTAATTTAGTCTAGAATCCTGTATATATATATATGTATATTGTATATTGTTCAATATGAAATATATAGAAAATCATTCTCTTTTGAGATTCAACATGGTATCAGAGCGAGTGTGAATTCTGTTGCTCTGTTTGGAGAGCGTTCGAGAGAATTCTTTCTCTGTTTCGGTATTGTTCACAAAGCCAGTGTGCTGTCCGGTCATCTATCTAGACTGTTTTCTTTTCATCATAGCCTTTCCTGGCAAAAGCGCAAGTCTCAGATCGGCCTGTTTTCGAAATCCGGCAGCCTGAAGTTCGGCGAGTGATGCTCACGCGCGGGTTGAATTTTTCAGGCAGATTCACGCGCCGGCGCGTGGCAGCGCGTGAGGAGTTTTCCGACGATCGTTTTTTTCTGGTTCAGGGTCGCTTTTTGGTAGTGTTTTCGTATTCTGCTGGTCCAGACTTGGTCAGGTGCTGTTTTCTCTATTTTTGGTTCTGCTATTGTTACTGTTTTCTGTGATTTGTTGTGTGGTCCTTGCCTTGCATTATGGGAGATTCAAAAACTATTGTCACTAATGTTATTCCAGTAGTTAATCGAATCATAGATCATAAATTGAATGAAAACAATTTTTTAGATTAGAGCAAAATTATTAGAATTTATTTAAGGAGTGTTGAAAAAGATGATCACCTGACTAATGATCCACCAGATGGTAAGGATAAACAAGCTTGGGAAAGAGAAGATGCTAGATTATTTTTGCAAATTAAAAATTGCATTGGCAGTGATGTAGTTGGTTTAATTGGTCATTGTGAGTATGTTAACGAGTTAATGGAGTACCTTGAATTCTTGTACTCGGGTAAAGGAAACTTGAATCGTATGTATGATGCATGTAAGGCATTATATCGAGTAGAGCAGCAGGATAAGCCTCTTAAAGTATATTTTACTGAGGTGAAGAGGATCTATGAAGAACTTAATGTTCTTATGCCATTTAGTTCTGACATTAAGGTTCAGCAAACCCAAAGAGAGCAAATGGTGGTTATGAGTTTTCTTGCAGGATTGTCTCCTACATTTGAGACTGCCAAATCTCAAATCCTTTCTAGCAGTGAAGTTCCAAATCTGAAAGAAGTTTTTTCTCGTGTGTTACGCAATGAAAGTTCTAATCCTATTGCTTCTTTACCTCCTATTCAAAGTGCTCTTATGAGTCGTGATTCAGGACAATATGGGAACCAAGGTAAAGGAGGCAATAATCGTGGTGGTAGTAATCGGGATTCAGTTGTTGTTTGCTATTATTGCCATGAGCCGGGTCATACTAAACGATTTTGCAAGAAGCTACTGAACAAACAACATAGAGCGAATATGGCTACTTAAGAATCCGGGAATGTTTCCTCAGATAATACTGTGACCATTTCAGCTGCAGAATATGCTGAATTATCTCAATTCCGTTCATCTAAGACTATTGATTCATCTGTTGCTGCTGCTGCCAATTCAGGTATACCTAACACATGTCTTATGTCTGCCTCATCAAAATGGGTTATTGAATCTGGGTGCACAGATCACATGACAGGTACCCCTAGTCTCTTATCTTCATTAAAGGAACCTGATAAATTTCGTAGGAATGTTACTTTAGCTGATGGATCTAAGACTTCTGTTACTGGTATTGGTACTGTCAATCCCACTCCATCCCTTCCTTTGTCCAAAGTCTTGTCTTTGCCTAAATTCTCATTTAATCTATTGTCGGTCAGCAAAATCACTCAAACATTGAATTGTTGTGTCACCTTCTTTCCTTTCTTTTGTGTATTTCAGGATCTTTTGACGAAGCAGATTATTGGTAGAGGATGTGAGTCGGATGGCCTGTATCGTTTGGATGATCAAATATCAACCTCTTTGGCATGTGCTGGTGTTATCTCTCCTTTTGAAGTTCATTGTCGGCTTGGTCACCCATCTTTATCTTCCCTAAAGAAGTTATATCTGCAATTTCAGTCTTTGTCTGTTTTGGATTGTGAGTCGTGTCAGTTTGCTAAACATCATCGTTCACATTTAATGTCTCGAGTCAATAAACGGGCTTCGTCCCCTTTTGAGATAGTCCATTCTGATGTTTGGGGTCCATGTCCTGTTACTTCCCAAACTGGTTATAGGTATTTTGTTACTTTTGTGGATGATTTTTCTCGTGTTACTTGGCTTTACTTAATGAAAAATCGTTCTGAGATATTTTCTATATTTTGTTCATTTTGTGCTGAAATTAAAACTCAATTTCAGAAATCTATTTGTATATTACAGAGTGATAATGCCAAGGAATATTTGTCTAGTTCTTTTCAATCCTATATGTCACAGAATGGCATTCTTCATCATACCTCTTGTGTTGATACACCACCCCAAAATGGGGTTGCAGAAAGAAAAAACATACATCTTCTTGAAGTTTCCAGAGCCCTCCTTTTTCAAATGAAAGTACCTAAGCATTTTTGGGTTGATGCTGTGTCCACTGCTTGTTTTCTCATTAATCGTATGCCTTCGGTTGTTCTTAATGGTGCAATTCCATACAATGTGTTATTTCCTTCTAAAGCTTTGTTTCCGATTAGTCCTCGTATCTTCGGGTGCACTTGTTTTGTGCGTGATGTTCGTCCACAGGTTACCAAATTAGATCCCAAATCCCTCCATTGTGTCTTTCTTGGATATTCTCGTCAACAGAAAGGGTATCGATATTTTTCTCCTGACTTGAATCGGTATCTTATTTCTATAGATGTTACCTTTTTTGAACAAACACCATTCTTTTCTTCCTCTTCTACTTATGCAGGACAGGGGGAGGAAGATAATCTTTTAGTTTATACTGTACATGTTGATTATGCTCCTACACCTAACCCTTCTGTTTCCGATTCTTCTCTTGATATTCCTGCACTAGCACCTACTCGTCCTCGTTTTGACCAGGTTTATTTTAGAAGATCGATCGCTGTTGACTCACATCCTCCGCCTGATGCTTCGACAGAAGCTCCACCCCAAGATCTTGATCTTCCTATTGCTATTCGAAAAGGTAAATGCTCATGTACTTATTCTCTTTCCTCCTTTGTGTGTTATGATCATTTGTCTTCCTCATCGCGTTGTTTTGTAAGCAACCTAGATTCGATTTCTATTCCTACCTCTGTCTCCCAAGCTCTGTCTCATTCTGGTTGGCAAGCAGCAATGGCAGACGAAATGGCAGCTTTGGATAACAATGGTACTTGGGATCTTGTGACTCTTCCCGAAGGAAAAAAGGCTATTGGATGCAAATGGATATTCACTGTTAAGGTTAATCCTGATGGGTCTGTTGCTCGACTTAAAGCCCGTTTAGTTGCAAAGGGATATGCTCAGGTTTATGGAGTTGATTACTCTGATACTTTCTCTCTTGTGGCCAAATTGACATCTATTAGATTGTTTATTTCTCTTGCAGCTACTTATGATTGGCCTTTGCATCAGTTGGATGTGAAAAATGCTTTTCTTCATGGTGATCTCCAAAAAGAGGTTTATATGGAGCAACCACCAGGTTTCGTTGCTCAGGGGGAGAAGGGTAAGGTTTGCAAGCTTCGCAAATCTCTTTATGGCTTGAAGCAAAGTCCTCGAGCCTGGTTTGGGAGGTTTTCTACTGTGGTGCAGAAATTTGGCATGAAGAAGAGTATTTTTGATCATCCTGTGTTTTTTAGAAGTTCAGATGCTGAGGTAATTTTACTTGTGGTTTATGTTGATGATATTGTTATTATAGGAAGTGACTTGGCTGGTATATCATCACTTAAATCATATCTTCAGTCTCAGTTTCAGACAAAAGATTTGGGTCTCTTGAAATATTTCTAGGTATTGAGGTATCCAGATGTAAGAAAGGGATTTTCCTGTCACAAAGGAAATATGTAGTTGATCTATTAAAAGATACTGGCAAGATGGGTGCCAAGCCATGCTATGTTCCAATGATTCCTAACCAACAGTTTATAACTGAAGGTGAATTGTTCCATGATCCAGAGATGTATAGAAGATTGATTGGAAAATTGAATTATCTTACAGTGACACGACCAGATATTGCTTACTCAGTGAGTGTTTTAAGTCAATTTCTGTCTTCTCCTACTGTCACTCATTGGGAAGCGTTAGGGCAAATCCTATACTATTTGAAAGCCTCTCCAGGGCGTGGTATTCTTTATAGTAATCATGGACATGTGAACATTGAATGTTTTTCTGATGCGGATTGGGCAGGTTCGAAAATTGATAGACGATCAACTACAGGGTATTGTGTGTTTGTAGGAGGGAACTTGATATCATGGAAAAGCAAGAAGCAGAGTGTAGTGTCTCATTCTAGTGCAGAAGCTGAATATTGAGCTATGGCTCAATCAACTTGTGAAATTATTTGGGTTCATCAGTTATTGGAAGAAGTTGGTTTTAAGTCATCCTCACCAGCAAAGTTGTGGTGTGACAATCAAGCTGCACTCCATATCGCCTCAAATCCAGTATTTCATGAACGTACTAAACACATAGAGATAGATTGTCATTTCATTCGAGAAAAGATTCAGTGTGGTGTTATATCTACCGAGTACGTCAAGACAGGCGAGCAGCTTGGTGACATTTTCACCAAGTTCTCGAGTTAACTATCTTTGTAACAAGTTGGGCATGATTGATATATATGCTCCAACTTGAGGGGGAGTGTTATGGAAAGTCAAATGTATATATTATTTATAGGATTAGATTTAGGACTTACCTTATTTTGACTTACCTTAATTTAGTCTAGAATCCTGTATATATATATGTATATTGTATATTGTTCAATATGAAATATATAGAAAATCATTCTCTTTTGAGATTCAACAACCGCTAATTGAGACTGCAAACTCTTTTGTGGAAATAATGGATTTTCTTCTTTGCAGAGGACTTAACTCTTCTGTGTAAGTTTGGTAAGTTCGGTTGCTCTATCAACACTGTACTTAACTCAGCAGATATATGGTTTTGTGCTTTTTGCTCTTCAAGACCGTATGTTATATCAATTTTCTGCTCCAAAGTTTCATGCTCGGTAGATCTGTGCTTATGCTATATAGCTCGGCATTATATATATGTGTTCAATTTTCCTGGCTCTGTAGTTCGGGCAGCATGCAGGAGCTTGGGCACTGATACTACAAAACACACTTGTTTGAAATTATTAGTCCTTTATCAATTTGATTTTTCAAAGATCAAAACAATGTTTGATTAAAATGAGCTTAACAATCTCCCTCTTTTTGACTTTGGCAATCAAATTGAATTTTAAGTTAATCATAATCAAGTATATAAAGAAATTAATAATATGACAACTACAAAATTTCTCCCCCTATGTTAAATGATTAATGCATGCTTTATTTGCTATGAATTGGTGTATGCCCTTTTTGATACCAATATGTTTTCTTGTTCCATTCAAGATTATCTCTTCCTTTGTTTTTTAAAGTTTTTAATAATCTCCCCTTTTTGCTAAATATACTTAAATTCAATCATATTTTCTCCCTCTTTGATAAAGACAAAAAGAAAAAAGGAAATGATGAAATTCATAGATACTAATTAATGAAAAATACAAGTGAAATAGAAGTTTGATGTCAATAGAAAGTACAATATAAAGATTAATCAAAGACTTTTTCCTTTCCTTTTCTTGATGGTGTAGGAGGAGATGGAGAACTTCCATCATTATCACCAATAGAAGGAGTTGGAGAGGGGTCATGTGAAGATGGTAAGGTGCCTTCATAAGGACTTTTAAAATGCTCACTTATATCCCATTCACTCAAATCTCATTAAGGAAGATTAAATTTCTCTTGCAAGTCATATACGTCATGATGAATGTGAGAAATGAGATTAACCTTTTTGTTAAGTTTTTAATCCTCTTTGTGACATCCTTCTTAAAGTGATGAAATTGTTTTTGAAGAGAAGATATGGCCTTGTAGATAAGCTTTAGGATTTTGGAGGATTCACCTTTTTCTTTGGTAAGTTTGGATAGTGTAGAAGGGTGTTGAACTTTAACAAGGGTAGGTTCACCTTCTTATTCCATGATATGGTATCTAGGTCTCTTCCTTTCCCTTTATATAACTTTCTTGGTACCAAAAGTATACTCATAGTGATTATCAATCTTTTGGATACATCTAGCATGCTCAAGGTATTCTAGATTGATAGACTTTGTAGTTGGATCAATGGGGTCACTAAGAGTTGCAAGATTCTCGGGGGTTAGGAGCCCTAAGTGTCTTGCAAGGTGGGTGATTTGGGAGGATAGAAAGAAGGTTCCGGTTTAGAATTTTTCATGATGTATGAATGTATCAATGAGAAATCTAGCACTTTGTATTGGCTCATTATGCATAATAACATATAAGAAAAATAAGTCATGTTGAG
The DNA here is from genome assembly GCA_947685225.1 of Garcia nutans. Lineage (NCBI taxonomy): Eukaryota > Viridiplantae > Streptophyta > Magnoliopsida > Malpighiales > Euphorbiaceae > Garcia > Garcia nutans. The sequence continues at coordinate 18,688,400 of CANTUV010000037.1, forward strand.
TAACCTTTTCATTTCCATCACTTCTTTGGTGAATGGTACAAGTGCTGATTCTATGTAAGAGCCGAAAGAGAAGGGTCCTAAAATGGATAGCTTTAGATGATCTATTTTTGTATTGGGTTTCAATGGATAGTTCACTCCAAAAAGATGAGTAATTCTTTAAAGAAAAATCTACATCATTGTTGGATAGATCTCCATGAGTTTGAAAATCCCAAACTTCACCAAATTCTTTTAAGGAAAGAGTAAAATGTTGGTTAAAAAGCATAAAGTAAAGTCCATAGAATCCTATTGGTGCATTATGGCTTTTCTCTACCCTTAGAGACATTAAGAATTTCCTTGAGAGGCTAGAGTAACCTAACTCATTTAGAAATACAAATTGTCTCAACCTAATTCTATCAAGGTAGTTATAGATTTCTCCTTTGATGTTTAGAGTTAAGAGCATCCCTTCTGCAAGCATTTTGGTTGGTTCAAGAGTCTTTTTCTTAAGCATATAATATTTGGTTCTCTCATCCTTATTTTTGTACTTGGGTATGTGAGCTTGAACACTTTTTCTAGTGAAGTGTTTGGATTTTGTTTGAGGTTGAGGTTTGGGTTCATGAATCACAATCCCCTTTTCTTTGGTTGTGATTTTCTTTTTGGTGGGTTTGGTTTTGGTTTTGGTTTTGGGTGTCATATCCTCAATCATAAGACAAAAAGTAAAAAAGATGTAGAAAATTGAAAGAAGTGTAGAATGAAAGAGATTGTTGGCGATGCTTTGAACAAACAACTTCAAGTGGATGAAAATCTTTGAAAACTTCTTCTTGATCATTAAATTTTTGAAGAGTGTTTAAGTATGTGAGATTGAGTTTGTAAAGATGTATTTTTATGCAAAATAGATGTATTTATAGACAAAATTTGGAAAAATAGCCATTTTTTTACTGTTTGGGGCCAAAAATTTGAATTTTTACAAGTTTCAACGTAAAAAGCCAGAATCAGTTATACTGCTTGTGCAGTCGCTCGAGCTATTGAGTGACTGCCAACTCAGTCTACCGAGCTCCCTCGGTTGTGCGTGCTCGCACAAGCTTTAGGAGAGTATAACAGAAAAATAACATAAAATCCTAAAAATGGACTGACCATTCGCGCTATTGAAGCTCGGGCTCGGTATAAACAAAATTTAAGGCTTAGGGAGAATTGATGTTCGGCTCGAGCTCGGTAAATGAGCAGATTTATGCAACCGCTAGGTAAAATGGGGCGCTTGCACTAATGGAGTCGTACTGAATTTTGAAAATAGATTTTAGAGCAAATGAATAAAATAGACTTGATACTAATAAAATTGAGTATGCAAGAGTTTGTCCATCAATCATGCCAATATTTTGTTTTATAAAATTCATTATTTCTTCATTTAAGGGTTTTATAAAAATATCTACAAATTGATTTTGAGTTTCAACAAATTCTAAAACTATATTGTGATTTTGAGCATTATCCCTTAAAAAATGATGTTTAATATCTATATGCTTAGACCTAAAATGTTGAACGGCATTCTTGGACAAATTAATTGTACTAGTGTTATCACACTTAATAGGAATGTGATCGAAAATTTTTTCTATAGTCAAGAAATTGTTGTTTAATCCAAAGAATTTGTGTGCAACAAAAATATGCAACGACATATTCAGCTTCAGCGGTAGATAAAGCAACCGACACTTATTTCTTACTAAACTATGAAACTAAGCATTCACCAAGAAAATAACAAGCTCTGGCTGTACTTTTTCTATCCAAAAGACTACTAGTAAAATCTGCATCGAAAAAACCTAATATGTCAAATGATGTGTTTATAGGATACCAAAGTCCTAAATATAATGTTCCACTCAAATATTTTAAAATTCTTTTAGTTATATTTAAATGTGATTCTTTAGGACAATATTGGAATCTAGCACATAAACATATACTATACATTATATCGGGTCTAGAAGCGGTTAAGTATAGTAGGGATCTGATAATAGCTCGATATTTCTTCTCATATACTACCTTACCACTTTCATCTTTGTTAAGTTTTAATGATGTGCTCATGGGAGTCTTGTTAGTCTTACAACCATCCATTCCAAATTTCTTAAGAAGTTCCTTTGTGTACTTGGATTGGTAAATGAAGATCTCATCTTTGCATTGCTTGATTTGTAGTCCAAGAAAGAATTTGAGTTCACCCATCATGCTCATTTCAAATTTCCTAGTCATACAAAAAGCAAATTCCTTACACAAAGATTCATTAGTAGCACCAAATATAATTCATCTAAATAAATTTGTACAATTAAGATATTATGTTTATTTTTTTTAATAAAAAAAGTTAAATCAACTTTTCCTTTTGAAAATTTATTTTCAAGCAAATATGCACTAAGTCTATCATACCAAGCTCTTGGAGCTTGTTTCAATCCATATAATGCCTTAGTGAGTTTAAAAATATGATTTGGAAGTGTATAATTCTCAAAACTGGGAGGTTGTTCAACATAAACTTCCTCATTGATAAATCCATGTAAAAATGCACTCTTAACATCCATTTGAAAAAGTTTAAAATTCATGTGACATGCAAATGCAAGTAGATTCTAATTGTTTGTCATATAGCAATGGGGCCAAATGTCTCATCATAGTCAATGCCTTCCTCTTAGTTATATCCTTTAGCTACCAATCTAGCTTTATTTCTAGTAATAAGACCATTTTCATCAAGCTTATTCCTATAAAACCATTTGCATCCTATAATTGGATGATCTTTAGGTATAGGAACAAGTTTTTACACATTGTTCCTTTCAAATTGGTTGAGTTCATCTTGCATTGCAATCACCCAACATTCATCACTAAGAGCCTCCTCAATGGTCCTTAACTCAATTTGAGAAACAAAAGCAAAATTGACATCTAATTATTTAAATTTGGATCTAGTAGGTACTCCCTCTGAAGTTTCACCAATGATGAGTTCTTTTGGATGATCCTTCTTGTATTTCCAATCCTTGGGTAACTCTTGAGTTTCCTTTTCTTATTCATCTTGATTATTCTTTGAAGCAATAATCATTTCTTGTTGATCATATGTACCTGCAAAATCATCAAGAGCACTACCTTTTCTTTAATCAAGTTTAGAAGATTCATAAAAAATAACATGCATTGATTCTTCAACTACTATAGTTTTCTTATTAAACACCCTATATGTTTTACTAGATGATGAATATTCTAAAAATATGCCTTCATTCAATTTGGGTGAAAATTTTTCATGATTATACTTGGTATTCAATATGAAGCATTTGCATCCAAATACTCTAAGTTATGAAATTTTGGGTATTCTTCCATTCCGTAGCTCATAAGAAGTTTTATTTATTAAAAGCCTTTTGTAAACTTGGTTTGAAATATAACAAGCGATATTAATGACTTCTGCCTAAAAATAAGATGGTAAATCATATTCATTGAGTATTGTTTTAGCCATTTCAACCAATGTTATATTTTTCCTTTCAACCACAACATTTTGTTATGATGTTCTCGGAGTCAAAAAGTTATGTAATATACCAAATTTATTACAAAAGTTTTTAAAATTTTCATTTTCAAACTCTTTGTCATGATCACATAACCCTTTTCATTTTGAACTTTTTTTTGCAAATATTTTAAAATGATTAAAAGCTTCATTCTTTTGAGCTAAGAAATTAACCCATGTAAATCTAGAGTAATTATCAACAAGAACAAATACATATAACTTGCCACCTAGGCTAGCAACTCTATTTGGTCCAAATAAATCTAAGTGAATGAGTTCTAAGGGTCTAGAAGTGCTTACAATATTTTTAGACTTAAATGAACTTTTATGTTGCTTACCAAGTTGACAAGATTCACATGTTCTAACTTTGTCAAATTTAACTTTAGTGAGACCATTAACTAGTTCTTCATTACTAATGCATTTTAAATGATCCATACTAGCATGACCTAGTCTCCTATGCCATAACCAAGCATCATTATTAATAGAAATCAAGCATTCAAAAGTATTATTGAAATGTATGTCAATTTTATATGTATTAGAAATTCTATCTGCCTTAAATGCAATTTCACCATTTGAATTGATAATTTTGCATCCTTTGGAGTCAAAATTTACTTTATATCCTCTATCACATAATTGACTAACACTAAGCAAATTATTCTTCAATCCATCAACAAGCCATATATTTTCAATCAAATTTTTACCAAGTATGCCAATGGAACCACTACCAATGATTGTACCTTTAACATTGTTTCCTTAGATAACACTACCTCCAAGCTTGCAAGTAAGTGTAAAGAGCTTTGCATTTCTCGTCATATGCCTTGATCGCCCACTATCCATAAGCCATGTGCTTTCAATGATAGTAGATTTTAGACATACGTTGTCACACCCCGAATTTGGAGTGGACAGTTCTAGAGTTTGAGTCAGTAAAATACGCCGGAACCACGTAGAACCTATGTCAGAATAGAAAAAAAAATATGAAATTCACTAATTTTTTTTCCTTTCTACAAACATTTCTTCTATATTATCTAAAACTAGAATCTTTCATAATTGTATTCCTTTGTCACACTTGGATGCCACAGTGTTGTTATTTCCAGAGCTGCATTACCTGTAAAACAATACTGAAAACAATAGTAATGCTAGAGATGAGCCGCAACTCAGTGAGTGTTCTTACTTTTTAGTGTGGTTTAAATTTTACTTTACGTTGTTAACCAGTTAAGTATCTTATTAGAACTTATAAGACTTTCATCGTTTAATTTTTCATACTAGCATGCTATTCCATATTTAAATTCACATTACATTTATATTCATGGCATATTCATAATAGTAGCAATTTAAATATAAGCATACAATACAATCATGATTCTATAGCAATAGTCGTTCATGGCAGATTTAACAAATAATAATCATAACAGATTCACAATATACATCTTCAAGGTAAAATCATAACAACCTAACAGTTTAACATGTGATTTTTATAAACTCATATATACCGATACTAACTCATTTCAGTACTTACTATTTATTAGTCTAACTTTATGAACTTTTCCATATAAATAGATTACCCAATTCTAGGTAATTTAAGTGGATATAAGATGAGTCTATATTATCTATTTATGTAGTACTCAACATAAAATACTAATTATCCAATTATCTTTGCCTTTGCATTTATTCTCAATATGAGAATTTGGATATATGTATTATATTTGACCTTCAGGTTATATAATATACTTGTATCAAAAGTTAGAACTATATTATTCTTTTACTGTTTTTAACAATAATACATATTATTAAATTATTAGTATTTGATATTTACTTTATAACTAAAAATTTGATTAATATAAATGTTGAGTTATAATAATATACTCATAACAGAATAAATATTTTACTCTACCTGAGTGTAATAAAATATCTGTTTAGACAGAGATTCTCAGAATTTATCACTGTACTTATACTAAATTTAAATTTTATTTTAGTACTCTCAATTCACACATAAATTAGATTTACTTGATCAGAGTAGGTATTTGGACTCAACTTGAGTATACAAAACAAAATAACTTTGGAAATCATATGACAGTGTAGAACAGAGGCAGTCTAAAGACTATAAATAAAAACAGCCAGAGGCTGAATTTTCAGGGAAGTAACTTTCCCCTTATGCGCATTTCAGAACACCAATGTACATTTCCTAGTGGTTTAACCCCTACTAGGGTTGGGCTCTGTTAACATGATTATCATAAAATTAGGTTTGGTCATCGGATTAGTCTCAGAAGGCTCATCCGGAAGGTCATACATGAATTTAATTGGCTTACTTCACTACAATGATCTAATAATCGATCATTTACTTATACAGTAAAATTACTGATCGGGATATTTATGTGTAATACTATTTTCTTTAGTCTTATTTCAGGTACTAGTAGAGTCTTTACTATTATTTATTTGCACATCTTTAAAAAGTTTTATTCTTTAACTAGTCATACTTTATGACTAAACACCTATTTTTGTTAACCTTTTAATTTAATTCCATGAATTAAATATCACATAAATCTCATGTATTCTATATATATTACAAAAACAATAAACATGACATCAACACATTTTTAGCATTAAATATCATAATAAAGTTCTATCATTTTCCAATCATCATTTCTAACACATATGCATTTTAATAATATTATATTTTACTTAAAACTCATAAAGTAAAATAATCTCTAATTCTTAATACCTTCATTATATTACTAATTCTTACAACTTCCCCCTTCGTCGTATTCAAGTGGTCATAAAATCCAACATCACTACCTCAAAGTAACAATTAATCTAAAAAATATATTCTTGTATTTATACAACATATAGCTTCGTATATATATTCTTACTTCCTTAATTAATTTAATAGATAATTTAACTTAATTTTCTTAGCTTACCTATACATATTTCATAAATTAATTTTGAATTGCAATAAGGTTATACATAAACACTTCCTCTTTATTATTTTCTACCTCATACTATACTTATTGTTACATAGTTTACTATTATTACTATTATTATTTTTTTAAGTTTCCACGTAAAACAAACAACAATAGGGCTTATCATAACTTTTTATTGTTCTTCTAATTTATAATATCACATCTTAAATCCTTCACCAATCAAATCTTTCCACACGTTACATGTTTGAAAATACGTGTATATATTTATAATTTTACTTACAATCAAACATTACATAAAGAGTAATACTATACATAACTATGTATACATAATATCATCACATACATCAAAGATATTAAGACATGCACGAACTGGAACAATTTATCCTGTTAGTACAAATTATTTCATCTTTCTCAAGTCCATATTTTATTTTATACTTATAATAATAAAATTATAAATAGATATTCTAATTCCTTTTAATTAGATATTTTCATATATATAAGTTTCATAAATTGTCATCTTTCTAAGGAAGCATATACTATGTATATACTGTATATATTTTATATGTATTACATAACCTTGTTATCTTTATTAAACATTAATTTTACTTTAATTTCCTAGCACATATGTATATACTTTTCTGTTTAGGCATATATATATATTTATTGATACTAATATTTAATTTGCTCTTAATTTCTATTTTCACTTAGTATTATTTTTAATTCCTTCTCCATGTAAATAGAACCATTTATTCATATATATATGAGTATTTATTATTTTATATATTTTTTTTCTCCGTTTACATATATTTTTTCGTAATCATTATTTAGTGACAATGACTAAAGCCATCTTCACTTTTCTATAAAATATCCACCATAAATTCTCACAAATTAATTTGTTACAATATTCACACTTGTCTTAAGTACTTACTTTTAATTTTATTTCAACCAAACATTACATACACAACCAAACGGTGGCTAATTTGGAAATTTGCTATCCAACTTTGTTTATTAAACAATTTCATTTTCATATGCTCTTATCTTTTACTTCACACGTTAGAATTGAATTCTAAAGTGATATTCTTGTTCATCTCAACACACCCCATCTATAATATTAATTTCATAAATTATCATTCATGTTTGAGGAATTATATTTCATGTATATCTTATATATATGTAATGTATATCTTATGTGCATATTTCATTATTTTTAATACCACCCATAACAAATTCATATCATCATCCTATAAAGCTATTATTCATGAACACTTAAACTCACTCTTTACTATATATATTCTAACAGTTTCTTATGTTCAAATTCATTTTTATTTTGGTTTCTTATTACATATAAATCAATTATATTACTTAGTTTCTTCTTCATACTCAAGATCATATTTCATTTTTTTTATTGATCATAAATTTCTAATTTAATTTTTAGCTTTTAATTTTTTTTTTCATCTTCAAATTTAAATTTTCAAACAAATCCTTTACAATCAAGTTTTTTTTTAGCAAACAACACATAGAAGTCATATTTTAAAGGTTTTGAACACTTACCTCTTGTAGATCTCTTTAAATATCACCTTCTTCCCCTTTCGTTTGCAAACTTCTGCCCATTTTTATCTTCCCAACCCAAGCTTGTTCCCTTTTCAAGCTCTCTTTCTCTTTCTTTTCTCTCTGTTTAATGTGTGTGTTTGGCTTAAATGGTAGTATTTAAGATAAATTAACATAGTTTGTATAAATGCTCTTTTATAATAGCCAGAATCAGCATTATTTTATTTTTTGTTGGTTTTTAATGATGATGAAGTTACAAGATTTTAACTACCCAAGAAAATCAAATATAGGAAATATATTTTATTATCTATTTTTGTTGCTTTTGTCGTTTGGCCAAGCTTTTCATCTTTTCCTTACACGTTTACAATAGCAAAGCTTTTAAAGTGATGTTATTAAGGACACTTGTTTGCTATATCAATATTTTTAATTCCAAACAATCACAGACTAGATGACTAATGTTCCTATTTATCCAACGCCATGATTTTTATATTCCTTAAATTTCATTTTCTTTTCACACGTTGTCAAGTTTGAAATTCAAACTTGACACTTATGTTTTGTTAATACACTGTTTTTGTAAGAGGAAGGTAAACGTGCCTTTCCTTAGCTTAATATTTGTATATACTTATTTCTTAGACATTTTCCACACTACCATTGTTTTATTAATTTAATTTATATATAAATATATATACATCTTCCAATAGTTTATTTCTTTAATTAAATTTATTACATAGTTTATAGTGTGATATAATTTGATTTGGGGTATACCACTAAATGTAACATCCTCTAACAATTCTTATATAAAAACTATTAGAGAATGTTATTCGATATACTATGCGCGCTCCAATCAATTCATAGAAAACTCTTTTCATAAGTAAAAATTTTCATATTATAATACAATCTGTATATCACAACCCTTATAGATCCAATATTCAAACCAATTTCCAATATCTCCAATATCAATCAGATAAACTTTATAAGTTCATCAAATCAAATAAATAAACAATACATTTCTTTCAATATACTCATTCACTAGAATCTCAAACTTCATTCTCTAAATACATTAATCTTCTTATGTTTACAAAATTTATACAAGCTCTTAAATAGCTAAATTGAAGTATCTATATATATACACCTTATAACTTATGAATACAATAAACACAAGATCTTCTTCTGTTCTTAACTTGCTCCGATGTCCTGATACCTGCGTGTCAGAAAACAATTCTAACATGCTAAGCAAAGCTTAGTGGTGCTTGTATATACATATTTTAACACTTAATATTCAAGAAATATACTTATGAAAATATAGCAATAACACTTAGTTTTAAGAAATATTTCAATATATGAACTAATTTTAGTAACAAATCAATATACCATGCTGATTACACAAAATAATAGTTATCCCTATATAAAAGTTATCATATAATACAATACTTTAGGTACTGCATCTTGTCTCATTGAGAATCATTTTATTCAAGAATTGTTGTCTCATTTGATAACATTGTTCACAATACACTTATTTTGTTTTTCACTAAATCTTTCTTTTCAAATTCACATATAGTATCATTTTAGTCAAGCTATACTTTTCATCACTTAATTTTAGTACTATCCTTTAAAGCACTTTGTATCTCACATAGACACTTTCATTCATTTGAAATACTTTGGAGCACTTTGTATCTCATAGCATTATATACACTTTTAATCCTTTGATTACTTCAATACATTGAGCATAACATTACCATTACGTGCATTTGGACTTTCACTTGTAAGCATTAATATATATATTACCATTCACTTTTACACTATAACACAATACTTCAATTTCAAGTAATTGACTTATATTATTATTTTACATTTCTTTCAACTATCATGTTCACATATATTTTCATTAATTATGCCCAAACATACTAAACATAGATCATAGGTTTGGATAACATGTTAGTATAGCAATCTCAAGAATTTATAATGGCAATTATGCCCACTATCATTGATAACACAATGTGTCCATTAAAGGCACGAGGTGCCCACTATCACTGTGGCTATCCATCCTCTGGTTAACCATTCAATCCAAAGCTAGATATAAATTTAATATGATTTGGGCAATTCATTAATTTTGATGAACACTACATTGTTTATTTCCTTTCATTGATACTATACTCTTATCAACATTTGGTAGATTATATATGTGTCACGTATCTAGAGTTTATCACTCGTTTTCATACCTTTAACACATTAACACAAAAGTATGGACTAACACATATTAGTCTCATGTCATTGATTAATACTTGTTTATATAAACACTCACTTGTTTATATAAGCACTTGTTTATATTTCACTTGTTTATATCATTTCATTAGTACATTACTCTTATCAATATTTAGTATGATATATATATTTGTTACTTATCTCAAGTTTCTCACTCTTTTTCATGCATTTAACACATACACATGAAGTCTCAATACAATTATTCACATATTAGTCTCATACTAGACCCGTAGATCACAAATTACAAGCCAAAAACATTATTTAGGTACCCCACGGCCATGGCATCTCAACCCCACGCCCGTGGGATCCCAAATGAAGCTCTAAAATAAGTTTGAAGACCCCACGGTCGTGGCCTCAAGGACCACGGTCGTGGTATATAAAACTCCTCTGTTTTATCAAATTTTTTTGAAGAAACAACATCACTTTCAATCCCACGGTCGTGGCCCTCATTTGCCACGGCCGTGGCATTGATTTTGGGACTGTTTTCGGAGTAAACTCATGTATTCTGCACTTTTAACTTCATTAAACATAAACATATTGAAGATCTAAGATAATAATGTATCAAACTCAATATTTTGACATAAAAAGAATTCATATCAAATACCTTCACTTAGTTAAATTTTTAACCATTTCATATGGATAAAAACATGATCAAACCACTCAATTCTCACTCAATCATCATATAAAAGTTATTTTTCACTCAACAATCCAATTAATCAATATTTTCAAGAAATATCTCATCATACATAACTCAATCATTCAATTAAATAATTAAAACTCATAAAAATTCATATTTTTGCAAAGTATAAATCAAAAGCACATACCTTGTTGATAATCACCACTTTTCCAACTTATTCTTCTCAACACTTATATTTAGATGTAATCTTATCTTAGTTTTGATTCAAATAATAGAAAGAAAGAAGAAAGAAGAAACTTTGGTGGTGTTGGTGATGGTGGCGTGGAGAGAAGAAGGAAGAAAGAAATCAGAAAATTCTACACAATTGACACATATATATATGTATAATATTTTTAATCTAGTGAGGAAATGCTCATAATAACTATAGTGCACCCTCATTCTTAACCGTTGATTTTAAATCGAGTTTTCATCTCGTAAAACAGTAAAAATACTCTTTTCAGTAAAGTTTTAAGATACACAATTTACTCTTCTCTACATATAGCATTTATCCACAAGGCTTTGGTCACTGTACACTATCAAGTTTTCATTATTAGTCAAAGCGTCCCTGTTTAACATCTTGACCATTACAATTCTCCCCCACTAAAGAAATTTCGTCATCGAAATTTACATACTATGACACTAAGCTATTTACTTTTTTCAATAATTTCAAATTTCACATACAATCAATGATCTTATTAACTTATCAATCCACGTAACACTTTCAAAATAATTGTCTTATAGAACTGTAGAAGATTATTCAACTCTACACACTTACACTTTGCAAGGTTAATTTTGACTTTGCCTTTATTCCTCTTTAATTTTTTTTATTATAATTTATCTCATTACATTCCACTGTTATATATGTATCTCATTCTTTCTCTTATATACTAAACATTAAATCCTAGTTCCGGATAACGGGTCACTGATGGCAAGTAAATGCCCACTGTATCAATATGGCCAAAGGCCCACTATGGCATGAATGCCCATTGTATATGATGTTACGGAGTGACCACTGAGAGAAAGGAACCAAAGGTCCGCTATGATGCAAAGCGTCCACTGATGGCATAGATGCCAATATCACTGGGACATATATAAAAAAAATGTACTCTATGGCACAAAGTGCCCACTTTCGATATGGAACATAAATGTTCTCTATGGCACAGAGTGCCCACTGTCAATATGGGACATAAGTGTCCTCTATGGCACAAAGTGCCCACTATCAATATGGCATAAAATGCCCACTATCACTTTGAATATTTACCCTTTAGCTAATCCGGAAACTAGATTTAATATCAGTATTATTTCTTTCAATGGTACAAAGTATTGTCAATTATAATATACTTTGAAATATAACACTTTCTCTTTGCAATGTTTGTTTCTTACTATAAGTGTATAAGATATAAACAATCATTTCAAACACAACACATTTACACATTATACTTGTTTTCAATTAGTTCGATTGATTTTATTTATTCATCAATCTTTATCTTTTCAAATCATTTCCATGTGTCCACTGTAATAAGGAAATCTACAAAGATTTCCACTCCTTACTTGTTTCATTATTTTCTTAACATATTAAGAATTTATCACTATTCTTTCACTTGAAGAGTACATGTACATTTATACTTTATTCTCTATGTCTTATACACACATTCACACACACACATATGTATATATTGCTAACTTGTTCTACCATACATTATTTCACTAGAAGGGTTCACTGCCTTCACATCTCACTACATTCTTTTCTTTTTACATTATCACTTCCTTTCTTTCTATTGTAATCAATTAATATCAGTTATCTCTTTAACACTACTATATATAATCTATAAATTGTTTTTACTCACTAAAGAATGTGACTATCACATATTTCATTAGCACACAATATATAAATCTCACATTCTTACTTTCATTACTCAATCAATTTGTTTATACCTCTTTAGTTTCTTTAACTTGCACTTCACATTATGTACAATCATTACTGATTTATCAATCTATCATGCTTTTCACTTTATTTCAGAAATTATCTTATTTCATCATGAAGATGTTAAATCCACTAATCACTTGTACTTGTCTTTTATCTTTTCTCTAACTTTACACTTATGTTACATATCCAATTACATTTATCCATACTTTTCTCAAGTTTTCTTCACATCTAAATTTCATCATTTAATGAAGTGATTTCATTTCAATCGTATAAGCAATCTTTTGTCACTTATAACTATTTCCAAGATGTATTCATTAATTCACTACTAATTCTCCCCATAAACTCTACTCTGTGAAAGTATGCACATTACTAAAATTTTGTAGAACAGCAGTATACATAGGCAGATACATAACCATGCGAATGGTCTTGCACGTCTCTACTGAAATTTATTTTCATTGTTTTAAGGGCACAAATATATGCATGTCCATATAAATGATCATGCACCTCAATATTGGAATTTCTTCTCAAAGTTTGAAGAATAGACATTTACACAACCACATATGCATGACTATACACATAATCATGCATATCTCCGTTCGAATTTCTTTTCTTGATTTAATCAATAAGTTATTCATAAGGCAACTCATACAAATTACAAAAATAGGATTCAACTCATCCATGCACTATCAAATTCAAATCTCAATGTCTATAACCCTAAAATTTTTCAAAACATTATCTTCTTTCACAACCATCTATTAACTCTTAAATGATTCCATGATAGATTTAATCATTGTTCCAGTTAAATACACATTTACATATTGCACGGAGAACTTTACTATCATAGAAGTAAAGTTTTCACAATTATTTATTACACCATATCTTTCACAAGTACTGGTGTTTTATCAAATCACAAATCCCTTTCATTAAATAGCACTCAATAGTATTCAAGCACTAGCCTCTTTATCAATACTCTTACATTACTTTTCATTTCAATCTTTTGTTTTGATGATGTTTTAGACGATAATAGAAGACACTAGAAATCTTTCCATAAGTTTTAGGACTTTTATCCAATATACTCACTTATACAATAATTTTGATGCATTCACGTGCTTTCATTTAACTATCACTTCAATCCTTAACATTGAAACATTATAAAAACAATTACTTTTGACACTTTAACACTCCATTATCCATATTTCACATCTAAATTATAGCTCGAATTCATTTTGAGTTATAAGGGTATTTTCATAATTTCTTACCTCTTCGAAATCTTTTTCCACTATACAGATATTATCCATACTCGGATTCACTGTTACTCTTATTAAGGCTTATTTAACCTTATCATTATCAATTCCAAATGCTCTCATATCATAATCACTCCACTTTGACACTCATATATTCACTCACTTAATGTAGAACATCAATACTTAATGTTGTACAACATGACAATTCTCATTCTCGTCAGAAATTTCATTCTCGAAATTTATCTTTCTGTCATAATTCATTCCTCAATTTCCAATACATTATTACACTTCCACTGTGTTACTTTGACATATCTCTTTCGTTACTCACATCTTGTTTTCTTTTCACATCATTTTTTTTATCACAAATAGATTTAGTGCACTCCAAACAATACACTACGAATTGTCAATCAATTCTTAGTAAACATTCTATTACCATAAACATATGGAATATCAATTGTGGAACAACACATATCCACTTTTTCACTTCACATAACTTAGACAATTACATTTCACTTCTCCCATAATTCCACATGCCAGAAACGCCTAAACCACGCTCTGATACCACTAAATGTAACATCCTCTAACAATTCTTATATAAAAACTATCAGAGAATGTTATTCGACATACTATGCGGGCTCCAATCAATTCATAGAAAACTCTTTTCATAAATAAAAATTTTCATATTATAATACAATTTGTATATCACAACCCTTATAGATCCAATATTCAAACCAATTTCCAATATCTCCAATATCAATCAGATAAACTTTATAAGTTCATCAAATCAAATAAATAAACAATACATTTCTTTCAATATATACTCATTCACTAGAATCTCAAACTTCATTCTCTAAATACATTAATCTTCTTATGTTTACAAAATTTATACAAGCTCTTAAATAGCTAAATTGAAGTATCTATATACATACACCTTATAACTTATGAATACAATAAACACAAGATCTTATTCTGTTCTTAACTTACTCCGATGTCCTGATACCTGCGTGTCAGAAAATAATTCTAACACGCTAAGCAAAGCTTAGTGGTGCTTGTATACACATATTTTAACACTTAATATTCAAGAAATATACTTATGAAAATATAGCAATAACACTTAGTTTTAAGAAATATTTCAATATATGAACTAATTTTAGTAACAAATCAATATACCATGCTGATTACACAAAATAATAGTTATCCCTGTATAAAAGTTATCATATAATACAATACTTTCGGTACTGCATCTTGTCTCATTGAGAATCATTTTATTCAAGAATTGTTGTCTCATTTGATAACATTGTTCACAATACACTTATTTTGTTTTTCACTAAATCTTTCTTTTCAAATTCACATATAGTATCATTTTAGTCAAGCTATACTTTTCATTACTTAATTTCAGTACTATCCTTTAGAGCACTTTGTATCTCACATAGACACTTTCATTCATTTGAAATACTTTGGAGCACTTTGTATCTCATAGCATTATATACACTTTTAATCCTTTGATTAATTCAATACATTGAGCATAACATTACCATTACGTGCATTTGGACTTTCACTTGTAAGCATTAATATATATATTACCATTCACTTTTACACTATAACACAATACTTCAATTTCAAGTAATTGACTTATATTATTATTTTACATTTCTTTCAACTATCATGTTCACATATATTTTCATTAATTATGCCCAAACATACTAAACATAGATCATAGGTTTGGATAACATGTTAGTATAGCAATCTCAAGAATTTATAATGGCAATTATGCCCACTATCATTGATAACACAATGTGTCCATTAAAGGCACGAGGTGCCCACTATCACTGTGGCTATCCATCCTCTGGTTAACCATTCAATCCAAAGCTAGATATAAATTTAATATGATTTGGGCAATTCATTAATTTTGATGAACACTACATTGTTTATTTCCTTTCATTGATACTATACTCTTATCAACATTTGGTAGATTATATATGTGTCACGTATCTAGAGTTTATCACTCGTTTTCATACCTTTAACACATTAACACAAAAGTATGGACTATACACATATTAGTCTCATGTCATTGATTAACACTTGTTTATATAAACACTCACTTGTTTATATAAGCACTTGTTTATATTTCACTTGTTTATATCATTTCATTAGTACATTACTCTTATCAATATTTAGTATGATATATATATTTGTTACTTATCTCAAGTTTCTCACTCTTTTTCATGCATTTAACACATACACATGAAGTCTCAATACAATTATTCACATATTAGTCTCATACTAGGCCCGTAGATCACAAATTACAAGCCAAAAATATTATTTAGGTACCTCACGTCCGTGGCATCTCAACCCCACGCCCGTGGGATCCCAAATGAAGCTGTAAAATAAGTTTGAAGACCCCACGGTCGTGGCCTCAAGGGCCACGGTCGTAGGATATAAAACTCCTCTATTTTATCGAATTTTTTTTGAAGAAACAGCATCACTTTCAATCCCACGGTCGTGGCCCTCATTTGCCACGGCCGTGGCATTGATTTTGGGACTGTTTTCTAAGTAAACTCATGTATTCTACACTTTTAACTTCATTAAACATAAACATATTGAAGATCTAAGATAATAATGTATCAAACTCAATATTTTGACATAAAAAGAATTCATATCAAATACCTTCACTTAGTTAAATTTTTAACCATTTCATATGGATAAAAACATGATCAAACCACTCAATTCTCACTCAATCATCATATAAAAGTTATTTTTCACTCAACAATCCAATTAATCAATATTTTCAAGAAATATCTCATCATACATAACTCAATCATTCAATTAAATCATTAAAACTCATAAAACTTTATATTTTTGCAAAGTATAAATCAAAAGCACATACCTTGTTGATAATCACCACTTTTGCAACTTATTCTTCTCAACACTTATATTTAGATGTAATCTTATCTTAGTTTTGATTCAAATCATAGAAAGAAAGAAGAAAGAAGAAACTTTGGTGGTGTTGGTGATGGTGGCGTGGAGAGAAGAAGGAAGAAAGAAATCAGAAAATTCTACACAATTGACACACATATATATGTATAATATTTTTAATCTAGTGAGGAAATGCTCATAATAACTATAGTGCACCCTCATTCTTAACCGTTGATTTTAAATCGAGTTTTTATCTCGTAAAACAGTAAAAATACTATTTTCAGCAAAGTTTTAAGATACACAATTTACTCTTCTCTACATATAGCATTTATCCACAAGGCTTTGGTCACTGTACACTATCAAGTTTTCATTATTAGTCAAAGCGTACATGTTTAACATCTTGACCATTACAACATACCTACAAGAATATTCACCTTCTTTTAGGTACCTAAATGAACTTGGGTCATTGGGGGTTAGTAGTAGAAGGATCCTTTAACATGAGATGAGCCTTCCTAATATAACAAAAAAAAAAAAATACTCTTATGCCCAAATTTCATGCAATATGTTCATTGATACAAAGTTCTATATTTATGCATTTTCCTATTTGCATTCACACAATTGCAAAAATGAGTTTATTTTTGAGTATTTTTATATTGATGTACATATCTAGTATACATGAATACATGTTTTGCTCTTGAAACCTTAGTTCTAGAGTCTTATGAGCTTAATGTAATCCTTTTGGGATTTTTTGGGTTTGGTTTGTGCATTAGTATTTTTTACAACTTCAACACTAGATATATGAGTTATAGATGCTTTCACAAATGTTGGTTTACTAGAAGTAGCATTGGATGAGCCATTGAATCCTAAACCATATTTCAAGGAGGGTGACCTTTGATTATTAATCAATGTATCTAATGCTTCCTTTCCCTTATGAAACTTTGAGATAGATTCTTTAAGTTCTTTTAGTTCATGCCTCAAAATTTCATTTTCCTTGATCATATTCTCTAAGCTATATGATTTTTTATTCAATTCATCAATTGATTTCAATAATTATTCATTTGAGATTTTTAATTCTAATGTAGAATTTTTCAAGCATACAAAATCTTTTTCTAGCTTATAGCATTTGTCCATATAGAATTTCATCTTAGAAAAATACTTTTCTATTCTAAGGTTCCTATGCTCAACATGTCACAATCACTTAAAGCATCGATATCATTTTCATCATATGCAATTAAATTCAAGGATTGAGTACCTACCTTATTGGATTCATCCTCAATAGCCATGAGACATAAATTGACAATTCCTTCTTCCTCTTCTTCTTCTTCTTCACTTGAGGAAGAGTCATCCCATGTAGCTTTCAGAGATTTCTTTTTTTTCTTTGTCCCATTTTTTCTCATTTTTCAACTTAAAGCAATCCGATTTGATATGACCAGATTTGCCATATTCATAACATTTTACTTCATTCTTTTTATCTTTATCTTTAAAAGAGGATTTAGAGAATGTATCTTTGTTAGCTTGCAATATTCTCTTAATGTATCTTTGTTAGCTTGCAATATTCTCTTTCTTTTCCAATCATTCAACCTTTTTGAAAATAATGCCATTTCTTCTTCATCGTCACTTTCTTCATTGCTTGAGCTCTTAATCTATTTAACTGCTCTGAAAGCTATTGGTTTTCTCTTCTCTTTTTCACCTTGTTCTTCTTCTCTTTCGGTGTGCAACTCAAAGGTGAGTATTTTTCTAACAAGTTCATCGGTTCTCAAAGAGCTAGGATCATGTGCTTCTTCAATTGAAGAAACTTTGGATTCAAAGTTCTTCTTTGCTCTTAGAACTCTCAAAATTTTGCTGTTGACTTTATCTTAATCATATACCTTGTCATATTTCTTCAATTCATTGATGATGGCAAGCAAGCAATTGGTCATGTCGTAACATTTTTATTAGACTTCATCTTGAATAGTTCATACTTATGTATATGCATTTGCTTCTTGGTAAGCCTCACTTGGGTAGTACTCTCATGAAAGTTCTCAAGATTTTTCCAAATGTAATGAACATAAGTGAGATGTTGGACTTTCCCACCTTCTTTTCTTGAAATAGAATTCATCAAGATGGAGGTTGCCCTATGATTTTTGAATCGATCCCTTGTATCCGTACTTGACCATTATGTTTTAGGAAGAGAAACTTAGACACCATCAACTTCATGAGTTGGAGGTTTCCACCCATTTTCAACATAATCCCAAAGCTCATTGTCTAGGAATAAGGACATTTTGTATTTCCAATAGGAATAATCCTTTCCATCAAAGTAGGATCTAAAGAAAGAGTTGAGGTTTCCATGAGAGTTTGAGGTGGATGAAGAAGTTTCCATTGTAGATCAAATTTACAACTAAGCTTAAGAAGTTTTTTAAGCTCTGATACCAATTGTTATCCCAAGATGACAACCAAGAGGGGGGTGAATTGGTTGTTTGAGAATTAATGAGAATTTCAATGATTGACAAACAAGAAATGTAGAAGATAGAAGAAGGTTAAGTAAAAAATAGAAGAATGAACACAAGAGATTTATAGTGGTTCAAATTTATCTTGATCCTACATCTACTTTCTTAATAACTTGTTAAGGTTCTACTAGCTTTGAGTTTTTACAAGCTTAACTCTAACTTGGTGTTTTCATAAGTTTAACTCTAACTTGGTGTTTTCACAAGCTCATGCCGAACTTTACAATGGCTTGAGATCAATCTTCACAACCCTTACAAGAGTTTTTCCAGGCTTACTCTCAAAACCTAAGTGTTTATAAGCTCACACTCAAACTATAATGGTGTTTAATGCTCACACCTAACACTCTTAGAGTTTATGATGTTTGATCCTTTGATCTTTTGATAAGATAATGAAAAATGTTGTTCAATGAAATTACAATATCAATCAAGGTGTTCTCTAACAACAAAAATGAAGTTTAGTGTGGTTTTTATAGCCTTTTGACTTAAACTAGCCATTTGAGGTGGTCTCCGCATGATTAGTGCTTGTCTCCCACTAATTCTGTGTTCAAAGCTCAGTGTGAGATCGCTCACTCGGTGTGCGGCACGATTCAAAAAGCTCTAAGTAATGGCTACTTCCAACGGTCGAATTTTGTTGTTGGACAGAATCTAGTTGCCCATACCTGTATGTCTCGCGATCGCCTAGCTCGGTGTGCGGCCGTTCGACACAATATTACTATTGAATTCAAATGTCTCTTTCCACGTGTTTGATTCTTATTGGGCTAAAATATTTGGGGCTCAGATTCAAATTTATCGGACTCGTGCAGTCTCTTAGTTCCTTTAAGCTGGCGCACATAATGTTGAGCATCGAGGAATAACAACAAAGTCTAATCGTTATCTCTTTTGTATTATTTAGCATTTTTGTTCATTGTTGTGTACGGTTGCTCGGTTTCTAGGGCGGTTGCTTAGTGAGTCTGATGTTCTGATATCACTGCTAATTGAGACTGTGAACTTTTCTGTGAAAATAATGAATTTCTTCTTTGCTGAGGACTTAACTTTTCTGTGTAAGTTCGATAAGTTTGGTTGCTCCATCAGCACTGTACTTAGCTCGACAGATCCATGGTTCTGTGTTTTTTTCTCTAGAAGGCCATATGTTAGATCAATTTTCAGCTCAGAAGTTCTATGCTTGGTAGATATGTGCTTATGCTATATAACTCAACATTATATATATGTGTTCGATTTTCCTGGCTCAGTAGTTGGGGCAGCACACAGGAGCTCAGGTACCGATGCTATAAAATACACTTGTTTGAAATTATTAGTCCTTTATCAATTTGATTGTCAAAGATCAAAATAATATTTGATTGAAATGAGCTCAACAATTAGCATTTGGCACCACCCAATCAACCATGAAGCTAAAGAAACACTAATTTCAAACTAAAATCCCAAAAGAAAACAAATATCGAAGTTATAGCCTAGAAAGTTTTAACTCCATTCTCATGCCAAAAATTCAAAGCTTGAAACTTTTACACTGCAACAACATAAAAATATAGAATATATGTTATTGCCTTTCCCTTTCCTTGTCTAGCACTTATATTGGGGTCAATAACAATTGAGCCCATTAAAATAAGACCAACCTTAATCTTTTACCAACATAAATTGGTAGTATGGATGAATAAGTGAAGCTATAACTATATTGATCTAAATCCAAGACATTATGCCAGGATTGAAAAAGGTTTCTGCTTTTAGGTGCAAAGTGGTATTTTTTAGTATCTATGTCAAGTATCTTGTGACTCTTCTCATCATCCACAGTGCCAGTTCTTTTCAAAGCACTCTTTGCTCCCATGTTCTTTCATCCATCCCACATTCTAACCAATTAAAACATGAGTACACTATGTCTTTGTCATTAATTACCCTATCATTAGATTTTGATCCAGTCCTTTGCATATTTGAAAGGGACGTATCGGACATTGATAATTACATTTACATAATTTTTCAAAGACCCAGAAAGAAAAACAAAGATACCTTCAACATTGATGACTGCTCATATTTCCCACTCCTAGCTTGGAATACATGTTCAAAATTTTTCGGAGTTGGTGGACCCTATAATGGTTGAAATTAGAAAATTGGTCTACAATACAAATTAATTGATGCAAAAATGAATGCATGCTCAATTAAAAAAAATAGATGATGAAATTTCCACATTAAATTACTCCAATTTGCAACTTTTATAAAGCATTTATAGGCCAAGAATGCAAGGAACAACATAGGCAGTTTGATGTGTTAGCATGACTACTATAATTTCAATCTAACGAACTTAATTGGTTTAAAACCTTACAAAATAATGTACGTATAGAAAAGTTATCTAGAGCCAAATAAACAAAAAGGTCATTTTGAGCTCTAATGAAAAGGAACCCACATTCCATAAATTACTTAATTCACTTCTTAACAAATTCCAACAAAAAGAATCAATATATTGGAGGGAAAATTGAATGCCACTTACAGGGTTTTGAAAATCGGAAGACTTATTACTTGAATGTGAAGATTTAGAGATCTTTATATGCCCTGCAAGTACTCATGCCTGGACTTCTAGTTTTGCTTACATTCAGTGAAGCCATGTTGTAGTTCTCTTCCTCTTAATGTAACTCCTTACTAGTGCTTTAAGCCTTATTAACACTTTTAATGTAACTCCTTGTCTTCAAGATATCCATAAAAACAAATTACTAAACCAAAAATTAATTATAAATTGGCATGCATAGAATAATTAGTATTTCAAAGATAAAACCCTTTTAATTGTAGAAGTAATAATTTCAGTTATGGTTAAAAAGACAAAAAATATTAAATAAATTATTTTTAAATTGATGTATAAATTATATTTAACTTGATGTGTCTAATGCTTTAAATAATTGTTAGTTTAGAACTTCTATGTTTCTGGTAAAGAAGAACCTTAATTTGAAGGCATTTTAAAAATATCTAGCCAAGTGAGAAGACATGAGTGAAAAACCAATTTAAAACTGTAGAGAAAATTCTGAATCCCAAAAACTTAAAACCCTAAGCAAGATATTCTGATCAAAACCCTAAAACCCAAAAATATTTTTAACAATTTTATGAAAGCCTATCACATTTGTAATGAAAGTAGTGCAATGAAAAATTAGAAATGACATTGTTGGTATACACTTAATTCAAAATATTCTAAGAAGATAATCAAAGTCTAGAGCAATACTTTAGGTTTCATCTTACCAATAAAGACTGAAATGGATTTCAAGCCAACTATAAACAATCAATAGTATAAAAGCAGGGGAAAAATAAAAACACACTACTTGAAAAATACTTTTAGATTATGAACCAGTAGCAGCAACCTTTGTTATAACTTTTTTTAAAGTTTTGTTGTAGCACTTGAAAGGTCCACTGTAGCAGGTCAACTAATAAAAAACATGAAAGACAATCCAATAATTAGCGTTTTCCCATTAAAGCCAAATTGAATAAGCTAACAATTTCGAAAGCCCAATAAATATAATGATCAAATAAGCAAGATTACAGGCCTATCATTAGATTGTTCTATAGAGATAAGGAAAACAAAACCCAACATGTCCGTGTTTCTCTTCCTAAAGCATAATGGACAAGTGACAAGATGAAAGCTCATTTCAAGAATAATAGGGTAACCTCTATCTTGATGAATTCAATATCAAGAAAAGAAGGTGGGAGAGTCCAGTAACTTACTTATGCACATAGCATTTGAAAGACTCTTGAGAACTATCATGAGGGTAATACCCAAGTGAGGTTCACCAAGAAGCAAATGTTTGTGCATGAGTATGAGCTATTCAAGATGAATCCCAATGAGAATGTCACCGACATGACTAACCCTTTGCTTGCCATTGTCAACGAACCAAAAAAATATGGCAAGGTCTACGATCAAGGTGATGTTAATAGCAAAATTTTGAGAGTACTTGGAGCAAAGAAAAGTTTTGAGTCTAAGGTTTCTTTAATTAAAGAAGCTCATGACCTTAGCTCCTTAAGAACTGATGATGTAACACCCCTTCCCGACCTACGTGTATAAGCTGAGTAGAGGTGCCACACTATCCTAATGTTACTACCAATTTTACTTAGTCAAATTTTAGTTCCGATTTTTACAGAAATTTTGCCATAGTTTCGCCTAGAAATTGAATCCCAAGTGTCGACAAAACTGGTTTTTTTTTTCTGATTTTTGAAAATATTTTTACACAAACCAATGCAAATAAAATCATTCCCAGTACACGCCCAATAAACCCCCTTATAACCTCAACTACAACCTGCAAAAAGGATTTACACTTCTAGTATAAAATAAAGTAAAGGTTTATTATGAAACACAGTAGATAAAATATTTGTTCACTATGCAGCGGAAAGTAACAATATTTACAAATTCATATACATCAAAACTTCAGTTTTACAAAACATAAAATTTATACATGTTTGGCAGTCAGTCTTTGATCTTTAAGCCCACTATTCATACTTCAAAATCTAGACTCGACTCGGCCTAGAGGAACTCTCTGGTTCTTTCCTGTCACCTGCGCGATGAACCACAATCGCGCTAAGCCCACGGCTTAGTGATACAAACAACCATAATATTATGCCTTAATGCAATGCCAATGTCACACAATCAAGTTTTATAAACAATTCAAAAGAATATTATATTTCACAATCTTACATTATTTAATAATTAATCAAAATATTCATGATTCACATTGAAAACAAAGACAAGCATGGGCCCAAAATACACTAATATGTTATTCAAATTTCAGAGTTACTGCTTTGGTCCATAATCACAATCATCAATACATTTATCCATGGATAATCAACTAGATTTGAGCTTACGACCCAGTCATTTCACTCAATCTAGTTTCTATAATTTGTTTTTGAGGTTTACGACCCGGTCATTTCACCCCAAAAACATCACATTTCACATTTTCTAACTGGAATCGGCTTACGACCCGGTCATTTCACCTATCCAGTGATTCATAGGCATGCCGCCAAAACCAGAACTCTAAAAATTGAATAAACATATTAGGCACACAATCATTTTATTTATCTTTTTTTTTCAATCTCTTTTCATTTCATTTCTCATAATTAATTAGGCAACCATGCCTCCATTATATATCTCATTTGAATCATCATAGCCAACAACCATGGCATCATATCTCATATGATCTCAAATCACAATAAAACAATTCTTCATAACATCATATCTTTCACATTTCATTTCCATATTTCATTTCATCATCATATAAGCAAATATGTTTCAACCATCTCATATTATATTTCAAATCACATTAATCAGTTCATTATTCAAATGGATATAATCAATGGCATTAACACATATTTTACATGCTCATCACAACATTCACATATTACCAAACATAATGTGATTTTTAATATCCATCAACAATGCATTAGGTTCCTTATCACATTTACAATCAAATGTGTGTCAAGTCTCAACATCACATGAATGTATGCAATAGTGTAGTTTGTACTTACCTTAAAACCAACTCACACCAATCTATACACTTACTCTTCCAAGAATTCTCAACACTTAGGTTAGGGCAACTCAACCTCTTCACAACCTAATCCAAAAGGAATATTAGCAAAATGACCATATGAATAGTAAATTCTGGTTTTAGACTCAACTTTATCCTTATTTTGAAAAATTGTATAAAATAATCTACTTGACTAAAAACTCTAAAATTTTTTACAGAACTTAATTTTACATCTTAAAATCATTCCTTTAAAATTTCAGATCAAACTGAACACAAAATCTTGGTCAAATAGTTCACCCAACTAGACTGCCCCAATTGCCCTGCATCCTGGCAGCAGTTCTGAACTTTGTGAATTCCATAAATTAAATTCAATCAACGTGGTTCCAAATTATTTTTCTCAAATACTAGACTCACTAAGCAACAACATATCCAAAATTCAATTGGATATTATTTTTCTACATTTTATTAAAAATC
Organism: Garcia nutans; assembly: GCA_947685225.1. Classification (NCBI taxonomy): domain Eukaryota; kingdom Viridiplantae; phylum Streptophyta; class Magnoliopsida; order Malpighiales; family Euphorbiaceae; genus Garcia; species Garcia nutans. Next base: position 18,713,809 of record CANTUV010000037.1, read on the forward strand.
CTGAAAGATAGCTGTCTCAGTTAAAGTACCTGCTGGAACAGGTCTAATAAAAATAATCTTTCCAAAATCATAACCATTCCAAAATTGAATCAACATATTTTTCAGTCATTCTAGACTCATAGAGGCACAACATATCAAAAATTCACTTCAAGAACATGTTTCTATATTTAATTAAAAATCATACAAGTCACAGCATTTACTAATTGTAAAACAGAAAAATTCCAACTTCACTAAACACAACTCTTACTCTTCCATCACCAACACCAACCTAACTTCTTATCTTTAATTCCATTTCAACACTTTTACACACACCATACACAAACACACTCCAACCATCAACAACACTCCATCAAACTCAAATAAAATTCCAAATAGAACAAGAGAAATCAAGAGAAAACTTACCAAAAATGATGAACTTCTTGAATTTCCAACTTAATCTCTTGAAAACTCCTTCAATTTTGAGTTTGGAACAAACAAAGCTCACTCTTGCTCTCTTGCTTTGGATGGCCGGCCAACAAAAGGGAAAGAGAAGAAAATGAACAAGTGAAAGAGACAAAGTCAAACTTCTCATCTCTTTAAACCTCCACCAAGCATTTCAAAAAGAAAATTACTTAAATACCCTCATCTATTTATTTTAACTTCCTTTCACTTACATGCCCTTTTTAGTAATTTCATAATTAACAAAATAAATATCTTCTTCCTTTGACCATCCATTTGACTTGTATATATGTTATATATATTTCCATATATACAACATATACACTCTCTTTTAAATTCTTTTCTCTTTCCAATTACACATATACATTTTAATTCAAATAAAACAACAATTATACCAAAACTCCTAGGGCACACTTTGGGATATTACAGATGAGCTCGTGGGAAAACTACTCACATTTGAATTGCACACTGAAAAGAATAAAAGAAAAGGATAAAAGAAAAGTAATAGCTCTTAAGGCCATTAAGGAAGTTAAGAGCTCAAGTGAGGAAGATAGTGATGATGAAGAAGAAATGGCTATTCTATCCAAAAGGATAAGTGACTAGAGGAGAAAGAGAAGACTACAAGCTAACAAAGGTACATTTCCTAAATCCTTCTTCAAAGATAAAGAGAAGAAGAATGAAGTAAAATGTTATGAATGTGGCAAAACGGGTCACATCAAATTGGATTGTTTCAAATTGAAGAACAAAAAGAAGTTGAATAAGGAAAAAAAAGAAATCACTTAAAGCTACATGGGATGATGATTCCTCATGTGAAGAAGAAGAGGAAGAAGAGCAAGGAATTACTAATCTATGTCTCATGGCTATTGGGGATGACGATGATCACACCAATGAGGTAGGTACTCAACCCTTAAACTCAATTGCATATGATGATAATGTTGATAATGCCTTAAATGATAGTGATTTGATTGAGCACATGAACCTTAGAGTAGAAAAATATTTCTTTAAAATAAAATTTTGCAAAGATAAATGTTCTAAGCTAGAAAAAGATTTTGTATCTCTAAAGAATTTTACATTAGAATTAAAGACATCAAATAAACAATTATTGGAATCCATTGATAAAATGTCTAAGAACTCATATAGCTTTAAAAATATGATCAAGGAAAATAAAATTTTAAAGAATGAAATAAATGAATTAAAAGAATCTATTTCAAAATTTCATAAGGGAAAAGAGGCCTTAGATACATTAATCAACAATTAAAGGTCATCCTCTTTGAAATATGATTTAGGGTTTAATAACTCATCTATCACCACATTTAATGCATCAACATTTATAAAAGCATCTACAACCCAAACCACTAGTGTTAAAGTTATGAAGGACACTAATGCACAAACCAAGCCTAAAATCCTAAAAGTATTATATTATGTTCACAAGGCTCTAGAACTAAAGTTCCAAAAGCAAACCATGCATTCATATATAAAAGGCATGTACATAAGCACAAAAATGCATAAAAACAATCTCATTCAACACATACGTGCAATTGTGTACATAGTTCTTTAAATTTCAATAAGAGAGTGCATAAGTATAAAATCTTATATCAATGCACTTATTGTATAAAATTTGGGCATAAGAGAACCTTTTACTATATTAGGAACGCTCGTCTCAAATTAGAGAATTCTTTTACTACTAACCCCTAAGGACCCAAGTTCATTTGGGTACCTAAAAAAAGATAAACCTTATTGTGTTGTAGGTATACCTAAAGTCTCCTATCAATGAAAGTGTTTGGCTTGTGGCTAGTGAATGTTCAAGGCACATGATAAGTAATGTAAAACTTTTTACAATTCTTACCTACAAACAAAGAGGTAATGTAACTTTTGGAAACAATGCTAAAGGTAAAATCATAAGCATTGGTTCCATTGGTATGCTTGGAAAAAATATAATTGAAAATGTATGGCTTGTTGATGGTTTAAAACATAACTTGCTTAGTATAATTCAATTATGTGACAAAGTATATAGTGTGAATTTTGACTCAAAAGGATGTAAGTCACTTCTTCCAATGGTGAACCTGCATTCAAAGGAGTTAGAATTGAAAATACTTATAAAATTGATTTACATTCTAATAATGCATTTGAATGTTTGATTACTATTAGCAATAATGCATGGATTTGGCATAGAAGATTAAGACATCCTAACATGGATTATTTGCAATGCATTAGTAAATAAGAGCTTATTGATAGTCTTCCCAAAATAAAATTTAATAAGGATAAAATTTGTGAATATTGTCAATATGGTAAACAACATAAAATCTCATTTAAAACTAAAAATGTTGTAAGTATATCTAGACCCCTCGAACTTATTCACTTGGATTTGTTTGGACCAAATAGAGTTGTAAGCATAGGTGGCAAGTTGTATACATTTATGCTTGTTGATGATTACTCAAGATTTTTATGGGTTAATTTCTTAGCTCAAAAGAATGAAGCTTTCAATCACTTTAAACTTTTGCAAGAAGAGATCAAAATGAAAAAAGATTATGTAATCACATCTATTAGAGGTGATCATGGCAAAGAATTTGAAAATGAAAGCTTTAAAAAAATTTTGCAATGAGCTTGGTATTTCACACAACTTTTCGGCTCCTAGACTACCATAACAAAATGGTATGGTTGAAAAAAATAGAACATTGGTTTAAATGGCTAGGACAATACTCAATGAGTATGATTTACCATCTTACTTTGGGTGGAGGTTATGATTTACCATCTTACTTTTGGGTAGAGGCCGTTAATACCGCATCATATATTTTGAATCGTGTTTACAAAAGGCCTTTGATAAATAAAACTTCTTATGAGCTTTGGAATGGAAGAATACCTAAAATCTCATACCTTAGAGTGTTTGGATGCAAATACTTCATATTGAATACCAAGGATAATCTTAGAAAATTTCATCCAAATCAAATGAAAGGCATATTTTTAGGACATTCATCTTTTAGCAAAGTATATAGTGTTTAATAAAAGAACATTAGTAGTTGAAGAATCAATGCATGTTATTTTTTATGAATCCTCTAAACTTAATCAAAGGAAAAGTAGTGCTCTTGATGATTTTATATGTATATTTGAAGAACAAGAAACAAACAATGTTCCAAAGAACAATCACAATGAAATTGAGATAAGAATGGAACAAGAAGAAGAATCTCAAGAACTACCCAAAGATTGGCAATACAAGAAGGACCATCCAAAGGAACTTGTCATTGGTGATACATCAAAGGGAGTAACTACTAGATTCAAACTTAAGTACTTAAATGATGATGTTGCTTTTGTTTCTCAAATTAAGCCAAGGACTATTGAAGAGGCTTTTAGTGATGAATATTGGGTGATTGCTATGCAAGATGAACTTAACCAATTTGAGAGAAACAAAGTGTGGAAACTTGTTTCTAAATCTAAAGATCATTCAATTATAAGATGTAAATGGGTATATATGAATAAGCTTGATGAAAATGGTCTCATTAATAGGAACAAAGATAGTTTCATAGCCAAAGGCCATAACTAAGAGGAAGGCATTGACTATGATGAGACATTTACTTCCGTTGCTAGGTTAAAAGCTATTAGAATATTGCTTGCATTTGCTTGTCACATGAATTTTAAAATTTCAAATGGATGTTAAAAGTGCATTTCTAAATGGATTTATAAATGAGAAAGTTTATGTTGAACAACCTCCCGGTTTTGACGATTATAAATTTTCAAATCATGTTTTCAAACTTACCAAAGCACTATGTAGATTGAAACAAGCTCTAAAGGCTTTGTATGATAGACTTAGTGCTTACTTCCTAGAAAATGATTTTTCAAAAGGTAAAGTTGACACAACTCTTTTTTTTTTAAAAAGAAAATGCATAACATTTTAATTGTACAAATTTATGTTGATGATATTATATTTGGTGCTATTAATGAATCCTTATACAAGGAATTTGCTTCTTGTATGACCAGAAAATTTGAAATGAGCATGATGGGTGAACTCAAATTCTTCCTTGGACTACAAATAAAGCAATACAAGGATGGAATCTTCATCAACCAATCTAACTACACAAAGGAACTTCTCAAGAAGTTTGGAATGGATGGTTGCAAAGCAAGAAACACTCCAATGAGCACATCCTTCAAACTTGACAAAAATGAAAGAGGTAAAGTAGTAGATGAGAAGAAATATCAAGGTATTGTTAGATCATTACTTTACTTAACTGCCTCTAGGGCCGATATAATGTATAGTATCTGTTTGTATGCTAAATTTCAATCATGCCCTAGGAAATCACATTTAAATGCAACTAAAAGAATTTTAAAATACTTGAGTGGTACATTGCATTTAGGTCTATAGTATCCTAAACACATCATTTGACATATTAGATTTTTCAGATACGAATTTTGCCGGTAGCTTACTAGATAGGAAAAGCACCACCAGAGCATGTCATTTTCTTGGTGAATGCTTACTTTCTTGGTTTAGCAAAAAACAAGTGTCATTTGCTTTATCTACAACCGAAGCCATATATGTTGCTACATATTTTTATTGTACATAAGTTTTTTAGATGAAATAACAATTGCTTGATTATGAAAAAATATTTGTTCACATTCCTATTAAATATGATAACACAAGTGCAATTAATTTATCCAAGAACCTCATTCAACACTTTAGGTAAAGCATATAGACATCAAACATTATTTTTTAAGGGAAAATGTTCAAAATCATAATGTAGTTTTAGAATTTGTAGACACACAAAACCAACTTGCCGATATTTTTACAAAACTTTTAAATGAAGAAAGATTAAGCTTCATCAAACAACATATTGGCATGATTGATGGAAAATTTCTTGTATGATCATTATGATCATTCTTTGACTCTTCCAAAATCTATTTTGATCATTTACTTTTGGAAAATCATAAAAAAAACTATATTTGTTGCCTTTGTGAGGTCGCCCAAAAATCCCGAGCGATCGTACATCAACAAATATCTTCTGAGCCCGAGCTTTAAAATTTCTCTTGAGCTAGCACGTGATCACCCAAAGTTTCAAATTTTTAAATTTTCTTGACCGTTACACAATCCTTAGACTTGCATGAGTGCCCACTTCCTGTAGAGCTCGCCAGATCAAGATTGCAGTCACATAACAGGTTGAGTGACCACAAAAACTAATAGATTTTTAAAACTTTGGAACTTTCAAATTCTAGCCCATCTTGCCCCCCCAAACGGTTAGAAACGGTTAGTTTTTCAAATTTTGCCTATAAATACCCTTCTTTTGCATAAAAATACATCTTAACAAACTCACAAACACATTTTCAAACAATCTTTCAAGTCTTTAATCATTAAGAAGAAGTTTTTTTAAGGTTTTTCAAGCTCCATCAATATTCTACTTTCTACCTTTATTTCCATCTTCTACATTTCAATATTTTCATTTCTTGTTTTGATTTTATTGAGGTTATGGTACCCAAAAACAAGACTACCAAGAAGAAAGACGCAACAAGGGTAAAGGGATTATCATTAGAGAATCCCAAACTCAACTCAACCTAAATCAAAACACTTCACTAGGAAAAGTGTTTAACCAAATAAACCCAAGTATAAAACTGAGGAAGAGAAAACTAAATACTACATGTTTGAGAAAAAGACCATAGAACCTACCAAAATACTTGAGGAAGGGATGCTTCTAGCCCTAAACATCTAAGGAGAAATCTATAGCTACCTTGATAGAATTGGGTGGAGGCATTTTGCATTTCAAATAAGCTAGGTTATCTTAGCTTCACAAGGGAGTTCCTAATGTCTCTAAGGGTAGAGAAAAACCAAAATGCATCCTTAGAAATTTATGGAGTTTATTTTAAGCTTTTTGACCAAGACTTTGCATTATCTTTAGAAGAATTTGGTGAAGTTTGGGGATGCCAAACCCATAGAGCTTTCTCCTATATGGATTGAGATTTTCCCTTGAAAATTACTCTTCTTTTTGGAGTGATCTTTCTATTGAAACTGAATACAATAATAGGTCTTCAAAAGCTATCCATTTTAGAACTCTCCTCTTTTGGCTCTTGCATAGAATCATCACTTACACTATCCACCAAAGAAGTGATTGAAATGAAAAGGTCACTCAAGGTGGCATGTTTTTCTTGTATGCTTTTGAGCATAATGAGTCAATCCAAAGTGCTAAGTCCCTCATAGATACCTTCTTATACCATGGGAAGTATAAGGCAAACACTTTCTTTCTCTCGTCCCAAATTTCATAACTTGCTAAACACCTAGGCCTTCTAACCCTTGAAAATCTTACAACACTAAGTGATCCCCTTAATCCAGCCTCCAACTCCATCAACCTAGACTACCTTGAGTATGCTAGATGCATTTAAAAGGTTGATGACCACTATGAGTATACCTTTGGGAGTAAGGTAATTATCCAAAGAGAGAGGAAGATGCCTAGGTACTACATTACGGAAGAAGAAGATGAACCTACTCATGTAGAAGCTGAGTACCCCCTAGACCTTCCAAACCTTCCAAAGAAAAGGGTGAATCATCCAAAACCCTAAACCTCATCCTCAAGGTCATAACTTCTCTTCAAATATAATTCAATCATTTTAAGAAGGATGTAACCAAGATGATCACAAAACTCAACAAAAAGGTTGATCTTATTTCCCATATTCATCATGACATATATGAATTACAAGAAAAATTTGATCTTACTCAATGTGAGTTGAGTGAATGGGATGTGAGTGAGCATATTGAAATCCTAGCATTTATGCGACCGCTCGAGCAACCAAGCGACCACACGAATCAACCAGTCAAGAAAATCAAACTTCATATAATGAATGGAGAGTATGCCGAGCTGTGAAGTTAGAACACAAGATGGCTGTGTGACCACCTAAGCTAACCGAGCAACCGCACAACCATACCGAGCTAAAATTCATAAATTTATAGAGAAGTACACGATCTCAGTGTATGGTGGAGTCAAGATGTCCGATATGTAACACCCCTTCCCGACCTATGAATAAGCCGGGGAGGAATGCTACATCGGGATACGAGCTCTGGTTATGTCAGCTTACTTAATGTTCCTTATAAAAATTTTTCAAAAATTTTGACGGAGTCTCCCTTAAAATTCTAGGTCCCAATTGTCGACAAAACTGATTTTTCTTATTTTTGAAAAATATTTTGTTTCACAATTCAACTCAAGCAAACTCCCAATAATCCACCCTTATAACCTCAACTACAATCCTGCAAGAAGAATTCACACTTCTATATTCACAACCCAACTCAATTTAAAACCATACAATTATTATACATTACTAGATTTACATGCTACATCAAGTTATCTCTTTGTATTGTTCAAATAAGTACATGCCAGTTTTTAATACCAAAATACAAAATGAAGAGCACCACCTAAGTTTGTTGATTACAGACAGATCGCAGGACTCCTCTGCTCGCTACTGGCTCCTTGCTAATAACCTACGAGTTTAGAAGAACTAAACTCGCTAAGCATTGCTTAGTGGGTACTTTAACTAATTACGGAAAATAAATAATAAAAGCATAATGCACTTTTAAAAGCAACGAGTCGTATTGAAAAATAATATCACAGTAAAAACAATCCATACATGTCATATATTCAGTTATTATCATTTTATCAGTTCGCTCCACAAGGTAATTTGGTAGACTAACGTATGGTAAGGAACTAACTGAAACAACTGTATATATATTCTGTGGCTGTGGCCCTAAAAATTTGCGGACCAAACCCTGTGAAATCTGTGGCCGAAGCCCTCGGACCGGAGTCCTATATAACTCGGGCGATTGCCCTATATAACACGGACCGAAGTCCTATATAGCTCGGGTCGTCACCCTATATAACTCGGATCGAAGTTCTATATTAAAGCAGCACTGCATCTAGTATGATATATCATACTCTTACCTTACTCAGTACTATCCCATATACCCAGTGGAGCCAAAAATTTTCATGCCATTTCTTAATCGAATGTGCATTATACAATTATCGACTTACGTTTCTTATATTATTTCAACGTGAAATATCATATTTTTTTCATTTTAATAACATATTATGCTCATTTATATGCATAAGGAATCAATTGGATTACTTTTGAAAAATGACCAAATGAATATTATCAAAATGACCATATGAATAGTAAATTCTGGTTTTTGACTCAACTTGATCCTTATTTTGAAAATTTGTATAAAACAATCTACTTGACTAAAAACTCTAAAATTTTTACATAATTTAGTTTTACATCTTAAAATCATTCCTTTAAAATTTCAGATCAAACTGGACAAAAAATCTTGGTCAAGTAGTTCACCCAACCAGACTGCTCCAGTTGCCCTGCATCCTGGCAGCAGTTCTGAATTTTGTGAATTCCGTAAATTAAATTTAATCAATGTGGTTCCAAATTATTTTTCTCAAATACTAGTCTCACTAAAAACAAAACATCCAAAATTCAATTGAATATTATTTTTCTAAATTTTATTAAAAATCCGGAAACATGGCTGTCTCAGTCAAGGTACCTCCTAGAGCATGTCTAACAGAAATAAATTTTCCATAATCATAAACATTCTGAATTCAACTCAAACTATTTTTCAGTCATTATAGACGTATTGAGGCACAACATATCAAAAATTCACTTCAAGAATATTTTTCTATATTTAATTAAAAATCATACAAGTCACAGCATTTCACTAATTCTAAAACAGAAAAATTTCAAAAAAATGAACAAACAATTAGTTAAAGTACCAAACCTTGCTTTTCCTTGCTCTTCTTGTCTATTTAACTTCCTTTCCTCTCTAATCTCCTTGATTTTCTATGAATTTAACATGTCACATATACAAAGGTAAGAACCCTAGGTATAGACATAGTCTTATCTTATGATTTTTCTAATGGTTGCTAGCTTATTTTCACCATTAAACACCATCATTTCTTTCATCAAATCTTTCAAATAATTATTTCTTGAATTTTCTCCAAATCTAGCTACATGAACCCTAATTTTAATCTCTTAAATTAACCATTAATCCATGAAACTAAAACTAGAGATAGGTTTCTCTTACCTTATAATCTTGTTTGTCACCAAAATCTTCAACCAAAATCCTTAAACTTTAGAAAAATCACCTCCTTCTTCCTTCTCTTATGGTTTGGATGAGTTCACCATGTAAGAGAGGGCTTTTATTTTCTTTCCTTAGCTTATTTTGATCCAAATGGCAGCCATAAGTGGTGAAAATATGTTGGTATAGATGTTGACTTCCAATTGGTACACCTTATAGCAAAAATGACCACTTTTAATTGGTCCACTTGCCTTCTTCTTTTATCTATTTATTTGGCAAGCCATTAGGCTTCCTTTTATTCATATTTTGACCCCCAAAGTTATATTTAATTATAAAATTGCTCCTCCGGTGGAAACGTCCAAAATGCCCTTGTCGGAAAATCGCCCGTAACTTACAAACCGTGCGTTTTCGGAAAAAATCGTGCGCCACCATTACGACCCGATTAATCCCGAGAACACACTTATGGCATTCTTTAGGGTCACTATTAAGAACCGACACAACTTTTCAAAAAATTACTCTTAGGTCCTCGGCCTTTTGAAAAATTACCTTTAGGTCCCGTCGACTTCACGGGCCTCCTTTGCTCACCGATTTTGTTTTTGATTATCTCGAGCCTCTATTTGACCACTTATTTATGTCCTTCTTACCTAATTCTCAACTACCTAAACTTTGGGATGTGACACGATAGGCATAGGACCACACTCAAGCACCAAGCAACTGCACCAGAAACTGAGCTAAAATCATAAACCTACAAAGAGGTTTGTGATCTCAACATGCATTGGAGTCAGGAAGCAAGAAAGTTGTACGACCGTACCGCATGCTCGATGTCACGGGATTTCTTTCTCATAAGCTCAAACCCATGCGGCACTGGCAAACTTTGCCTAACACTTGAAAGAATGCTAGTTAGTCTTCCCTCGAAATGCTTGCCTGGCTTAGACAAGTTCAATGTGGAAGCTAAGTAATAAAGAAAATAACTCAATCACAAGAGAAAAAGAGAAAATTGGGAGAATGCTTGAAAGCTGTTATTACTCAAAGAACTTGAATTTCTTGGATGGTTCCAACAAATGAATCTTACCCCTATTTATACTACTCCACCCTCTCAATGGACGGTGGTGATCTATTTGATCCAACAACCTATATTAAAGTTCTACACAATTTCTAGCATATTCTTTTGAATATTCTATGGCATCTTCCTAAGACATTATCTACTATATTATAGAGAAATCTACACATACACAACTCTAGAACTCTATGGAACACTATAGAATATTTTAGAGAATATTTACATACAAGATTCTAGAGAATTCCTAGCCAAATCTCTCATTTTGGCTAGTCACATGCAAGTCTTATGACATTCTTCCCCACCTAATATGGTGACATTCTCGTCACCTTCAAGTCTTCATAACCTCAAATTTGATCCTTGAATTGCCACAAATGTTGGATAGGTTCCCAACTGGCTTCACTTTCGGGCAATCTCTTTCACTTGACAAGGAGTTCATGTATGGGCGGTTGATTGGAATGGTGTTTCACCTTATCAACCCAAATTTCTTCCACTTGTCATGTTGGATGCGTACACCCTTCGGCGCCCTTTGCGATATTCCACGGCTTGGATCTTCCACATCTTCCTTATATGGTTTTAATGGTTTTAATAAGCTCACATGGAATATGGGATGGAACTTGATTTTAAGAGGCAACTCCACCTTGTTGGCTTGCTTCCCCACTTTCTTGATGATGGGTAATGGTCCCTCATACCTCCTAATGAGTCCATGATGTAGCCCTATCAACCTTGTAGACCTGCGGGTAATTATTGCTCCACTTTGTCTTGTTAGCATACAAGATAAGTCTTCACATATGCCTCAACATCATTCTTTAAGTGAGGCCAATAATAAGCATCTTCCACCAATGTGAGAGTTCGATGTATCCCTGGATGACCAGCCCATTTGCTATCATGGCACTCTTTCACAGCTTCCCTCCTTAAGTTGCCATGTGATGGAACATAGAGCCTTCTTCCTTTGGTGTATACCAAGCCATCTTCTACCCAAAAGCGTATTTTCTTCCCTTCCTTGATAAGAGTAATGATGGTTTAGGCCATGGAATCATGCTCTAGCCCCTCCTTAATTCATGTCTTCAAAGTGCTTTGTGGACTGCTAATGTCGGTGAGCTCTCTTTTTTTACTCAAAGCATCCACAACTAAGTTGGCTTTACCGGGCTTGTACTCCAATATGTAGTCAAACTCCGCTAGAAAGTCTTGTCATCTGGCTTGCTTTGGAGAAAGCTTCTTTTGTGTTTAGAAATAGCTAGTGGCAACATTGTCAGTCTTGACCACAAACTTGCTCCCAAGCAAGTAGTGTCGGCATGTGAGAAAATAATGCACTACCGTGATCATCTCCTTTTTTTTACACCGTGTATTGCCTCTTAGTATCATTGAGCTTCTACTCTCAAAGGCAATAGGATGTCCATCTTGCATCAACACACCACCTATTGCGAAATCAGAAGCATCAGTGTCTTGGAGAGCGCTAACACTGGCTCCTCCACAATTGCCTTCTTCAACTTATCAAAGGCATGATGACATCATGAAGTCCACTCCCAACTTCGCCACTTCTTTAGCAAATCTGTCAACGGAGCGACTATAGAAGAATATCCATTGATGAATCTTCTATAGTAATTCACCAAGCCAAGGAATGATCTTAACTTGGTAACTTTGGTTGGCGCTCAATCTTGAATGGCTTGCACCTTAGACTTGTCCATCCTTAGCTTGCTATCGATGACATGACCCAAGAATGTAACTTCTTCTTGGGCGAAGAAACATTTCTTCTTCTTCTTCACATAGAGCTCATTTTCTTTCAAAGTGCAGAACACTTGCCTCAAATGATCCACATGCTCCTCCAATATTTTGCTATAAATCACAATATCATTAAGGTACACAACTACAAATCGATCAAGGAAAGGAGCAAGTACCTTGTTCATGAGTGTGCAAAATGTGGCCAGCGCATTGGTGAGGCCAAAGGGCATCACAAGGAATTTGTATGACCCATACCATGTGACACATGCCGTCTTTGACTCATCTCCTTCAACTATACGAACTTGATAGTACCCCGATCGCAAATCCAACTTTGGTGAAGTACCTTGCATTTCCAAGTTGATCAAATATGGGATGGGATACTTGTTCTTGATGGTGATCTCATTGAGTGCTTGGTAGTTAATGCAAAGCCGAAGTGACCCATCATGCTTCTTTGGAATAAAACTAGTGCACCATAAGCAGCTTTGGAGGGACGGATATAATCGACATCAAGCAATTCCTTCAATTGCCTCCTTAGCTCTTCTAACTCAGGTGGTTCCATGTGATAGGGAGCAAAAGCGAGTGGCTTTGCTCCAACTTCCAACTCAATGGCATGATCCACCTCTCTTCTTGGAGGAAGCATCTTTGGTAGTTTAGCAGGTATGACGTCCTTGAACTCTTCAAGCACATCTTGAACTGCCTTTGATGCATTTACCTCTCTATCCATGGGGCCTTCGTCTACCTTGAGGGTGGCAAGAAAAGTTGGCTCCTTCCTCTTCACCTCCTTGGAGAGTTAGATTGCAGACACCATTCTCTCCTTACTAATCTCCCTCTTAACGAGAACAACACATGGTTGTCCCTTCTCCATAATGCACATAGTGTCAGCATAGGGAACCAAGAAAGCCTTCATCATGTTTAGAAAGTCTATACCCAAATAAAACTTATTATCATCAATGGGAGCAATAGTGATATCGACCTTACCTCTCCATTGGCCGATTTTGATATTGGTGTCTCGTGCTAAACCATCAATTGGGAGACTCTTAGCATTGACCCCCTTGACGAAGCCCTTCTGCTTGGTGTAGGATAAGCCAATCTTGTTCGCTAGCTCCTTGGCCATATAGACTGTGTTAGCACCAGTATCCACCAAGGCTTGGAGGTCTTGCCCCCAATCTTGGTCTCCACATACATTCAGCCTCGTGGTTGCTCTTCCACTTTGGCTTGGATTACACTAAGTAGGTGCATTGAAGCAAGTCTTCGTTCTTCTTACTTCTCCTCCATGAATAATGCAGTAATCTTTCCATGCTTAGGGCACTCAAAAGCCCGATGAGTCCCATTGCATAAGAAGCAAGCGATCTTGGACTTAGAAGCATCATCCTTGTCCTCCTTCTTTCCCTTGCCTTTGTCCTTGGAGGCTTGACCCTTCTTAGGAGATTTATCCCTATCTCCCTCACCTTTTTAATTATAGGTGGACTTCTTGCCTTGCTCCTTCTTCGGATCCTTGCTCTTGAATTCAATCAAGGACTCGGCAGTGGCAATTGCGGTAGCTAGATCTTGGACTCCTCTTCTTTGGAGTTCAAGCTTGGTCCATCCAGTTAGGCCATCCATGAAGCAAAAGAGAGCATCTTCTTGCCCCATGTTTGGAATCTCTAATAGCAACTCAGAGAATTCCTTCACATACTCCCTTATGTGGCCTTCCTTGTGTTGAAGGTGACGAAGCTTAGCCCTTGCTTCATTTTGTGCATCTTTGGGGTAGAACTGCTTATTGAGTTCCCCCTTGAAGTCTTCCCAAGTATCGATGGTGCAAAGACGCTTCTTCACATCATCACACCTCCTTTGCCACCATACCATGGCGATGTCCCTTAAGTAGGGAGTGATGCTCTTCAACCGTTGACCATCATCGAAGATTTCTACCGCATCAAAGTAGTTCTTGAAGCCCAAAAGGAAGTTGTAGATTTCCCTTGCATTCTTCGCCCCACTATAGGCTTGTGGGCGAAAAATATCCACCTTGTGGGTTGGAGTGGCATGTGTAGCTCCACCTCCATTGGCTATGGCAGTAATGGTGGCCTCCAAGGATTGTGTCTTCCTAGATACTATATCCAAGGCTGTGTTTAAGGCACTTTGTATCTCCTCGTAGAGCTCATCCACCCTAATAGACTCTTACCCCTCGATGCGTTGGTCTATATCCTCGACTTTGTCCCTTATCTTAGACATAGTGGCATTAAACCTTGCCAACCTTTCCTCCATGGTAGCGATGATGTCCCTTGACTTATCCTTGCAGCCCTTCCCTCCTTGGGTGGTGCTAGTAGCAACAGAAGGATTGATAGCTTCTACTATTCTCTCGTGTTGAAGTTTTCTCAATCGAGGCTCTGATACCAACTGTCATGGGATTTCTTTCTCACAAGCTCAAACCCATGCTGCACTAGTAAACTTTGCCCAATACTTGAAAGAATGCTAGTTAGCCTTCTCTTGAAATGCTTGCCTACCTTAGACAAGTTAAATGTGGAAGCTAAGTAATAAAGAAAGCAACTCAATCACAAGAGAAGAAGAAAGAATTGGGAGCATGTGTAACACCCCTATACCCCATATATGCACACTACATACTACTACACCTGTAATATACGTATACCAAATATAGGAGTGCCACGGTTTATATTAGATAACCCAAAATTTCAATTTAACAACAATATAAGTAAACTTAAAACATTCAAATTATATTATAATATATATTTATGTTATAGAACATAATAGATAAAACATTTATTTATTACGCAGAGGAAAATGTAGCGGTATTTACATATATATATACATCAAAATCAATGTTTACAAAACATAAAGATTATACATGTTTGGCGGTTCATCTCTGATCTTTAAGCCCACAATCAACACTTCAAAGTCTAGACTCGACTCGGTCTAGAAGAACTCTCCGGTTCTACCCTGTCACCTGCGCGATGAACCACAATCGCGCTAAGCCAACGGCTTAGTGGTACAAACTACAATAACAATATGCTTCAATGTAATGTTAATGTCACACATTCATATTTAATAAACAATACATAAGAATATCATATTTCAAAACCTTACATTAAATCTTATAATTCATTTATTTCACCATTTATGATTCACATTTAAACAAAGACAAGCATGGGCCCAAAAGAAACTAATATGCCATTCAACTTTCAGAGTTAATGTTTTGGTTCAATTATCACATTTATCATTATCCCAACTAGGCTTCAAGGATTAGGCTCAACCAAGCTTCAAGGGGAGCGAAGCATGCTAAGCATCAACCCAACTTGGCTTCAAGAACCAAACCCAACCTAGCTTCAAGGGTTGTAACATTTCAACTAGGCTTCAAGGACTAGACCCAACCAAGCTTCAAGGGGAGTTAAGCATGCTAAACTTCAACCCAACTTGGCTTCAAGGATCAAGCCCAACCCAGCTTCAAGAGATTGTTACTATTAGGCATGCCACCAACAACAAAACTCTGAAAAGTGAATAACACATTAGATACACAATTCTCTTATTATTTCATCATAGATTCCATTCTCATTTCTTCATAATCATTTAGGCAACCGTGCTCGAATTATTTCATTTGCATCATTATAGCCAACAATAATGGCATCACATCTCATCATTAAGGTATACACAACCAATTGCATTGGATATATAATTTGAATGATAATCATATCTTTCACATTATGCAATTTATAGCATTAATCAAATGTATCAACAATGTAATAGATTACTTAACACATTTATAACCAAATGTGTTAAGTTCCAATGTCATGTAAATGAATGCAATAATGTAGGGTTTGTACTTACTTCAAGAGCAACTCACTCCACACCAAACTCCTCTTTCCAAGAATCTTTCAACACTTGGATTAGAGCAACTCAATCTCTTCAAGACCTAATCCAAAAGGGATGATACACGCTCACTTAGAGATACACATGAGATAATAAGGCTAAGAACCAACTAGGGCAAACTCTACATATGACACGCTCAACAACACGGGCGTGTCCCTGACCATGCCCTAAACTCACAACACAGAAGCTTTGACACGCTCAGAACCACGGGCGTGTCACTGAACGTGTAATACATTCTATCTCACAGAAACATTGACACGTCCAACAACACGGGCGTGCTCATGGCCGTGTCAATTCTTCACCAACACAGTAGCTATGACACGTTCAATAACACGGGTGTGTTACTGGCCGTGTCAATGCTACTACAACACAGAAGCTGTGACACGCTCAGTGACATGGGCATGTCACCCATCCAGAAAATAGAATCATTGACACGCCTAAAGACCTGGCCGTGCTCATGGGCGTGTCAGGCCAAAAATCCTGATTCCGGCAACAATAACAACATAACCAACAAACCTCTTACTTCCACCATTTTCCACTTCAAAAAAACTTAACTAAACACACCCATAAACCATAATAACTTGCAAAAACACCAAAACAACTCAAAACATACATCAAACCCCAATTCACAACCATCACATACATACAACTCAAACACAACACTTACTCTTCCAACACCAAATTTAACTCTATCTCTTCAATCAAACTCCAAAATCAAAATCAAATAAACCAAATACTCTCAAATACACCACAACCAAATATACACATACCATCAACAATCAATCACCAAACTCAAAACACAAACTTAAAAGAAACTAAAGAATCAAGTGGAAAACTTACCAAAAGTGATGAAAACCCTTAGAATTCCAACTTGATCACTTGAAACATCCTTCAATCTTGAGTTTGGATAAGCAAAATCTATCTTTCCTCTCTTGCTATGGTGATGGTCGGCCAAACAAGGAAAGAAGAAGAAGAAGATGAAGAAAGAAGAGCAAAGTCAACACTCAACTCTTCTCTCAACCATTCAATCATCCTTTAATTCTCAACCAAGCAAATAAAATAATAAAATATTACAAATATCATCATCCACTTTCCACTTAATTTCCATTTCAATTAATTTGATAAATAAATAAATCTTCTTTTGACCATTTAATAATTTGACTTGTATATGTTGTATATATCTTTATATATACAACATATACACTCTTCTCTTCTTATCTTTTATCTCTTTTCACTTAAACATATACATTTAATCCAAATACAACAATAAAATATTCCAAAACTTTTAGGGTATACTTTGAGATATTACAGAATGCTTGAAAGCTCTTATTACTCAAAGAACTTGAATTTCTTAGATGGTTCCAATAAATGAATCCTAACCCTATTTATACTACTTCACCCCCTCAATGGACGGTGGTGATCTATTTGATCTAATGGCCAATATTAAAGTTACACAATTTCTAGCATATTTCTTTGAATATTCTATGGCATCTTCCTAATACATTATCTATCATATTCTAGAGAAATCTACACATACACAACTTTAGAATTTGATGGAATACTATAGAACATTCTAGAAAATATTTACATACAAGATTCTAGAGAATTCTTAGCTAAATCTCTCATTTTGGATAGTCACATGCAAGTCTTGTGACGCCGAGCGACGGCACATCACAATAGCCCAAAGCTCAAAAATGGTAGAAGAGATAGTGATGAGCTCATGTGGTGTTTCCTCAACGCTCAATTAGCAGTGCGACCGCCCAAGACAAATGAGCGACCGCACAAATACAATCTATTTGAATTTTAGCACTAAATACCTTTGACCAATAGAAATTGAACATGTGGATGAAGAAATTTAAATCAAATGATAATATTGCTGTGTGTGACCGCACACCGAGCTGTGCGACTTCACGATATGGTAGTATGGGCATCGAAGATCCTGTCAGACAATAAAATTTTACTGTTTGAGTTAGCTGTTAGAGTAATTTTTAAATTGTGCGACTGCACAATGAGTCTCAGCCACCAAATTAACGGAAGACAAGCTTTAAACATGTGGGAACCACTTCAAACGGTTAGTTCAAGTCCAATTGGCTATAAATACCTCAAGAAACCTCTTGTTTGAGGGTAATTGTGATTGTAATAGCCTAAGTAATATACTTTTAATTTCATATACTACAATTAACATTTATATTGTTAGAGTATTGAGTGTGAGCATCAAAAACACCATTATAAGTTGAGTGTTAACTTTGAAACAATTAGATTTTAGAGTGAGCCTTGAAAAAACTCGTGTAAGAGTTGTAAAGATTGATCTCAAACCTTGTTAAAGTTTGATGTGAGCTTATGAAAACACAAAGTTAGAGTTAAGCTTATAAAACTCAAGATTAATGGAACCTTAACAAGTTATTAAGGAAGTGGATGTAGGATTGAAGTAAATCCGAACTACTATAAATCTTTTGTGTTTATTATTCTCTACTCTACTCAATCTTCTTCTACATATTCTTCATCTTGTTTTAAATTT
Organism: Garcia nutans; assembly: GCA_947685225.1. Lineage (NCBI taxonomy): Eukaryota > Viridiplantae > Streptophyta > Magnoliopsida > Malpighiales > Euphorbiaceae > Garcia > Garcia nutans. The sequence goes on from CANTUV010000037.1 coordinate 18,732,442, forward strand.
TTAATTTGACATCAATTCTTAATAATAACCAATTAACCCCCCTCCCCCTCTTGGTTGCTAGTTTGAGACAATAATTTTAGTTACTGATAAAAAAAAGAAAAATAAATAAAATAACCCCTTGTTTGGATGATGGTTTCCAATAGTTTAGTATGATATGATATAGTTTAGTTTTATATTTATTTTGATTTCCAATGCTATGCTATGGTATTTCATGATTTTTTCATGGTTTTAAAACTATGATTTTTGTAAGTTTTTCAAACCACCAAATTGGTGGTTTGCCATAGTTTAGATATTTTTCTGTTCAAAAATACCCTTAATAAGTGCTTAAATTTTCAACTATAATTTTCTAACTTAATAATTTTTCTTTTTTTCTCATCACATTCATTATCTAAAAAATAATAAAGAAATTAATTATCAATTACAAAATAATTATAATTAATAATTAAAATAAATTATTTATAAAAAATAAATTGTTAAATATAACAAATAAATTTAATATTATTTCATATGAATTTTATATTTTTTGATTGAAATTAATTATTGACTATAAAAATAAATTTAATATTATTTTGTATAAATTTTAATTAAAATTAATATTAAATTTAGTTTTGGGGTATTATTATCATTTTATTATTTATGTAACTATATCATACCATCAAACCAAATAAAAAGAGCTTAATTAACCATATTATATCATATCATCTTTTTAAATACAAAAACACTGATTACAGTAACATATTATATAATACCATACTATACCATATATTAATAAACTATACCGTCAGTCATCTAAACAAAGCCTAAATGAAAAAGGCATAAAGGAGAAATATACTTTGTTTTATAAAATGGTTGATGTGTGCATCAGAAAAACAACCTATAAATCCTCAGCTTTTATATATTTATATAGATATAGAGATCCGGTACATCCTAAATATTAAAATAGTGATGCAGACTAGATTTATTATCCTGCCTTGAATGAACTTACGGAAAAAAGTAACATTTAATAACACCCCCTAATAATACATAACACCACATAATAATAGATTAACATCTCATAACACTCTATACTAGTATTTTTAAAGCACCCTATAATACTCCCTACCACACCTATAAAAATTCTATAATAATCTATAATGATAAATAACAATACATATCATATTATATTCATAACATTTCATAATAACCTATAGTAGAATTTCAAAAATATCCCATAATACTCAATCACAGTCTATAATACCCAATAACAATTCATAATAGTATATTAAAAAACACTTTCTTAACATCCTTTAATAATCCATAACACCATATAACACCTCATAATAATCTATAACATCACATAGTATTTCAAAACAACCTATAATATTATTTTATTGACACTCAGCTTAAATTCTATGACATGTCATCCATATCACTCCAATAAATTATTCTCTCCAACGCTACATAAATAACCAACAAATAAATAAATAAAAGAAAGATATATTTTTTTTTTGAATAAAAAAAAGATATATGAACATGATGGTTTAAGATCCATTCATCAACGAATTATCTCAATAAAAAATAAATAAACAAAAAACTCCTGAAACTCAAATCTTGCAGTGAACTATGCAGAAGAGAGAAGGAAATAAAAGCTGTCAAAAGCAAAATCTTTTTTTTTTTAACATACATACGTGATCATTATATGAATCAAGAGGTTAAGAGAGAGAGATTAACGCTAAAAAAAGTGAAATTTTATTTTAGGGTAAAGGTATAGTTGTCCAAAATCATTTATTTTGGCCAGCGGTATCTTTCTAATTAAATCCTAAAAATCAAAACGTAAACTACCATAGATTGGACAGATAGTTAACCCGTCATTTACCAGTGGTTGGGCTTGTGAGTTGTGACTGATCTTCCTAAATTTTTCAAATGATCGTCGTAGTCAGATAGAAACAAGCCCTTATTTTCCGATTAGATTTTCCGAGATATTTTAAGAGAAACGATGTCTGAATCTGGATGCAATTTATCTTCTTTCCTCTTTTAATTGTTCATCCTTCACTTAATTTTACCTGGAATTTCAGCAATCAGGTACGTGCTGCTCATAATTTCTCCTTTTTTTTTTATCTCTCCATGTCCTCTCTGTTCTGTCAAAAAAGAAGGAAGATACTTCACTTTGACATGGTTTGTTCATGAAAGGCCTATAATTGCAGCCTGTAATTTTAAGAAAAAAAAAGGTTTTATAAGCAACTTCCTATTTATTCATTACATATGAGATTCCAAAATGGTTCTTGATCTTCAAGATCTTGTTAATCAATCTTTATTATTTTCAATAGGAATTGCCCTTGATTCTATTGCTTTTCTCATTATTCTTCTTTTATCATTTTCAACGTACTAAAATTTCGAAGAAAAAAGCTTCTTAAGGATGTTAGGGAGATAAAGTTTTAAAGGGTTTTAGAAAGGATTAGGCTTTTCTGACTAGGATCAAAATTTAGCTTCGAATTTGCTATTTTGATGATTGTGTTGTGGGCGGATGAATGTGTAATATGCCTGCATAATAATTCTTCTTTGTTTTGCAATTTGAACAGCCATGTTATTTTGGCTGATGAAAGTAAAGAGGATTAAATCTTTGGCAATGCAAACATTATAAAATCTAAGAGGATTAAATCTTTGGTAATGTAAACATTATAAAAGGATTAAATCTTTGGAAATGTAAACATTATAAAATCTAAGTTCTTTTCATATTAAATGGAATCGAATGGAATGACAGGACATGAGTCCTTCCAAGATTGTTAGGAAGTTTTATAATGCCTTGACTTGTTTGTTGTCAGTACGTATGCAATGTATTAAAAAAGAAGTGTGATATATGTGAGGATGCTGAATTAGATGAGCGAAAATCGTGGATAGAGTAATAGAACAATATGTTTATGAAAAGGTTACATAGGAACTAACTGCAGATAAGATGATGAAAATTGTTTTCGATAATAGCTTATACCCAAGAATGCATGTATATGGCTCATTAGAATTCATTTGAGCTAAATGATGTGTAGTAAGGCAATATGCTATTTTCAATTGAAACTAGGCTAATTTTTCGTTGTGAAATTTTTTTCCTTTAGGGAGTTACTACTTTGAGGATTTTGATGCATATGTGGATTGAGTAGCTAAATTTTTCCTTTTATTTTTTTCCCCATTTGACTCATTCTAATTCATTTGGGGAATTATTGGTGGTATCCTTTGTGTGGATTCTTCCTATTGCATCACAGGAAAGATATTGGCTTTCAAGAAATAAAACTTTGCAGAAACACTGTTGAAGGAAGATTCCTACTATCTGATGACAAAGGTAAGCACTTTCTTTCTATATTTGCTTTTTGTTCTTTAGCTAAATCTTTGAGGCATTTGGATTTCATATTAGGATCTTGAAATGAATATAAGAATGATATTAACTACGTCAATTTTTCTAGTAAAGAATCTCATCAGAAATTGTTTTAGTTGTGTGATAAATTTAGACAAGATTGACTATATAGAAGACAAGTAAGGAATTTTAATGCATTGTTTTAAATTCAGACAGAACTTAAGTCTATTATCCTAGACCTTCAATGCAGGAAGTTTTATACTTTGAGAGACCTTTTGTTTTCTAAAATACAGGTTGGTTATGACTGCAAAAATAAAATAACCATGAAGTGTGCTGTCTGATTTAGAATATGAAATAACACAATCATGCTGGTTAAATAATGACCTTAGAGAAAATAATCTTAAAGGATGCTAAAATAGGGCGTGGAGAATATGTTCTTAGAAAGTCAAAAAGTAATCCAAGTCTAGCTATTTTACCACATAAATATGTAATTTCTCATGCATAACTTTATCTGGATTAAAAACACGTTCTCCTTGAAAATGAATTTCTGTAATGCAAAGCAAAGTTGTTGCATCGTTGGACATATTATCTGATATGTTGATTACTTGAGCTGAATCTTTTCATACTATATCGGAATGCATTTTAGGCCATGTATGTGATGCTTTATCAATGGATCCATATTCCCGCTGCTGCCCTGAGAAAGGAGAGAAATTCTCTTGTCAGTGAGTTTTTCCTAAGAAGGTTCTATGAGGTTTTGGCCTTTTTTTGACAATCAGAAATCTGATGAAAATTTTATTATTGTTTTCAGTGGATGCAACCTTCTTTCACAGTGTTGCAATTCCTATGGGTTTTGTGTTTCTTGCTGCCTGAATTCTGCAAGGGTATTTTGTTGACTGCCTATTTGGTTTTGTTGCTGTGTTCTGATATTTAATAGTATAATATGCAAAATGGAACTTATTTTTTGGATATATTCTGCAGACGCAAGAGAAAGAAGTTGTGAAGTTTAAAATAGCTAAGCCATCAACTGCAGGTTTTCCTTTTTTTCTTTTTCATTGCTCCCTACTTTTTTATGTTAGAAAAGGGATTGAAAATCAACTAAAGTAGTGAGTACCCAGCACATGCTTACTAGAAAAACTTGGATCCTGTATGAGATGACAGACTGATGAGTTCCGATTGATGTTTATGGCTGCAGTCTTAATAGGAATCTGAAATATGAGAAATAACACCATTTCTTTTCTACAGCTACCATTTATCAACATTTTGATGAGAATAATAGGCATCCATTTTTTTTGGCAGGCACTTATGCAAGTCTTTTTGATTTCTGTGCTGGGAGGTGCCGTCATAATTCTGAGAGTGTGGTAAACACTACTTTTTTTTCGCTGTTTTATCTTGAGGTTTTGATGAAAATGATGTGGATTTGTCTACTAGGTGATTGTGATTGGATGATCTTTTTGTCCCTAGCATTAGCTTAGGGTTAGAGGATTTGGTAGGGGATGTGTTGTTGAGATCAACCTTTTCAACTTGCTTTTCTGGATCCTTTTTTTTCTTTAGTTTGGTTATGGAAGGGGTGAGAACTCATTGGAATATGAAGTTTGTCAGGGTCTTCCAGGATTTGGATTTTTAAATAGCATATCATTTTGTGAAGTGGCTTTATGCTCTGTTCTCCCATGGATAGGATATGTGGAACAGCAACTAGAAGTTGGATGTGAAATATAACTAGAAAATTGTTGAGAAATGAATATTATCACTCTATTTCTCTTAAACTAGATTAGTAGGAAAGCGAAAAATAAATGCGGAATAGTAACACGCAATTTGATAACGGAGTTCGGCCAATTATGTCTATGTTTCCGGAGCTGCTGCAGACTTCTATTAAGGAGAAAAATATACCGTGTTTACAAACACTCACACCTCACACCCAATTATCCTCAAGAATTTTAACAGAAATTCTTTTAAAGAAATTCCCTATTAGACGTGATCGAGAGCACAAAAATTACTTAACTTAATTTTTGCTAGACCCGCTCTGATCTTCCTCTCTATTCTCTCTAATTTTCTCTCATACATAACAATGGCCAAAGGGCCATTTATATAGGAAAATTATAACATGTGAACATAATGGTTGGTGAGATTTGTCAAAGGTTAGGCATCTCTTTTACCTAAGTTAGGCACCTCCTTTTTTTACCACCATCACTTAAGTTAGGTACCTCCATTTTTGACCACCATCACTTAAGTTAGGCACCTCCATTTTTTACCACTATCACTTAAGTTAGGCACCTCCATTTTAACATTTTATTAACAATCTCCCACTTGAAGACTGATTTCAATCTGTCTTCACACTTCGATATATGCAACAACTCTTCTACGATTTACTTCTACTGCAGGTCAACTAAAGCTGAACATAGCTTCAGTTTGTCAGTTGACACCGTCTTCGTTAACATGTCTGCTGGATTTTGAGTTCCACTGATCTTCTCAAGTTTCAAAATTCCATCTTCCAGAATTGACCGGATAAAGTGATATCGCAATTGTATGTGCTTCGTTCTGGCATGAAAAAATGGATTCTTTGCTATATGTATGGCACTTTGACTGTCGCAATGCAAAACATTATTTTCTTGTTTCTTGCCTAGTTCTTCCAAGAAACTTTGGAGCTAGATCATCTCCTTGCTGGCTTCCGTGACAGCGACATATTTTGCTTCAGTTGTGGAGAGAGCAACTATCTTTTGTAGTTGAGAGACCTAGCTCAATGCGGTACCTCCTAGAGTATAGACATACCCTGTAGTGCTCTTTCTGATGTCAACATTTCCGGCTAAGTCAGCATCCACATAACCTGCTAGTGTCGTATCTTCACCTTGAAAACAAAGTACCTTATCTGTGGTACCCCGAAGATATTTGAGGATCCACTTGACTGCTTTCCAGTGTACCTTGCCTGGATTATTCATGTACTTGCTAACAACTCTCACTGCTTGAGCAATATGTGGCCTGGTACAAACTATGACATACATCAAACTCCCAATTGCTGAGGCATACGACACCTTTGCCATGTGTGCACGTTTCGGTAACTGTTCTTTGGAGAGTCTGAAATGAACACCTAAAGGTGTGCTCACTGGTTTAGCACCTTGCATGTTGAATCTGGCTAGTACTTTGGTGATGTACTCAGCCTGCGATAATATCAAAGTCTCCGACTTCGTGTCTCTCTTGATCCTCATTCCAAGAATCTGCTTTGCAGCACCCAGATTTTTTATTGTAAACTGCTTTGACAATTTCTGCTTTAAATTTTTAATCTCTTTCATGTCTGAACCTACAACGAGCATGTCATCAACGTATAACAATAAAATAATAAAGCTACTATCAAACTTCTTAATGTAGCAACAATGATCTGCTTGGCATCTTGTGAAACCGCTGCTGCCCATAAAGCTATCAAACTTCCTGTACCACTGTCTAGGAGCTTGTTTCAAACCATACAAACTTTTCTTCAACCTAAACACCAGGTTTTTCTTGCCTGCCTTAATGAAGCCTTTTGGCTGCTTCATGTAGATCTCTTCCTCCAAATCTCCATGAAGGAATGATGTCTTTACATCTAACTGTTCAAGATGTAAATTCTCTGCAGCTACTATTTTCAACACCAGTCTGATTGTTGTAAGCTTTACGACTGGATAAAAAATTTCAGTATAGTCAACACATTCCTTTTGCTGAAAACCTTTTACAACCAATCTTGCTTTATAGCGTCTACTCCCATCATGCTCTTCTTTGATCCTGTAAATCCACTTATTGTGGAGTGCTTTCTTGCCTTGTGGTAGTTCAGCTAATTCTCATGTTTGATTTGACATGAGTGAGTCCATCTCATTTTTCATGGCAGACTCCCACTTGACTGAATCCTCCACTTGCATTGATTCATCGTAGCACTCTGGTTCACCATTGTTTGTCAGCAACAAGTAATGCAAAGAAGGCGAGTAACGTTGGGTTTGTCTAGGAATTCTGGAGGAGCGTCTCAATTTTGGCATGCTTGGCTCCTCTGCTTCAGGACTATTCTCAATATCATTTCCAGAAATCTCCTCGAACTCAGCAAATTCCTTATTTTCAGCATTTATCTTGGAGTTGCTTGATTCTGCTGTTAGCCTATCTTTGTACATTACATTCTCGTTGAATATGACATCTCGGCTTCTTACGATCATCCGATTTTTATAATCCCAAAACCGGTAACCGAACTCATCACCACCATATCCAACAAAGACACATTTTTTAGACTTGGTATCAAGTTTACTTCTTCCAGCAGAATCTATATGTATGTAAGAGATACAACCAAACACTCTTAAGTGTGAAAGGTTTACCTCTTTTTTGCTCCATGTTTCATCTGGTATTTCACCATCCAGAGGTACTGAAGGCCCACGGTTGATCAGATAGGCCGCGGTGTTGACAGATTCAGCCCATAAATTCTTGGGCAAGTCGGCGTGTATCCTCATACTTCTAGACGTTCATTCAGAGTTCTGTTCATGCGCTTAGCTACGCCGTTTTGCTGCGGTGCCATATGAACTATTTTTTCCATCTTGATTCCGCTGCTTGCGCAAAATTCTCTGAACTTTCTATCTCTATACTCCCCTCCATTGTTAGACCTCAATCGCTTGACTTTCAAGCCAGTTTCATTTTCCACCATGGCCTTCCATTTTCTGAATGTATCAAAGACTTTTAATTTCTTTTTCAGAAAATACACCTATACCTTTCTCGTTGAATCATCAATGAAGGTGACGTAATACAATGAGCCTGCAAGAGATGGAACTAGAGATGGTCCCCATACATCGATATGTACCAACTCAAGCTTTTCTACCTGGGGTGTCTTGTCAGTTTTCGTGAAACTGACTTTCTTTTGTTTTCCAAAGATGCAGTCTTCACATAGACCGACATTTACACTTTTAAGTTCTGGCAACTTTCCCTTTAATAGAAGTGCCTTCGTCCCTTTCTCGCTCATATGGCCAAGCCTCTGGTGCCATAGATTTGAATCAGCATCCGCTATTGCGATGATGTTTTCTATGTTTGAGGTTACATAGAGAGTACCGGTCTTCTTACCACGAGCAATGACAAGTGCTCCTTTGGTAATTTTTCATTCACAATCTGTGAAGGCCGTACAATAACCTTCTTCATCAAGTTGTCCCACAGAGATCAAATTCCTTTTGAGACCAGGAATATGTCTCACTCCTTGTAGCTTCCAGGCAGTCCCATTTGGCAACTTTAATTTGACATCTCCTTTTCCCATGATCTTCAAGGTTTCATCATCTGATGGATGAACCTTCCCGAAATCACCACTGACATAGTTCTCCATGATTTCTCGGCATGGAGTGGAGTGAAAAGATGTCCCTGAATCCAAGATCCATGATTCAATCGGACTGTTAATGCTTAGAATCATAGCATCGCCTGCATTTTTGGTCACGTTTACAGATTCCTGTGCGCCGGTATCTTTCTTTGGAGCTCGGCAATCCTTCTTAAAGTGACCATTCTTGCCACAATTATAACACTTGAAATCTTTCTTCCCCGATCTAGATTTGCCACTTCTAGATCTTGATCTACCAGAGTTTGAATTTCTGTCTGAAGTTCTCCCTCTAGACTCTGTATGTAGAGCTGAAGAGGTTTATGCTTCTCCTGATTCTCTTCGCCGAATTTCTTCACTCAATACCAGATCTCGTACATCGTCGAATTTTAATTTGGTATTTCCCGACGAACTGATGACCGTTGTAACGGTAACATTCCAACTGTCTGGTAGAGATGATAAGAGAATTAAGCCCGAACTTCATCATCGAATTCAATTTCCACTGAACTCAACTGGGTTGTGACTGTGTTGAGTTCATTCAGATGTTGGGCCACCGATGCCCCTTCTGCCATTCGTAAATTAAATAACTGCCTCATCAAGTGAACTTTATTTGCGGCCGATGACTTTTCATACATGCTGGAGAGAGCCGCCATAAGACCCGCCGTGGCCTTTTCCTTAGCTATGTTGAAAGCAACATCACGGGATAATGTTAATCTAATAACTCCAAGGGCTTGTTTGTTGAGAATGTTCCAATCTTCTTCTTTCATGCCTTCTGGTTTCGTTTGTGAAAGAGGTTGATATAGCTTTTTTTGATACAGATAATCTTCAATGTGCATCTTCCAAAAGCCAAAGTCCGCACCATCAAACTTTTTAATTCTCACTTTTCCTTCGTCTGCGACCATCACTCCCACTCGAATCTGGATTCTCCAAAAAATTTTCAACAGTTAATAGGACCCTCGTGCAGATAAATAGTACTTTTGTCGGATTTCGATCCTTGGCTCGGATATCAGTTGTTGGAAAATGAATATTATCACTCTATTTTTCTTAAACCGGATTAGTAGGAAAGCGAAAAATAAATGCGGAATAATAACACGCAATTTGATAACGGAGTTCGGCCAATTATGCCTACGTCTCCGGAGCTACTGCAGACTTCTATTAAAGAGAAAAATATACTGTGTTTATAAACACTTACACCTCACACCCAATTATCCCCAAGAATTTTAACAGAAATTCTTTTAAAGAAATTTTCTAATAGACGTGATCGAGAGCACAAAAATTACTTGACTTAATTTTTGCTAGACCCGCTCTGATCTTCCTCTCTATTAATTTTCTTTCTATTCTCTCTAATTTTCTCTCATAAATAAAAATGGCCAAAGGGCCATTTATATAGGAAAATTATAACATGTGAACATAATGGTTGGTGAGATTTGTCAAATGTTAAGCATCTCTTTTACCTAAGTTAGGCACCTCCATTTTTGACTACCATCAGGCACCTCCATTTTAACATTTTATTAACAAAAATGCATTATGCCACTAAAGCAAGGGTTTTTCCATAATGGTCTGTTTCATGATTGATATATCTCGAAAGTCTTTCCTCTTTTAATCATGTTCACAGCTGAAAATGATTAAGAGAAATTTCTTTATTTTGAATTTCTACATGCAAAGCTGATCCAAGGCCTCCAGTCATCTTTTACATTTCTTGTTAGAGGGGATTTCAATAATCCATTCTTCTTATTTTACCTTTTAAGGAATGAAGTGAATGGTGTTATGCTGTTATAAGAGCTACATGGCTGGCATCATGTGGGTTGAGAAGCATATAAGAGGCTGCAATAGTATACAACTACTTCAGAAAGTAACTATGTATCTCATGTTGCATTTTCCTTGAAAGAAACGAAAGGGCTTGAGGGAGTGAGGACCATGGTGTAAATTGATAATGTGTTTATGAAACCTTGCAACATATTTCCTACTTTCTTGGGACCTTGCACTTTGGCATCTCATTTGTTGTCTTATTGTGTCGGCATTTTATGAATTTTGTTTCTTTTCCTCTTGATCTTCTGGCCCCCATATCCTCTATTTCTTTGTTTTTTTAAGTGCATTTTGTATTTTGGAAAGGGGATTCCGGAATAATTAATTCTATTATAATAAGGAAGTTCAAAATGTTATCTGTGTGAATGGATAAGCAATATTGTTAGTATAATGTTTAAGCCTTTAAGCAGTTTCTATAAATGAAAAAAAGGACTTGCAAGATATCACTAAATAGGCACAAATCACTCAAGCACAATTTTCTTCTCTTGGCGAAATTGCAAGATCGAGTTACATATCAATCTACTTAAGTTCACTTCATAAAATGCTAAATGAACTGGAAATTTTATTGTTGATTTCTTTGTGATTGCAAATTATTAGGGGTGACAACAGGTTGGGTATTTTCGGTTACTCGACTCGTCTTGATCCGTTTATATAGGATATGAGTAGTTTATAAACGAGTTTGGGCAATTACAAGTTCGTTTATAAATTCTTGGGTACCCGTTACCCGAACCCAATTATATATTAATTATATTTTATTAAAATTTTAATTATATATTAATTATATTTTATTTTAATTATAAAATTATATGCTATGAAATTATTTTTAATAAAATTGTGTTAATATTAAATTTTTATTTATAATTATTGATTGGAAAAATTATAATTGATATTTTAAATTTTATAGTATTTTTGAATTTTTTTATTTAAACGGGTAATTAAACGAGAAATTATCCATGTTTGTTTAGATATTCTTGATGCGATTTTGCACCTGAAACAAGTATGAATGCTGCAGGTTCATGAAAAACGCTTATCTTAGTGACTTCCATCATTGCTTTTCTCTGCCATCAAATTCTTCAGGTGTGTCACTGCATATCTCTCTCTCTGCGGTTGTTTCTTCCCTCCTGTTATCTTAATTTTAAAATTTAAAACCTCTTGCAATTTATTGGCAGAAGAAAAAAAGAAAAACTTGAGTAGATTATTATCATTGTTCTCCATGCCTGAGAACTATATGTATGGGAAGTGTGTTGTAGTGGGTGAAGGAGAGGGATATTTCTCCTTCCTATTTTGCTAAGAACTTTTTTTTTTTAAAGACCCAATGGGTCCGACCCTTCTCCGGACCATGCTCATTGGAGGACCATTCGTGCACCGGGCTGTCCTTTTTTTTATCTTTGAGTTTTTACGATAACAGGTGCCAATTACACACAACTAGAAACAAGACTAGTTGGCATTAATGTAGTCATTGGAAGGTGGGTTACCATGGTGATGGCAGTAGTTTCTGTTATTCATTTCCACCAATGAAATTTCTAATTGGAGCTAATCAAATTTTGATTTATCCTTTGTTGATAGGCAAGGTGAGTCCTGCGATTCAACTTGCAAGTCAAATGGACAATCATGTGTCTTGAACAAGATTCTGGTGCTTAATCAATGCGATATGTACATAGCATGATATTTCATTTTTCTATTTGTCTATTTATTTTGCAGTTCTAGCAGCCAAATAATATTTTCCTGTAAGAAAGAAAAGGACAATGGGGATAAATAAAGAAGACAAACTACCAAGTGATTGTTTTCTTTCCAGTTTTGATCTACATTAGCATTACTAATTTGGTATCAATCCCAGTTAAGTGTCTAAATGAAATGGTTGGGATGGAATAACATTATATAATGTGTTTGTCATGCTTCAACTAAAGGGATTTAGTTTATTGGGTGTGTTTGATCATAGCAATGAATGTAGCAATTGCATTTTTCAACTTGCTAAAGATGCATACAGAATCTCTTTCTTTCGGCCAATTTGGTTTTTAGGGTTTCAAATATGGGATGATAATCAAGAGAAGTAATGGAATGATATATTGGTTTAGTTTCCCTCAGTAGATTTAGATGTAATATCAGAGAGCATGGCATGAGTGCATTGTGAATTTATTTCTTCCTATTTTCTGATAGGAACTCTCATATTATCTTCTTTATGAACAGTATGCAGAAATATCTGAGTTGCAAAGGAACATGTTTAGCAAGCATGGGAGCAGATCAACCTGCTGAAGTTGTTGAAGATGCTCCTAAACACTTGGTATTTTCCTCTCTGATTTGAAATTTTTGTATCTTCTGACAGATAATAAAATGGAAAGTGTTGGATCCTATAATGAAGCAAAATATGTGGTGCATTTCTGCAGTTATTGAGGCATAAAATTCATGCTGTTGAAACTGAGTGGGGCCATATATTAGGTCATGAATGGAACTTAAGAAAATTGTATTCAGTTAGACCACGTTTGTGCATCATGGAAGTTGTGTTTCTACAATAGACTTTTTGTTTATCCTTTTTTTGTTGTTCATTTTATCTTCATTCTGATTATTTTTTTTCTTTTCTATTGTTACCTGGTTTCTGTTATTTATATAGAATTCAAGATCTTTGTGCTTCAAACTTTTTATTCAAGATCTTAAAATTTTTAATTAATTTGTTGAGCTCCAAAGAAAAGTAATTCATAAGGTAAGGTGAATATTCAAAGCTTCTCATCATATACCTTTGTTTCACAGAATCCTGGAGCATGCTTGTATACTCGAACACAATCAATGCTTTCTTGCGATGGTTCGCATCAGCATACCAGGAGACTTTGTCCTTGTGCATAGTGTTTTTGCTAGGTAAGTTTTCATTCCCTTATTCAGTGGCAGATATTGGAGTTTCATTGCATGTTGCATACTTGCATCAAGATTTTTTATATACCTTGGCCATTAATGATTTGTAAAATTGTCAATTATATGACATTTCTGGCCAATCTAAACGTTATAAGATTGATATTAAAGCAGCTCATGGTATTTTCCATACACAAAGTGGATGGATACCTGCACAATAGATGCATGTTATCCAAATTGTGGTAGTTCAAGTTCTGTTATATCCATCTAGATGTGTTTGTTTTTGAAATAAATGAGTATTTGAATTTGTAGTCAAGTGTAAGATCATAAATAATTAACATGATTCCAAATCTTAATATTCAATCGTTTCAAGTAGTTAATCTATCAAACTGGAGCATTAGAGGATAATAGTTTCTTTAATGTACTACAAATTACTCTGGTTTTACTCTTTTTTTTTTCAAAAGATAAATGTTTAGGTTTAATTATCCTCATAATCCACAATTAGTTTGCAATTTTTATTATTTGCAGGACAAAACATGTAGCATGGCGGTCATCAATATATGGTTAGCGAATGTCACTAGCAAGGTACTTCTATTTATAGAGGAATTTTTTTTTTTGGTAGCTAAACAGGAAAGTGAAAAGTATTTTTTGAGGTGTATTTTTGTAATATCAATACTATTTTTTGAATGAATATCAAGTCAGGAAATAATTTTTGTTCACTCTAAGTAAAAGATTGAAAGGAGAAATGATGGTAAAGTTCAGCAATGAAAATTTGGTGGGATGGGGTAGTCTTTTCAATTGTATAATTATGTGTCCATAAACTAAGAGAAAATGAGAGTGAAAAATTTCAAACAGATGATGAAGAGAGAGACACCTCAGGCTTCTTGTCACATGCAAAAGTAAAGCAAAAAAAAAAAAAAGGGGGGGGGGGGGGGGGGGGGGTGGGGGTTGGGGGGAAAAGAAAAGTAAAATATATGGGCAAGCAATTGAGCTCTCTCTCTCTCTATATATATATATATACATATATATATATATGTATATATGTGTAGAAAGAAAATTGATATTTGGATTTGTTTTTATTACTATCCAAAAGTACGAATGCCACAACTTTCCAAATCATTCAAGCTGTTTGACTGGGAGATAGGAACGTTCATCAGTTTTCAAGTATCCATTTCGTATGACAGTTGTTTGTATTTTTATTTTTTAATTACAAAAATGGTTATTGATAAAGTTATTATTTTTATTATTTGATATTTAAAAAAAAAGAGAGAAACAAATAGTCACAATAAAAAATTGCAAAAAATAATTTTTTATTCATCAATTTTTTTATAAAATGAACTTTTAGTATTAAATAATAAAAGGAAGAATGAAAAACGAATCAAAACACCCTTTAAATTCTCAGTTAAAAAAAATCCTTCAAATTTTTTATCTGTGAAATATTATTACTTGGTTATGTGTTTCATTTGTCGCATGCATATAAAATTTTAATAAAAAACAGTGAGACAAAAGTATAAAAGGGCAAGCTTTGTTTCGAGACTACAAGTATATGCCTTTGTAATCTATTATAATCCTTTTTATGAAAAGTAACAATATTTTAAAATATCTATTTTTTTAAATATTAATTTTTAAATTCAGAAAGAGTCTTTTACATTTAGTACATGTTTAACATTTAATAAAAAATTAAAAATTGACAAAATTGTTCTCCCTAATCATACCACTAATATTCAAAATTACTATTTAACAATGCATTGGCCCTGTCCTCCCTAAAAGCCAAAATAAAAAAAAATAGAGATAAGAACAAATAATAAAAAAAAATACAAAGCAATAATTCACAACTTGATTAATTTGCATTGCATATTAATTAATTAATTAATGAAAAACCCAAATTCCATTTTCTTGTTCTCTATATAGGGTATAATATTATTGATTTATTTTCCAATTCAAATCATCAAAAGCTATAATCTGGTTTAAACAACTTCTCTGTTCTTAATTCCTTAACTCCATTTTCTTCTTTGCTCTGATTTTCTTCTTCCTGTTCTTCATCATCAACAACAAAAGCAGGATGAGTAAGAATGCTATTGAGTAACTGTGTACCTCTAAGAGCATTTGTCAATGGCAAATGCCCTTCAGGAGTATCATCTTCAATTTCCCAAAGGAATTCATTAGGAAAAGATCTGTAATTGTATTGCTCAACTTCAGTATCGAGCTTTTTCATCCATCCAACTTTCATGAAAAATTTGGTGAAGTCTTTATTAGCTTTGTTCGCCCAAATTTTCTTTTGAATACTGTAACCAAATTTGTTGTTACTGAAATTTCTCCATAGTTCATCAATAGCTTTAAGGTCTTCCTCTGCAATGAATTGGACTTCAGAAAAGAAGACATACCCACGTTTCACTGCAGCTTCCCCTGCAAGAATAATTAAAAGCCGGCGAGTTTCTTCATCTGCTTGCCGGAAATTTTGGGTGGAGAGATATTGGTGGAGGAGGTCAAGAGAAAAAGTTTGGGAAGTTGAAGGAGTAGGGGAGGCGGTGGGGGAGATAGAGAATGTGATAGTGGTAGTCGTGTGGAGGGAGGTGGAGGAGAGGGAGAGAGAGAGGGAAGCATTAATGTTGGTAGGTCTGAGGAAAACAGAGGAAATGGGATTGGAGTCCAAAGGTTGGTGCTTTAAGAGAGAGTGGTGGTGATGGTGATGGAGGTGGTGGAGGGGTTGAAGAGGGTTGGTGGCCATTTCTAGAGGAAGATAGAGGTGGAGAAGTTAGCAGAGCATTTACGGTGGTGGTGGTGCTAGTAGGGAAGTGGGAGAGAGGGAGTAGAAGAGATGGGTTTGAATTGGAGGAATTGATAGGAGATAAGGAATTTGTGAAGAAGTGCAAGAGTAATAAAATGAAGGATTTTGATTGGCTAGATGTGGGTGAGGCTAGATCCTCTATTTCTTTCTATCTTTATTTTATTTATTTTTATTTTTTGACCTTTCTTGGATTTATTGATAATTTTTCTTCATAAACAAAAACAAGAAACTGTCCCCCACAATAGGACAATACAAATATAAATTGAACGTTTCAGTTTGATGTGGAAAATGAGGAAAATACTTAATTTATGAAAACATTATATAACAAAATAAAAAATAAAAAATTGCTAATTTGTTTTAATGGGTGAGTTTTAGAAAGAACACTTTTTAGTGTTAATAATAATATTTAAAATAAACTTTATAAAGAACTGAAAAAATTAAATAATCCTTATGAAGAAATGAAAAAAATTAAACTTCTGATTGAAAATGCAAAAATGAATTGATCACATGAATTAATCCACCATACGAATTTTTCATCTTAGTAAATAAATGATTAACAAACAGCTTTTAAATAACAGAACAAACTATGATTTCAAAAAAGACAGTTTTATTATTTTTTTTTTAAGAAACACAATTTTTAAGAACATGTTAAAACTCAACCCAAATCCAACAATTAATATAAAATTAAATTTTTATATTGTTACTGAGCAAGTTTCTTTTTCTGATAATAAATTTGTCAAAATTCTTAAAATATCTTATCTTTGAAAAGAAAAAATCATTTTACTTGAACACTTACATTTTCCTTTTATAAGGAAAAAATACTTTCAACCAAACAGATCCCTTAACTATCCCACACACAAGATATTATAAGGTGCTTCCCCAAAAAAAAAATCCATAAGATTCTCATTTTCAAAGATTAATTGATTTTCTGGGCTACCATTGAACTATTGGCAGCAAAATGTCCAAAATGACAATAACAAAACGCCTTCTAACATTAATTCATTTTCCAGCAACTACAACAATTAATACAATAATGAACTAATGCCAAATAACCAAGCTGAGGCATCTTCAAGTCTGCATCAAAAATCAAATTTTATAGCTTTTCAAACCTCAGCCTAGGTTGACCTAGAAGGAAAAGGAAAACATATCTCAGCAAGTGTTGGCCAAATTTTGACAGGGAAAATTTGAATTTGAATTTTGACCAGACTAGAACCAGGCCAGGTTCATCATAAATCATGATTTCGCTCCTAGGCTGAACCTGAGGACAAGTCTAAAGCCAAACAGTGTGAGACCTTGGCTTAGTGGATGCTCCTTGAACAAGAAGGTTTGAATTTAAACCATGTAAATGATATATGCATATTCCCAGATGTCTAACAGAAGCAGATATATACTTCACTTTAGAAAGCAGAACAAACAACAACAAAAAAAACATTAACCTTACATACTGTACAAGCTATGCTGCA
Organism: Garcia nutans; assembly: GCA_947685225.1. Lineage (NCBI taxonomy): Eukaryota > Viridiplantae > Streptophyta > Magnoliopsida > Malpighiales > Euphorbiaceae > Garcia > Garcia nutans. Next base: position 18,749,955 of record CANTUV010000037.1, read on the forward strand.
GTTCACTGAAACTAGTAGGAGAAAACGAACCTACTAATCATCTGAAACCCTCATGTAATAAGATAGCAAACGCTGACCAGTTTTATCATTGCAGACACGTTCTATCATTTCCAACTTATTAAAATTTGCTTCTTGGGCCTCTTTCTGCTGTTTATGTAGCTTTTCTTCTCTGTTCAGTTGTTTCTAGAAAGTGGAATCACAATGAAGAATAATATAAATAATATCATCATTGAAAACTGGATTTGTTGGACAAAACATACAAGAAACAACCAAAATACAGTTTCATGAATGTTACAGAATGAATAAATTTACCTTCAGCAAGAAAGAAGCTTCAACAGCATGCTTTCGAGTAAGATGCTTCAGTTTCTTTGCCCCTTGAAAATAAGGGTCATACCCAACGGCATTTAATCGTTCTACCAGGTTCCGATGGGCGATTATCAAAGATCTCAACTTCAGCAGGGTATGCCCTAACAGGCCTCGGCATCCCATAAACCATGAAAGGGAATTGGGCTATTGAGGATATTATAGTTTCGGCTTGCTCGGAGTCCTTCAGCTCTACCAAAACACAATGAGGCATGTTCACAGGTTCTAAATAGTTCGAAACAAACGTTACACTCTGGACATCTCCAAACTGATTCAAAGCAGATTCCGAGACAGACTTAGAAACTTTTGGTGAGAGGTTGTTAACATAAACTGTCTGCTTCACTTTTTCTTCAAATGCAGCATACTCAGCTTCAGCTGAAGGTTCCATGTGGTGCCACACCAATCTGACAAAACCAAGAATATGAGCCAAATAAGCAATTATAGTTTTTCCAATCTGGAATCAAATTCAATGTCTAGTGAATCCAACACACAGCACATCCACTGCAGCAAGTTTATAAATTCATATATATATATTTTTAGATCCATTCCTTAACAAGCAAATGCAGTTCCACAGTTTAGAAGCTTTGAGAAATCTGAATGTTGCTATATGCACAGATATACTAACATTTTTCTGAAATGGACCAACTGCTAACCCACATTTCAAATCAATAAACCAAAAATAATAATTAAAACATCCAAACAACAAAAAATTACAAGAACTTGAAAGAAATGACAGTAATACTAGAAAATAAGCCTAAATATACTTGCATGTAATCACTACTCAAACGTTGTAAAAAAACGACTATAAAAAGCCTCCAAGGGGGATATTACAATGTTAAAAACTTGGAATGTCCACCAGAAAGTTTCAAGACCCTGAATTGAGTGGGACGGGCAGATCAGCATTTAGATTCCGACGTAACAAAAATCAAGCTGCATCTGAATATGGCCTTGCAAGTAACATTCAAGCAGCCCCTTCTTTAATCCAGTTGCTGGTATAAAATAAGGCAGACACTTTTCTCAACCCAATGGTTGAGCTACAATACAAGAGGCAGCCTCAACATCCAATTGATTTAGAGCAGTTACTCCATGTATTTTACAGAATCTATTGTTTCCAACAATTAGACAATCAGAAATTCGATGCAAGCTGCATGGAGGCGCATATAGTTTTAGGAGGTGCAGAGCTATTACCTTAAGATTGGAGGGCCAGAGAAATGATGGCAATGAAAAATTACACTTCTAAGAGCAACTCCAACGCTGCGCTATTCTTTAGAATAGCTCAGCAAATTCATTCCAACGCTGCGCCATTACCTGCGCCAATTTAAAGATTTGCTATGGTGCACCACTGTAGCAACGCTATTTTTTTTAATTGTTTTTTTACTGTTTGGTTAATGTATTTTTATTATTAATGTTTAATTAATATATTTTTATATTTAATGTATTATTATTTATGTTCAATATATGTATTTATTTCATTTATTAGATCCTAATTTTTTTAATTTATATAATATATTGTATTATTAATTTATTTTATATTTTTAATAATTATAAAAATTTAATTTGTATTAATATAATATTAAATATATGTAGTATTTATAATAAATTATTTATTTATGATTTTTTTTGTATAGAAATAGTGATATTATATATATATTATAATTAAATAAAATACATTAATAGGAAAAATAACAAGCAATACACATCATTAACTTAATTAAAAACACAGCATAATAAAAATAAATATAATATTAATGAGAGAGAAGAATATGAAAAGAATATTTTTTTTTGTGTTAAAAATGGTATAAATGGTTGGAGATGATATTACGCCATTTTAGTGTACACTAAAATGGTGCAAATCGTTGGAGATGGCCTAAAGGGGTCAAATAAAAAAATTATCAATTTCGAGGGACCACAAGCAATGGTAACAACGGAATAATATAAAATTGTAAAAGCCAAATTTAAGCGACTAAAGAAAGCATCAGAGACTCAAATATCACAAGCTGATCATTTTCAAACACTAAACTTTTTGAATATGATGCTAAACGCCTATGGCTAACACTTAGAAAACAATGTTAACAATAAAGAAATTCATAAAGCTATCACATGAAATCCCCACATAAGCAAAGCATATATCCCTAACGCAATTATGCCTTTGCAGCATTAATCATCAAGTTTCCAAAGATAAATTGACGAAAGCTTTATCAAATAATATATAAAATCAGAACAAATATTGTTGAGAAATGGTTGGACAGAACACTAGCAAACACAATATGCATGCCAAATACAGGTTTTGCAACTGAATTTCTTAAGGACATCTCTTTCATTCATTGTTTCTATCTTTATATGATTGAGTGTCTACACAGTTAAAGCACAAAAAGAATAGCCTTGAATTAAACTCGTACCCCAAATCATATCATACTTTTATTAATTTCACTTATTCTGACTTTTCTTTTCTACCAAGATAAATTAATTTCACCCAATTTGGACAGAAAACAAATTCAATCAAACCCAAAGTGGAAAATAAAATCAACCCACGTCTATAAAACCCAAAACTTGTTGATATCAAGATCACACCCTTAGGGGGTGTTTGGTTTCAAGTCAATCAGCTAAAGAATAGGTGTTTGGTTAACTTTTTTATCAGCAGCTGTTAGCTGTTTGAAGGCTCAAACAGCATTTGTTTGAAAAAGCTCCTCCTCCTAGCTTTTTCTAAACAGCTTTTTTCAAACAGCTGCTGATAGTTTTTTTATTTGACAATATTAACCCTGAATTATTAGATAATATTAATATCTGTAACCTTTAATTTAAATTTATAACTTGTGATTATTAAAGTATAACGATATATGTCAAATCAATGATTTATACGTCAATCTTTTATATATATATATATATTAATTAATCGAATCTATGAGGATTGCAATATATTTTACCAAAAAAAAAAAGCTACTAATATTTTTTTTGAAAAAAAAACTACCAATAAATTTTACCAAAAAAAAAGCATCAATCTATTTTTATTGTGGCTGATAGATTATATTTTTTAAATTTATTATAAATATATTTATTATTCAAATTTTCAAAATTTGAGTTTATTTAAAATTATACCCTTATTGATCATTTTACACAATAATAACAACAGTTTACTATATTTTTACCAAACGCTTATTATTCATCAGCTAACAGCTATCCGCAACAGCTACCAGCTATCAGCTATCAGCTGCATGAAACCGCTAAACCAAACAGGATCTTAACCATTTGAACTAGGTCTTCTTTTCTTTAATTATTCTAACAAGTAAAACATGCTTTAATTTTAAATAAAAGTTTTCCCTCCAAAATATAAAATATGGAAATAGCATTTAAGCAAATGATTAATTTTCAATCTACAAAAAACCATATTACTTCTTCAAAATACCATTAAAATTCAAAATTACTAAATTCATCTTTTTTTGGATTAAAAATCTCGAGATCAAGTTCTAAACAAAACAAATTTAACAAAAAAAAATTAAAAAATAAAAGCGAAGTAGACATTCACCCCTTTATGTTTTCTTTTTGCAAAAATACCATTTTTTTTTTTGCTTGGCAATCATCCTAATTTTCGAAAATTATTGCAACTACAATCTATTAAAGTCAAAATTGTAAATATTAATATTGTAGCATTACTTAAAATTAAGAATAACATTTATTTGTTTATTTATTTTGTTTTTTTCCTCTTTCCTTGGCTCCTTGGCTTCCCTCAAATCTATAGGCCAAAGATGAAAAAGAAAGAAAAAATAAAAACCACAACCACATAATACCAAAAAGCCATAATCAAAGGTCGCATCAAATTATCAATTGAAGTATAATAAATATTCATAGAAAAAAAAGGTGAGAAATTTACATTTTCCTCTGCTTTCTCGGTAGCCAAACAGAGGCTTGCGGTACTCAACTCAGAGTAATTATAACAAGAACATACAGTAGACTTTACTTGCTTGCTTCAGTTTTTGGCGTGTTTTTCTATAAGTAATAATTGATAAAATATAATTAATTTTTCAAATTAATGTATTTCATAATATTAATTTTTACATTTATTTAACATGCTCCCTGCTACCTCCCTCCAATGAAATAATTATTTTTGTAAAAATATTTACTCATTAAAAGAAAATTGCCAAATGTTAAAAAAAAAAAAAACAATTGCACAAAATGTATAAAATTAAAAAGGATAATACTATAAATAGCAGACATAATTTAACTATAATGGCCAAAATCCACTTTTTGATACATAAAATTATTTATATATTCTTTTTTAGAATTTCAAAATTGATCTTAAAATTATAAATTTTTATTATCTCTCTTATTTATTGATATAATTTTCTATTGGACAATAAATTTAATAAGTTAGTCTTTTTAAAAAAAATACCTTTTATTTCATGCTAAAAAAAAGATATCTTTTATTTTCAAATCATAATTATTATTTCGCCTAAAATAATTAATCCTAACAAATAACCACTTGTTCAATCAACGGAAAGAATAAAAAAATAAAATAACGAGATAGAAGAATGTGTCATAGAGACATATAAAACTGGCAGAAAAAATTACAAGTTTTGCTCTGATATATACAATGGATCTACAGACTGACATTTTCGATTCATGGCCTGCTTGTACATCTATGGTTATTAGAGAGAAAGCTTACACAAATCTTAATATACAATGAAAGAAGCAGTGGATGCTTTGAATATTTTCGAGAATTGATTTGCTTCGGATGATCAAATATCAAGTTTTGCCACCGAAACAAAACTTGCATCGATGGATGGTGAAACATCTTACTGAGGAAAAGAGAGAAGAGTTTCCAGTAACTTCTAATCAAGAGAATGATAAAGATTGATATTGGCTCTTCGCTATTAGTATTTATTGTTGGACTTTTTATTGGTTTGAAATTGTCAAAAAATTGTTAATGGATGATGAATTTTCATTTGATTATGGAAATTATTAATTAATTTCATATATTGTTATTTTTTTTGGGAATGTAACTTAGCTTTTATGAAGAAATGACTGATTTTATTATTTCGTGTTAATGGAATGTTTGATTTTTTAATAATTCTCATCCTCGCTAAATGTTTGTTTGCATTTATTGTGCATTAATGCAAATCGCCTCATCTCTGGATTGAAAAAGAAATTTAAAATTCATCATGCCTCATCTTTTAAGAAAATAAATTAAAAATGCAGTAGAATGTTATATACATGTTCGATTTTTTATTCAATTCTCAGTTATGTTCTGTTTTGTTGTTTAAATACAAAATTGAGGAACTATTTTTTCAGCTATTCACCCACGTTTTACATAAAGGAGCCAAGAAGGAATGAAGGTAGAATTAGAGTTGTCATGAAATACATGTTTAAATGGATATAAGAAAAAGTGCGTTTTAGAGGAGGTTGTTATCCAATTTGATATAAGGTAGCTATTAGCTATTAGTGTGGCTATAAAAGTATTGTACTGCTACTATAAGTAATAAGATATGATTGTAATCTTAACTTATCTTTCTATTCTTCCTTCTTCATATTTTGAATATGTTCCTCCTTAATTAACTCTTATTTTAATCATAATCTAGTAAATATATGGTATTAATCCATTTTTTATACTAATTGTTATTTAGATCCTAATCCATCATCTTATGACTTACCACTTATAGTTCTTAATTGATTTTTCTACTCATAAGTATACTAACATCAATAACATGCATTAGTTTAGTAACAAGCATGACAATTAGTATATATCATCAAATATATGTATAACATCCAAGTATATATAATAAAGTGTGGCTATTTGTTAACTAAATGAAATCCTAATGCACTGTTTGCCACTGCATATTAATATAATGATATAAAAATTTTGACCCAAAGTTAGTTATTGTAATATCCCAATTTTTTTTTGAAAATTTTTAATTTTTGGGCCCATGTTTATGTTTAATGTGAATTGTGAATTATGAAATATTTAAAAAGTATGAGAAAATAGAATAATGTGATATCCATATGCATTGTGCATTGGCATTACATTTGAGTTTTATTGTTATCAAGTTTGTATTACTAGGTTTTTGGCTTAGCACGATTGTTTACATCACGCAGATGACAGGGTAGATTCGGCTAAGCTGAAGAGTTATTCTAGACCAGGTCGAGTCTAAACTTGTGGTTGTGCTGCTAATATTAAAATCAGAAACACTGTCAGCAACATGTATATATTTTATGTTATTGTATACTTTGGGTATTATGCATATTATATCATATTTTTGAATTGTATGTATTATAAACTATAAAGAATGTTTGGGTTAAGTTATTTGAAATGGGGAGTTTAAATGTGTTCTAAATTATATATATATCTATATATATATTTATATATATATATATATATATATTGAGAAAATTATGAAAGAAGTGTGGTTTATTGTTTATTGGAAGTGTTCTTTTTGCAGGTTGTGTAATTGATAAATTTTGGAATGTCCAAATTACAAATAAAACTCTGAAGAATTTTTCTCAGAGATTTTCATATAAAATGTTTATTTTGGATTCCTATAACAAGTAAAGAATATTTATATACTATTTAATTTTATATATTTAGTATTTGAAATTCTAAATCAGAAATGTGAAAATTTTTATTAAATCGGTCTGTGATATTTTTATACCGTATATGCATATTTTACATATGCTGAAAATATGTATTATACGTATATAGGGTATAAGGGTGTTACAATTATGTTGTCCTAAGATGGCAACCAAGAGGGAAGTGAATTGGTTATTATGGAGAAGTGATGGCAATTTAAAAATTGAAACAAGAAGAAAATCAAGATGAAGAAAGAGTAGAGTAGAGAGGATTAAATACAAAGAGTTTATAGTGGTTTAGATTACCTCAATCTTACGTCCACTTTCTTAACAACTTGTTAAGGTTTCACTAATCTTAAGTTTTTACAAGCTCAACTCTAACTTGGTATTTTTCACAAGCTCACACCTAACTTTTACAAGGTTTGAGTATTATTCTCACAACCCTACAAGAGTTTTTCTAAGGCTCACTCTAAAACTTAAGTGTTTCAAAGCTCACACTCAAACTTTCAATGGTATTCAAAGCTCACACCTAGCACTCAATGAATATAAATGTAAATTTTAATACAAAGAAATGAAAGTAGTTTTCCTTGGATATTTCAATCACAATTACCCTCAAATATGAGGTTTCTTCTGGTATTTATAGCCTATAAGGTTTTAACCAGCTGTTAGAAATGGTTCCCACATGTTTGGTTCTTGTCTCGCACTTAAATTATTATTGAGATACTTTGTCCGGTCGCCATGTTGCTTGAGCAATCGCATAATTTAAATTTTCTTCAATGGCTATTTCCAACGGTAACTTTAAGTTATCCGACAGGATCATAATTTCCTATCCTGCCATGTCTTGCGGTTGCACGGGTATTTGTGTGGTCGCACAATATATAAGTTATTGATTAATTTGAATTTATACTTTCATGTGTCCAATTATTATTGATCCATTATGTTTGGCGCCAAGTTCAAATTTGATGGTGTGGTGCGGTCGCACAAATGAAATTTCTCACTTCACAACACCACCGCTATCTCTTCTGTGATTTGGTCTATATTTTGGTTGGGGCTTGTGCAGTCACGCTATTAATGGAGCGGTCACATAGAATGTTGTGCGTTGAGGCTGCACCACACACTCTGACCGCTATAGCTTATGTGAGTTTTGTGATATTTCTACATTGTGGCATGTGATCGTATGACGTTGTTGGGCTGTCGAACAATGCCTAGCACCCATCTAATGGCCACCCCAAAGACCGCGTACTCTTTTGTTCTTCAAACCTTTTATTTGCCTTGGTTGTTGTACGATCGCACATGATTGTGGGCGGTCGCACACTGCCTAAAATTGATTTCCTATAAAAAATGATCTTGTTGAACTTATTAGTACACATCAATTAGATTGTCAATGACCAAAATAGAGTTTAATTGTCCAACAAGTTTAAATGAAATGACAACAAAAAATATATGAAACAATATCCTAGATATCCTCATTGGATTGTCCTATGCACTTGGAGGCTGAAAGCAATACTCATCATTTTTTTTTAGTTGCAGGGTTTTGCAGGGATTTGTCCATCCTTTTTCAATCCTTACTTTGAAACTTCCATTTTTGTTGTCCCTCTTCACCAGTGACACTTGAAACTCATATCTATTTTTAGCCTTCATATGAAATTCTTGCCGATTAGTTTCATGAATGACAGTGAAGTCAAGGAATTTCTTGAAGATTCCATATGGATGTTCTGCATTCATAAAGTGAATATTAAAATGAAATCAAATAATGATCATATAATTCAATCAAGTTGAATGCTGAAAATGCAGGAAATAAAAAAGCATACCAGATAGCATTACAAGGAATATAATAGTGAGTGTTAGAAAGTATAAGGATCAATCATTAAGATCACCACAATAGATATTCAATAGCACACCTAAATAACATATAAATCAGATAGAGAATAATGTCATTATAAAATCTAAAGCTTAAAATGAAAAATGAATAGAAAATAAATGGCAAATGAAGGAGGCAGCCGAAAAAGAAGAGAGAAGGAAAATGGGACAACAAAATAGAAAAAGAAAATGGGGAAATCTAACTTTATAGAGGTTTTTGTACCTAAACAACAACTAAAGATGCCTTCAAACAGAGCTTTAAGTTAGCATAAGGAAAAAGTACAAAATAATGCAGATATTATATCTCTAAGTGCATAAAATAAAATAAAAAAATCATAGCTCCATGTCTTTAAGCAAAGTCTCATGGCTTCAACAGTTATCAACAAACATACCAAATATCAGTGTGATCAACATATAGGCATGAAACATATATAATGATATATAATGAGATAAAATTTATTTAGTTCAACATGTATGAAGCTTACCAATCTATAATTCCAATCACAGGCTCTCAATTTAAGGGTCAGGCTTGTATCAGAGTGAGGAGGATCATCTACTATCTCTATAGAAGATGATGGCAGAGTAGTTAATTTAAACATGTGGATAAGCACCATTGTGAAATTCTTGCGAAGAACTGATCCATTTTTGTAATGAATGTAGACATCAAAGATGTCAATTCCTCCAATCCTAAAATTCATAGGTCCAAATCCATCATCCTTGAATATATCCACAAATTCACGCCAACTTTTTTTCGAAGTAATATAACCTATGTTCATTATTCTTACATCTTACTAGCCGTATGTGCTCAAACCAATACCTAAGTGTAACTATATCACCTAACTGCTCTATCCTCATGAATTGAAGAATGTTTGCTAGGATTAACTGAAAAAATATTCACTGATGCTAAATCAAACAAACATGTTCTATATGTATAAAACACACAATATGGAACTTCAAGTTATTTTGTTAAAATGATAATCAAAATACAATAGATTTAACAAAATTAAACAAATAATATTATCAAAAATAAAATAACTAGCTTTAAAATAATTGCTACGTATAATACAAGCACAATTATGCTTTAAATCAAACAACCATAATATACACAGTAAATTAAATTTGAAAAATATAAATGGAATTAGTCATAACAATAAATTACACCAATTATAAAAAATGAAAAGTTTAGCAATACAAAATTATTAAAAATATATGAAAAGTTTAGTAGAAAAATAATAAATTAAAAATAAATTAAAAAAAGAGGGGCATGGGGCGTGGCGAGAGGCCAAGAGACTAAACAAATAATACATGTAAACAGGGATGACGGTTCACATACACAGAAGATGGGCAAATGAATATATCATAGAGGAATCATATCTTTATATCTGACAAATTAATACAACAAAATTGAAAAGCTGTTTATGCGAACTTACTATCAAAGGATATTGCTTCATTATGTACTTTAGCCGAGCTCTAAATCCGCATGGGTGTGCCATGCAATCAAAGAGAAGGTTTGATGTGTTCTTTGTATGTACTTGGTATGTGTAACTCTTGAGTTTATGGAGATGAAAAAGATGAATAGAGTATATTTATTTGTGAGATGAAGACTCCAACGATGCATTTATGAATGATACTTGAATTTTGTTGTTTCATTAATTTTTTCTTTTATTTTATTTTTAACATTTGATCTTAATGTTATAGTAAGATCCTATGTTGTGTATCAATTACATAGATAAAATAATCTAAAATGGATGACTTTATAATAATATTAATCAAAATTTTCAAATATTTACAATTTATACACTATACATGGAAAAATAAAATTTTGTTTGTTAAACCTATAAATCAAACAAATTATCTAAATCAAATTAATAATAATAAAAAAATATACATTTTGTGCTAAACATGAAACACACTGTGAAAAATGTTTAATATGTGTATATATATATTGGCAAATAAAATATATGTGGCAAGTAAAATACTATAACACCAGAATATTTAAATGCCACAAAAATACATTATACCATTCTAAGGAAAACTGTTATAAAATAAATTAAGTTAAATACATCCAAAAAAAAACTAATTAAATTATATACTAGATATTTCTCAATCAATAATCCTATGCACTTCAAAGCTCATAACAACACTTCTCATATCTAGGGTATTCAAAACAACTTCATCATCTTGCTTGAGTTGTAAAATTTTGCAGAGATTTTTCCATCCTTTCTCAAATTTGACTTTGAAGCTTCCATTTTTATTCCCCCTCTTCACCAGCGAGACTTAAAAGTCATATCCATTCTTCACATTTATATGGAAATCTTGGCATTTAATACCATGATGTAATGTCAATACAATGTTATTCTTATAGTATTCCATAAGGATGTTCAACATTCAAAGCGTAAAAAATAAAATGAACTATATAAATGATCATGTAAATGAAAGAATTGGAATGATATAACTGGTATTACTATAAATATCTAATTAAGCATTATTTGATATCAATACAATGAATACACTAGGCCTATATGCATGAAACAAATATAATGCTAAGCATATTAATATATGTTAGTGTATCAACAATGGAAGTTACTAATATGTATTTCTAGTCTTAGGCATTCAATTTTACAATCAATTTGTTATCATAGCGAAGAGGATCATCTACTATCTCTATAGAAGATGATGAAGGAGAATGAGTAAATTCACTAACGCAGGGCATTAAATACAATATTTATAATATGATTTCCTTTTTTTATTAATCCTAGTTTTTCTAAAATTCTTATCATGTTCCTTTTAGGATAATTATTTCCCTATTTATTTTTAAATAAGTATTTCTCTAACCCTAGTTCTTTTCATATTTTTATTTGTTCCTATTCCTTTTAGTATTTGTTTAATTCTTTTCCTTTAGGATTTTTATTTTATTTCCTTTTAAGATTCTTATTTATTTGTTTCTATAAATATAGCTCTTCATAAATATTGTATTTATTCATAATTCAATTAATAAAATTCCTTGGAGATTTTCTTCTTTTAAATACTTGTGTGTTAAAATTTTTAGCTTATGCTATGTCAGGTGGTATCAAAGCCTGGTTGGATGGCTACCGGTGATGAAAGCAGTGGTTCTCATAATGGTGATCAGGGAACTGGAGCCCTTGACTAAAGGGACAAAGCATTTCAACATTTTAAGTAACATCTAGAGCAATAGATGGACAACATATTCGAGTGTATAGAAAAGCATATGGAAGAAATTGTTAACTGTCTTGGGGTTCTAGGAATTAATGAAAATTGGGAGAGGATGGACGATAGAAGACCAAGAGATGGTTTAGCTAGTGGCAACTCTATTGACCAACCAATTCATATGCATAGACAACATATTTATGATGATGAAGATTCAAAAGAAGTAGATTACGAACTCCAAGACCATCCCAAGTTTCAAAGACAAGATAATTATGAAAAAAGAGGTATATGTGGATTTGATGAATGTGAAGATAAACAGTATAGACTAAGGGTTGACATTCCTAACTTCAATGAGAATCTTAACGTTGAAGAATTTTTAGATTAGATAGCTGATGTGGATAGGTTCTTTAATTATATGGAGACATCACCAAAAAGAAAGGTTAAATTGATAGCTTGTCAGTTGAAAGGTGGAGCCTCTGCGTGGTGGGATAAACTGCAATATAAGAGGGAGGGAGAAGGAAAAGAACCTATTCGCACATGGTATAGAATGAAATAACTATTGCAAAGGGAAGTCTTACCTCCTGACTATGAGCAAATTCTTTTCCAATAATATTAAAGATGTTAGCAAGGAGATAGAATAATTCATAAATATACTACTTAATTTATGACATTAATAAAAAGAAATAACCTCCATGAATCAGAAGGACAACAAGTAGCAAGGTATCTAGAGGGGTTAAAGCCTGTGATAAAAGACTGAATTGGTGTTCAGGTATTACGTACCTTATCTGAGACTAAGAATAAGGATATAAAAGTTGAATTAATGCAACAAGAGAGAGAAAGAAGGAATTTTGATTCCTATAAAGCTTTAGGACCAGTTGAAACAAGTAAAATTGAGGATGTAATGAAAAAGACTAGTACCAATTGCTTTAAAAAAAGAGCAATCGCAAGATAGTAAGGCTATGGGAAAGAGGCCGATGAATGAAACTAAGGAGAAGAAAGCATAAAAGGACAAAAATCCTTATGCTAATCTTACCATTGGAAAGTGTTATAAATGTAATCAGCATGGTCATTGCTCTAGTGATTGCCCTTCGAGGAAGACGATGAATGTGGTTGCAAGAGAAGAATAGAAAAAATCTGAGGTGTGTTATAAAGTTGAAGGATACGAGGAAGAATATGATGAAGAGTTTGATAGAGGGCAAAATTATGTTGTAAGGAGATTGATGCTAGCTCCAAAGCAAGAGGATTAAACTCAATGGCATGAATTATTTTGAACTAGGTATGCTATTAATTAGAAAGTATTTGGAGTTATTATTGATAATGGTAGTTGTGAGAATTTTGTAGGCAAAGAAACTGTGAAGATTTTGGGCTTACCAACATAAAAATATCTCAATCCATACACTTTGGAGTATATCAAGGTAATAGCTAGCACAATTGAGGTAAATGAGAGGTGCAAAGTGCCATTCTTTATTGGCAAATACAAAGAAGAAATTTATTGTGATGTGGTAGATATGGATGTTTGCTTATTATTTGGAAGACTATGACAATATGATGTTGATGCTCATCACTCTGGAAAGAAAGAATACATACAGTATTGAGAAAGAAAGGGTGAAATATACATTATTGCCATTAAAAAATAAAGAGGCCAAGAGAAATAAAGGTATTCTTGACTATCATAAGGGAGTTCTAAGTAGAAGCTAGAGAAACAAAGCAAGTGCATACCTTGATTGTAAAGTAAGTCCTTGAGAAGAACCAAAATTACAAGTAGAGGAACTTCCAAAATTAGTTTGGTCTTTATTAAAAGAATTCAAAGAATTAATTCCAAATGATATTCTCGACGATCTGCCTCCCATACATGACATCCAACATCATATTGATATGATTTTAGGAGCAAGTTTACCAAATTTGCCACACTATTGAATGATCCAAAGAAAAATGAAATACACAAAGAGAAAGTGGAGAAGTTATTGAAGAAAGGTCTTATTATGGAAAGCATGAGTCCATGCGTTGTACCCACTCTACTTACATTGAAGAAGGATGAAAGCTATAGAATGTGTGTAGATAGTCATGCTATAAATAAAATCACAGTGGGCTATAAATTTTTTATTCTAAGATTGGATGACATGTTGGACCAACTATATGGTGCAAGGTGGTTTACCCAAATTGATCTAAAAAATAGGTACCATTAAATCCATATAAGGCCAGGAGATGAGTGCAAGACAGCCTTCAAACAAAAGAGGGGCTTTATGAATAGCTTGTCATGCCTTTTAGATTATCAAATATACCTACCATATTTATGTGGTTGATGAATAAGGTATTAAAGCCTTTCATTAGATCTTTTTTGGTTGTTTATTTTGATGATATATTGATCCATAACAAATCAAAGGAGGATCATTTATTGCACTTGAGAGAGGTACTAATAGCCTTGTGGGAAACATACTTTATATGAACTTCAAGAAATGTAATTTTATGATAAATAAGCTATTATTCTTGGGATATATTGTAAGTGCTAAAGGGATATAAGTGGATGATACAAAGATTAAAGTAATAAGAGAGTGGCAAAGTCCAATTAATATTTCTGATATTCGAAGCTTTCTCAGATTAGCCTTTTTCTTCAGATGTTTCATCAGAGATTTTAGTACCATTGTGGCACATATAACAGAGTGCTTGAGGAAAGGAAAGCTCAATTAGGGAAAACCAGCAGAAAACAGTTTCATACTACTTAAGGAGCAGTTATACACTGCACCTATTCTTGCATTGCCCTACTTTGATAAGTTATTCAAAGTAGATTGTGATACTAGTGGAATTGAGATTGGAGCTATTTTATCCCAATAGAGAAGTCCAGTAGCATACTTCAGCAAAAAAAACTAAATAATGCATGGAGAAAATAAAGCACTTATGAAAAAAAATTATATTTAGTTGTTCGTGCTCTTAAGACATGGGATCATTACTTAGTGAGAAAAGAGTTCATTTTGTATTTTAATCATGAAGCCTTGAAATATCTAAACAGCTAAGCATGGATTAGCAAAGACATGCATGTAAGATAGTGTTAATTCTTACAAAAGTTTCCTTTACAGCTAGAGCACAAATCTGGAGTTCAAAATTGAGTGGCTGATGCTTTAAGAAGGTGTGGTGCCCTATTGTTGACTTTGAGTCATGAGATTATGGGATTTGAACTACTAAAAGAACTATATGCTAAAGATGAAGATTTTGGTGATATTTGGAGAAAGTATACTCAAGGTCATCCAATTGATGACTTATACTTGCTTGATGGGTATTTAATGCATAAGAATCAACTTTGATTTCCTTGAACATCATTAGGAGAGAAGGTTATACAAGATTTTCATGAAGGAAGTTTAGCGGGACATTTAGGCTGAGATAAGACAAATACTAAGTTAAGGAAAGGCACTATTGGCCCTAATTACAGAAGGATGTAATGAGGTTTTCTTAAATGTTTTATATGTCAATCTTCAAAGGGACACTCACAAAATATTAGTTTATACATGCCTTCACCTTGCCTAATAATATTTGGGAGGATTTATCTATGGATTTTACATTAGACTTAACAAGAAATTAAAAAGGAGTGGATTCTATCTTTTTCATTATTGATAGGTTTTCCAATATGGCAATTTTTATCCCTTGTTGCAAAACATCATATACTGTTTATATTGCAAGACTCTTCTTCAAAAAGGTGGGACGTTTACATGGTGTGCCAAAATCCATCACTTTTAATCATAATAGCAAGTTCTTGGGATTTTTTTGGAGGACATAGTGAAAACTTTTTGACTCATCCTTGAATTTCAGTAGCACCGCTCATCCACAAAACGACAGTCAAACAAAAGATGTGAATCGTACATTAGGTAACTTGATTCATATGATTCATAGCATCTGCGGAAGTAAACCTAAGCATTGGGACTTTGTATTATCCCAAGCTGAATTTGTTTATAATAGTATTATCCATAGTACTATTGGGAGATCACCATTTTTAGTAGTCTACACTAAGGTGCTGCAATATGCATTTGACTTAGCACCCTTATCTAAAGATGCAACCAAAATATAGTCACTAAACATATGGCAGAGCAAATTGTTGATGTACAAAAGGAAGTTTAGTTAAAGCTCGAAGCAGACAATGCCAAATATAAGAAAGTAGTAGATAAACACAAATGCAAGCAAGTATTTTTAGTTGGAGATCAAGTAATAATATTCCTTTGATGTGAGAGATTTTCAGTGGGTTCCTATAGCAAGCTACAATTGAAGAAGTATGGTCCTTATATCATCATTCAGAAAATTAATTATAATGCCTATGTTGTTAATTTACCAGAAGATGAGCATTTCATGAACCTTCAACATTGCTGACCTATATCTATTCTATTTTGATGATGTACTACTATATCCAAGCATTAATTCAGACTCGAGGACAAGTTTTTTCCAAGTGGAAGAGACTGACGCAGGGTGTTAAATACAATATTTATAATATGATTTTTTTATTAATCCTATTTTTTTCTAGATTTCTTATCCTACCTTTTAGGATAATTATTTCAAGTATTTCCCTAACCTTAATCCTTTTAGTATTTTTATTTATTCCTATTCCTTTTAGTATTTGTTTAATTATTTTCCTTTAGGATTTTTATTTTATTTCCTTTTAGGATTTTTATTTGTTTGTGGCTATAAATATAGCCCTTCACAAGTATTGTATTCATTCATAATTCAATTAATAAAATTCTTTGGAGATTCTCGTCTCTCAAACACTTATGTGTTGAATTTTTTAGCTTATGTTGTGTCATTCAGCCATATGAATAAGGGCCATAGTGAAATTCGTGTGAACCCCTGCTCCATTGATGTTATAAAATTTGACATCAAATATGTCATTACTAGCAATCATGAATGCAAAGGCTGCAATACCCTTATCCCTAAACATATCGACAAATTCTCACCAACCCTTTTCGAAGTAATACAATCCCTCTTCATTCTTCATACACCTTACTTGCCATTTATTTTCATGCCCAAACCTCAGTGTAACAATGCCTCCAAACTGACTCAACCTTAGGTCGTCTACTAATCTTTTTGATATGAGCTATAAAATACACATAATTCGACATTCACAGAAGAAAGTAATCTTGTTGAGTTTATTAAAAATCTTAAACAATCAGAATTGCATTCAAATTTATCGTTTACACATAATATAATTGCTATTAATACAACACTGTAAGCTTTGCTACAAAAAAACTTTAGGGTTGGAGGTTTCTCATGTAATACATATCAATAATATCTCTTAATAATATATAATAAGTGTATTGAAATATTGAAATATAACACAGTGTTATGGAATCATACACCCAATCTTATGACTAATAGTTTTAATAATCAAACAACAAATAGGCTAAAAAACAGAACTTTAATTTGTATTTCACAACAAATCGAGAAAGCTCTATGCTCGGACTTACCAAAAAAGGGTAGTGATTCATGACATATGACATCTTCATTTTAAACCCTAATATTGCCATGTTTATTCTTTTTCTCTAGAAATTCTTGTTTCTTTTAACCCAGATGTGTTTCGAGAGGGAGAAACCTCAACAACTATTATATATAATATATGTATAACTAGGTAGCAATCTTAAATATAATAATGCTTTCAAAATAATAATAATAATAATAATAATAATAATAATAATAATAATAATAATAATAATATAAGGACATAATATAAATCAATTTTTTAACCTTATAAGCAAACGATGTTCTATGTTATGCATATGTTAAAATCAATTGCATAATTGAATATGTAAAATTATTAAATTAAAGTTTATAGCATTTAGAATTGGTAGAAAAATTTAATTACTTAGAAATATATAGGCCCCTTAAGTTTTACAATATATATATATATATACACATTAATTAGTATTTGCTATATAACTAATTTCCAATAAGTACTTTTAATAACATTCAAAATCAATTTTAGCCTTATAAATAAACAATGTTATAATTTATTATATGTATGGTAAAAAAAATAATCTAAGCTTAATCATTTCATTTAATATAATTAACTGTACTACAAAAATTACATTAAATTATAAAATATTATTCTTAAAATATAAATAATATAAATTAAAATCTAAAAATTAAGACTATATAATACTAATAAGTAAAAATATATCTTCATTATCATGGCCTACACCTGTGGACTTCCATGCTCAGAATACATGTGGGTGCGTCCAATATTTCCAAAACAATTTCATCCTTGAATTTAAGTTTCATTGATGTGATTTGATTGTTCCATCCTTTCTCGATTCTTACTTTGAATCCTCTATTCTTGTTAATTCTGTTAACCGCTAACACCTCATGCTCTTTTCCATCTTCTATCCTGATTTTATATTATTTACTGGTGATGTCCTAAACCAATGTGAAATCTATATTATTCTTGAAGTACTCTATGAGGGATGTTCTGCATTGTATGAGCAAACACATAGATAAATAAACAACATTAACAACCAACAACATAATATTAGTAAGAATAATATTGAACTGTGATAATTACCTCTTTGTAATTCTAGTCCCGTGTTTTCAATTTCACATTCGACTTTGTATTAAAAGGAGGAGCTACATTTGCAAGATCTTTTTGCAATTCTTCTCCATTTTTTTAAGCTATGGTATCAAAAACATCAATTCCTACATTCATAAACACCATTGATTGTATTCCATTAGGAACATGTCAAGAAATTCGCTTCAACCCTTATCAAAATAATAGTAGCCTCTATCATTCTTCTTTATTCTAATTAACCAGTTGTTGTTTCACAACACCTCAACGTAACGAGTTGACCCAATTGATTGTTTTGCACATAATCAAGTATTGTTTGAGTGATTACCTGGAATCATTTATGCAATTTCACAATTAATTACACAATAGATATAGGAATTTAGTGAAAAAAATTTAATTTACACAGACACTATATAAACATATGGGGTTGGGGATTTCTATTTTCATAATATCAGTAATAATTTTTCTAGTTATTGAAGATCCATATCACAAGATTCACAGCACACATGCAAGTGAAAAATAGCGGTTTACATACTAATAACAGAGCATTTCTTCACATAACTTGAATAAATCAGATAAAAATCTAAACTTTATTAGCAAAATAAAAAGAAAATGTATGAGTGATGAGCAATGCTAGCTCGCGAAGGGTAGTTTTCTAAAATGTATTTGAGTGAATCTCAAAACCCTCGTCTATTGTCCATGTTAGTATAACGTTATTTTTTTTATATGTAAAACAACAATGGACGCCTTCAAACTAGGAAGACAAAGTCTAATAGATGTATAATAAGACAAAAGCTATGCATATATATATATATATATAATAGTCAACTTAAATTAAAACAGTGCATTTTCAAATACTTTATTTTAGTTTGTTTAATTGGTTTTTCACTTTGCACCTATTATATAGTCAATAAGCTAAAATTAAAATGGTGCATTCCATCTTAACCATATTAATAACATTATCACTCCTCATATGATGTTTTATTTGGCAAATTGACTAATTAATATGTATAAATAAATATGGTATAACAACATAAAATGATGAAGTGTCATCCAATTATATGTACAAAATATGAATAAACAACATAAAATGTAAAATTTGACATAATATCATAGAATAGTTCAATATAAAATATTGTTCTCAAAATATATAACATCCAAATGTATATAATAAACTGCAGCAAATAAATATTGATATGCCAACGTTTTGTTTGCCAACTTATGAATATAATGTTATAAAATATTGTTCTAAAATTAAAAATTAAATATGATCACATCCCTTATATCTTAATAAAAAAAAAATTGGATATCCTCACATTGCTATCCTATAAACTTGATGGCTCAGAATAACATCTCTTGTTTAGGATATCCAAAACAACATCATTACCTTCCTTCAGTTCCATGGATTTTCATAGCTCCATCCATCCACTCTCAATCCTTACTTTGAAACTGCCATTTATGATGTCCCTTTTCAAGTCAACAATTGGAGCTTTTGTCCATCTTCAACCCTTACCTTGAAATCTCACCGATTAGTTTTATAAGTCACAGTGTAGCCAAGGTATTTCCTATAGTATTCCAGAGGGATGTTATGTAATAATAGCATGAACATAAAAATGAATACAAATCGCCAGCACATAATTCAAACAAGTAGAATCATGGAAATGCAGTGAATAATTGAGTATAATAGATTGCACTAAAGAGAGCATAAAAACAAGTTCCATAAAGTTTAATTATCAATAATCAAGATCATGACTTTATATTTTTTTATGTATTAGTAAATAACATATAAAAAATATACAATGGCAATACTGTTATTATTACACACAATATGGATATCACATACATTCAACATGTAGTTTTGAAACAAACATAATGCAATTCAAATAAAAGTTTGTTAGTTTATCAGGTATGAATCTTACCAATCGATATTTCCAGTCACAATCTGACAATGTAACGATACGGCTAGTGTCAGGGTGAGGAGGATCATCTAAAATTTCTACAGAAGATGATGCAGGAGGAGTAAATTCTTGCATACGGATATGGACCATAGTGAAATTCTTTTGAAGAATTGATCCATTTTTGTAATGAATTGTGACATCAAAGATGTGAGTTCCTCTAATCTTAAATTGAATGTGCCCAATTCCATCATATTTCAACATATCCACGAATTCTCTCCAACCCTTTTTGAAGTAATACAACCCATCCTCATTCTTCTTATATTTGATCGGCCATTGTCTCTCACCCCAACACCTTAGTGTGATTAAACAACCTAACTGCTCAAGCCTTAGGAATTGAAGAATGACCTATGGGATAACATGAAAAATAGTCATTGATGATAAATCATACAAATAAGATCGACAAAGGGTCTGTTTGGTTTAGCGGTTTCATGCAGCTGATAGTTGTTGCTGATAGCTGGTAGCTGTTGCGGATAGCTGTTAGCTGATGAATAATGAGCGTTTGGTAAAAATATAGTAAGCTGTTGTTGTTATTGTGTAAAATGACCAATAATGGTATAATTTTAAATAAACTCAAATTTTGAAAATTTGAATAATAAATATATTTATAATAAATTTAAAAAATATAATCTACCAGCCACAATAAAAATAGATTGATGCCTTTTTTTGGTAAAATTTATTGGTAGCTTTTTTTTTCGAAAAAAATATTAGTAGCTTTTTTTTTTGGTAAAATATATTGCAATCCTCATAGATTTGATTAATTAATATATATATATATATATAATTGACGTATAAATCATTGATTTGGCATATATCGTTATACTTTAATAATCACACGTTATAAGTTTAAATTAAAGGTTCCAGATATTAATATTATCTAATAATTCAGGGTTAATATTGTCAAATAAAAAAACTATCAGCAGCTGTTTAGAAAAAGATAGGAGGAGGAGCTTTTTCAAACAGCTAACAGCTGCTGATAAAAAAGTTAACCAAACACCTATTCTTTAGCTGATTGACTTGAAACAGCTATCAGCTGCCTCAATTAGCTAAACCAAACACCCCCAAAGTCTGGTTATACATATAAGAAATTACCATTATACCTAAAATAATGGTTGCCATTTATTCTTGCTTTGATTTTAGGAAAAAAAATCTCAAAAAGTACATCACATATACTAGTTCACATATTTACAACATATTTCATTTGAATGACCAAATAATATGAAATCGAAACTTTAAATATGATGAATAGAACAAAATGGAAAAAGCAATTTCAGTGAAATTGCCAAGTTTAGATATTATTTTTATATGTACTTTACCCGAGCTCGAAATCCTAGTTGCTAAGCCATTGACACAATAAATTTTTTGTTATTTTTCTCTGTCATTGATTAGTCTGTGAAAATAGGAATTATTATGGAGAGGAAGAAGTTGAATTGACTATCAGAAACTGATATCGAGGTCAAAATTTAATACTCCATTTACCAATGAATTTACATTTATCGTTGCATTTAATTTTTTTATTATTTAATTTTTGATTTATTTAAAAATATTTATAAAATGGTAAAATAAGATCTTACTTTATTAGTATGCTTTTTATCAAGTAAACAGATAATATAATATATGATATTGTCTATTGTTATATATATTTATAATATTAACTATATGTTCCAAATAAATAAAATTTAGGTAAATAATAATTAATTTGATTGACCATATAACACATAAAATAATTCAAATTTACCATGTAACATGTACAAATTAATTTAATTGACCTTATAACCCATAGATATATTCAAATTTACCATATAACATGTACAAATTAATTTAATTGGCCATATAACACATAAAATAATTCATATTTACCATGTTGCATGTACAAATTAATTTAATTGACCATATAACACATACATATGGACAAATTGGCCATATAAAATGTACCAATTAATTTAATTGACTATATAACACATTAATAGGACAAATTGACCATGTAATGTATCTAAATTAATTTAATTGATCATATAACATATAAATATGGACAAATTGACCATGTTACATGTACAAATTAATGTAATTGACCATATAACACATCAATATGGACAAATTGACCATGTAACATGTACCAATTAATTTAATTGACCATATAACACATAAAATAATTCAAATTGACCTTGTAATAAGTATAAATTAATTTAATTGATTGTATAACACATAAAATAATTCAAATTTACCATGTAATATGTAACATGAATCAATTAATTTAATTATCCATATAACACAAATATAAACAAATTAACCATATAATATTTATAAATTAATTTAATTGACCATAGAATACATAAAATAATTCAAATTGACCATGTTATATGTATAAATTAATTTGTGTACTATATAACACATAAACATGGACAAATCAGCCATGTAACATGTACCAATTAATTTAATTGATCATATAACACATTAAATAGGACAAATTGATCATGTAACATGGATAAATTAATTTAATTGACCACATAACACATAAAATAACTCAAATTTACCATATGACATGTACCAATTAATTCAATTGACTATATAACACATAAAATAATTTAAATTTACCATGTAATATGTATCAATTAATTTAATTGACCATATATATTCAAGAATAATTAAAATTTATCATGTTACATGTATAAATTAATGTACTTAACTATTTAACAAACAAATAAATTCGAATTTGTACATTATATTATGCCTTAACAATATATAAATCTAGTAATTTATATTTAACACTTATGAATCTATTAAAACAATTATTAGAACAATGTACTATTAATCAACACAACCATATATTAAACTTAAACATTATATTATATCTTAACATTATATACGTTTAATAATTTTTTTAATACAATCATGAATATGATGAGTTTATGACTGTGTTGGAATAATTTAATTATCAAAACACATAAATTAAATCAACCCAACCATTGAAACAAAAGTATAATGGAACAAGAATTTAATCAAAATATTAAAACTTCATTAACATAATTGCCAAATATTTTATTGGCTTTTTTTTAAACATGTTTTGCCCTGATTACAAGTCTAATACTAATTTATTTATTAAATTTGAATCTTGGCAGATGTTGAAGTGTCGTCGATAATGATGACACATGCAACTTCTTTTTCTTTAACATCCTTAACAACTTGCATGAAGATATCATATGTGACAGTCAATGGATTCTTTTCAAGTATTCTCTCTTGAATGATTCTACTCGAATCCCTTCTAGCAATCTTTTGAATAGCTCCTTGATCTCATCTCTTATTTCAGCTAATTTCTTCATAGATTCAAGATATTATAGCATTAAGCTACCTGGAGAATGAGGGGATGACCCATTCTAGCTTGTTCTTAGCATCATTATTAGGAGTAGATGGAGCCATCTGTATTCTTTAATTTTTTTTCTTATTCTCTAACATGAATTATGCAAATAAAATCCCCAGTATTAATTGTATACATGTGACTTTCACAATTCCTTTGAACAAAATTCCCTTATTTAACACGTGCTTCTAAAGCTTAAATTGGCCATATTAATATCATGCTTGAGTAAAAACACAATGGTCGTTTCAAAGAAAAAATGTATTAGATGTTGTTATTGGTATATTTATAAGTGCATATTGAATATACACTTTTTTCTATCAGTTTTTATATGAAATTAAGTTGAATTTACTTATTCTAAGCTTAATTATATGTTTTAATTGCATTATTTTTTAGTAAAGCTTAGTTTTAATTAATTTGTTGTAGGACTCTTATGAGCAGAGATTTTAGGCATATTAGACCCTTTAAGCTTCAACAAAGATTTTAGTGATGATAAATTTGAGATTGAAAAAGTTGTCCTTATGAAGTTTGTAGAAGACATCTTAAGATTTTCAGTGAGGTCTGGTTCATTAAAATCCAAGTTCATTTGTGCCACCAACTATTAAGTCAAAATTAGGCCTGAGATGCTAATGTAGAATTCCAGTCTGAACCATTAAGAGTAATTGGGCCATATCTTAGGTGTCCCAAGTTCAATTGAAGTGATTCCAAATTATAAAATTATCTAAATTGCAAGAGTTACAACTTTGCTGAACGGGTCAGAATGACATAAGGTCTTTATATGATAGAAAATTGACTTACACATTTAAATTTGAATTTTTATAGAAGTTGAGTAGAAGTGAGAGTTTGTTTGAGTAAGGTGAACAAGAATGTGAATGGTGATAGAACATCATCTATCCTAGAAAAAATTGATCTCAATCTCATATTCTTTGACTAAAAAAAAACATTCATTCATCATTTTAGGAATGAAGGGGGAAGAAGAAGATTGTGCTTGGAGGAGGATTCAATCATCTCTACAGGATTCATCCATCAAGTTTGAACATTCAATCAAGGTTTAGAAATTCAATTTTTAATACTTTGTTTTCTTTGTTATTTCTTTAAGTTCAATTTTAGAGTTATGGATACTTTGATTTATTTCTTCATTTCTAATGTTTTTATCTTCAAATTAGCTATGAACAACTAATCTCCTTAGTGAGATTAGGTCAATTTAGGGTTATGAATGATGGGTATTAATTGATTGATTACTATTTTATTTCTTGAATCAAGATTTTGTTGATTTTGTTCTTAATACTTGTGATTGACTGGCCACTAATTACTTGTTATATTAAAATCATATGTTGAGTGAAAGCTAGGTATGATTTTAGATTATGAAAATCAACAACTTTAGAAATTCATTTTAGAGATAAAAGAATAATCTAAAGACTAATTTAATTCTATTGAGCTAGATAGATTATTGTAGTTTATTGTTCATGAGAATAGAACTTATAAATTTCATCGATTATTAATTTTCTTGCTTGAAAGAAAAGAAGATTAAATTTTAAGAAATTGGTAATTTTGATCCAAGAAAGTTTTGAATTAATTTGAAATTTAATTTTTGCCCATTTGAAATAATTCCAATAAAATCTAATCCTACTTATTAATTTAAATTTATTTGAATTATAAGTTTGAATTTGAATTTAAAGTTTGAATTAGTTAGATAATTATTTTCATTTAATTTTCAAAATATCAAATTAATTAATTAGTTTTCAAATATTAGTCAAACTGAATTTTGATCTCAATCTCATCTTCTTTGACTTAAAAAAAGCCTTCATTCAACATTTTAGGAATGAAGGGGGAAGAAGAAGATTGTGCTTGGAGGAGGATACAATCATCTTTGCAGGATTTATCCATCTAGTTTGAACATTCAATCATGATTTAGAAATTTAATTTTTAATACTTTGTTTTCTTTGTTATTTCTTTAAGTTCAATTTTAGAGCTATGAATACTTTGATTTATTTCTTCATTTCTAATGTTTTTATCTTCAAATTAGCTATGAACAACTAATCATTTTAGTGGGATTAGGTAAATTTAGAGTTATGAATGATGGGTATTAATTGATTTAATTACTATTCTATTTCTTGAATCAAGATTTTGTTGATTTTATTCTTAATACTTGTGATTGACTGACCACCAATTTCTTGTTATATTAAAATTATATATTGAGTGAAAGCTAGGTATGATTTTAGATTATGAAAATCAATAACTTTATAAATTCATTTTAGATATAAAAGAATAATCTAGAGATCAATTTAATTCATTTGAGTTTGATAGATTATTGTAGTTTATTGTTCATGAGAATATAACTTATAAATTTCATCTATTATTAATTTTCTTACTTGAAAGAGAAGAAGATTAAATTTTAAGAAATTGGTAATTTTGATCCAAGAAAGTTTTGAATTAATTTGAAATTTAATTTTTGGTCATTTGAAATAATTCCAATGAAACCTAATCCTACTTATTAATCTAAATTTATTTGAATTATAAGTTTGATTTTGAATTAGTTAGATAATTATTTTCATTTAATTTTGAAATTGTTAGATAATTTTTAAAATATAAAATTAATTAATTAGCTTTCAAATAATAGTCAAACTGAATTTTGGTTAGTCAAATTACTGCTTCTCTGTAGGAATGATCTTTACTTTTACTTTACTACTTGTTACGATCCGTACACTTGTAGTTTAGAATTATACACATATAATTCATCGAACAAGTTTTTAGTGCCATTGCCGGGAAAGAAAAAATTTATTTGATAACAGTAAATTCGAAGAGGCTATTAATTTGAATGTTTTTTTAATTATTTTTCATTTGCTTTTCTACAGTAATTATATGCACAGAAATAAACAAGCTGTATTGGAAATATTTAATTTTGAGATTGAAAAGTAGTGTAGAGAGAATAACAGAGTAAGATGGGAGAGACTCCTTTTAGAAAGAGAATAACATGAACAAATTCGTGCACATGAGTCTCTAGAAGAAGAAAGTAGGGCTGAAGTGGAAGAAGCTAGTGATGAAGAAGTAAATATGGGTGACCCATGAGATTAAATTCAACCAAGAAATCTCTCTCTGAGGGAACATGCAATGCCAAATGCTCTGATTGGATCAAGCATTACTCGACCTGTAGTAATTGCTAACAATTTTGAGCTTAAATCAACTCTCATTAACATGGCTCAACAAAAACTTTTCAATGGGTTAAACCATAAAAATGTTATTGCACATTTGGCAAATATTTTAGAAATTTATGATACAATTAAGATGAATGGAGTCAGTGATTATGCAATTAGGCTACGCCTTTTTCCTTTCTCATTAAAGGACAAGGAAAAACTTGGTTACAAGGTCAAACTATTGGAACTTTCACCACTTGGGATGATCTTTCTAAATGATTTTTGGCAAATATTTTCCTCTTGGGAAAACTGCAAAGTTCAGAAATGACATAACCAGTTTTGTGAAGTATGATGGAGAGTCACTTTATGAAGCATGAAAAAGATTTAAAGACCTTCAAAGGAAGTACCCTCGTCATGGGATTCCAAAATGGCTAATTGTTCAAACCTTCTATAATGGGATAACAGGACCATTAAGGAGTACAATAGATATAGCTGCTGGAGGTGCTCTAATGAACAAAAACATAGTTGAAGCATTAGAACTGCTTGAGTCCATAGCAACAAACATTTACCATTAGTCTAATGAGAGGTCTTTACCTAAGAAGATAGCTGGTGTGCATGAAGTAGATGGCATTTCACTACTTGCAGCTAAGGCATCGTTGATGCCTTAGCTAAGAAGTTAGAGCATGCTAACCTTACTACAACAGGTTATGAAGGCTGTGGTGGAAATCACTAATCTTTTGAGTGTCTAGCTCAAGAACAAGTGCATTTTGTGGAGAATTAAAATAAAACTCAACAATTACCTTATGGAAACACATATAACCCTAGTTGGAGAAACCACCCAAATTTGTCATGAGGTGGAAATCAAGGCAATCAAGGAAATCAAGGGAACCAATTCAACCAAAAAGAAATATACCAATAACCATTTTCTAATCGGGGTCAAGATCAAGCTAATTACCAAGATAACAAGATGGGATATAAAACTGCTTTAGAAAAATTTATTACTATTTCTAATAAGAGGTTTGACAAGTTAGATAAGCAACATAACAAGTTAGAAGTTAGGATAAACCAAATTGCAAGTCAAACTAGAAATCTTAAAGTGAAAATTGGGCAAATTGTTAGCTCTTCAAATTGAAGAAGTCAAGGAGCTCTTCCTAGTAAAACAAAAAAAATCATAAGGAATATTGTAAAGCAATTACTCTTAGAAGTGAAAAATAGTTACAAGAGATGGATCCAAAGAAGTTTGAATCAAAAGGAGAAGGTGAAGAATTTAAAGAAGATGAGCAAAATTAAGAGATTGAGAAGGAAAAGGAGGAAAGTGAGACACTTCCCTTGAAGAAAGTAGTGAATCCTTATGTACCACCTGTACCATTTTCTCAAAGTCTTCAAAAGCCAAAAGTGGAGAAACAATATGAAAAATTTCTTGAAGTGTTCAAACAATTGAGAATTAACATTCTTTTTATGGATGCTCTTGCTCAAATGTCCACATATGTCAATTTTTAAAGGAGATTCTTTCCAATAAGAGATCCATTGAAAAAAATGCAAGAGTTTCCCTAACTAATGAATGCAGTGTAGTGATCCTAAATAAACTTCTATCCAAATTGAAGGATCCAAGGAGTTTTTCAATACCTTATACTATTGGTAATTTTAATTTTAGTAAAGCTTTATATGATTTAGGTGCAAGTGTAAATCTGGTGCCAAATTCTATTTATAAGAAGCTTAGATTCACCGACTTGAAATCCACAAAGATGACACTTTAATTAGCTGATCGTTCAGTGAAATTCCTGTTTTATTAGTTTTTGTTATAGATTTGTGTCTTATTTATTATGATAATTATTGTTTTATTTAGGTATTTTGTAGTTTTAATCGGTTTATTTAGTGTTTTCATTAATTTTGGTAGTTTTAGTTTATTTCGGTGTTTATGTCATTTTTGTCCTATTTTTAGTGTGTGTTTATGTTTTGTTGGTTAATGTTCATTTAATTTCTGTTTAAAGTTTGTTTCAAGTTTTGTTTTAGATTTAATATGTAAGGAACCATGCTAAGGAAGGAAAAAACTAAGAATCAAGAGGAAGAAATCAAGACACAGTAGCTGACACAGGCAGAGGACAAGGCCAAGCTTGTGGCCATGTCCCATACCAAGTTAAAGAGAAGATCAAGACACAGAGAGGGACACACTCAAGGGACATGGCCAAGTCACTGGCCGTGTCCCTCCAAAGAAGCTCAGACACGGCCAAGTTGCTGAAGCTTGGCCGTGTCTCACTTAAATCCAAAGCAAAGAAGAAGAAACTCTCACAGAAGCAAACACAAGCAAGGGACATGGCCAAGTCAATGGCCGTGTCCCTCCAATACACCTCCAACACGGCCAAGTCTCCTCCAACTTGGTCGTGTCTCTCATGGACCAAAGACAAGCGGACTTTTAAAGCGGAGGATTCGTATAAATAGGAAATTTAGGGTTTTAAAAAGGGGGTTGGCGATTTGGAGAGCTGTTTTGAGCCGTCAAAGAGAGTTTAGGTTTTTAACATTTGTTTTCTTTGATTTTGATTACACTTTGATTAATCTAGCTTAGATTAGATTGTTCTAGCCATTTATGCATCCTTCTTGCAAGATTTGAACAAGAGATTCTTCAGAAGCTTCAAGGAGTTTGTAATTTGGTTTTGTTCTTGAACTTTATCTCTTTATTTTCATTGGAATTGTATTTATGGATATTATCATGTCTAAATTAATTTCTTTGAATATTAATGAGATGAGTATGTTTGATAGCATTATGAACTAATTTGATCTAGTCTAGGGTTTGTATGGATTTGCTATGATTGTATGAATTGGTTATTACTCTTAACTCAATAATTTCTTTAGCCTTGATTGAATGAAATATTGTTAATATATAATTGATTGGCCGCCAATTATGTGTTTTAGGTATTAGATGATGGATTGAGAGATGAAGTCTAATGCTGGAACAATTCAATTAAGGACTTAGGTAAATTAGGGATATAACCTAGGAAAAGATTATTTCAATTGGAATAAGATTATTTGAGAGAGGTTTGAATGTGAGAGCTTATTTTCTTTATTCAATTAATTAAGTTGCTTGAGATTTAATCTTTGAAATTAAATTGGTTAAGAGGAATAACCGTTCATACTTATAAGTAGCTGAGTAGTGCAAACCCTAGACCTTTCTATTAAGTGAATCAAAACATCAGCTCAATTTACTTTTATTGTTTTAAACTTCGATCAATCTGTCTTCATTAATTGTTAGCAATTTAAATTTCTTCATTACTTGTTATTTATAATCTGATAATCAATTAGCTACTTTAGCTTCCTTGTGAGACGACCTTGGGGCGATCACCTTTGCTACAGCTACCTCGTATACTTGCGAGTGACGCTTTGTGGTAAAGTTAATTCGAGCGCAACAATTCCCATTGGGAAATATTGAAAATGTTTTGGTTAAAGTTGACAAATTTTTAAAGTTGACAAATTTTTATACCTATTGATTTTGTTGTTCTTGAAATGGAAGAGAAAAGGATATTGGAATTTCTCTAAATTTGGGGAGACCATTTTTAGCTACTGCAGGGGCTATGATTGATGTTAAGGGAGATAAGTTAACTTTGCAAGTAGGTGAAGAGAAAGTAGAATTCAATCTTAGTGCAACCATGAAAGAACCTAGTTTTATGGATGACTGTTTCAAAATTGATATTATTGATTAGTTAGTTCAAGAATTCTATAAAAAAGAGTTTAGAGAGGACCCTTTAGAGGCTTGTTTGATCCTTAGTGAAACTCAAGAAGATGATGATCAAGAGCTAACAATTTATGCTTATGCTTTACAAATGATACCACCCATAGCTTTTAGGGGATTTAAAAAGCTAAGGAAGTCTACACTTTTACCACCCCCTTCAATTGAGAGACCACCAATTCTTGAGATGAAACCATTATCTTCCCATTTAAAATATGTTTTTTTAGGACCTAATGATAGCCTACCAATAATTATAAATGCTCAATTATCTAAGGACCAATTAGAACAAATATTAGGTGTGATTAGATAGTTTAAAAAAGTTGTTGGTTGGACTATTTCTGATATCAAGGGTATTAGTCCATCTTTGTGTGTGCATAGGATTTTGATGGAGGATAATTGTAAACCTTTTATGGATGTACAAAGAAGATTAAACCCTAATATGAAGGAGGTGGTGAAGGCTAAAATTACTAAGCTGTTAAGATGCAAGAATTATTTACCCAATTTCAGATAGCCCTTAAGTAAGTTCGATACATATAGTACCAAAGAAAAGAGGGATTACTATTCTTGAAAATGAAAAAGATGAGTTGATTACATCAAGGACAGTTACGGGTTAGCGAGTGTGTATTGATTATAAAAAATTAAATAAGGCCACTCATAAGGACCATTTCCCTTTGCCTTTTTTAATCAAAGGTTAGAGTGGTTGACCGGTAATTCTTTATTTTGTTTGTTAGATAGATACCCATGGTATTTTTAGATATCTATTGCTCCAATAGATCAAGATAAGACAACTTTTACTTATCCATTTGACACTTTTGCTTATAGGAGGATACCCTTTAATTTATATAATGCACCTGCTACGTTTCAACGCTGTATGATGGCAATTTTTAGTGATTTTGTATAAAATTTTATGAAAATTTTTATGGATGATTTCACTATTTATGGAACTTCTTTTGAAATTTATTTGCAAAATTTAGCGAAGGTGCTTCAAAGGTGCGAAGAAATAAATTTGGTGCTTAATTGAGAGAAATGTCATTTTATAGTTGAAGAGGGGATAATCCTTGGGCATAAAGTTTCACAAGCAGGGATTGAGGTGGACAAAGCAAAAGTTGAAGTGATTGAGAAGTTGCCTCCACCAACAAATGTCAAAGGAATCCAAAGTTTTCTTGGACATGCTAGATTTTATAGACGTTTCATTAAAGATTTTTCTAAAATTTCAAAGCCTTTATGCGAATTATTGAGTAAAGATGTTGAGTTTTATTTTTCTAATGATTATCTTATTTCTTTTAATAGGTTAAAGAAGAAATTGACCACGACTCCAATTATTGCACCTCCTGATTGGACTGTACCTTTTGAGATCATGTGTGATGCCAGTGAGTTTACAATAGGAGTTGTACTTTGCCAAAGGAATGATAAAAGATGTTATGCCATTTACTATACCAACATATTGCTTTTTAAAGCTCAAGTAAATCATGCTACTACTGAAAAGGAGATGCTTACGGTGATTTACTCTTTGGATAAGTTTTGATCGTATATTATAGGGTTGAAAGTGATTGTATATACTAACCACGCTGCCATCCGATATCTCATGAATGAAAAAAAAAGAGGCAAAACAATGCCTAATTCAATGGGTACTTTTGATTCAAGAATTTAATGTAGAGATAAGAGATAGGAAAGGGATAAAGAATGTTGTTACTGACCATCTCTCTAAACTAGAGTTGGGGACAATTGATAAGGAGGAGATCCCAATCAATGAAACTTTTCCAGATGAGCAACTTTATTCATTGAAAGGGAGTTTTGCTTGATACACGAATAGTGTCAATTATTTGATATGTAAAATTGTGCCTTCTGATTTTAATGCTAATCAAAAGAAGAAATTTTTCTCTGAAGTGAAGCATTACATGTGGGAGGATCCTATATTGTTCAAGCATTGTAGTGATGAGTTGATCCATAGATGTGTTCCAAAAGAAGAGTTTCAATCCATACTTGAGTTTTGTCATTGTAGAGAGTGTGGAGGACATGCTAGTTCCTCCAATATGAAAGCTAAGGTATGGCAATCGGGATTCTTTTGGCTAACAATGGATCGTCATGCTCATAATTTTGTTAAGAGCTGTGATCATTGCCAACATGTAGGAAATTTCTCAAGAAAAGATAATATACCTTTGAACCCTATTTTAAAAGTTGAATTATTTGATGTTTGGGGGATTGATTTTATAGGACCATGTCCTTTTTCTTTGAACAATCAATATATTCTTATAACTGTTGACTATGTCTTAAAATAGGTGAAAGCAATTGCTAGTCCAACTAATGATTCTAAGTTAGCGATCTGTTTTCTTAAGAAACTCATTTTCTCTATATTTGGTGTACCAAGAGCTATTATTATGATGGAGGTTCACATTTTTGTAACAAGGCTTTTGATGCTCTTCTTAGGAAGTATGGAGTTCATCATATGATAGCTACATCATATCATCCACAAACAAGTGCTTAAGTGGAGATTTCTAATAGAGAAATTAAGTGGATATTGGAGAAAACTATGGAAAGCTCTAGGAAAGGCTGGGCACTAAAATTGGAAGATGCTTTTATGGGCTTATCAGACTGCTTTTAAGACATCAATTAGAATGTCTCCATATAGGTATGTTTTTGGTAAGGCTTATCATCTTCCAGTAGAGCTAGAACATATAGCTTATTGGGTAATTAAACAGTTAAATTTTGATATGAAAATAGCTAGTGAAAAGAGGTTACTTCAGTTGAGCTAACATGAGGAATTATGCCTTAGTTCATATGAGAATGCTAAGTTATATAAAGAACGAACTAAGGCTTGGAATGACAAGCATATTTGGAAGTGCAATTTTCACGAAGGCCAATTTATGCTATTGTTCAATTCTAGAATTAAACTTTTTTCTGAAACCTTAAGTCTAGATGGTCATGGCCATTTAAGATAGTTAAAGTTCATCCTTCAGGAGCGGTGGTCATTCAAAATAACTCAAATCAAATTTTTATAGTTAATGGGCAGAGATTAAAGCCATATATAATTGGTGAATCAATCGATAATGCTTTGGTTTGTTATTTTAAAGTTTTAGCTTCAAAGATAAAGTCAACTTGAAGACTTTAAATAAGAGATTTTAGGAGGCAACCCAATTTACTATTTCTTTATTTCTATTTAATCTTTGTATTTTTAGTAGTTTTATTTCATTTGATTTAGTTAATTTGAAGTTTTACTAGTTGTTATTAATTGAGTTTATTGGTATTTTGCAGGTAGGAAGAAATAAAAATTTTTAAGTGGTACTAAAAATATTTAATTTTGCTCAATTTTTAGTATTTTAAGATTTTAATTTTTTTATATTCTTTACTGTTTTATTTTTGTTTGATAAGCAAATTGTGAAAGTGGAGAAGATAAGGCAAGAAAAGGTAAGTATGAATTGTGTTTGTTCTTTCTTGAAAAAAAACCTTCATTCATCATTTTAGGAAGGAAGGAGGGAAGAAGAAGATTGTGCTTGGAGGATTCAATCATCTCTCTAGGATTCATCTATCAAGTTTGAACATTCAATCACGATTTAAAAATTCAATTTTTAATGCTTTGTTTTCTTTATTATTTCCTTAAGTTCAGTTTTAGAGTTATGGATACTTTGATTTATTTCTTCATTTCTAATATTTTTATCTTCAAATTAGCTATGAATAACTAATCTCCTTAGTGGAATTAGGTGAATTTAGAGTTATGGATGATGGGTATTAATTGATTTAATTATTATTTTATTTCTTGAATTAAGATTTTATTAATTTTGCTCTTAATGCTTGTGATTGACTGGCTACCAATTACTTGTTATATTGAAATTATATATTGAGTGAAAGCTAAATATGATTTTAGATTATAAAAACCACAACTTTAGAAATTTATTATAGAGATAAAAGAATAATATAGAGATCAACTTAATTCCTTTGAGCTTGATAGATGGTTGTAGTTTATTGTTCATGAGAATAAAGCTTATAAATTTTATCGATTATTAATTTTCTTGCTTGAAAGAGAAGAAGATTAAATTTTAAGAAATTGCTAATTTTGATCCAAGAAAGTTTTGAATTAATTTGAAATTTAATTTTTGCCCATTTGAAATAATTCCAATAAAATCTAATCCTACTTATTAATCTAAATTTATTTGAATTATAAGTTTGAATTTGAATTTAAAGTTTGAATTAGTTAGATAATTATTTTCATTTAATTTTCAAAATATCAAATTAATTAATTAGTTTTCAAATATTAGTCAAACTGAATTTTGATCTCAATCTCATCTTCTTTGATAAAAAAAAGCGCCTTCATTCAACATTTTAGGAATGAAGGGGAAGAAGAAGATTATGCTTGGAGGAGAATATATACATTCATCTCTACAGGATTCATCCATCAAGTTTGAACATTCAATCATAGTTTAGAAATTTAATTTTTAATACTTTGTTTTCTTTGTTATTTCTTTAAGTTCAATTTTAGAGTTATGAATATTTTGATTTATTTCTTCATTTCTAATGTTTTTATCTTCAGATTAGCTATGAACAACTAATCTCTTTAGTGGTATTAGGTAAATTTAGAGTTATGAATGATAGGTATTAATTGATTTAATTACTATTCTATTTCTTGAATTAAGATTTTGTTGATTTTATTCTTAATACTTGTGATTGACTAGCCACCAATTACTTGTTATATTAAAATTATATCTTGAGTGAAAGCTAGGTATGATTTTAGATTATGAAAATCAATAACTTTATAAATTCATTTTATATATAAAAGAATAATCTAGAGATCAATTTAATTCCTTTGAGCTTGATAGATTATTGTAGTTTATTGTTTATGAGAATAGAACTTATAAATTTCATCGATTATTAATTTTCTAACTTGAAAGAGAAGAAGATTAAATTTTAAGAAATTAGTAATTTTGATCCAAGAAAGTTTTGAATTAATTTGAAATTTAATTTTTGGTCATTTGAAATAATTCCAATGAAATCTAATCCTACTTATTAATCTAAATTTATTTGAATTATAAGTTTGAATTTGAATAGATAATTATTTTCATTTAATTTTGAAATTGTTAGATAATTTTTAAAATATTAAATTAATTAATTAGTTTTTAAATAATAGTCAAACTGAATGTTGGTTAGTCAAATTACTCCTTCTCTGTGGGAATGGTCTTTACTTTCACTTTACTACTTGGTACGATCCGTTCACTTATGGTTTAGAATTACACACACACAATTCGTCGAACATATATCTTATATTAACTTGGGTTGTGGCTTAATTATTGGAATTCAATTGTCATTTCCCTAAACTAATTTATCACAGCATGCATTATCACTTAAAAATTAATTGGCTAATAATATGGAATATAAAAAAATGTGTTAAATGTTGATATTGCTAGATGTTTTATTCAGGATGTGGGTTAAATATTGAAATTTAATTATCATTATCCTAAACTAGTTTATCACATCAATCATTTCATATTAAAATACTCTACTACTCAAATTTAATTAGCTAATATGGAATATTGCAATGCAAATGATTGCATATAATTCACTATTGTTATTCAGTCTATTACTTTGCAAACCAAATGTTTACTTTTTTATGCATGAAAATAGCAAAATGTATTTTAGCATAAAAATTATCATTCATATAAAGTAAAAGAACTATAATTACATGGAATTATAGTACATAAAATTATACAAAGTAACATTCATTAATCATTATATCAATTTCTTATCTTCCAGTAGAAAATAAAAAGTATATATCATTGTATATACTAATCCAACTAGCTTGGCATAATTCCACTGATATTAGCACAAACTACTATTTGTTTGAGCAAGGTTTCTTACATAGCTTGGCTTCCTTGAGCCCCTATAAATGGCTCATTTAAATCTATATGATTCTAGAAGGGAAACAACAAATATTGTCAATATATAGTTAATGATATAAATAAAGTACCATACAAAATGTAAAGCTATAATCATTAAATAATTGACTTATTATTTCTTTAATACTATAGAAATTACTTGCATTTGCATCACTATCACCACCTAGGCCACCAACTCCACGTCCTCTACCTCTGCCCCTCCCTCTGCCTCTACTTCCTCTTTCTCATCTTCCTCTAGTGTTTGTGTCAATTTCAAAAGTATAATGATTAATACGCGGCCTACCTTGAGAGTGAATAGGTACTGGATCCAATATTGCATTTTCACTCTCTTTATTAACTTCTTCATTGTCTATAATGCTTGGAACAATCATACTATCATCCCAATTCAACACATTTCTCTTTAATTCAATAAGTTTTGATTTAATATAATCCATTTTTTGAATATTGTCCATGCTAATACCAATAACTTTCTTAAAATAATTTAATAATTTCTTGTATCTTTTATACTCCTTTATCATGTTAGGATAACCTCCAGAGAAGAATTTCCTCAAATGAGTATGATAAACATCATTTCTCCACCTTCTCATGATATACCTTTGATGTGCTTCATTAATTCTTTTATGTGCTAGTACTTTCAAAATGTGGCAGCGTAAGATGCCTTTGGATTCAAACAACTTGTAATTGTATTGCAAGTATTGGCTTATTACCCTATGTCAATAGTGAAAATAAACTCATTTCCAAAACAATCATTTTTAATTGACCTATTTGTAATGTGAAAAACCCCAGTTTCTATAGCATTTCCTTCATTGTCTTGAGGAATGCTCAATTTATAATTATATAAGCATATCATTTATTTACAAAACAACTTAAATATTGGTCGTGTTAGAGAACATTACATTTGTTCTTCCCATGTGAATCCAAACTCACATTTTGTATCTATATACTTCCAATTAAATTTAGCTTTGATTTCTTTCTTGTTCTTATCTCTTATTGCCACCTCATATTACTCCATAAAAATGCTTCAGTGTGATTCTACTATTTACAAACCCATAAAAAAAATGCATGCATTCCCTCACTCCTCTATGTCGATAGCATGCCAACCCAAAAAAAATGTTTAAGGTACATAGGAATCCAATTTTGCCTCTAGCTATACAATTTCATCAACCACTCATTTCTTTTTAGAAAATGATTTGTAAGGAAAGCATTCCATCTTCTCTCAAACTCTTCTACAGTTAAGCTATAAAACTACTACTTTAAATTCTTTCTTAGCATCATTATACTCATCAACACCCTTCAACT
Organism: Garcia nutans; assembly: GCA_947685225.1. Lineage (NCBI taxonomy): Eukaryota > Viridiplantae > Streptophyta > Magnoliopsida > Malpighiales > Euphorbiaceae > Garcia > Garcia nutans. Next base: position 18,787,782 of record CANTUV010000037.1, read on the forward strand.
TCACAAGCAGTTTGTGAATATATGCCATAAGCAATATCTATGAGTTGTGTTCAACATCACTTCATGAATAGCAACCTTGATCCTTTCACATTAATCATTCCGTATACATGTGGTTGCACATCTCCACCATAGATAGCCAAATAGAAAACAACCACTTAAATGTTTATGCATCCTCATGTGAAACTAACCACAACCTAAAAGAATTGACTGACCGTGATGATTAATAGCAACAAATATAGCAAACAACATTCTATACTTGTTTACAAGGTAAGTGGTGTTGAAACATACAATATCATGAAACACTTGATAAGCAACTTTACCTTGTGGATGTATCCATATAACATTTCTTAACCTACCAACGTAATCAACATCCATCAAATGAAAGAAATCCATGTTGGCCCTATGGATGGCACCAAGAAGGGGAGTTGAATTGGTGCTATTGGATATGCAATAGAAAATTAATTTTTTGCTTAAAGGTTAGGAGATTAGGGAAGAAGAAAGACAAAAGATTTATAATAGTTCGGGTGTTAATTAACCATACTTCCACTCCTCAATAACGTATTGAGTATTTTACTAACTTTGGAGTTTTGTAAGCTCACTCCCAACTTGTTGTTTTAGTAAGATCATACCAAACTTTTACAAGGCATGTATATCCCCACAATCCAATAAAAGTTTTCCTCTTTGGCTCACTCTCTACCCAACTAAAACACTTGGTATTTAATGCTCACACCTAATACTCACAATATAATTAATGAATTAAAGAATAAGGCTATATATTGAGAAATCAATTTGCAAGAGTTTTGAAATAAGAGGAATGCTAATTACAGTCATTTTAGAGAGTGATTGTTGAACAATCTCTCTTCTATTGGCTAAAAAATATTGATTATAATATATCTCTTCATAAACGAACTTATAATAAATATTTTTTTAGCTAATAGGAGGGAGATTGTCTAACAATCACTCTCCAAAATGACTGCAATTAGCATTTTTCTTGAAATAAATACTCAAAATATTGAAATAAATAATGTTTTGTAACATCCAATTTTTCAAAAATTAAATAAAATTAATTAAAAATTAAATTAATTAAATAATTTAAATGGAAAATTGAATGATTTTAAGTGAAAAACTGAAGTGTATATGTAAAATATATATTAAATATATACAACATATACAAACGTCAAAAAGTTAAAAGTCAAATGGCATAATGATAATTATACTTTATAAATTAAAACTAATTAAATAACTTAAAAATAAAATAATTTTGAATGAAAGAGGAAAATTATGATTTTTTTAAATAAATAATTAATTAAAAATATAATAAAATAATATATATATGGTCATATTTTTTAAAGTGAAAAGAGAGAGAAATTAAAAGTCTTCATCATCTTCTTCTTCTTCCTCTAGGAGGCCAAACCTCCATTGCTATCCAAGAGAGATTTCTTCATCTTCCAAGCTTCATCAATTGAAGGAATTAACAAGTTTCAAGTGTGATTTTAGTGATTTTCTCCATAAATAGTAAGTTTTCAACTTATTTCTTTGGATTTTCATGAAGTTATGAATATGTTGAGTTTGAGATTTTTGTCTTAGCATAATTTAATGGCTTGAATGGGTATGTGTGAAGTTATTTTGATTATTTATTAATGATTCTTAAATTGGATTGAAAAAATAATTGAGTTTGGGTTGAGTTTGGTTGAAAGAGCTAATTTAGGGCTATGTAAGATTTGGGCTTTTGGAATCAAGTGTTTTAATTGTGCAAATGGATTTCAAATGTGTTGTTTTGATGCATAAACAAAGATTTTAAAGTCAAATGATGGATTTAACCAAGTTTGGTTAGAGATTGGATAAGGTAGTGTTGAATTTAGGATTTTGTAAGGGAATTTACAAAGTATTGGTATTTGTTTGATTTTGATATTTAAATCATATTATTTAATAATATAAGTGATGGAAATAAGCTTGAATTAATATTTAGAATATGTTGGAATGAAGAACCTTAATTGATGGAGGTTATGGCATTTTAGGGTTTTGAATAAGTATATGTATTTATTTAGTTTGAATGATTAAAACATGTTATAATATATTTCTAATAATATAAATAAACTTAAAACACCAATTTAAATGTATTAACATGAATTTTCAATGTTAAAGTAAGGTTAGGTATAATTTTGGGTATTGATTGGAGTGAAGTTTAATTAGGGTTTGATGCTTGTAATGCCTTAAAATGTAGTTTTAAATAATTGTATTTATTCATATCTTGAACAGGCATTAAGAGGAAGTGAATTTTTTAACCCTAGTATTGAAGGGCAAGTTGAAAATGAATGTTGGATGGTGACTTTTAGCTTGTGTTTGAGTGTTTATTGAGGTATGTACAAACTTTTAATAAATGAGATATGTTTGTATTACATTTGGCCTAACACATTTTGGATGTAAATTGTGTTAAGCTACTTGGTAGCATGAACATTTATGAACATTGTGTTATAACATGTGAACTATTATGTATGCATTATGTGCATTATGAAAAGTCCTTAATAATGGCTAAAAAAATAAATGTGATTTATATGCATTATATGAGAATGACCCAAAAATATTTGGGTAATGTGATTTTAATGCGAAATGAAATACATTGTGATAAAGTAATGAAATATAATAAATTAAAGTGAATTACCATTGATATGGATGAGAAAAAAAAAGAGGAAATGAGGCAATGTGATGAGAAAAATGAGAAAAAGAGACAATGTGATAAGAAAAGTTGATTATGGAATCATGTATTATATGTGTGCCTAGTATATTATTCCATTTATAGAATTCTGTGTTTGGCGACATGCCTATGAGATTATTCTCATTATTTGCCTTCGGGGCAAAACGTTATGCATCACTGATATATGATTTGCCTTCGGGGCTAGACGTTAAGCGTTACTAATATATGATTTGCTTTCGGGCTAGATGCTAGGCATCACTATGATTTGCCTTCGGGGTTAGACACTAAGTGTCAATATGGATCAAAATAATAACTCTAGGATTTGAATAATTTATTAGTTTGTTTGGGGCCTATGCTTGTGTATGTATTAATGTAAATTATAAAAAGATTAAAGATTATATTTTAAAGTGAAATTGAGTGCCACATTATGATATAGCATGCAAAAGTATTATGCACTGACATTATATTAAAGTACTGTTATTATTAAAGTTTATACTACTAGGCTTCTAGCTTAGCGCGATTATAATTTATCGCGTAGATGACAGGGGTGATCAGGTAGATCTAGAGGGTTCTTAAAGACCTGGTAGGGTTTAGCTTTGTGGTGATTTTGCTGCATCATGATCAGAGTTATTTGTCATTATGTATATATTTTATATTATAGTATATTTTGTTATTTTATATATTATGGTTATGTTTTTTAGTACATTGTAAATTATATAGAATATTTTGGATAAATTATGTAATGTGGGATTTTATATGTGTTTTGATATATATATATATATATTAAGGAAATATGGAGAAATTGAGAAATTGATATGGAAATGTGTGACTTATTTTTATTGGGAGTGTGTATTTTTGCAAGTTGAGTAATTGTTGAATTTTTGGGATGTCTTATTTATAGATAAAACTCTGATAAATTTTTTTCAGAGATTTTTATGTAAAATGCTTATTTTGGAACTTATAAATAATAAATAATATTTTATGTATTATTTAAATATATATTTAAGTATTTGGGATATTAAATTAGAAATGTGAAATTTTTTTATTAAATCGGGTTATGGTATTCTTATACTTTATATGCACATTTTACATATACTGGGTGTATGTATTATATATATATAGTACAAGGGTGTTACATGTTTGGTGATAAATTTATAGCTCTCTTCCTCTAAAAATTCCATTTGAAATGAGTATAACAAGATTTAGTTTTTCACCAACCAAATATTTTGCATTAAATACCTAGTAGAAGGACTACACGGTTGAGTGCTTGGGGGTGTGGTCGCGTGCCATTGCTTCACAATCTTCCTCTGGGCTGGGACAGTCGTGAGGCTTTCAAATGTCACTACAACAAATATCATATATAGCCATGAATTCTTAATCACAATAAATAAAATTATGGCTGAAAATTTGAATTAGCTATTAAAATTAATTTTTTAATAACTATATATAATTTGATTAAATTAATTAGTTATAAAGGCTAACTATCAGTGACAAAAATATTATTTTTGTTATGGAATCTCAAAATTATAGATGAAGGTATATACTAGCTACAAAAATTAATTTTTCATAGCAATATATAATTTGATTAAATTAATTAGTTATAAAGTTTAATTATTTATAGCAAATATATATATTATTCTTGCTATGATATCTCAAAATAGTAACTATAAATTTAAATTAGTCATATAAATTAATTATTCATAATAATTTGGTAAATATAATACTTTTACTACGATGTATAAATGTTATAACTACAAGCAATTATCTAGTTACAATATTTTAGTCACAATAAACTAAAGTAGTCAATTAATTTAATATTTAGCCACAAATATTTAAAATGCATAACAAAATTAAGTTATATGATTTCAATATTAGACACAAAAATTTAGGAATATAAAGTTCTATAATTTAAGTAATATTGTATTTATCCTGTTTTTGAGACATTTTGATAAATTAGTCAATTAAAAATATTTTTCTTTATCCAAATTTATGAATTTTAATAAGTACATTACAATAAAACAAAAACATGTAAATACAAATATATTAATATCTCACTCTTGTGCATATTTATTAAGATTGGTTCGATTAGTAACAATACATTGGGATTCCTACATCGAAGAGAAAAATAATTTTCCACATTCCTCATTCAAATAATAGTAAATAGAAAAAATAACATCATTTACCATATTTTTTAAAATTTTTACTTTTTTATCGAGAGTATTTTAATTATTTTATTATAAATTCATAATAAACTTATAATAAACTATATAAAATTTATAATCTCATAATAAACTTATGATAAACTCATTATAAATTCATTATAAACTCATCGTAAACTAATAAAAATCTGATATTTTGGTAAATATTTTATAGATTATGATATTTTGGTAAATAATTTATAAATATAGTAAATTTAATTTTTTTTTAATTTTTCTTATATTTTTATCAAAAACCCTAAGAAATAGTAACATCAGAATGTTTTCGTAGAGCCAAGGTTAGCACAATACGAACTATTCTTTCATCCCTCAACCAAAATTAGTTCAATTTATTTTAATCTCTAATTAAATTAGCTTTTAAATAAATATTTTTTCAATTTTCTAATATTTATTTTTTTATTCCATATTTTTATGGCAATTAATTATGCTATTTGGCTATTATTTTTAGCTAAAAATAAATATTTCAGCCATAATATTGTTTTTATATGGATTTATTTAGCTAGTGTACAAAGGTTTTGAACCTTTGTACTATAACGAGGAGTAAACAATTGGCCTTATAATTTTTTTTAATCAAATTGTTTTTTTTTAAACTCAGGTTAAATTGAATTTTTTTTTATAAAACTATTAAATTGATCTAACGAACATAGTCTAAACATAGTCTAATCTAAACTTCACTTAAATATTAAGTCCAAATTAAATTTAAAAGAATATTTATAATTTATTACTATTAATATAATATTTTTAAAATAATTTATTAATAAATAAATTATAATATTAATAAATAATTTTATTTATTTATGAATTTTAAAAATTATGATAATTTATTAATACTATAAATTATAATATTAAAATATTCTTTTCATTTAAGAGCCAATTTTTTTTAATATTAATGATTTATAATATTAATAAATAATTTTTATAATACTATTAATATTATAATTTGATATTAAAAATTAAAGAAAATTAAAAAATAAAAAATAAAAATTACAAGAAATGACTACTGATACCGGCTTGGCTTGACCGGGTGTAATGACTTAGGAGTTATTTTTAGGAGTTTTTTTTAAGAAATCATGAGGGCAAGGTTCCTGCTTGTTCTTTTAAGACTTAGATTCGTGATTGCTCTCCATTTGTGGAAGCTCTTGTTTAAGCTATGATCAAAATTTTGAAATAAAAAAATATATTCAATATATAAGTTTGTTGTAAATAAATTAAAGATAAAATTAAATAAAAATACTTATTTTAATATTAGAATAATATAATAACTAATTTTTGCTCTTATTTTAATTACGATTGAGAGGTGACAATTGTATTATATGAGTCTATATTTAATTTTTGGTATTTTTATATTCTCATTGATCCATTGATAAATTGTAAATTAATGATTTAAAATGATATTATATAAAAGTTAAATTTTAATAAATTCATCTCTATAAAATTAATATTATATTTTACATCTTTTTAATATGCGCTATTCTAAAATATATATATATATATATATCATTAATGCTAGAAGTAAAATGTTTATGGTGAAAAAAAAATTTCATTTATTTATTTATAATGAGATAATAAGAATTAAATTTTATTCAATAAAAAATAATAATTTTTTATTAATCAAGTTAATTTTTATAATCATTTATTTATTTTTATTTTTATTCACGAAATATGAAAAAATTATTAAATATATTGAATATATTAAAATATATTATAACATCCTCCTAAAATTAAAAAAAAATCATACTTAAGTGATGAAATTATATAATTTACAAAATATATTCTTAAATTATTTAATATAAATACATACGATATTGCTAAATATATGATTATTAATATTAATTTTAAGATACAAATTAAAAATAATTGTGTTTCCCTCAATTGATGAAGAACATACTATTTGGCCTTTTGATTTGGATTGGTGCCAGCATGCTAGGGGTAAAAATACCTTAATTGTTTGAAAAATCTAACTTTTAATCAAGCAAATGTGTACTTTTCTTAAAGGACTATAAAAGAAAACAAAGCCCTTAAACTATTTGATAAACAAATGATTTGAATTCCACAACAATGTGATTGAATTTCAACATTATGAATAATTACAATGAGCATAAACTAAAGAACAAAGCTATTGGTTGGATTGATTTAAACTAAAACAATTGGAATTTGATGAGAATCTAAGGATGGTGTATTAGATTAGGATTTTGATGAATTTTAATTGATTTTAAAAATTTAATGGTATTTAATTCAAATTTATTTATAATATCATAAAATTTGATGATATTCAATAATGACTTTTTAAAAGTCTATTAAGATCTAATCGTATTCAAAAGGTCATTGATTTTAATGAATTTTGTAAATTTTGTAAATTTTATTGAATTTTATGATGCTTATATGAATAAAAAAAAGTCTCTTACAAATCTAACATCTATCTTAAAGATTTTATAAATCAAATCTTAATCCCAATTTTTTTTTATACTTATATATCTTTCACTAAAATTCATTTTTTTAATATAAAATTTCCCTCATATTTTATACTTATACTTAATTATGAAAATATTTTTAAATAATCTTTCATAAGTTGAATTTTTAAAAATTACATTATATAAAATTATTATTATATTTTTAAAAATTTTACTCATTTATTTTTTGTTATGTATTAAATAGAAATATAATAAAACTTTTTATTACAATGAAAATTATTATTTTTAATTAGTTTATGTTTATAGCTATTTTTTGTTGAATTAACTAATAGTTATTAGTTCATGTTACTTATTACATGAGAAAATATTTATTAGTTTGTGAAATTAGTTCATATTTGTTTATTGGTTAATATGTAGAATCAATTAAATAATGGTAAGAAAATTTATTATTTGAAGTGTTTATAATTATGTATGATGTATTGATATTTAGGCAATATAAGTTGAACATATTTGAAATGTTTTTTAGTTATATAAAATTTTTTGCCTTATTTTGATGTATATTATATTTTAATAGTGCCAAATGAATTAAATTTTTTAAAATATGAATGAAAATATATTTATTTAAAAAATGATTGTATATATATACACGTTGGGTGATATACTTAGTAGATACCGAATTGTCATATTGAATAGTTTAAAAATATATAATTTATTTGAATTTTAATTGCAAATGGATGTTTATTAATTATGCATAAAAAAGTCAGCAGTATCTTTCAATGTTCTTCTACTATAAGAAATATATGAGTTTTTTTTATAATTTATTTTTTATATGATAATAAATATTAGAGATGATATGATACTTTGATATATTTATCTAAGTTTATTTAATATTTCAATTTATCATTATATTTTTTATTTTATAATTTTTTTATCTTACAATTATAATATTAAAAAAACTTGATATATATATTTAATATAAAATTTTATAATATTTATTCATTTGTCTAACATCATGAAAGTTATATTTATGATATAATCTTTCTAATAAAATATATTATACTTTTATTAAAATATTAATTATGTAAAAAAATTAGAATTCCATCAAAATTCATCAAAGTCTATAATAAAAAATATAATAAACTCCATTAATTTTCATATAGAATTCTAACAGAATTTATAAAAGTCTATTAAAATATTTGAATTCCATTAAAATTACCATTTCTTTTAAAATCCATTAAAATGCTAATCTAATACACACACCTAAATTACATTTAAAGGAAATGCTAAACGAACCGATTCCTGCTAAATTTTCTAGGAGTTTTTTGTGGAATCGAGTCGGTCCCTTCCTTTCCTCTTTTTCCTGCCTTTTATAACCTGCTCCCTGGTTTCTCGGCATGATCTCCCTAGTGCTGGAAGTAGTTTCTGGCAGCTTTCTTCATCACAATCGCTCCATAGCAACTGCTGGCGCCAGGACTGTTTTGGGCCTCATTTCTTGTGGCTGGGCTTTGTAAGCTTAGGGTCTGAAACTGAATTGGGTGCAAACAAATTGAATTAAAGGTAATAAATACATAGACTAGATTTATTAAATTAATATATATATTATAAAGAATTAAATATATTATATTATAAATAGATGGCAGGGAGCGTTAGAATTATCCTTCTTTGATGTAATGGTTGAGTATGATAGTAAGATCGTTATTGAGAAATTGAAATGTGATGTGAGAATGTTAAATGATATAGGCATGGTCCTATCGAATTGTTTGGGAGCTAAGAAACATTTTCACTCGTTGGGCTCTTGTGCATAGATCGGCAAATCGCCCAGCTCATACTTTAGCAAAGTATCTTTATTTGTATGGATTGAGGAGGTACCCACTTTTATCTCTTCTTTGATTGTTGCTGGTGTATCTTTCGGTTCTTGAGCAATGAAAGGCTTTGTTTATCAAATAATAATAATAATAATAATAATAATAATAATAATAATAATAATAATAATAATAATAATAATAATAATAATAATAATAATAATAATAAAATATTATTTTTATAAGGTTATTTAATTTTTTACTTCCATGAACAAAAAATATTTTTAAAAATTATAAATTAGAGCTTTTATAAACAACAGCCACTCAACTATCTACATGCTAATAATTGTACATTCAAACAAAATAATCAAATAGGTTTGATGTGGCTGTGAGAATAAAAAAAATTTAACTGTAATTTATAACTGTAATTTATCAAATATTTACTTTTTTTTTTAGAATTACGTTAATTTCTTCTTTTTTGTTTTAGTAAATAATTAGTTCAAAAATTTAAATATAATTTTTCAAAATAAATTATAAATTCTAGGAACGCATTTTTACTAAACTATCTAATTAAGGGCGTGCTTAGGTTGTATAAATTTTTTTTTTAAATCTGTTTTATATTTTTAAAAATAATATATCATAATTATTAAAATTTTTAATTATAAAACAATAAAGAAATAAAAAGTTTAAAAAAAGATAATTTCAAAAACTAATTTTTTCTTTAAAAAAATTATTGTTATAAAGTGTTTTATATAATTTTTTTTACTGATATAAAATATCTTCTATAAGCCACCCTTAAAACCATATTTTATGAATTATATATTTAGTCTGAAATAATTTTTATTAATCAGGAAAATCTAAAATATAATGATATTACCAAACATGTTTTGATTTTATTTTTCTACAAAAAGCTTAAATCAAAAAACAAAAATATCCCGAACATCTCAAACGTGCATTTATTTGATATCTAAGCAATCAATAATAGATTGATAGCTGATATTTTAGGTGTTTATTAATATTGCAATTCTCTATACTCAGCGCTATTGGTCAGTTTGCCCTTCACCTTTCACTTTTGACCGGTGAAGGAAAAAACTAGAAAAGTAAGGAAAGATCAAACTTTTCTTTATTTTCCAACAATTTCACAAGATCAATCGATTTCTCAAAAAATAGAAAAAACTAAGAGGGTGTTTCTCAAAACTGGAGCTTTTCAGCTTATTGTGAATAAGTGAATTTTAGATTATAATCAAATTAAAAATAAACAGTTAAGCGTTTCTGTAAACTAGTTAATAATCAGCTGATAATCAGTTTATAATCAGTTAAGTGTTTCTGTAAAATCAGCTTATAATCAGTTTTTAATTACAGAAACTGTCAAAATGACCAAACTATCTATGAATTTATTTATTGTATAAAAATAATTTTTTAAATGTCAATTCAAAATTTATTTTGCAATAATAATAATAATAATAAAATTTATTTAATAATAATAATAAAAAAAATTATTTAATAATAATAATAGTAAAATTTATTTAATAATAATAATAATAATAATAATAATAATAATAATGGTGTTATCAATAAATTATACAAATAAAAAACTACCATGTAAATATTACTAAATTAATTAGAATTCTAAAAATATTAATTAGAATCCTAAAAATAAAAGAATTTTGATGGAAACTAAAGTGTATAGGGTGGACAAATTTAGAATATTGAAGATTAGGTAGGGATAGTATCAGGGGCGAAGCCATATTTTTTAGTGAAGGGAGGCAAAATAAAAATACCATATATATATTAAAAATAATAAATTTAAAGAGGGACAATATAATAAAAATACCATATATATATATTAAAAATAATATAAATACTATATATAAATACATGTATATAAAAAAATTTTAAAAAAATAAGGGGGCAGCTGCCCCCCTTCATTTGAAGGTAGCCTCGCCCCTGGATGGTATGGTCTTTTACTTGGTCAAAACTGCTTAAAAAATAAGTGCTTAAAAAAAATAGCAAAACCCAACTTTTAAAAAACTGATTAAAATCAGATTATAATCTACTATTTAAGTTTTCAGAAACACTTAAATAAACAAATTATAATCTAAAAACTGCTTATAATCAGTTTTGACCAGCTGTTAAGTTTTGAAAAACACCCTCTAAAGATAGTCAGCAGCATTAAGGCCGTTGAACTGATCATAAATTCCTAAAAAAATCCATCCATTTTCCTCTAATATACAATACTATATATAAACTCGATTCTTATCAGCTTGAAATCGAATTGGGTATAAGCGTACCTAAGTCATTGCCCCTAGCGGATTGGAGTTGCCCATGAGGGACAACTGAATAAACGAGCAGTATATAGCACAAGGCATAATCGATGCCCTTGTGAAGGTGATCACTGTCAATATAAACTCATGGCGCCGTGAGATTTCCCTTGCTGTATTAGTAGGATAGTGATTCACTTTTGTAACGCGGTTACCCATTAAGGAGAGAGTATATGTATATTTGGTCTTGCGTTGTGTGGAGAGTTTGATTTGAATATTTGATTTTCAAATACCAAACCAAGGCCAAGTCCTTATACCTTCATAGTTGTTGGTGATGCCATAATCATAGTACCGATAATAGTTGTTGAAAGATTAAATACAACACTAAGAAAGGAAATTCCATTGAATTCTTCAATTTCTTGCTTATCTCCTTGAATTTTCGGAAGGTAATGGTAATTCTCACTACAAGAAAATGAGGATATTGTGATGGACATGAATGTGACGCAATTCAGCGATGGTTTTGCAATAGATTAAGCTAGGGACAATGTTAGCAACATAGTTGCGACGGTTTAGTGACGGAAGTAGATAAATTGTCACAAATTCCAATGCTAATAACTCCCGCCAACTTGCCACGAACAGATTTGCACTGGATTTTGCAATGGAAAGATGCATGGTATCGTAAATATTTCAGTCACTGTATTATGGCTGGAAGCTTGGTGCCAAGAAATGATTGCTTTTACGATGATTTACACCATCACTTCTAAAATTCATCATAATATTTATGACAAAACTAAAATAAAAATTGTTTAACAATGGGCCCAGTAGTCGTCGCTA